>JAUESO010000609.1:31805000-32470550 GCA_030914385.1 Drosophila antonietae | reverse complement strand
AAAAATAATAGTTTTTGAAAAAAAAAAACAAGTAAGAAAACTCTAGTCGAGAGTGCTCGACTAGATAATACCCTGAACCCAATTTTAATAAAATAAAATAATAATCTGTACTGTGGTTTGGTTTTTTGTAATTATCTTGAAAATTCATCAATTTTAGTACTGAAAATGGCAAAAAACTTCTTTATTTTGACAATTGCTCTTGATTAGTACTAAAATTAATCCGTTTTCAAGATAATTACAAAAAACCAGTGTCGAACGTGACAAAAAGTTGTCTTTTCTGGAGAATTACCCATATGGATAAATCAGAAAGTATACATAAGAATGTATGCGTGTAACGTTCAAAATGTACATATGTACATGTATATATACATACATATGTGTGTATGCATTGGCAAAAAAAAATAATAATAGATGGCGCTTATATTAGTTGAAATTCGAAAAATGTTATATTATTAAATATCATTAAAAATAGACCCAACAAATAGACGTTCCTCGATTAACAGGCATTACCTTAATTAACACAGACACTTCATAATTGTAAAAGAAATATATCAATGCCACTCGAAGCTGTAATAGCCATAGTAAATAAGTTCACTGCTAAAGCGCCATCTAGCAAGTTTAAATTTTTAGACCATGGTACACTAGCTTTGAATGTACATGTGGGCAAACATATAGGAAAACCCCAGACGTCACGTGCTTTTGTTATTTGGGCAAACTTTCTGTTTATTATTTTCTGTTGACTTACCGGAATAAAATATTATTGAAACAAAAACACTTTCAGAAATGATGCTATTAAATATTTGAAATTAAAAAAAAAAACCCACTTATTCACAATTAGTTAAACTACCAACTGACTTTCAAAGGTATCAAATACAAAAGAATAAATAATAATAAAAAAGAAAAAAATACAACAAAAAAAATTAAAAATAATAAGAAATTATGAAGGGCTTAGGCGAGGCTAGAACCTGCGACAGCCTAACATTCGGTGCATTTGTCTAGTCATCTACACCACTGCTCCCTTAAACGGCAAAGTAGCGAAAACGAATGAAATTCGCCATATACGAAAGAAACACTCAAGCAGTGGCTGAAAGTACAAATACAATTCAAAGACAATTCTAACGCAATTCAAAAACAATTGTGATTCTTAGAATATACACGCATAGCAACATAGAAAACGGCCCAAGATTTTTTGTGTGTATATGTGCACACGCATACGAAAATTGATTTGCATTGCTCAACGTTGCTTGCATTTCCATTGGTATTTTAATTGTTTTAAAATTTTTAAAATATATAATGGAATGTAATGAGAGTTTCAGCATATGATCTACATATTCTATTTGACATTTTAGGTTTTTTTTTAGAAATCATAACTCTTTTACAATTAGCTTTACATGCACAAATACATATGTATGTACATATGTATGTACGATTGCAGCCACACGCTGATCTACGCTTGCACACATATACATACATACATACATACATATGTATGTATGTATGTATGTGTGCCCGCAATGCGTCTTGCTTTGTCGTTGCCTTGCTTGCTGCGCCACATGGGTTTTGATGAGAAAACTTTATAGACTAATAATTCTGTTTCTAGATGGACAATCGTATTGATATGTTCAGATTAAGATTATGATATTCATATCTACATGCCAAACCAAACTGTATGTCTCTAGTATTTGAAATGCATTTTTTACACATTTGGGGGTGTGGGGGCGAATTGGGGACCGGAATCCAAAATCTGACCGAAACCGAAATTGTATTAAATTGGTATCTATATATATGCAGAAGACTTGGATACTCTAACTCTAAAGATGAATTAGCTAGAATTTTATAACTGGTTCCCGATAATTTCAGTTATCGATAACCTTGCAAATATACAAGTTATCGAATTTCTGAAACAAACTCGTACTGCGCGTGCAATATACGGACCTAACACAAAAAGAATGAACTCTCTAGCTTTTGTATCTTCGGAAATCGACGCGTTCAAACATACGGACAGACGGACAGACGGACGGACGGACAGACGGACAGACGGACGGACAGACAGACGGACATGGCTATATCAACTTTTCTTGTCACCCTGATCAAGAATATATATACTTTATGGGGTCTGCCACGCCTCCTTCTGCCTGTTACATACTTTTAACAAAACCATTATACCCTGATTTCCCATTTTCAATGGGTTCAGGGTATAAAAAAAGGTTTTTGCGGGGATTCGAACCCACGCACCCAAGTATAGCTTGCATAGCGCTTACCATCAGCGCCACTGACCTAATATTATCTGTGTTAACTAAAACCAAATGAGGCATTGCTAGAGCGTTTCTGACAAAACTAAAGTAACGATCGAAAAATTCCCAATTCAGTCACAATTCTTAGAATATACTGGCATGCAAACTTTTGTATGTATACATAGAAATTTGTGTATACTCGTATAGTGTGTACATGTGTAAATCTGTATGTATGTGTAGGGAAAACGTTTGTTGCTTGCCATGTACGTTTGCTAATTTCCGAAATATTTCGTTAATTAAATGTTTATTAAAAAATAAGATGCACCTATGGGAATAAAGTATATCGCTGTTAGTTGCGCCTAACTGCAACGTTCTTACTTGTTTTATACTTGGCAATTTAACATATTTTGGAGAATGTATGTACAATGAAGTGTTGTTCATTGTAGTTGAATTAAAACCAAATAGTTCAGTATAAACAAAACTTTTTTTTTTTTTTACACTTTAAATTAAAATATAAGCATTTATGAGTATATGTTCCAAATTTCTCTAGTCTCTAGCTCTAATAGCGCCGAAAAAAATTGCGTTCATACGGACAGACGGACATTGCACAAACCCAATACACTCTTTTTCCCTTAGAGAACAGAGTATAATAATGGAAGTGAAGAGTTTTACTCCAACAATTTTAAGAACTGGACAAATTGTTCGAGATGCTTTTTGTAGATTTATGTGTATACATAAACTTTAAATATCTACAAATATAAATATAATCAGAGCTTACTTGGTACTTGGAAACTTTCTTCAATTTCTTTCCAATTTTTTTTAATCACCACACGAATGTGGTAATTTTTGCATTTTTGGTCCCACAAAACCGAACGTGAAAAACGTATATGCTAGAAGTCGTGTTCATTTTTGCATTTTCTTGGTGTGACCATTCAATTGCAATTGAGTGCAAATACATAAAAATATAAAGCGTTTTGAAACAAAACTGTTATTTAAGCTTGAATTGGGGAAAAGCATAATTCATCTAAAAACCAACGGGGAACAATAAAATACGTATAACAAAAGCGATTCAGAATTGCTAATCACTTTACTTTTCGCTTGCACTCTGACATGTATCACCATACAACACATAGACTGGACAACTGGAACAACTTATGTGCACACTTATTTTTTGACATTAGAACCCCCTCAACTTCGTATTTGCTCGGGTTTTTACTTTTAGGGTCGGGAGAGAAAAATTGCTGATGGCAAAATCATTCCGTTTCGAGCGCTCGACGGTGACGGTCGATTTTCCAAAAAGGCCTGAGATGTGCCGCTCTTTCCCTTGCTCTCTTTCTCTTTCTGCCCCATGCTTTTTACTCTCTGCTCTCTTCTCACAAAAATATATGTATGCTGGCACAAACAGCAAGCAGCTCACAAAAATTGAAATTTCTGCTCGACTCGCGATCCCATTGGTTCCCTTCTGAGCGAAGAGTATACCGAATTCTTAAACTGCTTTGCCATGCTCATGCAAAATGTTAGCGTTTTTATGATTATTTGTGGAAAGGGTATGAAAGTGTTGATGTGCATAACGAATATTATTTCCCGATGACCATACACACACACATTTACACTTCCTCGCTATATTTGTAAGCATTTATGTGCTTGTGTGCGATAGATATTCTTGCTGCCTGTAGCACTATTAGAACCCCCAGCAGTTGATGTTCGTTGGGTAGCGATGTGAGCTTGCATACACACACACATTTACACTTCCTCGCTATAGGAGAGTGTTTGATTATCGCGGAGTACGGTCGGTGTTTTCGCGGTCCAGTATTCAATTTTTTGTTTTCGCTGTGAAAGTGGAAATAATTAGAGACAACGTGTATGCTGCGGGCTGTACTTACCCGGCTGTTCCAAAGACTGCGAGATAAACACTTAAACGTGTTAAACGCTTTGTGGCGGCGTCGCGAAGTATCCGCTTCGCCGAGTGTGGTGCAAGAGAGGGGGGGCGGTAGCGTCTTTTTTGGCTTTCCATCCCTTTTCCTCAACACAGGGCGGGAAAGCGTTGCACTTGTGCTTGTGTGTCACAATTGTCACACTTGCACAAATAATAACAATCAGGTGCACAGCTGTTAGTAGTGCTGGAAATCGCAGCGGACATTCTAACCATTTTGAGTAACCTAACCATTTTGAGTAGTTTGGTCTTAGCAAAGACAGCAACCTAACTTCTGCGGCGCAGTTACAGTAGCTAAAGTACTGCATACTTTTAGACGCAGTCTAAAGTTGTGCATACTTTCGGGCTCCTATTGTCTCGTAGCTAAGCTGTGTTTTAAATTACTGGGGTCACTAAATTCAAACTTTAGTAGTCATTGCCCACTACAGGCTACACGCCACGGTAGTCGGAGCAGGTATGGAGGCTATGATGGAGGATGAGCTGCAAGCTTTCGCGCGCCGCTCTTCGCTGCAGCGGTCACCGCAGCAACAACTGAGGGCGTTGCCGCAGCCGGTAGCACCGAGTCAGTCCCCAGTGGCTGTTTGCCCGGCACCGAAGTCCTTAAAGGAAGCGTTAGCTCAAATTGGAGTTACCTTAGAGGGCTTGTCTGCGTTATTTGGTGGTCAGCGGCATATAAATGCCCTAATGAGAGAGGAGTTGACCAAACTGGTCAATCTTCACAAGGCGGCCGAAAAGTTCTGCGACCGAACAGTTAAAAACTGTGAGGTGCAGACCACGCCGCCCAAGAAAGCAGTGGAGAAAGTCCAAAAAGCGAGCATTAGTGCTCAAACAGGTAGCAATACCCCCAAGCGGCCAAACTCCTTCAAAAAAGTCGAGGCCCAACAGAAGCGTAACGGTAGAGACCAATATCACTAGGTGCTGCCGCTTGAAATGCAAAACAAGCAGACTCACAGACTAACAAGAGTAGCTGGACGGTCGTCAATTGCGAACTGACGCAATTGCGATCTCTGGCGTAGGCGGGTGCAGCTATGCGGACATGCTTCGCGTAGTTAAGAGTGACCCAAATTTAAAACATCTGAGCGGTGATGTTCAGGGGATTAGGAAGACAGTTAAGGGAGACCTTCTGCTGCAACTAAGCAGGAAGCCGGAGCATAGCGCAGAGGCTCTTCATGAGGCTGTAGGCAAGGCATTGGGTGACAGAGCGGTAGTTAAAACACTTACTGAAATGGAGCACATTGAGATTCGTGATCTTGATGAACTAGCGAGCAAAGAGGAGATACTAGAGGCAATTAGGGCGAAGTTGAAAGATAGCTCACTCCCCATTACGGGCATTAAATCGCTTCGGTCAGCTTACGGGGGACAGCAAAGAGCTACAGTTGCTCTCCCAGTTGGGAAAGCCAAAACTCTGCTCGAGTTGTCCAAAATTAGGATAGGATGGGTTGTATGCCGTATCCGAGCCGTGGACCAGCCTAAACGCTGCTTCAAGTGCCTCGATTACGGTCATATAGCCGTTAACTGCGCTAGCGACTGTGATCTGAAGGGTGCCTGCTTCAGGTGTGGCGAGATGGGTCATAGTGCAAAAGCATGCACCAAGCCACCCAAATGTAGCCTCTGCGTCCGTAAAGGCGGAAAGCAGACGGATCATTCAGCAGGCAGCTTCAAGTGCCCATCCTACCGTGAAGCTGCGCGTAAAATGAAATGTTAAGGTTTCTTCAACTTAACTTAAATCATTGTATAGCTGCGCAAGATCTACTAGAGCAGACTGTAAGAGAAAAATTTATAGATGTAGCCTTTCTCAGTGAACCTCATCACTGTAAGAGCAGCTGTCCCAGAACGTGGGCAACAGACAGTACTGGCAAAGCAGCGCTATGGGCATGTGGCGGTTCAGCGAATGTGCTTTCAGATGTTAAGCCATTCAATGGATTCGTACGCGGCCGATACGGTAACTTATGGCTATACAGTTGCTACCTGGCCCCCAGCATGCAGCTCAGCGATTTCTCAGCGACGCTCGATGAGCTTGCCGTGGATGCTAGGGGTCGGAAGGCCATTATAGCAGGCGACTTCAATTCATGGGCGTTAGAATGGGGTAGCCACACAACTAATACCAGAGGCCGTATCCTTCTGGAGATCTTCGCGACATTAGATGTTGCACTGCTCAATACTGGCCAAGAGTACACCTTCAGTAGGGCTGGATACGGATCAGTAATTGACATTACTTTTGTCACTTCATCCCTTTTTCGGGAAGCAACATGGAGTCATTGCGATAGTTATACGGGCAGCGATCATACGGCACTTCTGTTCACAATAGGGGAGCCACCTGTCAGGGCGCCAAACTTTTGGAGAGAATCGTATCAGCTGGATACTTATAATCCCTTGGCCTTTTCAGAGGCCATTCAGTCGCAGGGCACATCTGGCAATGCTGAGGCCAGAGCATGCCAAATGGTAGCCCAAATTCAGAGTGCCTGCAGTAGTAGCATGCTACGCCGCAAGCGGTTCATGCGACAACAAACGCCTATGTATTGGTGGAATGCACACATAGGTGACATTCGACGCAAATGCAGCCAGGCGAGAAGAAGCTACCAACGCGCCCGCGGTAGGTCCACATATTTAGAAAAGCAAGTAGCATACCAGGCGGCTAGAAGACAGTTGAAGAAGGCCATCCGGACAAGCAAAAGGGAATGCTTCTTAGAATTGTGCGACTCAGCCGAATATAACCCTTAGGGCAGGGCATATAAGATAGTTGTTAAAAGACTATACGCAGGTAACCAGCTGCAGCCTATGGATCGTTTGGAGCTTAAATCGATTGTGGAAACGCTCTTTCCAGAAAGATTAAGCTCCATTCAGGCCCCTGAGACCATGTCTGCTGATCAGGGCTCAACGAGCACCCACATTGACTTAGTAACGGACGAGGAAATATTAGTAGCTCTCAGAGGTCTTAGACTTAATTCAGCCCCAGGGCCGGACGGGACCCCAAATCGTGCGCTAAAGCTTGCCCTCGCCTTGCACCCAACCGCGTTCGCGGAATTATACAACGAATGTATAATTCATGAGACGTTCCCTGCAACCTGGAAAATCCAGAACTTGGTATTGCTACCTAAGGCTGGCAAACCACCGGATGAGCCATCTTCATATAGACCAATCTGTCTCTTAGACACCATGGGAGGAAGAACGCTAATATACAATACGAGTGAGGGTCCCCAAACTCATATAGTGTCAGTTGGAGTCCCCCAAGATTCAGTGCTGGGGCCCCTCCTATGGAATATGATGTACGACGGCGTACTGCGCTTGGAACTACCAGCAGGTGCGCACACCATTGGCTTTGCTGATGATGTAGCAGTCGTCACCATAGGAAAGGAGCTTAAAGATACTGAGGATATGTGCAGCGCAAGTATCAATCGCATACGAAGCTGGTTGTCTGGAGCTGGATTAGAGCTAGCGGCGCACAAAACGGAAGTCGTCCTAGTCAGCAGTCGCAAGAGAGTGGAAACTGCCAATATAAAGATCGGCAGCGTTACCATCGCATCTAAGAGGGCGATAAAGTATCTTGGCGTCATGATAGACACGAGATTAACTTTCCGCGAGCACTTAGAATATGTGCATAAAA
This sequence comes from Drosophila antonietae, assembly GCA_030914385.1. Lineage (NCBI taxonomy): Eukaryota > Metazoa > Arthropoda > Insecta > Diptera > Drosophilidae > Drosophila > Drosophila antonietae. The sequence continues at coordinate 32,462,779 of JAUESO010000609.1, read as the reverse complement.
AAGCAGCTGATTCTTGTAGAGCTCTCTCAAGAATTATGCTCAACACGCGGGGATCAAAGCAACAACGACGCCTCCTCCTAACGAGCGTCATTAGGTCCGTCATCCTCTATGCTGCACCAATATGGTCAAGTGCGATGGCAACGCCGAGCTATAGCCGAGGCATTTGTGCCACCTACAGACTGAGCGCAATCAGAGTCAGCTGCGCCTTTAGGACAGTCTCCGATGACGCGGCACTTGTTATTGCCGGTATGGTGCCACTGGAGTAATTGGTCGCCGAAGCCGTGAGGCGGAACACGCACGAGCTTGCACCATGGATAAACCGCAAGCACGGTGCTTTACGTCACAAACTTACACATATGTATGTGTGTGTGTAGAGTCACATCAGCTACCACACAGCAATCAGCAGCAAGAATATCTATCGCACACAAGGACATAAATGCTTACACATATAGCGAGGAGGAGCGAACCCGAGCAAATACGAAGTTGAGGGGGTTCTAATGTCAAAAAATAAGTGTGCACATTAACTTGTTCCAGTTGTCCAGTCTATGTGTTGTATGGCTAGTGCATGTATTAAGCGATTACATGTAAATTAGAATGCAGAGCTTTCTCGCACATTGTTGCTCAATATTATCGCATCGGTTATCGCGGCCACTCTGACATCAGCCTGAAGCATATGTGTTCGCGAGAGTGTTTTTGCATATACAGTTTTTTACGCGTGCAGACACGATGCAAAGAATTCTTGGAATTACATTGGGATCTTAAAGTCGAGCAGTTTCGATCAGACCTTCCTTAATTGTTTTATTTTCCTATCCTTAGAATGAATCGAGAGTTGTGCAACCGTGTTATTTTTGAGAATAAGCCTATATAAGAAAATAAACAGCAAGACGTACAATGCACAAAATCAGTATATAGTATGTGTCAGAGATGCACAATATAAAAATTTAAAGTTTCTATTTTTTTTATACCCTGAACCCGTTGAAAATGGGAATTCAGGGTATAATGGTTTTGTGAAAATGTATGTAACAGGCAGAAGGAGACGTCGCAGACCCTATAAAGTATATATGTATATTCTTGATCAGCATAAAAAAATAAGTTGATTGAGCCCTGTCCGTCTGTCCGTCCGTCCGTTCGTCCGTTCGTCCGTATGAACGTCGAGATTTCGGAAACTACAAAAGCTAGAGAGCTGAAATTTCACATGAACACTCGTATGTTAGCTACGCAATACGAGTTTATTTTGTTTTTTCGATAACTCGTCCCATTTCCAAATTATCGATAAAAAATCGAATCGTTTACTTTTTTTTACATTTATTGGGCATGCCTTCTACACCGTTTTAGCTAGATTCTATATTTTATTCTATATTTAGATAGATATTATGAATACGCAGATTATGTAATTTTCATATTTCGGATGTCAAGCCTCTTTCGCCCCCAATTTGAAAATCGCATTTCAAATACTAGACTTGTAATTTGGCAAATAGACAGATTTTGATGCTTCTAATATATTCTGAAAATATCATGCAGATCGTCCATCTAGAAATAAAGTTAAAGGCGTCCAAAGTGTAGCCCAACCCACCCCCAAGCCACGGCAGCAACTGCGGTTCAGGGTATCTCGTAATCGAGCCGTCTCGACTAAAGCCTTTTTATTTGTTGATTTATGATTTTTGAAATCTATGCGCTCATACGGATTAACATGGATGTATAATCAGCTAAATCTGCTTAAGTCGTCGACCTGATTAAGAATATATAATAATATATAAATATACTTTAGAGGGTAATACATCTAGTTTTGATTATTATATATTTTCACTACTGACTTATTTTTATTTAATAAATGTTTATGCATGTATTTGTTTCCGAATGGGCCCGTACTTACTTTCTTCGAATGGCTGGCCAAACTATGATCTGGATCACAAATCCATTCTACACTTGCAATAATGGAATGGTCTTTTCTTGGAGAAAAACATTTACAACAAAAGAAAACTGTAACAAAAAATTATTCTTTATTTTATTTTAATATCATATTTATGCATTAAAATGCTCACCGAATATTAATATTATTAATACAAGTATTCCAACAATTTTGTAAAGGACACAAAATGTATTATGCATTTGAAAATCGCTATTTTCATTTATTGATTCCATTGAATTTTCATTTAAACCAGCATTTTTTTGTGCGGCATAATTCATCTTTTGGCAAATACTAATGTCTATATGAGTTTCTATATTTCCAACACAATGGCAAAGGCAATACCATATACAAAAACATCTCGAATGAGTTTCTATTTCAAACGATCTGCTAGATACTATTATTAAGTTTGATTGCATTGTAGTTGATCTTTTAAATGTCTTCATTTTATTAGCTTTTACAATTACTAAAATAAGAGATATTATATTTAATTGATTTCTTATCAACAACAAGAAAATTTGTCAATAAAAGATACAATACATAACATTGCATCGAAATGCTTACAATTTCCTGAGCACGACGTACAGAACATTATTATATACAGTGAGTAAAAAAGTCTTGGCACACTTGAAAAATCAAAATTTTATGTGCTGTAACTTTATTTTGAACACAGCTATAAATAAATGAAAAACGGTATTTATTAAAATGATGTATTATAATACTATTCAATAAAAAAAATTAAATTTTTGCTTTGGTTCCTTGGCATTAAAGTAGAATATAAATAAAGGCACAATTTTACATCAAACAAGTAAGAAGCCTCTGGTCGGACGGCTCGACTACGAGATACCCTGAACCCTTCAAAAAAACTAAAACGAAACTAGAAGCTAACTAAAACGAAATAGCTTCTAGAGTATCTCGACACAGAAATACAATTGCTAATTTCTTAAGAAATCCAAGTTCCTATGGTCAGAACCAACGGATTGGCAGACCGAGCAACATCGACGACAGGTGCAAGCGTTTAATTAAGCGCCTAGCTACAAACAAGTTAGAAGGCTCTAGTCGAGACGGCTCGACTACGAGATACCCTGAACCCTGCAAAAGAAGTGATACTCTTCTTCTTTACTCTTTTATGAGCGCGCGCTCTGCTAACTGCGCAGTTGCTGCCGTGGCTTGGGGGTGGGTTGGGCTGAACTTTGGACGCTTATAACTGCATTTCTAGATGGACGATCTTCATGCAATTTTCAGAGTAGATTAGGAGTATATAAATCTATCTATTTGCAAAATTGCAAGTCTCTAGTATTTGAAATGCGTTTTTTCTTCAAATTGGGGGCGAAAAGGGCGTGGCATCCAAAATCTAGAAACTAAAAAATCTGCGTATCCATAATATCTATCTTAATATACAAAGTTGAAGTCTCTAGCTAAAACGGTGTAGAAGTTATACCCAAAAAACCTAAAAAATGGAAACGAATTTTCGATTTTTACCGATAATTTGGAAATGGGATGAGTTATCGAAAAAAAACAAAATAAACTCGTATTGCGTAGCTAACATACGAGTGTTCATGTGAAATTTCAGCTCTATAGCTTTTGTAGTTTCCGAAATCTCGACGTTCATACGGACGGACGGACGGACGGACGGACGGACAGACGGGCAGGGCTCAAATCAACTTATTTTTGTATGCTGATCAAGAATATATATACTTTATGGGGTCTGTGACGTCTCCTTCTGCCTGTTACATACATTTTCACAAAACCATTATACCCTGCATTCCCATTTTCAATGGGTTCAGGGTATAAAGATCAAATGTCTTGTACAGGGATCAAGCATCACTTACATCTCAATATTGGTAGAAGACGGATTCACCAAATGTTAAACGTACTTCCCGGGTGGCTGCACCGATGCTACTGCCACGCCACCGTAAAGCTCGTAAGGCATTTGCTGAGAAACATAAATTTTGGACGGACGAGTTCCGCAAAGTTATTTTTTCGGATGAAAAAAGTTCAACTTAGATGGTCCTGATGGTTGCCACAAGTATTGCCGAAATCACGGCTGAGGATAGCTTATGATTTGGGCGTGTTTCGGGTATGGAGGAAAGTCTCGCCTCGGCACGAGATTTTGCTGGATACCTATATGGAGACAGTTGGATTTTTCAGCAGGACAACCACTGGGGTATCCTATCTTCCAGGATTTATAAAGGTGGAAGGCAGTTCGAGACACTAAAGAATTTGCTGAATGGGAGATTATTGGAAATGAAATACTCCAAAACTTTGTGGATTCCATGCCGAATCGCATTAGAAAACTCTTAGAGGTGAATGATTAATGATTAATTACTAAAAATTTTAAAAAGTTTCAACATTCATAAAAATGTAAAGAATTATAAAAAAAACTTATTTCCTAAGGAAGAAAGTAATTTGTTAATTAATAAAATGTTTGTTAATAAATATTGAACTGACGTATGACATATTTTTATTAGTAGCTCTAGTACTATAAATAAAAAATCAACTTGAATTAAACATTTAGTTTGAAAAAAGTTATTACCATAAATGTAAATGCACATATACTTATTGCCCTGAGATACAAAATCTGCGTTTATATAAATCTGCGTATCTATAATTACAAAATCTGCGTATCTATAATATCTATCTAAATATATAAATTTGAAGTCTCTAGCTAAAACGGTGTAGAAATTGGAAATGGGATGAGCTATCGAAAAAACAAAACAAACTTGTACAAGTATTCAGGTATTCATTCAGCTCTCTAGCTTTTTTGTAGTTTCCGAAATCTCGACGTTCATACGGACGGACGGACGGACAGACGGATGGACGGACAGACGGACGGACAGGGCTACATCAATTTATTTTTTTATGCTGATCAAGAATATATATACTTTATGGGGTCTTCTACGCCTCCTTCTGCCTGTTACATACATTTAACAAAACCATTAAACCTGATTTCCCATTTTCAATGGGTTCAGCGTATAAAAAGTATTGGCACATCAGGCGTAATCAGTGTTCTCCATCGTCACTGAATCATCCTAATATTTTGTTGGCCCTCCGTTTGACCTTATAAGTTTGATTTTTCAAGTGTGCCAATACTTTTTTGACTCACTGTACATATATATATATATTGTAAATTGTAAGCATTTTTTATATATATAGATATATATAGATTATACGTATACATGTAGTTTTAGTAGTAGGTATCATACTTACATTCGCAATTAAACTTGACATTTTTCTTCGGTCCCATTATGAAAGGTAATAGAAAAGTTATAGTTTCCGATATATGAGGAAGCAAACGTTTTTTTACAGTTGTTACAACTGAGTCAGTTTTTGACAGTGGGCAGTTGGTAATAGTTATGAAAAAATCTTTTGATATTAGACCTTTATTAATAACATCAACAGATATTTGAAGTGCATCCTTAGTTGTAGCATCAGTTACAATTCTCAATATTTTAACTTTTAAAATATTTTTTCGCACTGCGTTTTCTCTAAATGGCATTTTAATTTTAATATTAAATGCTGTAATATACATTAAATGTTATACATTTATAGTTTTAATGATAAATCAAATTTAGGCTGATAAACACAGTAAAATATACATGCTACTATTTAATAACAGTATTCCTAGAACTGTAAACAGATCAATAATGGACAAAGAGTTTCCACAATGTCATGCGACTCACGTGCCAAATTCATTTATATTTGAACATACTTAAACATGTTTTATATATATAGCTATATTTAACCAATTATAAGTCGTGTTTGTTACAACCAGTGTTTTTCGTTTTGCTCTGGCTACCGCTCTCGTTTATGACGGGGGCTGTAGCAGAGCCATAGTCGAGCGAAAAAATGTACATATGAGTTCTGCTCTGCTCCCGGAGTTTGTTGTGATCAAATCTGTAGCGGTAGCAATAGCACAAAACGAAATTCACGACTACGCTTCGGCAGAGCGGTAGCCGAAAAACGAGAGCGAGAGCGGCCTTCGAATTTTTTTGCTAGTTTTTAAAGCGTATTACATACATATATGTACATACGTACATTTGTACATAAATCATGATATTTTATTCAGTGCCGAAATTAAAATAAAATCAAAGTAATGTATTAAGTAAATAGGTAAAAAACTTATGCATGTAGATTTGTATGCATATAGATATTAATTGTCGAATTCAGTTATGGCTTTAAATTAAATTTAAGTATCTAAAAAATAAATAGTATAGAAAATTAAAAGTAAGCCTCCCATATTCGCCGAATGTTGTGCGGCTTTCTCTGCCATCCACCAGTTCTGCCGCGCGGCTGCAGCACACAGAGCAAGGCGCATGGAGAGCCAGGTCCACACCGTAGCCGGAGATAAGGACGCGTGAGCCAAGCGGCACAGAACAAGAGTACCCAAAGGTGGCCAAGCAAGTGAGGGAGAGGAACTTTCGCTTCGATGGCACCTCAAAGCCTCTGGAGTTTCTTGAGCAGGTAGAGTGGTCGGCAGACACATATGGCCTGGATCTGGATTTGATCCCGAGAGCGATGCCAGAGCAGCTGAAAAGTCTGGCCTTAAAATGGTACGTGGCCAACAATAAGCACTGCAAGGCGTGGGGACCCTTCGTGAGGAGTTTCCAGGAGTTCTTTCTGCCGAGAGACTATCTGGAGGACCTCAAAGACGAGGTCAAGCGTCGGAAGCAGATGGTGGACGAGCCTTTCAAAATCTATATGGTGGAGATGGAGACTCTCATGCGGCCGCTGCGTTATGGACAAGATCATGAGATGTAGCTGATATACAACAACAGCCTCCCCGATCTGCGCACCTACGCCCGCCCGTATCAGTTCCAGAGCTTGATGGAGTTGATGAAGCTGAGAGGTTGCGACGCATACGTTTGGCAGATGGCAGCTGCAGTGAGGTGAACTTGCAGCTGGACACGAAGATCAGCCTGGGCAGTCGACAAATGGAGATTCCATTGCTGGTGCTGCCAGGCGTGATCGACGATCTGGTGCTGGGCTGGGATTTCTTGGCCGGCATGGGCACCACATTGGAATGTGACGGCTTGGCGTTGAGGATCGAGCCAAGGAATCCACAGAGGGATGGACAGCGTGAGGCAAAGCTGTCAGTGGCTGTTGCCAGTGAAGAAATGGGTCACGAAACGCCACTGGAGCCGACCTAGGACGACCAGAAACCGATACATGTGGATCCGGAGGTGGATGCCTTCCTGAGGCACGAGTTGGAGAAATACCAACACGTGAAAGGCAACACCAAAATCACGGAGCATCGGATCACCATGCAGGACACGCGGCTTATTAAGCAACGCTACTTTCCTAAGAATCCAAAGATGCAGGAGGAGATCAACAAGCAGGTAGATGAGCTGCTCGAAAAGGGCTGCATAGAGCCTTCCAAGAGCCCACACAGCGCGCCGATAGTGATCGTCAGGAAGAAGAATGGCAAATGGCGGCTGTGTGTGGACTTTCGGCAGCTGAACAGCAGATCCATCAAAGATGCATACCCCCTACCTCGGGTACATCACATTTTGGATCAGCTACGAGAGGCACGCTATATCACGAGTCTGGATCTGAAGGATGGATATTGGCAGATACCCATGGAGAAATCCAGTCGACCACTGACGGCGTTTACAGTCCCAGGAAAGGGGCTGTTTGAGTGGAAGGTGATGCCTTTTGGACTCCACTCTGCACCTGCGACATTCCAGCGAGAACAGGATCAGGTCATCGGCCCGGACATGATGACACATGCTTTTGCCTACCTAGACGACATCATCGTCATTGGAAGGACGCGTCGGGAGCATACGGATAACTTGCAAGAGGTGTTCCGGCGACTACGGGCAGCCAACTTGAGGATCAACATCGACAAGTGCGATTTCTTCATGAAGGAGCTGAAGTATCTAGGTCACAAAGTCACGGAGAATGGCATTCGCACTGACCCAGAGAAAGTAGCCGCGATTGCCCAGCTGACTTGGCATGCCCTGACTTCTCGAAGCCGTTTTTCTTGCAGACGGATGCAAGCAACTATGGACTCGGACCAATCCTGACGCAAGCTTCAGAGGAAGACGAGCGCGGAACTACTCAGCAACTGAAAAAGAGTATCTGGCCATAATCTGGGGCATACGAAAACTCAGACCATACCTCGAAGGCTATCACTTCATAGTGGTCACGGCCATGGCCACCATATGGCTTTGAATTGGCTCAACTCCATCGAGAGCCCTTCAGGAAGGATTGCCAGATGGGCGCTGGAGCTCCAGCAATACGACTTCGAGGTTCGCTACAGAAAAGGCAACAAAATGTCGTAGCTGATGCACTGTCACGGCAGGCGCTGGAGGAAGACTCATGCTGATTGGCCAAGAGCAGAGAGACGCCAGCTGGGACAGGATGTCGCTGGCTACAAAGGCTGCGCCAGGACATGCATAAAACGCCACAGAAGTTTTCTGACTACAAGGAGGAGTCTGGAAATGTATATCGACACATTCCGCACCAAGCCACGAGGATGTGGCTGCATGGAAGCTGTGTGTGCCAAAAGAATCGGTCACCGCTGGCCACCTTGGCAGCAGAAAAACCACGGTGGCAAAAAACTCGGGTGGCAGCGAGGTATTACTGGCCAGGCATGTACCGGGATGTGTGCAACTACGTGCAGCGTTGCGATGTGTGCCAGCGCTACAAGACCAGTCAAGCTTCAGGCAGCTGGTCAGATGCTGACGCAGGTGCCCGAGGAGCCATGGGGTCGTGGGTCCGCTACCAAGGTCGAAGCATGGTACTCATCACAGACAATGGCACACAATTTACCAGTCGAGCCTTCAAGAAGTTTTTGGACGAGCTGGGAGTACGGCACCAATTGACGGTGCCATACACACCGCAGGAGAATCCAACAGAGAGGGCCAACAGGACAAGGAAGACGATGATCGCGCAGTTTGCTGGCAGCGATCAAAGGTGCTGGGATGAGGCACTGCCAGAGCTGACGATGGAAGTCAACAGCAGCGTATCGGCATCTACAGGGTATACGGCAGCTTTCATCACGCAAGGCCGAGAGCCGAGGCTGCCTAAAACTATGTTTGATGCACAAACTCTTGGGACAGGCCAGGAGGCACAAACCCCAATGGAGAAGGCAGCCAAGATGCAGGAAGTTTTGGAAATTGTACGTCGAAATTTGGAGAGAGCTGCTCAGGACCAGCCGCGGCATTATAACCTACGGCGGCGGCAATGGAAGCCAGCCATTGGGGACAAGGTGTGGGCAAAGGAACGCCACCTGTCGCACCTGACGGATTCGCAGCAAAACTGGCACCACGATCTGGAGAACCATACACGGTGATCAGTTTTGTGTCGCCTGTCATCTGCCGCATTAGCTCAGATGCCGAAAAGCGGACCAGGACCCCGAATGTGGCTGACCTGAAGCCGTGGAGAGGCGAGACGTGTGAGTCGCATAGTGCGAAAGAGCAAGCTACCTAAAAAAAAAAAAAAACAAGTAAGAAAGCTGTAGTCGAGACTGTTCGACTACGAAATCCCCTGAGCCCTTCTTCGAACGAATAATATTCCAAGAATTATTCGATTCGTTTATGCACGCGTAAGAAACTATACATGCAAAAACACGAGCACACACACACGCTGATCTATGTATGCTTGTAGGCATGGATGTGTGTGAGCATTCCAAGCGTCTTGCTGTCTCGCTGCTTTTGTTGCTGCGCCACATGGGTTTTGATGAGAAAATTTTGATGATTAATAATTCTGTTTCTAGATGGACAATCGTATTGATATCTTCAGGTTATGATTATGATATTCTTATCTATATGCTAAACCAAACTGCATGTCTCTAGTATTTGAAATGCATTTTTTTCACATTTGGTGGTGGTGGGGCGAAGTGGAAGTGGACCGGAATCCAAAATCTGACAAAACCCATAATTGTATTAAATTAGTATCTATATATGCAGAGAGAATATATTGAATACTCTAACTCTAAAGATGAATTAGCTAGAATTTTATAACTGCTCCCCGATAATTTCGTTTATCGATAACTTTGCAAATATACAAATGATCGAATTTCTGAAACATACTCGTACTGCGCGTGCAATATACGGACCTAACACAATAAGAATGAACTATCTAGCTTTTGTATCTTCGGAAATCGACGCGTTCATACATACGGACGGATGGACGGACGGACAGACGGACAGGGATAGATCAATTTTTCTCGTCACCCTGATCAAGAATATATATACTTTATGGGGTCTGCCACGCCTTCTTCTGCCTGTTACATACATTTAACAAAACCATTATACTCTCATCTCCCATTTTCAATGGACAAGGGTATAAAAAAAAAAAGGAAGTGAATACCCATCGCGATGTGTATTGCTATCCTAAAGCAACAAATATTGAAATTTTTAGACTAGCATAACAATGCAAAACACCAGTGCATGGAAAGCGAACAGTTAAAACTGTTCAAGAAAGTGCCGCGCAACAACAAAATTTTAAATCGTGAGCGCACTGTAACATACATACGTACGTAACAACAACACGCACAGCTGACAAGAGTTGGAGGCGCACACTCAAAGCAAACAAAAGAAAACATTAACAACAAAACATAAACAACATAGCTAACTAACTAACCGTTAGCTCGCGAGAGGCGAACAAAAAGAGAATGTAGACAACAACAAGATATGCTCCGAGCCAGTGCACAACAATAACATACACAGCTGACTACGGACAAGCGAGAGCAACGCACGAGAAGAGGGTCAAGGGCCTCGCGTGAGGCGAGCGAGCGCCCAGAAAACAGCCGTTAGCTCACGAGAGGTGAGCGAATATCCAAAGAGAGCGACAGCATGCAAACAAAACAAAAACAAAATGCATACATGCAAAACAGCCAACAACAAAATACAGCAGCATACAAAACGGCCAACAACAACATTTTTATTGCATATAAAACAGGCAACAACAGTGTAAGACAGGAGAGAGCTTGCAAGGGTATATGTTGGGCCTGTCTTATGAGTGCAGATGGGAGTGTAAGGCAGGCCGTAGCAGTCGGCCTGTCTGGAATTCAGCAACTGGGAAGGGTATGCTAAAGCAGGCCGATGTGCATCCCGTTCAACGCTAACGCCCACGTCGCCGGCGACGGAGTGGGTATAAATAGGGCGAGCGAGCATAGAGGCGACCTACTCAAGAAAAGTGACCAACGATCGTGCAGCTGCTAATTACAAGTGTTCTGGGAGGGCACACCCGGCCGATCCACGGCTGGTGGCCCGCGATTCTTAGTAACAATAAAATAAATTAATAAATAAATAACAGAGTCCCAAAAAGAATCCGCCTCGTTTAAATACTTTTAAACAAATTCTGGACGTTTTTTCTTATTGACTTCAAAAATCAACGGCTTCCTACGAGGAGTTCGTGCATTATACCCGTCCTTGTGCAGTAGACGCTTATAACTGCATTCCTAGGTGGATGATCTTCATGAAATTTTCAGAGTAAGAGTATCTAAATCTATGTGCCAAATTGCAAGTCTCTACTATTTGAAATGCGTTTTTTTCAAATTGTGGGCGAGGGGGGCGTGGCATCCAAAATCTGAAAATTACAAAATCTGCGTATCCATAATATCTATTTTAGTCTAGCTAAAACGATGTAGAAGTTACGCCAAAAAAACCTTGAAAATGTAAACGAATTTTCGATTTTCGATTAATTTGGAAATGGGATGAGTTATCGAAAAAACAAAATAAACTCGTACTGCGTAACTAAGATACGAGTGTTCATGTGAAATTTCAGCTCTATAGCTTTTGTAGTTTCCGGAATCTCGACGTTCATACGGACGGACGGACAGACGGGAGTCTTCTTTAGATATGTTCTGCTGGATACCGATTGTGTAAACGTAGTAACGATTTTGCTCTATTGCTTAAAACACAAGTCGGTCCCTGCTCAGGCGCCAGTTAATTTTATTGAATTTATATTAGATAGTTCTTTATGCATTCAGTTGAAACTTCAGACTGAAACTTTAAAGTTGAGAAGTAGATGAAGCTTAAAAGTGGCCTGATACTGCCGTTAGGAATCTTCAGCATCGCCTGATACTGCCATTGCATTAAGCTTAAAGCTTCTGAGAGCTGCGGAGCAACACAGTCTCAGCTACAGGATGTTTTTCTTCTATTTATAGCCTGAACCCATTGAAAATGGGAAATCAGGGTATAATGGTTTTGTTAAATGTATGTAACAGGGAGAAGGAGGCATGGCAGACCCCATAAAGTATATATATTCTTGATCAGGGTGACGAGAAAAGTTGATCTAGCCCTGTCCGTATGAACGTCGAGATTTCGGAAACTACAAAAGCTAGAGAACTTAAATTTCACATGAACACTCGTATGTTAGTTACGCAGTACGAGTTTATTTTGTTTTTTCGATAACTCATCCCATTATACGCAGATAATGTAATTTTCAGATTTTGGATGCTACGCCCCGTTCGCCCCCAATTTGAAAAAAAAAAACGCATTTCAGACCCCATAAAGTATATATATTCTTGAGCAGCATAAAAAAATAAGTTGATCTAGCCCTGTCCGTATGTCCGTCCGTCTGTCCCTATGATCGTCGAGATTTCGGAAACTTCAAAAGCTAGAGAGTTATGTTAGTTACACAGTACGAGTTAGTTTCGTTTTTTTGATAACTCATCCAATTTCCAAAAATCGAAAATTCGTTGCCATTTTTACTAGAGACTTCAAATGTATTTATATAGAAATTTATTATGGATACGCAGATTTTGTAATTTTCAGATTTAAAATTCCACGCCCTCCTCGAACACAATTTGCAAAAAAGGTATTTCAAATAGTAGAGACTTGAAATTTGGCAAATATATACTATTAATATATTCTAAAAGTTTCATAAAAATAGCCCATATAGAAATGGAGTTATAAGCATCCAAAATTTAGTCCAACCCCAAGCCACGGCAGCAACTGCGCGGTTAGCAGAGTGCGCGCTTATACGTACGTAAAGAAGAAGAGTATCACTTTTTTTGCAGGCTTCAGGGTATCTCGTAGTCGAGCCGTAACGACTAGAGACTTCTTACTTGTTTTGATAAGGTTTTTTTTATACTTTGTTTTTAAATAGTTATATTATGCTTTAGTTTTTTGTTTTCATAAATGAAGTGATATTAAATATTAAGTTTAATAACTAAGAAAACTAATATAAAAAAAAATTTAATTTCTTGTTTTTATCGAGCCCTATTATTGGTCAAACTTAAAAAACAAATATTTTCTTGGGTGTAAGCAGAGTGAGCAAGTGACATAAAGATGTTCCGAGTTCGCATTGAAATGTATTTCGCAGAATATGTACATACATACATATGTACATATATCGTTCTAATGCATCAACGCATATGACGAAGGTCAATTATAGAGTCGCAAATCATTTGATAGTATCAAATTGATACTAGAAAGGATATATTAATTACCTGGTACTCGCTCATTCAACAAATTTAGGCATAAGTTTTCAGCGTTTGTTGGACATTTTTCCAACAACTGTATTGAAGCTGGAATTAACCTATCTTCAGTTTTCAATTTAATTTTGTATTTATGTGGCATTCCATTAATGTTATATGTGGTGTTTTCCATTTCATGGTCAATACGAAATTTTGTACTTGATTTAAGTAATTTGAGAAATGTTTTGTTGTCAACTTCATTTACGTCGAATCCAGTCGAATGCGGCATATAAGTTTTTGGAATTAATAATGTATGATTTTCATACAACACAGATTTTTTCGTCGGCAGAACATTTTCTCGGGATGTTAAAATTATTGAAAAATTTCCGTAAATAAATGTTCCAGACAAATTATTTAATCTACAAATATAGTTTTTCATTTATAAAAAATTATCTTGTATTTTATACATATACATATGTATACTTTTCAGTGTTATATATTATTATATATTTGAATATAAATATGTAAGAGAGAGAAGTACTACGTGTTTATAAAGCAGTGAGCATGGGAAATCAAATATGTATATTATAGTCGCAATAAGACGCAACAAACCCCAGACGATGTGAGAAACAAAAGAGATGAAGAAGTTTTGATCTAAGAATTTTAGACGCAGACTAAGTAACTCATCATATTGAAGTATAAAATTAGTATAAACATATTTAGATAAAAACAAAATACTTACACAATTGACGGCAATATCATCCACCACGTGTTATATCTCTTTTTATAAATCCGTAATTTAGCTGTCAGATATGGAAACGGAGCACTTAAATTGAATACTGAATACAAATGTGTATCGCTATGTGAATTAAAGAAAGAATTACTATAGATATGTATATATAATTACTTGATTGAATAGTTTTGTCATTATCAAAAAAATAAATGATAATAAAACAACTAAGAAGGCTCTAATCGAGACGATGACTACGAATTACCCCGAGTCCTGCAAAAAACAAGTAAGAAAGCTGTAGTCGACACTGCTCGACTACGAAATCCTCTAAGCCCTTCTTCGAACGATTCATATTCCAAGAATGCTTCGTTTCGATCCGCCATGCGTAAGGAACTATACATGCAACAAGTAAGAAAGCTGTAGTCGAGACTGGTCGACTACGAAATCCCCTGAGCCCTTCTTCGAACGATTCATATTCCAAGAATGCTTCGTTTCGATTCTCCACGCGTAAGAAACTATACATGCAAAAACACGAGCACACACATACGCTGATCTATGCAATGCAATGCAGGCGGCTTGCTGTCTCGCTGGCTTTGTTGCTGCGCCACATGGGTTTTGATGAGAAAACTTTGATGATTAATAATTCTGTTTCTAGATGGACAATAGTATTGATCTTTTCAGATTATGAATATGATATTCATATCTATATGCTAAACCAAACTGCATGTCTCTAGTATTTGAAATGCATTTTTTACACATTTGGGGGTGGTGGGGCGAAGTGGGGACCGGAATCCAAAATTTGACAAAAACCGAAATTATATTAAATTAGTATCTATATATATGCAGAAGACTCAGAGACTCTAACTCTAAAGATGAATTAGCTAGAATTTTATAACTGGTTCCCGATAATTTCATTTATCGATAACTTTGCAAATATACAAGTTATCGAATTTCTGAAACAAACTCGTACTGCGCGTGCAATATACGGACCTAACACAAAAATAATGAACTCTCTAGCTTTTGTATCTTCGGAAATCGACGCGTTCATACATACGGACGGACGGACGGACGGACGGACAGACGGACAGGGCTAGATCAACTTTTCTCGTCACCCTGATCATGAATATATATACTTTATGGGGTCTGCCACGCCTCCTTCTGCCTGTTACATACATTTAACAAAACCATTATACCCTGATTTCCCATTTTCAATGGACTCAGAGTATAACAAGTAAGAACGTTGCAGTTAGGCGCAACTAACAGCGATATACTTTGTTCCCATAGGTGCATCTTATTTATTTAATAAACATTTAATTAACGAAATACATATTTCGGCAATTACCAAACGTACATACATGGCAAGCAACAAACGTTTTCCCTACACATACATACAGATTTACACATGTAGACACTATACGAGTATACACAAATTTCTATGTATACATACAAAAGTTTGCATGCCAGAATATTCTAAGAATTGTGACTGAATTGGGAATTTTTCGATCGTTACTTTAGTTTTGTCAGAAACGCTCTAGCAATGCCTCATTTGGTTTTAGTTAACACAGATCATATTAGGTCAGTGGCGCTGATGGTAAGCGCTATGCAAGCTATACTTGGGTGCGTGGTCCCGTTGGAAACTTTTTATTTATTAATCGAAAACTTATAAATTTTATTTTTTAAATTCATTAATATTATTATATTTATGTTAAAATGCTTTCTGCCATCATAGCAATTGCTACTAAGCTAGTATATGCATGAATTATGCATTTGGCCACAACAAACTTCTTTGCCGATTTGCCACGCCCCCAGTGGGCGTAGACGCATAATTTTTTGCCAGTTCTTAGAAAGAGCCGAGGCTAACATGCCTGCAAAATTTGGTTGCTTACATTCCAAAAATGCGAAAATTACAGGGTATTTTTCGATATGCCACGCCCCCAAAGAGGCTGAAAAATTATTTTTGGGGCATCGATAGAGGAGAACATTAGTAACTCAACCATCCAATTTTCAAGCTTCTAGCTCTAAAACTGTAGGAGATATAAACTTTTGCGGTTTGCCACGCCCCCTGTGGGCGTAGATATATCTACCATAGCTTATTAGTCTTGGGTTGTAAACCCGAGTATACATGCAAAATTTCAAGTCTCTAGTGTCAATAGTGTTCAATATATAGCACAATTTGAAAAATCACTATATATTCAGGTCCGATTTGCCACGCCCCCAATGGGCGTAGACATATAACTTTTTGATCGATCTTCTTAGAATCATAACATTAACTCACATGCAAAATTTCAGCGTTCTAGCTTTAACGGTGTAGAAGATACGTATTTCCCGATTTGCCACGCCCCCAATGGGCGTAGATATATCCGCCATAGCTTTTTGAACTTGGGTTGTCACCCCGAGTATACATTTCAAATTGCAACTCTCTAGCTCATCATCTAGTATGATAACTTGACTATGGGCGGAAGAGTTTTCCGATTTGCCACGCCCCTAGTGGGCGGATCGGGAAAATTTTAACACTTTATAATTCGGGGACATATATGAGTATATGTTTAAAATTTCAAGTCTCTAGCTCTAATAGCGCCGAAAAATATTGCGTTCATACGGACAGACGGACGGACAGCAAGACGGACATTGCACAAACCCAATATACTTTTTCCCCTTCGGGGACAAAGTATAAAAACACGAACACACACACACGCTGATCTACGCTTGTAGGCATGATTGTGTGTATGCAATGCAGGCGGCTTGCTGTCTCGCTGCCTTTGTTGCTGCGCCACATGGGCTTTGCTGCAAAAACTTTATTGATTAATAATTCTGTTTCCAGACGGACAATCGTATTGATCTCCGCAGATTATCAATATGATATTCATATCTACATATATGCTAAACCAAACTGCATGTATATAGTATTTGAAATGCACTTTTTACACATTTGGGGGTGTGGAGGCGAATTGGGGACCGGAATCCTTAATCTGGTAAAAATCGAAATTGTAATACATTAGTATCTATATATAAGCAGAAGACTTGCAGGCTCTAACTCCAAAGATGAATTAAATAGAATTTTATAACTGATTCTCGATATATTCGTTATATAACTCTCTAGCTTTTGTATCTTCGGAAATCGACGCGTTCAAACATACGGACAGACGGACGGAGGGACAGATGGACATGGCTATATCAACTTTTCTCGTCACCCTGATCAAGAATATATATACTTTATGGGGTCTGCCACGCCTCCTTCTGCCTGTTACATACATTTAACAAAGCCATTATACCCTGATTTCCCCATTTTCAATGGGCTAAAAACGTACAAAACGAATTTTGGAATTATTTATCGGAAATTTAGAAATGGGACGAGTTATCGAAAAAAAAAACACAAAATCGTACTTCGTAACTAACATACGAGTATTCATGTGAAATTTCATATCTCTAGCTTTTGTAGTTTCCGAAATGAACTTTCGTCCTTATGAACGTTGAGGGCTACATCAAGTGATGAGATGATTCAAATGTGTATGGTCAATTAAGTGTTTGGCGCAGTAGCTAATAAATTATCTTAAATAAGCTTCTCTTAAATTAGTCTGTTCTCTATGTCATTCTCATTCGCTGTTAGTGCACTCATGCACATAAGAAAGCATACATATGTAACTTTCGGCTTATTTTTACTTGCTTACTTGTAACTTTGATTCTTTAAATGTTCTAGTTCTGTATGAAAGTTGGCTGCAGCCGCGCAACATCTATCCTATCATTTCGCATATAATTAACTTTGCCTAAACAAATATCACGGACTCGGCATTAAATTAATAAATAATAAGCTAAATTAAATCGTATTGGCTTTTTTTTGTGCCTTCGTAAATGATTGGAGCCAGAGTTGCTGAAAAAGCTCGACAGCTTCCAACATTTTGATGACCCCGAAGTGATTTCATACACTTCGTGATGTTCGTTTTAATGCACTAAAAGTTAATAATTTATTTCGTCGTCACTCAACAGTGAAATTTATAAACATTTGTACGAAATAGTGCATTCAAATTAACAATAAATTTCATCGTTACACAACAGTGTAAAGCATTAACATTTGTGCACAAATCATTTTGTTCAAAGTGCATACAGCAGTGTATGCAATTGTGCGTGCATTATCTTTGGCTTTCTCATTCTCTTTTAATCGTTTGCTTCGTTTGTCGCGGTCTGCGCCTTTTGTGGAGCGTCTGCATAGAAGGCCCGCTAGTCCGAAAATAGCTGTGTAGATCACACACATACAAACATACACACAGTGGGCTAGCATATAAAAGGTGCAGCTAAATTGGAAGTGCATTAGTGAGTCTATTAGCTTGTGCATTAACTTTGTAATTGAAAGTATTTTTTTTTTAATTGAACATAAATTAAATGAATTTGTGACGTATTAAAATGAATAACTCAGAATCTAATGCTGATCAAGTGCCTGCTTCTCAGGTCACTTATTTAAGGCTTAAAACGAAAGCTCTTTTCGACAGACTTGAAAGGTAATATGCCGAATTAGACGTGGATATCGTCTCGATCACCAAGTTAAGAGTCAAATTTTGAAGCAGTTCATACTAGGTTAGAGGAATCAGATTTTGAATCCATATCTAGTGATTTACCTGCGAAATTTGAATCAACTCTACTAAAGTTTAAGGCCTTGCTTCAGCGTGAACTGGAAATCCGGCCGAATCCACAGTTTTCTTTAACGGTCAATACAAGTTTTACAAATGCTCATCCAATGCTCGTTATGTCTAATCGATCGCGTTTGCCGCAGCTGGAGCTGCCAAAATTTAGTGGAATCTACATTGAGAGGGAAAACTTTTACTCTATGTTCAAAACGATCATAGATACTAATCCTGATCTCAATCCTGTTGAGAAGTTCCAGCATCTTCGATCCTGCTTAAGTGGTTCTGCTTTGGATTCCATCAGCTCATTGGAAATCAACAAGGCTAACTATATCGTCGCTCTGGATATTCTTCAACGTCGTTTTGATAATAAACGTTATAGATATTACGTGTAAGATATTACAGGCACACATCAGAGCGATATTTAGGCTTGAGAAGGCTGATGCAGCTGTAGGTAGGCTGAGGCAATTAACAGACAAAGTGACATCTCACATTCGTGCTATGGATTCTTTTGCATCGAGGGAAGAAGTTGCTGATATTATCATCGTGCAAACAGTGTTGCAGAAATTGGATAAGTCCACTCAGGTCAAATGGGGGGAAAGCTCGTCTGCTAATGAGTTACCATCGTGGGCCAAATTGTCAACTTTCTTGCAAGGATGATGTAGAATGCTTGAAAATGTGGATCAAGTTTTGCAAGATGGTCAGGTTGGCAAGTCAGGGAAGATCGTACACATTTCAGAAAATCATTTGTTGTTTCCAAGATTCCAAGATTTTGCGAAGACACAAGTCACATGATATTTCAATGTAAGCGCTTTGAGAAATTGTCGCCAATTGCAAGACATAAGGAGGCCAAGAGACTCGCACTTTGCGTCAATTGTCTGAGGAAAGTACATCAGTTAAAGGATTGTAAATCTAGCTCCGGTCGTACTTGATAATCGAAGAACCATACTCTATTGCATTACAATCAGTCTTCGATAGCCACATCCAACGTTGTGATCAACCTGATCAACAAGCACATACAATATATCCCACTTCCATGGTTGCAATGTCACCTGCTCTGCCTCAACCCCACATATCACCTAGTTCGTCTGATGTTGTGTTTCTAGCCACTGCTAAAATCCTTGTCCAGAATCGAGCTGGAACATTCGTTCTGTGTCGTGTACTCTTGGATTCAGGATCTCAACTTCACTTCGTCACCAGTCGTTTCGCAAATCAGCTTCAGCTTCGAAAAAGCAAATCGCTCACTGCAGTTTCTGGCATTGGAGATGCCAGCTTCTCAACTAAAGGATACTCAGTCGATATCGTTTTAAAATCGCGGATTTCAAATTATTCCTCTACCATCACTGTAATCGTTGCCCAGATGATTACTGACAATCAGCCTGGGATGTCAATGTCTACTAACAGTTGGAATATACTCTCAAACATACAACTAGCTGATCCCTTATTCCATAAATCACAACGGATTGATCTTCTCATCGGAGCTGGTCTCTTCTTCGAGCTGTTGTGTGTTGGGCAAATTCTGTTGGCACCTGGTTTACCAATTTTGCAGAAAACTCAACTCGGCTGGATCGTGTCAGGTGGCGGGCAATCGGTCCCCAAACTCTTATCGTTCATCGCAACCCAAAGAGCTTCGGATGACACTAATCACAGGACTCGGCTTGATGAGTTAGTGCGCCAATTTTGGGAAGTGGAGCACTTCTTCGAGCCTATCGCCAAGGTAACAACCGAGGAGCTCCATTGTCAGCAGGGGAATATTCAGTTTGCTTGCCAAAAAAGCTAGGGGTCGAATCTTTGGGCGACTCCTATTTGCAGGTGTCAAATATTTCTTACCCCATTATTGCGTATACAAAGAAGAGAGTTCGACAACAAATCTGAGAGTTGTCTTTGACGCCTCAGCCGTCTCATTAAACGATTTGCTAATGTCAGGACCGACTATTCAAGCTACATTTTTTCACACGCTCGTTCGTTTTCGCACATTTTCCATTGCACTTACAGGAGATATTGGTAAAATGTATAGGTGTGTGAAAGTCTCAGAGCCTGATTCTATGCTCCAGTGCATTTTGTGGCGAGACTCTTCTGACCTTGATATTCAAGTTTTCAAGTTGAATACCGTCACGTATGGGACCAAACCCGCTTCCTTTTTGGCAATTCGTGCAATGCATCAACTAGCAATGGATGAGTCGTCGTCGTACCCATTAGGATCTAAAACTGTCTTGCGAGATTTCTACGTTGACGATTTGATATCAGAAGGCAATTCAGTTGAAGAAGTTCGTGACATTATGCAACAAACTACAAATCTTCTTGACCGAGGAAATTTCAAATTGAGGAAATGGTGCTCCAACTCAACTAATACACTTCGTGGAGTTCCAGAAACTGATCAGGAGAGTTTTCTCAAACTCGACGGCAGCGATATGACAAAAACACTCGGACTCATCTGGGAGCCCCGAAAGAACAGCTTCGTGTTCACTTTCGAGCCCAAAGTTAGTACTGGCAAATACAGAAAACGCTCGGTTTTATCAAACATTGCGCGATGTTATGATCCGTTAGGTTTGATCGGACCAACTTTAACTAGGGCCAAAATCATCTTGCAACGCATGTGGAGAGACAAGCTGCAATGGGATGAAAGCTTACCGCAACCATTGGAAACGACTTGAAGCGAATTTTGTAAGGACTTTCATCAAGTGAGTCATGCAGTATTTCCTCGTTATGTACTCCGACTTAAAGCAAGAGTCGAACTACATGCCTTCTGCGATGCTAGTCTTCAGGCTTATGGCTCTTGTGTTTATGTTCGCTCATCAATGAATGCTGTTCAAGTTCAGTTGCTCTATTCCAAAGCTAGGGTCGCCCCACTAAAGACTCTTACGGTGCCTAAACTTGAGTTATGCGCTGCATTTCTGCTTGCGAATTTGGTAAGCGAAATAAACAAAATGATCTTGTTCGAATGTGAGATGCATTGTTGGTTCAGATTCAGCAGTGGTCTTGCCTTGGTTAAAGGAAGAGCCATCCAAATTCAATGTGTTTGTCGCTAACAAGATTTGTGCCATACAGCAGCTCACGATCGGCATGGAGTGGCATTACGTGCCAACTGAGATGAATCCGGTGGATATGTTATCCGAAGGAGCAGCACCGTTGGAACTTTTGCACTCAAAACTATGGATGCATGGACCTTCTTTCTTGCAAAAGGAAAAATTTTATTGGCCAAGGCACTGCTTGTCTGAAGCATGTCTTCCAGAAATGCGACAAAGATTTTTATTCTCAGCTGAGCACGTAGATATCTCTTTGTCATTCACGCACATAAATTCATTCGGAATAATGATGCGCATTTTTTGCTACATTCACAAATTTATCAGGAAAATAAAGTCAGCTGAATTGTCATCAGACGATCTTCGTCAAGGATCGTTCCTACTATGCCGTCTTGTTCAAAGAACTCAGTTGCAGCCAGAACACTCTGCCCTACAGAATGGAAAGAATATACATTCGTCAAGCTCCATTCTTTCGCTCTCTCCGTTTATGGATAGCTTTGGTCTACTTAGAGTTGGTGGTCGTTTGCGACACTCTACTCTCGGCTTCGATGCGCGCCACCCAATTATTTTGCCCAAAGAGCATCCCCTAACCTTCGCTATAATCTCGCATCTTCATCAGAAGCATCACCCCGCAGGACCGCAGGCGTTGCTTGGAAGAATTCGACTGCAGTTTTGGCCCATAGGCGGCATGAAAACGGTTGCCCGAGCACTGCGAAAATGTATAATTTTCTGCAGATCCCGGCGTCGTCGAGCATATAATAGCGGACTTGCCTAAGGATCGTGCACAGTGCTCACCGGCATTTACAGTCACTGGAGTGGATTATTGTGGTCCCTTTTACTACAAGCCTGATGGACGAAACAAAGCCTCCGTAAAATGCTACATCTGCGTGTTCGTTTGCTTCGCAACCAAGGCTGTATAGTTGGAACTCGAAAAGGATCTTTCGACAGCTGCTTTCTTGGGCGCCCTCAAGTTCGACGCAGCAGCTAATAAATGCTCTTAAATAAGCTTCTCTTAAATTAGTCTGTTCTCTATGTCATTCTCAATCGCTGTTAGTGCACTCATGCACATAAGAAAGCTTAACACACATACATATGTAACTTTCGGCTTATTATACTTTGTTCCCGAAGGGGAAAAAGTATATTGGGTTTGTGCAATGTCCGTCTTGCTGTCCGTCCGTCTGTCCGTCTGTCCGTCTGTCCGTATGAACGCAATATTTTTCGGCGCTATTAGAGCTAGAGACTTGAAATTTTAAACATATACTCATATATGTTCCCGAATTATAAAGTGTAAAAATTTTCCCGATCCGCCCACTAGGGGCGTGGCAAATCGGAAAACTCTTCCGCCCATAGTTAAGTTATCATACTAGATGATGAGCTAGAGAGTTGCAATTTAAAATGTATACTCGGAGTGACAACCCAAGTTCAAAAAGCTATGGCGGATATATCTACGCCCATTGGGGGCGTGGCAAATCGGGAAATACGTATCTTCTACACCGTTAAAGCTAGAACGCTGAAATTTTGCATGTGAGTTAATGTTATGATTCTAAGAAGATCGATCAAAAAGTTTTATGTCTACGCCCATTGGGGGCGTGGCAAATCGGACCTGAATATATAGTGATTTTTCAAATTGTGCTATATTTTGGACACTATTGACACTAGAGACTTGAAATTTTGCATGTATACTCGGGTTGACAACCCAAGACTAATAAGCTATGGTAGATATATCTACGCCCACAGGGGGCGTGGCAAACCGCAAAAGTTTATATCTCCTACAGTTTTAGAGCTAGAAGCTTGAAAATTGGATGGTTGAGTTACTAATGTTCTCCTCTATCGATCCCCCAAAAATAATTTTTCAGCCTCTTTGGGGGCGTGGCATATCGAAAAATACCCTGTAATTTTCGCATTTTTGGAATGTAAGCAACCAAATTTTGCAGGCATGTTAGCCTCGGCCCTTTCTAAGAACTGGCAAAAAATTATGCGTCTACGCCCCCTGGGGGCGTGGCAAATCGGCAAAGAAGTTTGTTGTGGCCAACTGCATAATTCATGCATACAATAGCTTAGTAGCAATTGCTAAGATGGCAAAAAGCATTTTAACATAAATATAATAATATTAATAAATTTAAAAAATAAAATTCATAAGTTTTTGATTAATAAATAAAAAGTTTCCAGCGGGATTCGAACCTGGGTCTTTTGAAAACAACATGTAATCGTTAGCTAAACCTAAATAAATTCACAGCTGATCAGCTGACCAGCTGATCAGCAGCTTGTGACGTCACAAAACAATACAATCGCAATTCTTGTATACACTTTTGGATGTGTATACACGTACACATGCATACATACATATATGCATGCATAGAAAAACTGCCTGCCACACAGCGTCGCAAATCGGAAAGCATAAAGCAGTTTTAGTTTTTACTTAAATGCACAATTCATATGCGTATGTTTATAAATGATTATCAATTGGCAGCAAGCATTTTATAATAAATATACAAATATTAAAAAAATAAAAAATTAATAATTTTTGAAAAAAAGTTTTCTGCGGGATTCGAACCCACGCACCTAAGTATAGCTTGCATAGCGCTTACCACCAGCGCCACTGCCCTGACTTGGGTTTCGTTAACTAAAACCAAATAAGGTATTGCTAGAGCGCCTTTTGACAAAACTAAAGTAACGATCGAAAAATTCTTAATTCAGTCACAATTCTTAGAATATTCTGGCATCCAAGCTTTTGTATGTATACATAGAAAGTTGTGTGTATACTCGTATAGTGTGTACATGTGTAAATCTGTATGCATGTGTAGGAAAAACGTTTGTTGCTTGCCATGTACGTTTTCTAATTGCCGAAATATTTCGTTAATTAAATGTTTATTAAAAATAAGATGCACCTATGGGAACAAAGTATATCGCTGTTAGTTGCGCCTAACTGCAACGTTCTTACTTGTTTTTACTTGCTTACTTGTAACTTTGATTCTTTAAATTCTCTAGTTCTGTACGAAAGTTGTCTGCAGCCGCGCAACATCTATCCTATCATTTCGCATATAATTAACTTTGCATAAACAAATATCACGGACTCGGCATTAAATTAATAAATAATAAGCTAAATTAAATCGTATTGGCTTTTATTTGTACCTTCGTAAATGATTGGAGCCAGAGTTGCTGAAAAAGCTCGGCAGCTTCCAACATAAGAAATATTTTATTATTTAGTGATGTTACTCACCTTTTTTCCTGAGCAACATTGCATTGAATATGTTTCACTTGTTGATTGTAAGTATTGGTATAATCACAATATTTGTCATTTATTTTCGCTTCACTCGTGCTTGCTATGTCTTGAAAGTAAGAAAATATTTACTTTCTTTTATTATTTATTAAAGCAAACCAAAACAAGTAACAAGGCTCTAGTCGAGACGGCTCGACTACGAGATACCCTGAACCCTGCAAAAAAGTGATACTCTTCTTCTTTACGCACGTATGAGCGCGCGCTCTACTAACCGCGCAGTTGCTGCCGTGGTTTGGGGGTGGATTGAACTTTGGACGCTTATAACTCAATTTCTAGATGGACAACGTTCATACGGACGGACGGACGGATGGACGGACAGACGGGGTGGGCTCAATCAACTTATTTTTTTGTGCTGATCAAGAGTATATATACTTTGTGGGGTCTGCGACGTCTCCTTCTCCCTGTTACATACATTTTTACAAAAATATTATACCCTGAATTTCGATTTTCAGTGGGTTCAGGGTAAAAAATTCTCGTTTAGGAGATACATTCTCTTTACGCACGATTTGCTATGCTTAGGATGCAATACGAGCAACATTTTGGACGGTTGTAAATCCATTTCTAATTTTTTTTTAAATTTTTAGAATATGATATTAGTATTCAAATGTGTCTATTTCCAAACTATCTACTATTTGCATTTTTCGCAAATTTAAAGCGAGGGAGGCGTGGTACCATAAATCTGAAAATCACAAAATTTGCATATCTATAATAAATATCTAAATAAACAAATTTGAAGTCTCTAGCTGAAACACTTATGCCCAAAAAACCTTAAAAATGTAAACGAATTTTTTATCGATAATTTGGAAATTCGATGAGTTATTGAAAAAACAAAATAAACTCGTACTGCGTAGCTAACATACGAGTGTTCATGTAGCTTATGTAGTTTCCGAAATCTCGACGTTCATACAGACGGACAGACGGACGGACGGACAGACGGACAGGGCTAGATCAACTTATTTTTTTATGCTGATCAAGAATATAGATATACTTTATGGGGTCTGCGACGTGTCCTTATGCCTGTTACATACATTTTCACTAAACCATTATACCCTGAATTCCCATTTTCAATGGGTATTAACAATATTGAAAGATAGATTAAAACACGCAGCCAATCTTTCGATTATTATCGATAAAAAAGATATGAGATGTGTATACATGTACACATGTCTATAAGATCGAACAAATCCAAGACCGTTCACACAATTCTAAGGCCAAGGACCACCAATCAGTTTGTGGTGTTGTTACTGTTGATTAATAAAAATTAACAAAATGAGCTATTTGCGCCCAGAAATTCAATTTTTAACGAGGCTTAACACATTTGTTTTTCGACATTGTATACCACCCAACTTCATATTTACTCGGGTTCTTACTTTTAAGTTCGGGAAACGAAAATGGGTGGTGACAGAATCATTTCGCTTCGAGCCCTCGACGGTCAAGTTGAAATTTTTGTGAGTCGCTTGCTGCTTGTCCCACCATATATTTAAGTTTACATATCAGGCATGACAAAAGTCAACGACTACGATTCTGCATGATCAGCAACAATGTTTAATGCCAACTATGACAAACTCTGCGCTACGCTGCCGTCAACATTCCATGCGCCGTTGCAACGTAGAAACATGATACACTCATCATAATCGCTGACACGGCGATTATAGGTCAGGGCTAGCTTGATATAAGAACATTCTATACTTTCGCTTTTAGTTTGGATTTGACCAATAAACGAACAAGTTATAATTCTATTTCATTATTTTAACTTCGTGCAAAGATCACAAGTAAAAAAGTTAATAAATTGTAAACTGGCGCCCAACAGTGGTGTAAAACCTACTCACCAGAAATCCATAAGCAAGAACGCAACATCATTGGATCGACATCGTTGGACTTGCAGACGGACAGAAAGACAAACCATAGTCTTTAATAAAACAACACACAATAAATATGTGAGTAGATTGTTAATTTAAACAAATAAAGAAACAAGTAAGAAAACTCTAGTCGAGAGTGCTCGACTAGATAATGCCCTGAACCCAATTTTAATAAAATAAAATAATAATCTGTACTGTGGTTTGGTTTTTTGTAATTATCTTGAAAATGCATCAATTTTAGTGCTGAAAATGGCAAAAAACTTCTTTATTTTGACAAATAGTTAAATATATTGCTCCTGATTAGTACTAAAATTAATCCGTTATCAAGATAATTACAAAAAACCAGTGTCGAACGTGACAAAAAGTTGACTTTTCTGGAGAATTACCCATATGGATAAATCAGAAAGTATATACATATAAGAATGTATGCGTGTAACGTTCAAAATGTACATACATATGTACATGTATATATACATATGTGTGTATTGCAAAAAAAAAAAATAATAATAGATGGCGCTTATATTAGTTGAAATTCGAAAAATGTTATATTATTAAATATCATTAAAAGTAGACCCAACAAATAGACGTTCCTCGATTAACAGGCATTACCTTAATTAACACAGACACTTCATAGTTGTAAAAGAAATATATCAATGCCACTCGAAGCTGTAATAGCCATAGTAAATAAGTTCACTGCTAAAGCGACATCTAGCAAGTTTAAATTTTTAGACCATGCTACACTAGCTTTGAATGTACGTGTGGGCATACATATAGGAAAACCCCAGATGTCTCGTGCTTTTGTTATTTGGGCAAACTTTCTGTTTATTATTTTCTGTTGACTTAACGGAATAAAATATAATTGAAACAAAAACATTTTCAGAAATGATGCTATTAAATATTTGAAATTAAAAAAAAAAACCCACTTATTCACAATTAGTTAAACTACCAACTGACTTTCAAAGGTATCAAATACAAAAGAATAAATAATAATAAACAAGTAAGAAGGCTCTCATCGAGACTGCTCGACTACGAAATCCCCTGAACCCTGCAAAAAAGTGATACTCTTCTTCTTTAAGCACTTAGAGGCGCGCGCTCTGCTAACTGCGCAGTTGCTGCAGTGGCTTGGGGGTGGGTTGGGCTGAACTTTGGACGCTAGTAACTCCATTTCTAAATGGACGATCTACATGATCTTTCAGAGTAGATCAAGAGTATCTAAATCTACCTATGTGCCAAATTGCAAATCTCTAGTATTTGAAATGCGTTTTTTCCGAATTGGGGGCGAAGGGGGCGTGGCATCTAAAATCTGAAAACTACAAAATCTGCGTATCCATAATATCTATCTAAACATATAAAGTTGAAGTCTCTAGCTAAAACGGTGTAGAAGTTATACCCAAAAAACCTAAAAAATGGAAACGAATTTTCGATTTTTTATCGATAATTTGGAAATGGGACGAGTTATCTGAAAAACAAAATAAACTCGTATTGCGTAGCTAACATACGAGTGTTCATGTGAAATTTCAGCTCTCTAGCTTTTGTAGTTTCCGAAATCTCGACGTTCATACGGACGGACGGACGGACGGACAGACGGACAGGGCTCAATCAACTTATTTTTTTATGCTGATCAAGAATATATATACTTTATAGGGTCTGCGACGTCTCCTTTTGCCTGTTACATATATTTTCACAAAACCATTATACCCTGAATTCCCATTTTCAATGGGTTCAGGGTATAAAAAGAAAGAAATATAAAAAAAAAAAATTAAAAATAAGAAATTATGAAGGGCTTAGGCGAGGCTAGAACCTGCGACAGCCTAACATTCGGTGCATCTGTCTAGCCATCTGCACCACGACTCACTCAAACTGCACAGTAGCGAAAACGAATGAAATTCGCCATATACGAAAGAAATACTAAATCAGTGGCTGAAAATACAAATACAATTCAAAGACAATTCTAACGCAATTCAAAAACAATTGTGATTCTTAGAATATACACGCATAGCAACATAGAAAACGGCCCAAGATTTTTTGTATGTATATGTGCACACGCATACGAAAATTGATTTGCATTGCTCAACGTTGCTTACATTTCCATTGTTATTTTAATTGTTTTAAAAATTTTAAAATATATAATGGAATGTAATGAGAGTTTCAGCATATGATCTACATATTCTTTTTAACATTTTACGTTTTTTTAGAAATCATAACTCTTTTACAATTAGATTTACATGCACAAATATGTATGTATGTACATATGTACGATTGCAGCCACACGCTGATCTACGCTTGCACACATAAACATACATACATACATACATGCAGCGAACTGAATATGAACTACGATATTTTCGCTGCCCGAGCAGCAAATGACAGAGCCGAGCAAATACGAAGATGATTAGGACGCGAAATCAAAATCTGGTTCGTGAAAAAAGTTTGTTCTAGTTGTCCAGTCTATGTGTTGTATGGTTAGTGGCCAAACCAAACTGTATGTCTCTAGTATTTGAAATGCATTTTTTACACATTTGGGGGTGTGGGGGCGGAAATCGACGCGTTCAAACATACGGACAGACGGACGGACGGACAGACGGACATGGCTAGATCAACTTTTCTCGTCACCCTGATCAAGAATATATATACTTTATGGGGTCTGCCACGCCTCCTTCTGCCTGTTACATACTTTTAACAAAACCATTTTACCCTGATTTCCCATTTTCAATGGGTTCAGGGTATAAAAAGTCAAGGGAAAAAGTACTTATAAAATAATCTTAATAAATAATAATTTTAAAAGAAAAAAAAAAGAGCAAATAAAAACAATCGTATGAGTGAACGTGAAGTGGAGGAATACTACTCAGAGTTAGAAGAATTAATAAAAGACGTAAAAAGTAAACTAGTGCCAGGTCAGTTACAAAAGAAAATGGCAGTGAGTGAAGAAAATTTGAAAGCTTTGCTTAAGTACGCAGTAAACTCTGCACTACAAAACCAAGCACAGATATTTAAAAAAAAAAAAGTAGACGAAATTAGAAACGCATTTAAGAATTTATCAGTGTCCGTACCCGAGGTCGAAGTTTCTAAAGATGCGGAAATAATTCCAGGTATCCGACGCGATGAAAAATTTGATATAATAAAATCGGTTCCAGGATTCGAAGGAAAGCTCGAGACTTACATATGTTTCGTGGCGGAAAGCCGCACTCACTGCATATTAAGTTTTTGAAAATGATATAGGAAGCTCTAAGCATTATCAGCCACTGGGTATAATCAGAAACAAAATAAGAGGCTTTGCTGATGTGGTACTGTCGTCATATGACACGCCGCTAAATTCTAAGGCAATCATAAACAGACTTGATTTTACGTATGCCGATAAACGCTGATAAAAGCTGTCCGTTCTACGTCAGGGTACCTTAACAATAATACAGTACTATGAGGAAATTGACTTCAATTCGCTAGTAGTTTCGCAAGAAATAGTGAGCAGAAAGCTCAACGTCATGAACAGAGACAGCAGAAGCAATTGATTTTATATTGATTCGTATCCATATTCACTTCCTGATTATGGTTCTATTTATGCTCCTAATATTACTGCAGACTCTCTAGCTACAGCTATTAAGACGCTGAAGTCATCTTTTTCCCCTGGTGCTGACAATATCCCAAGTTGTATCATTAAACAGTGCAGTGTTTCTCTTCAATCACCATTGCTAAAACTGTTTAATTTATCTTTGGAAACTTCTGTGTTCCCTTCAATATGAAAAGAGTCTTTCATCATTCCTCTATATAAAAAAGGTGGAAGATCTGATATTTCCAATTACAGAGGTATTGCGAAATTATCTGCTATTCCGAAGCTATTTGAAAAAATTATAACATCAACCTTGCAATATTTCTGCAAATCGATTATTCAACCATCCCAACATGGTTTTATTCAGAATCAATCAACATCCTCGAAATTACTCGAATTCACTTCACTTGTCAATGATAGTTTTTCTAAAAAAAATGCAAATTGATGTTATTTATACTGATTTCAGTAAAGCATTTGACAGAGTTAATCATCAGATACTAACTCTGAAGCTTGAACGTTTAGGATTTTCTCCTAAATTTGTGTCCTGGATTTCATCCTATTTGAATGGTAGAACCCAAAGAGTCTTGTTGAGAACAGCTACTTGTAAATGTATCTTTGTTTCGTCTGGTGTTCCTCAAGGTAGCCATTTAGGACCATTACTCTTTTCGCTTTTTATAAATGACCTTCCTAGTTGCATCTCTTATTCTACCATATTTATGTATGCGGATGATGTAAAACTTTGCCTTCCATACTCCAGTGCAAATGGACATCTACAACTTCAAGATGACCTTAATGCATTTCAATCTTGGTGTGTGGTGAACCAGTTGCACCTAAATTGCTCAAAGTGTATGACTAAGACTTTCAATCGTTCTATTCCTCATATTGTTGACTATAAAATTAGTAACATTTCCTTACAACGCATCTTTACAGTCAAAGATCTTGGTGTTCTCTTTGACAGTAAACTTAATTTTAATCTTCATATTTCTACCATCATAAATGAAGCCAAAAGCGTGCTTGGCTTTATAAAACGTTGGTCTAAGGAATTTAAAGATCCTTTTATTACCAAACAATTATTTATTTCGCTTGTACGTCCTATCTTAGAGTATTGCTCAGTTGTTTGGTCTCCGCAACATAAACTGTATCAAGATCGTATTGAATCAGTCCAAAAACAGTTTCTTCTTTTTGCCCTAAGGGATCTTAACTGGGACAGTAATTTACGATTACCGTCCTACCATAGTAGGCTTCAGCTCATTGATCTTCCATCGTTAATGAATCGCAGAACAATTTTAGGAATTGATTTTTTGCACAAAGTAATTAACGGTAATATTGATTCGTCCTTTTTGTTGATGCGTCTTAATTTCTCGGTTCCGTCTCGAACAACTAGACATTATCGTCCGCTTCATTTACCTATATGCACTACGGATTATTCTTTGCATAGTGCGTTTCATGTTCTGTGTGTTAATTTTAATAAATATTATCACGTATTTTCCTTAGAGCTCTCTCTTCCTAAAATTAAATCGTTGCTTTTAGCACACCTTAGGGAAATCACTCGCAACGCACAGGCATAAGCTACATTATGTTGTTGCTTGCAGTGATTTCTCAATCCTATTAAATATTCTATATTATAGCTCTTCTTTTAATTTATCTTTCAATATTGTTAATATCTTCCTTGTTTCTTTACCTATTTTTATTTTATTTATTTTAATTTTAATTTTTGTTAATTTTTTTTTTATTTTTAATTTTAAGAATTATTAAATTGTAATTATGTTAATTATATTTAGTCACTTATAATCTATATTTAATATTTTCATTTAACACTTTCTTTGCATAGTTTCAATAGTTATCACTGACCATATTTGGCTGTGAATTGGGGCATAGCTGGCCGGACTGGCAAATAAAACATCCCCATCGGGTTGGTGATTCTATTGTAATAATTGTATTTTTGTAGGCTATTTTGAATCTCGTTTTGTCAATATTTTTTTAAATAAATAAATAAATGAGCGCACGCTCTGCTAACCGCGCAGTTGCTGCCGTTGGTTGGGGGTGGGCTGGGCTGAACTTTGGACGCTTATAACTCCATTTCTAAGGAGGACGATCCTTATGCAATTTCAGAGTAGATTAAAAGTATCTAAATGTATCTATTTGCCAAATTGCAAGTCTTTAGTATTTGAAATGAGTTTTTTTCAAATTGAAATTTATAAATTGGCGAAGGGGGCGTGGTATCCAAAATCTGAAAATCACAAAATCTGCATATTTATAATATCTATCTAAATATATGGGGTCGAAGTCTATAGCTCATACGGTGTAGAAATTATGCTCAAAAAACCTAAAAAATGTAAACGAATTTTCGAATTTTTTATCGATAATTTGGAAATGGGTTGAGTTATCGAAAAAACAAAAAAAAACTCGTACTGCGTAACTAACATACGAGTGTTCATGTGAAATTTCAGCTCTCTAGATTTTGTAGTTTCCGAAATCTCGACGTACATACCGACGGAAAGACGGACAGGGCTAGATCTACTTATTTTGTATGCTAATCAAGAATATATATACTTTATGGGGTCTGCGACGTCTATTATAAACTATTATACCCTAAATTGCCATTTTCAATGGGTTCAGGGTATAATAAGAATCACCCCAACCCCCACCCCCTCAAGTACCAAAGAGAGCAATTAGTGGAACAGCTAGGTATACCGGTCCCAAGCAACAGAGCATTAATCATCTTTCAAAAGATAAAAATTCTGCAAGTCAATTGGAACAAGAGTATCAACCAGTAGCGGAGGTATCAGATTTAGAAGATGAGGATCAACAGGCCAATTTTTTAGAAAAAGCTCCCTGTTTCCCAAAAATTACTCGTTTGACAAATGGAAGAGTTGCAATTTGCAAAACTTGTAAAAACGAGTAAGAAGGCTCTAGTCGAGACGGCTCGACTACGACTAGAGTATATAAATCTATCTATGTGCCAAATTGCAAGTGTCTAGTATTTGAAATGCGTTTTTTTTTTCAAATTGGGGGCGGAGGGGGCGTGGTATCCAAAATCTGAAAACTACAAAATCTGCGTATCCATAATATCTATCTAAATTTATAAAGTTGAAGTTTCTAGCTAAAACGTTGTAGAAGTTATACCCAAAAAACCTAAAACACGGAAACGAATTTTCGATTTTTATCGATAATTTGGAAATGGGACGAGTTATCGAAAAAACAAAATAAACTCGTACAGCTTATGAACTTTTACCCCAGTACTAAAATTATTTATTGTGATAACAAATCAGGAACAGTAACATTTCTTTTAAAAACCCGTTTTAATGTCGACATTGTAAATTCTCCACCACTGTGCAGTACTTCAAATGGACAGGTAGAAAGATTTCATAGTACTCTTGCAGAAATTGCCAGATGCTTGAAATTAGAAAAACAATTAAATGACACAACTGACGTTATACTTCAAGCAATAATAGAATACAATAAAACAGTTCACTCCGTCGTTAACAAAAAACCAATTGACATAATCCACGCTTCCCCACCTGAATTAGAAGCAGAAATGAAAGATATAATAGACAAAATGCAGACAGAAGAAATAGAACTTTTCATGTAGGCGACAAGGTACTCATGAAATTGAATAAAAGACTTGGTAACAAGTTAACTCTATTATTTCAAGAAGTCACTGTGGAAGCCGATTTGGGGTCAACGGTTCCTATAAAGGAGAGGGGATACATAAGGATAACTTCAGATAAAAAGAAAAACTATCCTTCCAGAACTTATTCTGCTGCGTATCTATATTAGGCTTTGGATTCTACACTTCCTACTTTTAGTAATAGCAACATCTGGGAGAATTATCAACTATTCGAACTCGGATTATATTCCTATCATGGACGGAAACGCAGTTATTAGGGAAGACTTTAGAATTAAGGCATACCTCTAATCTAACAATGTACTCGCCGAGGAAACTAATTCACTTGTGGAACATTTCCCACAGTCTCATATGAGAATAATTCTTTAATCCGATTTAGATCATATTAGATCATTACTAGAGATAGTTAATATCCACCATAGACAAGCTAGGAGTATAAATATCCTAGGAACAGCCTTAAGGGTACAGCAGAAACTACTGATTTTGACGACTTTGAGCAACTGAAATTTCATCAGCAAAAGATAACTGAGTCAGTTAACCAACAGGCACTTATAAACACTAAGGTACAGGAAAAATTAATAACTTAACAGAATCCCTTAATACGATAATTAGATTTGCCAAAAAGAAACATATCGACACAGGACACCTCTACCAAACATTACTCAAAAGAAACAGAATGTAATTTCTGAACTAAAACACTAATGCTGTCTATTACACTCGCAAAGATTCAAATTATAAACCCGGCAATCCTTGACCCTAATGACCTAAGCCAAATTTTAAATGAGCACTCTACAGATTTAATTGAAATAGCTCACACAAAAGTCTTGTTAGATCATAATTTTGTAACTAACAATACTCGACTTCGCTGAAAATAAAAACGTTGCAGACTGCAATAAAACTTTACCAATTGGAAACTGCACCGCTACCCTCGCCTCTACGTTTTGCAAGCAACTAAAATCAGCAACCTGTGCGCAGTAACTACATTCTGGTATTGCGCATTGCAACACTCGTACCACCCACCTATAACCGTTGGCGGTAATTGATGATAGTATCATCATTATAAACGAAACAGTTGTAATATAATAAGGCACAGATCATCCATGGTACACACTTATTGACGTTTGATGAGGAGATCTATGTAAATGGGTACAAAAATACAAAAAATATTGTCAGGCGTCACCCAGGCTCGGCAGTATCGGCCACCCTAAATATAACTGGCCACAAAGAGATTTTGAGCATTCCGTATCTTTAGAGGCTCAACTTTGAGAATTTCCAATACATTGACAACATCGAAAAGAACCTGTCAGTATTGCCCATGAAGTTTCCAGCATTCCTCGTCAGTCTGGTTATCGGTTACTTCGTCTTTAATATTTATCATAAATGCAAAAAGAATAAACAACAAGCCTCGATATGTCTTGTCATTGACACCTTAAGGAAGACTGAGGCCGGCATTCACAGCGATTATAGGTCAGGGCTTTAGTTTGGATTTGACCAATAAACGAACAAGTTATAATTCTATTTCATTGTTTTAGCTTCGTGCAAAGATCACAAGTAAACAAGTTAATAAATTGTAAACTTATACATACATACATATATATTTGTGAGAAGAGAGCAGAGAGTAACAAGTAAGAACGTTGCAGTTAGGCGCAACTAACTGCGAGAGACTCTCTTCCAGTAGGTTTATTTATTTAATAAACATTTAATAAACGAAATATTTAATTATTTCAATTAGCAAACGTACATGGCAACAAACGTTTTCCTATACATATATACAGATTTACATACATATGTGTACATATGTACACTATACGCGTACACAAACGATTTTCTATGCATGCATATAAAAGTTTGCATGCTAAAATTTCCATGAATTGTGATTGACTTGTGCATTTTTCGATCGTTACTTTAGTTTTGTCAAAAGGCGCTCTAGCAGTGTCTTATTTGGTTTTAAATACCGGAACTTAGATTAGGGCAGTGGCGCTGGTGGTTAGTGCTATGCAAGCTGCTCTTGGGTGCGTGGGTTGAACTCGAACCCGCAGAAAACATTTTTGCCAAAAAATATTATTTTTTAATTTGTATATATTTATATACTTTATATTTGTATATTTATCATGAAATGCTTGCTGCCAGCGCCAATTGATAATAAGATATTTATAAACATACGCATATGAATCGTGCATTTAAGCACTAGAAACTGCTTTTCCGAGTTGCCACGCTGCCGTGGGCACGCAATTTTTCTATACATGCATACATGCAAATACATTTGCTCACACAACTCTGCGTACACCCAAGAAAATATTTGTTTTCTTTTTTATACTTTGTTCCCGAAGGGGAAAAAGTATATTGGGTTTGTGCAATGTCCGTCTTGCTGTCCGTCCGTCTGTCCGTCTGTCCGTCCGTCCGTCCGTCCGTCTGTCCGTCTGTCCGTCTGTCCGTATGAACGCAATATTTTTCGGCGCTATTAGAGCTAGAGACTTGAAATTTTAAACATATACTCATATATGTTCCCGAATTATAAAGTGTACAAATTTTCCCGATCCGCCCACTAGGGGCGTGGCAAATCGGAAAACTCTTCCGCCCATAGTTAAGTTATCATACTAGATGATGAGCTAGAGAGTTGCAATTTGAAATGCATACTCGGGGTGACAACCCAAGTTCACAAAGCTATGGCGGATATATCTACGCCCATTGGGGGCGTGGCAAATCGGGAAATACGTATCTTCTACACCGTTAAAGCTAGAACGCTGAAATTTTGCATGTGAGTTAATGTTATGATTCTAAGAAGATCGATCAAAAAGTTTTATGTCTACGCCCATTGGGGGCGTGGCAAATCGGACCTGAATATATAGTGATTTTTCAAATTGTGCTATATTTTGAACACTATTGACACTAGAGACTTGAAATTTTGCATGTACACTCGGGTTGACAACCCAAGACCAATAAGCTATGGTAGATATATCTACGCCCACAGGGGGCGTGGCAAACCGCAAAAGTTTATATCTCCTACAGTTTTAGAGCTAGAAGCTTGAAAATTGGATGGTTGAGTTACTAATGTTCTCCTTTATCGATCCCCCAAAAATAATTTTTCAGCCTCTTTGGGGGCGTGGCATATCGAAAAATATCCTGTAATTTTCGCATTTTTGGAATGTAAGCAACCAAATTTTGCAGGCATGTTAGCCTCGGCCCTTTCTAAGAACTGGCAAAAATTATGCGTTTACGCCGCCTGGGGGCGTGGCAAATCTGCAAAGAAGTTTCTTGTGGCCAACTGCATAATTCATGCATACAATAGCTTAGTAGCAATTGCTAAGATGGCAAAAAGCATTTTAACATATATATAATAATTTTAATGAATTTTAAAAATAAAATTCATAAGTTTTTGATTAATAAATAAAAAGTTTCCAGCTGGATTCGAACCTGGGTCTTTTGAAAACAACATGTAATCGTTAGCTAAACCTAAATAAATTCACAGCTGATCAGCTGACCAGCTGATCAGCAGTTTGTGACGACACAAAACAATACAATCGCAATTCTTGCAATATGTATACACTTTTGGATGTGTATACACGTACACATGCATACATACATATATGCATGCATAGAAAAACTGCCTGCCACACAGCGTCGCAAATCGGAAAGCATAAAGCAGTTTTAGTTTTTACTTAACTGCACAATTCATATGCGTATGTTTATAAATGATTATCAATTGGCAGCAAGCATTTTATAATAAATAACAAATATAAAAAAATTAAAAAATAATAATTTTTGAAAAAAAAGTTTTTTTCTGGGATTCGAACCCACGCACCTAAGCATAGCCTGCATAACGCTTACCACCAGCGCCACTGTCCTGATATGAGCTTCGTTAACTAAAACCAAATAAGACATTGCTAGAGCGCCTTTTGACAAAACTAAAGTAACGATCGAAAAATTCCCAATTCAGTCACAATTCTTAGAATATTCTGGTGCAAACTTTTGTATGCATACATAGAAAATTGCGTATACTCGTATAGTGTGTACATGTGTAAATCTGTATGTATGTGTAGGAAAAACGTTTGTTGCTTGCCCTGAACGTTTTCTAATTGCCGAAATATTTCATTAATTAAATGTTTATTAAATAAATAAGACGCACCTATGGGAACAAAGTATATCGCTGTTAGTTGCGCCTAACTGCAACGTTCTTACTTGTTTATACCCTGAACCCATTGAAAATGGGAATTCAGGGTATAATGGTTTTGTGAAAATGTATGTAACAGGCAGAAGGAGACGTCGCAGACCCCATAAAGTATATATATTCTTGATCAGCATAAGAAAATAAGTTGATTGAGCCCTGTCCGTCTGTCTGTCCGTCCGTCCGTCCGTCCGTATGAACGTCGAGATTTCGGAAACTACAAGAGCTAGAGAGCTGAAATTTCACATGAACACTCGTATGTTAGCTACGCAGTACGAGTTTATTTTGTTTTTTCGATAACTCATCCCATTTCCAAATTATCGATAAAAAATTCGTTTATATTTTATAGGTTTTTTTGGGCATAACTTCTAAAATGTTTCAGCTAGAGACTTCAAATGTCTTTATTTAGATAGATATTATGGATACGCAGATTTTGTAGTTTTCAGATTTTGAATGCCACGCCCCCTTCGAAAATTCGCTTGCAAAATATAGAAAATATTGATACTACAAAATATCGAAGCGAAATTAGTATAAAACCCCACATTTTCGTTGCCCGAGCAGTGTAGACAGTTGAGCATATTCAGGCTACATCTAGCATATTTTAAAATGGAAACTCTTATGAAATTATAAATAGCTTAGCATATTCAAACGAGATATGATTTTAAACCCCAATATAGAATTTTAATATTTTATCAACTCGCGATAGTTGGTTAAAAGATTGCCAGCGACAAAAACGTACAGCTCCTATTAAAAGCAACAAAGCTTTACGATTGATATCTCGTTTTCAATGGGCTGGAACTCGAATTTTATATTTCGCTAGATCAACCACACAATTAACAAAAATCTCTTTTATGCGTGCGTAAAGAAGAATATAAGATTTTTGCCTCTGTATGAACGTCGAACCCCACAAAATCTTGAGACGAACAGGTCTGGTCAATGGGAGTGTTGCTCAATATTTTGAGCTTAAATACTAAATAAGATAATAATAAACTCAATCTAATTGTGTGTGAATGATTGTAAAAATGAAATAATAATCCTTTCAACTTACCGTCCCAAATTATTGGGGAGCAATTAGTTGAGTCTGTGAACTGTAAAAAATTTCCAGATATCTTCGTTGAATCTATATGTCTATATGTCTAGATTTAAATGACAAACTTACTTTTGAGAAAAGTAGGGGATGCATTATAATTGACTCACTTCTGCTTACTACTATTATGTATGGCGACAATGTTTCAAGGCTTTGTCGGCTAGAGGGCTCATAAGTTTCGTGCAATATGAGAAGGTTATCTTGAGACTTCACATTAAAACTAGGCTTGAAATGAATAGTGACCAGCAACTGCGGTTCACAAGCCGATTTTATATCGTCAATTGGACAGTTGAGTAAAACAGCATTTAAATTATTTGATCGAAAGGAATTAAGTTTTTTTTTAACCAGAGTATAGCCAAACCTCAAGTTAATTATTATACAAATATTGACAAATATTAAAAATAATTGATTCATTTTTTTTTTTTTTTTTCTTCTCTTTTATACATCTGAAAATTATGTAAAGAATTTGATTACTTTTTCAGAGCAATGAGATTATAAAAGACAATTATCACTTTTGTCGCTCCAATCTCCAAGCTAATTGATATTGTTCACTGCACAGAAGTGATCTTCTTCTTTAGAACGCATGCATGGCCGCGGGCTATGCTAACCGCGTAATTCTGGCTTGACATAATATCTACCTAGGTATTAATTTTTTATGCCCTGAATACATTGAAAATGGGCAGAAAGAGGCGTGGTAGAGCCCTGTGCACTACAATGGACCCTCGGTTAACAAACGCCTAAGAAATAAGTTACGCTTAACAAACAATATTTCGCATAACGACGAATAACCAATTTGAAAGCACTTATTGTATGCAAAATATCTGTCGGTGTTAAACAAAGAAATAGAGGAAAAACCAAATACATGTTATAGTCACTAACCATAAAACACATGGACTGGACAACTAGCACAAACGTTTTTCACCATTGTTTTTTTTTGTTGTTAACTACTAGATACCTTCGCATTTTCTCGGGCCCTTACTTTTAGATTCTGGTAACGAAAATGTGTAACAAAATCATTTCGCTTCGAGGGCTCGGCTGTGACAGTCTATCTTCCCACAAATGCTGGAATTGTTACACTCCTTCCCTTGCTCTCTCTTTCTCTCACTCTCTACTCTATACTTTTTGCTCTCTTCCCCCTCCTCTCTCAAATGTATATGTATGTCGTAGCGTTATAATTATTACTCTCACTTTCCATTATATGTTTGCCTAACAACGAATTCTCGGAGTCGCCGACTTCTATCACACAAGCTCTTTCTCGTTCAACCGTCTCTTATTAAGTGTGTTAATTCGACTCTTCTGTCAAACTGTCTCTTGGTTGCATATTCTCGTTCATCAATATCATAGCAACTCTGTGTGAAGGGCATATCCCTCTCACTCTCACTCTGCGACATCCGAGACCACGTTCAGCAAAACCTATGGTTGTCTCTTTTCTAATGACACATCCTTTAATTGTCACTAAAATGCTAACTCATTCGATTAGCGCTAGTTGTCAGTTTCTCTTTAATACTACTGCAACTGTCAATCACAACATAAAACTAACACAACGTCATAATATCACACCGATACGACATGTATGTATATGTCGCATTATGAACGAATTTTGACCACTGTATATGTCTGTAACATTATAAGCACAGTTCGCCCACTGTGCTTGCAAGACGCAACTGCGTAATGAGTTTGGTATATTGTAAAACCGTTCTTAGAATTTGACTACAGCGTAGAATTTGGCATAGCATACAGCATAGAATATGTCTGGTGCCAAAGTACCGTACGAGTGAGGCGACGGCGTTGTTGCGCTGCCGCTGAGTGTAGTCCGGCCTGCGTATTTAAAGGAAGCGCAGATCAATGCGTGATCGAGAAGCAATGCAAAGGTAGTCGCATTCAGACGATTACACGCGCCGGTCGGAATTCACTTCGCTCTAAATTAGTTTGTGTGTGACGATATAATGGAAGAGACTCAGAAGAGTAACGACGCTGCGACATCAGAAGTGGGATCCGCCATGCCTACTAACGAAATCACCAATTCTTATTTGACTGCGTTGCAAATCCAAAACCGAAATCTAATGGATATAATAAAAAATATGCAAGCACCGAGAGCCCAGGAAAACGATGGAAGGGCAACACACTTATCGCTGCCCAAGTTCAACCCCGATATTCCTGGAGTGGATGCCTCAGCTTGGTTCACAACGGCAGACCTTATTTTCGCGGACAACGAGCTCAAAGGCAGCGGCCTAGTTATCGTGTTGAGCAAGGCGATGGAAGGCAGCGCATCACAATGGCTGCCACAAATATGTTTCGCCGATATTACGTGGCCACAATTTAAGGATTTATTTATCCAACGGTTTGTGGGCGTCGAGACATCAGCAGCCACTCTTCTAAATGTCCTAAACGGTCGACCAAAATCTGGAGAAGGCATCGCTGAATATGGCAGCCGCATCGTTACGCTGTTAATGTCAAAGTGGAAAGCCAAAGATTTAGAAGAAATTGCTGTATCTATAACTTTAGCCCATTTGGCGCAAAACGACAATAAATTGTCACGATGGATTTTCACGAATAACGTAAGTGAGCTGCAACAGCAGCTGCAAGCGCACTCATTTAAGAAGCGCAATTCGGACGACGATGGACATGCAACTGGTGTGGAACGTAAGAAGCACAAGTTTTCGTCATTGCTGAAGTGCAACTACTGTGGAAAGGCGGGACATAAGTATGCAGAATGCCGTGCTCGTCTGGAGATGAGTCAAAAAAAAGAGAGGAATCATAATGGAAAATTGAAGGAAAACTCTAAAATCCAATGCTTCAAGTGTTCAGGAGTTGGACATTTCGCATCTGCCTGTCCAAGCGGAAACGTCAGAGTCACTGAGAAGCGTGTCGAGGTCTGCACTGTGGCTGCTCCATCAGGAACAATAAGCGTAGCCGGTGAGTCCGTTCCATTTTGCTTCGACTCTGGAGCAGAATGCTCTCTAGTAAAGGAAAGTGTTGCTGACAAATTTATTGGAAAGAGAATTAATAATATTGTTAAGTTAAATGGTATAAGTAATGATTCTATTTGTAGTACCCAGCAAGTATTATGTAATATAAATATTGAGGAATATTGTTTTGAGATTTTGTTACACGTGGTTATGGATAAGTTTCTGAAGCACGATGTGTTGATTGGTCGTGAAATTCTTAGCCTTGGCTTCACGGTAGCAATGGATGCTGACAAATTCCAAATTTACAAAACAAATACGGTTGCCTGCATAACTTTGATTGATCACGAAAATGTTATACAATTTGATGCCGATCTTAATGAATCGGATAAGTCAGCCTTAACAAATATATTGAAACGTTACTCTGATCACTTTATTGACGGAATTCCAAACACTAGAGTCAGTACAGCACAACTGGAAATTAGACTAATAGACCCACAAAAGACAGTACAGCGTAAAGTAAAGCTTATATCTTGTGGTGGCACGATTAATCATTTGATACACAATAATAGATTATTTTGCTTAAACGATTTCAACCACTAACCATACAACACAAAACTTTTTTCACGGACCAGAATTTGAGTGAAGCGACCACTAAACTTCGTATTTGTTCGATTTAGGCAATTCAGGCTAAAACAGTCAAAATATGATACGACGAATTCATTACGCTGCAAGCGCGCAACCGGCATGATCATATGAGCATATTCTATGTGCTATTTTTCTTTAATCTCCCACAAGCAAGCAGCCCACAAAAAAATCCTTAAAATCCTTTTAAAGTCTCCGTATCTAATTTGTTTTTGTTATTTGTCTTAATTAAATTAATATCTGAAAATAAACGCTCAACATTAGCACTGCTTTGTGGCAAAACAAGCAAATTTTGGGTTAACTCCGTCAAGATGGGAAACATGTGGGTTGAATTTCCCTTTTTATACCCTGAGCCCATTAAAAATGGGAAATCAGGGTATAATGGTTTTGTTAAATGTATGTAACAGGCAGAAGAAGGTTTCGGTTTTTGTCAGATTTTGGATTTGGAATGTGAAAAAAAAGGATTTCAAATACTAGAGACATGCAGTTTGGTTTAGCATATATGTAGATATGAATATCATATTCATAATCTGAAGATATCAATACGATTGTCCATCTAAAAACAGAATTATAAATCAAAGATTTCTTATCAAAACCCATGCGACGCAGCAGCAAAGCAGCGAGACAGCAAGACGCTTGCAATGCTTACACACATACACGCCTACAAACGTATGTATGCATGTACAGTTTCTTATGCGTGCGGAAACGAATCGACTAATTCTTGGAATATTATTCGTTCGAAGAAGGGCTCAGCTTTCTTACTTGTTTACGTTTGAAACGTAAAGAAACATAACAAATTCTAAAGTAAGCGATGCAAATCTTTTTGCAATTTAGCGCTGCTAGCCCATTGAAAACGGCATTCGTAAACATATCGAAAACGGAATTTAGTGCTGCTAACCCAATATAAATCATATCATCTTTTTTACTTAATTCATAATATATTGATATTACCCAAAAATTTTAGTTTTTCGTGTATTTTGCAATATTTGTATACCCTGAACCCATTGAAAATGGGAATTTAGGGTATAATGGTTTTGTGAAAATGTATGTAACAGGCAGAAGGAGACGTCGCAGACCCCATAAAGTATATACATATAGTAATATATCGACCTCCTCACATAACGTCATACTTAGCGACAATCACTTGCACCTTTTCCCATAAACTCATATTTCATATAAACGATTTCATTCACCCTATATCCGCCAATAGTATAGCATAACACATACATAAACATCCACGTGTAACCGACAGATACAAGCCCCAAGCGTGAGAACGCCTGATCAGAAATTCTATCCTAAACAACCAAAAGTGTGAGAACGCCTGATCAGCAATTTTATCCTTAGCAGCCAAAAAGCGTGAGATCGCCTATTTAGCATATTATCAATAACCAATAAGATTCATTCAAACATATCGTCCGATCAAAAGCTCACCACTGAAAGCTCAGAAGCTTTCCAATACCGCATATAATAAGCCAACACACAATTGTATCTTTTAGTTCTAATCGAGTTTTAAGCCGCGGCTCATTGCTGTAACGTTTTTAATAAGATAAACTCCAACTGTTAAAATTAAATAAAGTTATATTTTTTTAATAAAGACGGTTGTTAAACATATAATTGTCGCAGCCGGTAGGATCAGTGGAAAAATGTGAACTATAATTCTATCCTTGTTCAGAAAGAACAGAGAACTAAGTGAATTCAACATTTAATTCAATTCTGATCCGCCAAAAAGCATCTACGTGACCGTGGTCATACAAGAATTCCGTTACATAATAGATCCTCTGGACTATTGGAAATCTTGGGTAGCGAACGCAAATCGTTACATACCAATCCTTACGTCTGGGCCTTACACATCATTAAATTGATCCCTGTAAGCCGTAAGCATTGAGAAAACTGCAAACAGTGTAAAGTGCGTGTAAAGAACATTCATAACTAATCTTAAACCGCCAAAATTGCACCTATCATCAGCCCAGCCAGACTAAACATGACACTGGAGTTGTCAGAAACCCATTTAAAACAAGCACTGTCGTCGCTACGACAACTGCCATCCTACGATGGAGCAACTGAAATTTGAGTTCTTTCATCAGGAGGGTCGATTACATTCTTACCTTACGCAAAGGATCGCGCAGCTCTCCCAATCCAA
Source organism: Drosophila antonietae (assembly GCA_030914385.1). Taxonomy (NCBI): domain Eukaryota; kingdom Metazoa; phylum Arthropoda; class Insecta; order Diptera; family Drosophilidae; genus Drosophila; species Drosophila antonietae. The sequence continues at coordinate 32,417,879 of JAUESO010000609.1, read as the reverse complement.
CAACTGGTCGGAACTGAAGACAGCTCTAATTAACGAACTGAAGACGCAGACACCGTGTGAGGAGTTGCTTAGACGATTATACAACACCAGCTACAACGGAAATCTTCGTAAGTTCATCGAAGAATTAGAGAATAAGTCATACACCATAACAAATAAATTAAGTCTAGAGAATAACACAGCCAACACAATGTTATACACAAACGCAATGAAAAACACAATCAAAGAAGTAATAACAAGAAAATTACCCGATAGGCTTTTCATGACACTAGCTAGATTTGACATAACAACTGTCACAAACCTCAAACAAGTAGCTCAAAGAGAGGGTCTATACGAAAATAGCACAGAAGTAAAGAAATCAAATCAAAGCCAATAAAGTGGAAAAAGTGGAAAATATTTTCACCAATTTATAGGTTCAACATCAAACACCTCCCAATTTAATCAAACTGGTCAACAGTCAAAACCAGACAATAATCCACCATCATTCAAAGAATTCCAACAGAAATTAAATCAAGAAAGAGTTCAGAACTCCTTGAATTACCAAACCCATAAATATTCTCAGGAGAAACCTCCTAATCAGCCAGTAAAAAGACAAAGAGAAAGTAACAGTGGAATAAGCAGGATGGACACATCCGAAAATTTTCATCAAGAAGCCTCGGAACAGGAAGAGTCAGAGGAGGAGATAGAAGTCCATTCATTAGAGTAATCTTTAATAACAAACCCCTCAAATGTATTATTGATACGGGATCATCAATAAACATTTTATCAAAAAGTTTCTTTAATTTCAAAACTCACTCAGAGAATTTACAAGTTCATACTATCAACGGTAGTATTGAATTGAAAGAAACAGTTTTCTTTGCACCTAGCAAAATTTGTCCGAAACATCAAAAATTTTATATTCACAACTTTTCAAACAATTACGATATGCTAATTGGAAGAAAATATTTACAAGCCTGTAACGCTCAGATTAGCTATACCGAATGAAAGAGGAATTGAACAAAGACAGTTTGACCCAATAATAACTAACGACCCAGATATTAATTTCGCAATCAATAATGAAATCAGCGAAAAAAATGAGTATAGATTAGATCATTTAAACCCCGAAGAAACCGAAAACTTAAAAAAGGTGTTATATGAGTTCAGTGATATCCAATACCGTGAAGGTGAAAATTTGACCTTTACTAGTACGATAAAACACTCGATCCATACAAAACACGAAGGCGTTATTTATAAAAAACCTTATAAATACCCTCAAACCTTTGACCAAGAGGTCAACAAACAAATCCAAGAAATGATTGAACAAGGCATTATTCGAAAATCGAAATCGCCCTATTGTTCTCCAATCTGGATCGTACCGAAAAAATCGGACGCCTCCAAGAAACAAAAATATCGTTTAGTTATTGACTACCGGGATCTAAATCCCACCATCGACGATAAATTTCCCATCCCTTTAATAGATGAAATACTAGACAAATTAGGAAAATGTCAGTACTTCACAACAATTGATTTAGCGAAAGGATTCCATCAAATTCAGATGGATCCCGAATCAATACAGAAAACAGCCTTTTCAACAAAACATGGCCATTACGAGTATACACGTATGCCATTCGGTCTGAAAAACACACCAGCAACATTCCAAAGATTTATGAATAATCTCCTAGAAAATTTGATATACAAAGATTGCTTAGTATACCTTGACGACATCATAGTTTATTCCACTTCATTGGATGAACATATGATATCACTCAAAAAAGTATTCACTAAGTTAAGAGAAGCTAATCTAAAACTACAACTCGACAAGTGCGAGTTCATGAAAAAAGAGACAGAGTTTCTCGGACATATAATAACAACAGAAGGTATTAAACCTAACCCGAATAAAGTAAAAGCCATAATTCAATTTCCAATTCCAAAATCGCAAAGAGAATTAAAATTATTTTTAGGTTTGTGTGGATTTTACAGAAAGTTCATACCAAACTTTGCCCAAATTGTCAAACCAATGACACTCAACCTAAAAAAAGGTGCAACAATTAATATTAACGATCAAAATTACATTTCAGCTTTTGAAAAACTTAAGCTCTTAATTACATCAGATCCTATATTGATCTACCCGAATTTTAATAAACAATTCTCCCTTACAACAGACGCAAGTAACATAGCTATAGGAGCAGTTCTATCACAAGAACATAAACCGATTTGCTATGCAAGTAGAACACTTAATGAACATGAAATTAATTACTCCACGATTGAAAAAGAATTACTAGCCATCGTCTGGGCACTAAATGTTTCCGGTCATACCTTTTCGGTAGAAAATTTGAAATCTTAAGCGATCATAAACCTTTAGTATGGCAGATGCACTTTCAAGAGTAAAATTAAACGAAAACTTCTTAGGAGAAACAAATACCAATACTGCAGCAACAATACACAGTGCACAGGAAGATAATGAGAATTACATATCTATAATAGACAATTAGAATTTATAAAAGGAACAGAAAATAAAGTAGACACAATAAAGTATTTTCACAAAACAAATATAAAAATCACTTATAAAGATATGCCGAACGTATATGCCAAAGAAATAATAAAACAGTATCTTTGTAGTAACAATAACGTAATTTACTTTCATAACGAACAGGATTTCCCTATTTTTCAACAAGCACTAAAACTATGAAAAGCAATATTATATTGTCAAATTTATTAACGTATGCAGAATTTAAAGAGATAATTTTAAACAAGTAAGAAAGCTGTAGTCGAGACTGCTCGACTACGAAATCCCCTGAACCCTTCTTCGAACGAATTTATTTAGGTTTAGCTAACAATTACATGTTATTTTCAAAAGACCTGGGTTAAAATTCCGCTGGAAACTTTTTATTTATTAATTGAAAACTTATAAATTTTATTTTTTTAAATTCATTAATATTATTATATTTATGTTGAAATGCTCTTCGAATTTTCAATGGGTTCAGGGTATAACAAGTAAGAACGTTGCAGTTAGGCGCAACTAACAGCGATATACTTTGTTCCCATAGGTGCATCTCATTTTTTTAATAAACATTTAATTAACGAAATATTTCGGCAATTAGAAAACGTACATGGCAAGCAACAAACGTTTTTCCTACACATACATATAGATTTACACATGTACACACTATACGAGTATACACACAATTTTCTATGTATACATACAAAAGTTTGGATGCCAGAATATTCTAAGAATTGTGACTGAATTGAGAATTTTTCGATCGTTACTTAAGTTTTGTCAAAAGGCGCTCTAGCAATGCCTTATTTGGTTTTAGTTAACGAAACCCAAGTCAGGGCAGTGGCGCTGGTGGTAAGCGCTATGCAAGCTATACTTAGGTGCGTGGGTTCGAATCCCGCAGAAAACTTTTTTTCAAAAATTATTTTTTTTTTATTTTTTTAATATTTGTATATTTATTATAAAATGCTTGCTGCCAATTGATAATCATTTATAAACATACGCATATGAATTGTGCATTTAAGTAAAAACTAAAACTGCTTTATGCTTTCCGATTTGCGACGCTGTGTGGCAGGCAGTTTTTCTATGCATGCATATATGTATGTATGTATGTGTACACAGATGTTTGTCCGTGTATACACATCCAAGTTTGTATACATATTGCAAGAATTGCGATTGCTGGTCAGCTGATCAGCTGTGAATTTATTTAGGTTTACCTAACGATTACATGTTATTTTCAAAAGACCTGGGTTAAAATTCCGCTGGAAACTTTTTATTTATTAATTGAAAACTTATAAATTTTATTTTTTTAAATTCATTAATATTATTATATTTATGTTGAAATGCTCTTTGCCATCTTAGCAATTGCTACTAAGCTATTATATGCGTGAATTATGCAGTTGGTCACAACAAACTTCTTTGCCGATTTGACACGCCCCCAGTGGGAGTAGACGCATAATTTTTGCCAGTTCTTAGAAAGGGCCGACGCTAACATGACTGCAAAATTTGGTTGCTTACATTCCAAAAATGCGAAAATTACAGGGTATTTTTCGATATGCCACGCCCCCAAAGAGGCTGAAAAATTATTTTTGGGTCATCGATAGAGGAGGACATTAGTAACTGAATCATCCAAATTTCAAGCTTCTAGCTCTAAAACTGTAGGAGATATAAACTTTTGCGGTTTGCCACGCCCCCTGTGGGCGTAGATATATCTACCATAGCTTATTAGTCTTGGGTTGTCAACCCGAGTATACATGCAAAATTTCAAGTCTCTAGTGTCAATAGTGTTCAAAATATAGCACAATTTGAAAAATCACTATATATTCAGGTCCGATTTGCCACGCCCCCAATGGGCGTAGACATAAAACTTTTTGATCGATCTTCTTAGAATCATAACATTAACTCATATGCAAAATTTCAGCGTTCTAGCTTTAACGGTGTAGAAGATAAGTATTTCCCGATTTGCCGCGCCCCCAATGGGCGTAGATATATCCGCCATAGCTTTTTGAACTTGGGTTGTCACCCCGAGTATACATTTCAATTTGCAACTCTCTAGCTCATCATCTAGTATGATAACTTAACTATGGGCGGAAGAGTTTTCCGATTTGCCACGCCCCTAGTGGGCGGATCGGGAAAATTTTTACACTTGTTAATTCGGGAACATATATGAGTATATGTTTAAAATTTCAAGTCTCTAGCTCTAATAGCGCCGAAAAATATTGCGTTCATACGGACAGACGGACGGACAGCAAGACGGACATTGCACAAACCCAATATACTTTTTCCCCTTCGGGAACAAAGTATAAAAAGAAAAAGAAAATTAACAAAAGTAAATACGATAACTAATTACAGATCAACTAATAAAGATGACTCTCATGTTCATCATTATAACGTTTAATATTCAATCCAAAATTACTCAAACACAACTACTTGAAACATATAGATTCGGAAAAATTATTGAACACTAAAACCTCTACTTGGCTTAAAAAAAGATACAAATGAAATTTTAATAATATCCAATATCCCAAGAGAAATTATCAAAGCCCCAATATTTGAGATACTTCCTCACCTAGACTCAGAAAAGAACATCTTAACCGAGAACCCACATAATAAATACTACTTTGAAAACGAAAATTTATACAATAAAAACACCAAACAATTAGAAACAAATGAATGTATAATAGGAATTTTAAATCAAGTAACAACCTCATGTAAATACACAAAAACCCTTAAAAATTATTGTTGAGCTATCGAGATTTTTCGTATAGCTTTCGATTAAAAACACAATTTGATTAGCGAGTCTTAATTGTTTATTAGATGCGAGTATGTATGTATGTATGTAAATAGATATGTTAAAGAAAACGTTTCTTGTTAACAAGCGACAGTAAATATGCACACATTCGATCTACGCGAGCCGGTTGCTAAGACTGACCGCTGCGTGGGAGAACGAATGAACGTTAAAAAAGGAGAGCGCAATCTCTTTACAAAATTCTCTTAGATGCTAATAGGTTTGGCGAACTGCCGCTCTTAGTTCTTATAAAGCGCTGATTGCTGGGCCCAACATCCTCCCCCCGTTGAAGACTTAGTCTTAAACAGAATCCTTAAGGGGCAGCAAGCACAGCTTGTTTGTAGCTCTTCTTGTCTCGCCAGCTTCAGTTTTGAGCACGGCCACCCGTGCAACGCCGTCACGTCCAGGGATAAGTTCAGTTATTCTGGCCAGTGGCCACTTAAGCGGCGGAAGATTCTCATCCTTTACGAGAACTATGTAGTCAACCGCCAAACCAGACTTAGAAGTTCTCCATTTAGCCCGCTGTTGTAGTAAGTTGAGGTATTCGTCTCGCCAACGTGTCCAGAATAACTGCTGGAGATAGCTTACGCGCTGCCAGGCATCCAAGCGATTGAAATTGAGCCTCGTGAGGTTAGGCTCGCTGAAGGATGAAGGAGGACCACCGTTCAGGAAATGCGCAGGCGTCAGTACGTCCAAGTCTGCTGGGTGCTCTGAAATTGAAACTAAAGGGCGTGAATTAATGACAGCAGCAATGTTGCAGACCAGTGTGCGAAGCTCATCATAAGTTAGGACAGAAGGGCCAACAGATCGATAGAAATGATGCTTCGCCGTCTTCACTGCAGCCTCCCACAAACCTCCAAAGTGAGGAGATCGTGGAGGGATGAAATGCCATTCGATTGATTCCGCCAGGCAGAAGTCCTTCACAGCATTCTGGTGGGCGTCAGACAGGAATAGACGCTTCAGCTCCTGAAGCTGGTTGCGGGCGCCAAGAAAGTTTGTGGCATTGTCAGACCAAATTTGACTTGGTTTGCCTCTGGTGCATATAAACCTTTGGAGGGCATGCAAAAATGCCGTGGTAGTTAAATCCTTAACTAAATATGAGAACAAAAGTTGATCAGATGATGGATCCCATGCGAGGCCAAGTGTCTTAGTAATGTCACTGCCATCGTTGAACCTAATGAGTGATTCCTTGTCGCACTCTGTTACGCCGTCCAGCACCATGGGATGGCTTGAACACCACTTTCGCAACTTGAACTGGCCACATGCCAATATTCCAGCTGTTTCTTGCATGACGCGTCTTGCCTCTTGGACTGAATTTCCTCCAGAGATCAAATCGTCGACATAAAAATCGCGAAGTAATGCCTCGGAACCGACTAGGAAGGTATCCTTTTCATCTATGGCGAGCTGATGCATGGCACGCACAGACAAGAATGACGCAGGTTTTGTGCCATATGTGACTGTATCAAGCTTGAACACTTCTAACTCATCATCTGGTGAATTCCTCCATAGAATGCATTGCAGATAGCTGTCTGGCTCAGGCACCTTCACGCAACGATACATTTTGCAAATATCACCGGTGAGTGCAACTGGATAGGACCGGAAACGCAGCAATATGTCGATCATTTTCGGCTGAATGACAGGACCTGACATTAGAATGTCGTTCAGCGAATAACCAGTTGATGTAGCTGCTGATCCATCAAAGACGACTCGAAGTTTGGTAGTTGAGCTATCTTCTTTCAAAACGCAGTGATGAGGAAGAAAATATCTGCATTGATGAAATGAGCTGCGAGGAACGCGTGACATGTGACCCAGCTCAGAATACTCATCCAAGAACGCTGAATATTGAGACTTTATATGAGGCAAGCGATTCAATTTCTTCTCCAAATTAAGAAACCGCCGCAGCGCTTGCTGATAAGACTCTCCAAGAAGCTCGTAATTAAGCTTAACAGGCAAGCGTACTGAATATTGGACACTGGGCAATCGTTTGTAATGCCTCACAAAATGCGCTTCGCAATCTGATTCCTCCTTGTTAATGTTTACGACAGGGTCGCTGCAGCTCTCAGTCTCCCAGAAACGACGAACAAGACTGTCCAATTGGATATCAGTAGCGAAGTCTGGACCTGGATCCGAAGACGTCTTTGAAACTATTAGTGTGGAATTGTGGCCGCTAGCTTTGCCCCCCGATACAACCCAACCAAGACGAGTCTTCTGCAGCAGTGGAAGCCCAGGCGCCAACTTGATTTGACCCACACAGAGCAAGTCATAGAAAAGGCTGACTCCGATAAGCAAATCTATTCGCTGTGGCCTATCGAAAGCTGGATCTGCCAAGACTATATTCTGCGGTATACTCCAATTGCTTGTATTTATATTAGAACTGGGCTGCCTGCCAGTTATATTTACTGCTACCATGGCCGTTATGCTAGTCGCATACTCCGATGCGTGAGCTTGCAAAGTGAGGCAAATGGTGCTTCCATCGGTGGGAAAATTGGAGTCGCCTAAGCCACGTACAGACGCATATGACCTTGCTCTCTTAAGTTGTAGCAGATTGGCAAACCTGGCTGTAACAAGATGTACCTGGGAGCCTGAATCTAAGAGTGCACGACAAGGAACAAGCTCGCCAAACCGATTCTTGACCAGAACCACTGCGGTAGCCAGAAGCGCAACATCGCTGTTCAGATCTTGAGCCAGGAGAGTAGTGGACGGAGCTGAGGGCTGAGTAGGAGTGATCTGCATCCCTGATGATGAGGATTGCTGATGGAACGGAGTTACTGCCTGCGATGTGCTGGAGTTGCCAAGGTGGAGAAGCGTATGATGCTTGACTCCACAGACCCGACAACTACGCGAGCCACATTGTCGCAACTGATGGCCGCCTTTCAAACAATTTAAGCATAGCCCAGCCTTCTTGACTTCATTCAGACGAAGAGTAGGCGATAGGTTTGCGAATCTTGAGCATTTATAGATTGTATGCTCAGGATCATTACAAACAAGTAAGAACGTTGCAGTTAGGCGCAACTAACAGCGATATACTTTGTTCCCATAGGTGCATCTTATTTTTTTAATAAACATTTAATAAACGAAATATTTGGGCAATTAGAAAACGTACATGGCAAGCAACAAACATTTTTCCTACACATACATACAGATTTTCACATGTACACACTATACGAGTATACACACAATTTTCTATGTATGCATACAAAAGTTTGGATGCCAGAATATTCTAAGAATTGTGACTGAATTGGGAATTTTTCGATCGTTACTTTAGTTTTGTCAAAAGGCGCTCTAGCAATGTCTTATTTGGTTTTAGTTAACGAAACCCAAGTCAGGGCAGTGGCGCTGGTGGTAAGCGCTATGCAAGCTATACTTAGGTGCGTGGGTTCGAATCCCGCAGAAAACTTCTTTTCAAAAATTATTTATTTTTTATTTTTTTAATATTTGTATATTTATTATAAAATGCTTGCTGCCAATTGATAATCATTTATAAACATACGCATATGAATTGTGCATTTAAGTAAAAACTAAAACTGCTTTATGCTTTCCGATTTGCGACGCTGTGTGGCAGGCACTTTTTCTATGCATGCATATATGTATGTATGCATGTGTACGTGTATACACATCCAAAAGTGTATACATATTGCAAGAATTGCGATTGTATTGTTTTGTGTCGTCACAAACTGCTGATCAGCTGGTCAGCTGATCAGCTGTGAATTTATTTAGGTTTACCTAACGATTACATGTTGTTTTCAAAAGACCCAGGTTCGAATCCCGCTGGAAACTTTTTATTTATTAATCGAAAACTTATGAATTTTATTTTTTAAATTCATCAATATTATTATATTTATGTTAAAATGCTTTTTGCCATCTTAGCAATTGCTACTAAGCTATTGTATGCATGAATTATGCAGTTGGCCACAACAAACTTCTTTGCCGATTTGCCACGCCCCCAGTGGGCGTAGACGCATAATTTTTTGCCAGTTCTTAGAAAGGGCCGAGGCTAACATGCCTGCAAAATTTGGTTGCTTACATTCCAAAAATGCGAAAATTACAGGGTATTTTTCGATATGCCACGCCCCCAAAGAGGCTGAAAAATTATTTTTGGGGGATCGATAGAGGAGAACATTAGTAACTCAACCATCCAATTTTCAAGCTTCTAGCTCTAAAACTGTAGGAGATATAAACTTTTGCGGTTTGCCACGCCCCCTGTGGGCGTAGATATATCTACCATAGCTTATTAGTCTTGGGTTGTCAACCCGAGTATACATGCAAAATTTCAAGTCTCTAGTGTCAATAGTGTTCAAAATATAGCACAATTTGAAAAATCACTATATATTCAGGTCCGATTTGCCACGCCCCCAATGGGCGTAGACATAAAACTTTTTGATCGATCTTCTTAGAATCATAACATTAACTCACATGCAAAATTTCAGCGTTCTAGCTTTAACGGTGTAGAAGATACGTATTTCCCGATTTGCCACGCCCCCAATGGGCGTAGATATATCCGCCATAGCTTTTTGAACTTGGGTTGTCACCCCGAGTATACATTTCAAATTGCAACTCTCTAGCTCATCATCTAGTATGATAACTTAACTATGGGCGGAAGAGTTTTCCGATTTGCCACGCCCCTAGTGGGCGGATCGGGAAAATTTTTACACTTTATAATTCGGGAACATATATGAGTATATGTTTAAAATTTCAAGTCTCTAGCTCTAATAGCGCCGAAAAATATTGCGTTCATACGGACAGACGGACAGACGGACAGACGGACGGACGGACAGACGGACAGACGGACAGACGGACGGACAGCAAGACGGACATTGCACAAACCCAATATACTTTTTCCCCTTCGGGAACAAAGTATAAAAACGCAACTGTGTGCACTGTGGTCTGTTACAAGAAATGTGGACCGGCTGTTGGCCAATTTAGTGCTAGAATTCACCTGCTTACTGGATGAATAGTTATTTAGAGAGAATTCCATTGATTCCAAAGTGCGGCAGCGAAGCTCAAGGAAAGAGGCCACTTCTTCATATGCAGGTATATGTGACGCCATCTCCGAATCCTCCAATTTCTCTTCCCATTTAGCTTGTGAGGCCACATCAAGTTTCTGTAACAGCACCTGAGCAATGATGGCACTGGCTATTTGTTCTGTTGTGCCCAGGCTACTGAGTGCACGCATATGTACATTGAAGCTGTCGGACAATTCTCGCAGCTTGGCTATGGATCCATTTTCTACCCTTTTCAGCCCTAAGATCTTTCCGATGTGGGCTTGAAAAATTAAACGTCGGTTATCATATCTTTGTTTCAATAGCTTTATGGCCATCGTATAGTTGTCGTTAGAAATTTCCAAAGATCGAACTGTATCCAACGCTGCACCATCCAGACAAGACCGTAGATGCTGAAGCTTTTCCATGTTGCTGATTTCTGGCCTGCTATCAATGATTGTTGAAAACATTGAGTAGAAATCAGCCCAATTTGCATATCCACCGCTGAACGTAGGCAGCTTTAAAGGCGGCAATGCAGGTGCGGAATGTATTTTGGGAACGGAAACCTGAGTAGGGACGATCGGTCTACTAAACGTGGAACTATGAGGCATTTGAGCGGTACGACCTTGAATTTCTGACATTATTGTTGACTGCATGACCATTATTAAGTCATCGAAGTCAACGCGCAAATCGCTGCCCATCTCAGCAAAGTCAAGTTCCTCTAGAGTTTCATGGGCTTCACTAAAAGAATGGCTTAGCTTACCAATGTGCTCCAAAAGAACGTTTAAAGTGCTGTCACTGTGATCGGCAAGCGCATCAGAATCAACCTTGGCTTGCAGTCTTTTTACGCGTTCAAACACCGATTTCACTTTGAGCTTATAAAATTTCGCTCGCTCTTCGGGCGCAACTGTAGTAGCATTTAAGCTCGCCATGATGAGTAAAGCACACGAGAATTACCGATAGAGTTCACAGTTGCTGATATACACGGGCGCAAAACTCAGATTCTGAGTTTTTACTGATCACACCACAGAGTTTAGTTAATTGCCAATTATATGTGCGCACTGGCAACGTTATTATGGACGCGAGTATTGCAGCCGAACCGAATGAGTGCAATGACAACAACAGAATTAACGGCAAGCACTGAGATTATGCACGCTTAATCGACGTATGCGTGCGAAGTTATAGAAACTCACAGTTCCGAAATTAGTTGCTATTAATTGTTTATTAACTTGTCACTTGTTACTTGTATGTACACCAATAAGTTATAACTAATGAGCACATATGTAGGTATGTCTGTAGAAATAAGTTTATACGCACTGTTTTTACGGACACCACTGTATTGCAAAACGAAACGAAAGAGTGTCTGGCGACTTTGCAAGAAGTAGCGGTAAAAAGGCAATTGCTATATAAACGGCATATTTGCACGACAATATATATGTATTTACGAAACTTAAATATATATATAATTGTAGATTTAGCAGTGAATTTAAAATAAAAAAAAGGTTTTATTTTTTATTTCACTTATCTTTATTATGAGAGTAAATTAACGATTTGAATCGACACATCGATCTGATGATATCGGCGTGGAAACTTAGACTGATTTACAATTATTCTTACGGTAATATTTATATGAATTTAATTTGCTTATGTATAGGTGAAAGTCTACAGCTTATTGGACATGGACTTTGATCGGAAGATTTCCAGCTATTAGGAAATGCTGAATTTGCATTCCCACGCTTTTGGCGATTAGGGGGCTCAGTGTTTATACTGGCGCTGTGGATGATTAGGGAGCTTGGGCTCAATTGTTTATGTTATTGGCTTGTGTGAATTTAATGAGAAGATGATTATAAGTGTCGCCAATTTGGGGTTTAAATATATGTGTGTATATGTGAGGTGTTGGATATGTGACTCCCCCATTCTTAAGAAAATAGCCTGTCCTCAGGCGGGTATAGTAGGGTATAATTCGACTGTACTGTTTGGAATTTCTAATTCTTCTGTTTTAAGTGCTTCTTCTTTTTGAGAAAATTTTACAATTAATTTTTTAGGGATGCTTTTAAACTTAAATATTAAGTACAATATTAAACTTATGGTAATTATTACAAAGGTAGTAATAGTAATGATTTTGAATACAATATTATGTTTTGTGTGTTCAAATATTATTTCTTTTGTTTGTATGTATGATATTGGTTCTAACTTTGTAATATTATTAGTTATATAAATGCTTTGTGTATAGTCTAGCTTTGAGTTTTTTATAGATATTTCGTTTAATTGAATTGAACAATCAAATATTTTTATTATATTATTGCCTTCTATAATTAATTCATTTTCAACACAATTTTGGTTTAATTTTGTCTTGGGAAGGTTCCAAGTTACAATTGTATTTGGTTCAATGAGTGAAGTCTGATAATTCTTATATGTTTTGGTATATTTACATGAAGTTGTAGTTTGGTTTATTATTCCTGATATACAAGTATTCTTTTCGATCAATTTTGTATTATAGTTGAATAAAGTTTCATTATTATAATAGTATTTATCATAGCAATTTTCAGTAAGAATATTTTTATTTTCATCTGGATATGGAAGTATCTCAAAAATAGGGGTTTTAATTATTTCTCTCGGGATATTTGATATAATTAAAATTTCATTAGTGCCTTTATTAAACCATGTGGAAGTTTTTATATTTAGTAGTTTTTCTGAATTAACATGTTCTAAATAGTTGTGTTTTAATAATTTTGGATTAAAGATTCCTAATCTTGTGAGTTGCATGCCCATTTCTACATCCTCGATATACTCTGTGAAGTGATCTAAATTGAATATTAAAGTTTCTAGTTTTAGTATTTTTTCATTTTCTACTCTAATGGAGTTTAACATTTCTATTCCTTGATTAATGGTGTCTATTATATGATTTAGCTCGTTTGCTTGTACGCTGTTTTCTGATAGATTATTTATTTTGTCTTCTAGTTCTTCTTTATCTTCCTGATCTAAAGTTCCGAAAAGATATTTGTAAAGTGATCCTACAGCATTTATTAATCCTCGTTTATTTCGTTTAATGATTCTAATTCCATTAATTTCTCTGTTCAGTTTATCTAATAAGTATTGGATTTGTGTTACATTATTGTATTCTTGAGCTTGTTCTGTTAATTTATTATACGTTATATCAATCTTAGTTAGATTTACTTTTAGGTAATGATGTTCGAAGTTGATTGGTAGGTCCATTGTGCCTGTTTTAAATATTAAGTAACCGTTCGGGGCTTTTATTGGATTTATCTCAATGCTTTGGGTATGTGATGTGTTGATATTTATTAATAAAATGATTATTATTATGTTTATGAGGGTCGTCTTGAACTGTTGACCTGTAATTAATTGTCATATTTACTTTTATTAACTTTCTTTTTCTTTTTGAATTTTGATTTGTAGTGTGTTATTTTTCTACCTCTGTTGACTTCTTCATAGTGTTTATCATCTATTTGTGTTATATTTCCTGTTTGCTTGAAAGGGTTTGTTGATTTTGATTTTACTAATGGTGATTCTCTATACCTAATGTCTACTTCAAAATCTGTTCTGTTCTCATTTAATTTTTCAATTTTATTTTTCTTATTTAGTTGTGTATCGTATTCAGGGGTTCCTGCGTAAATGAAAATGTCTGCTGGTGTTCTACCGGTCGTATTATGTTTGGTTTTGTGATTATATGTGTAAAGTATTATTTCGAATCTAGTTAGTTTATCTTCTTGATTTATGTCAGAATTAATAATTCTCAATTTTTCGTTTATTGTTTTATGGAATCTTTCAATATCTGAGATACCATTTTTTACTAGTTGTGATAGATATTTTTACGTTTTCTGTTTTTAACCATATTTGTAGTGCGGAGCACAAGAAAGCTGAGTCTTTATCTGCTTTTATTTCAATTGGTTTTCCCATGTCATTAAATACTTTTAAAAGAGCTCTTTTGGCTTCTAGCCAATCTCGACCGTTTACTTCAATTAAAGTTGCGTATTTGGAATATAAGTCTATGCAAGATAGAAATTGTTGTTTGTCTACTATGTAAAAATCAATGATATATTTTTCTCTGGGATTATGGACTTCTGGAGTTAATTCAAAGGCTAACTTTGTGTTTCTATGTTCTGTTTTTGCTATGTTACAAACTTTACATTCGTTAATTATATTTTGAATTAAATTTTGGTAATCTGGATAATAGTATTTTTCTTTGAATAATAGTGTCATTTTTTCTATTCCTGGATGTATTAATTTTTGATGTGTATTAATAATGTATTCCTTAAATTCGGAATAGGTTTGGAAATCTATTAATTTTGTTGTTGATCTCATTACTTTTGTAATGTTATTAGGACTAATTATTTCAACGAAAGCGTTTTGGAAAGTAAGAAAATCGGTTTCGTTGTTAAAATATATAACACTTTTCTTTGAACATAAATATTCTTTTATTAATTCTTTTGCATGATCATGTGTCATTTCGAGATAGTTTATTTTAATTTTTGTTTTGTAGAAGTAATTTGTTACTTCTACGTTATTTGAGTTATTCTTGACAAATTCTATTTGTCTTTTAAAATAATTAATTGGTCTTTCAGTGAAAGAAATGTAATGCTGGCTATCTTCTTGAGCGCTGTGGATTGTTGCTGCGGTAGTATCGGAAATTTCTCCTAACAAGTTTTCTTCAATTCTTACTCTAGATAAAGCATCTGCAACGTAGTTTTCTTTACCTGGTACATATTTGATGTGATAATCGAATTCATTTAATTTTATTTTCCATCTTTGTAACTTCATATTTGGTTCTTTGATATTATTAAGCCAGACGAGTGGTCTGTGATCACTGAGGATTTCGAATTTTCTTCCATAGAGATAAGATCGGAAATATTTTGTTGCCCAAACAATTGCTAAAAGTTCTTTCTCAATTGTTGAATAATTAATTTCATGTTCATTTAAAGTTCTACTTGCGAAACATATTGGTTTTTGATTCTGTGACAGAACAGCTCCAATAGCTATGTTACTGGCATCAGTTGTGAGGCAAAATGGCTTTTCGAAATTCGGATAAGCTAGTATTGGATCGGACCGTAATTAACACTTTTAGTTTTTCGAATGCGGAAATGTAATTTGATTCTTTAATATTTATAATTGCACCCTTTTTTAGTTTTGAGGTCATTGGCTTAACAATGTGTGCAAAGTTAGGAATGAATTTTCTATAATAACCACAAAGTCCTAAAAATGATTTTATTTCTTTTTGGGTCTTTGGTATTGGGAAATTTTTTATGGCTGATATTTTTATAGGATTTGCTTTTATTCCTTCTGTTGTTATTATGTGTCCAAGGAATTCAGTTTCTTTTTTCATGAATTCGCATTTGTCTAATTGCAGTTTTAAATTAGCTTCTCGTAGTTTTGTGAATACCCTTTTTAATGATACTAGATGTTCTTCCAATGAAGTGGAATACACTATTATATCATCCATATATACTAAGCAATCTTTATAGATTAAATCTTCTAGTAAATTGTTCATACAACGTTGAAATGTTGCTGGGGCGTTTTTCAATCCAAAAGGCATTCGAGTGTACTCGTAATGTCCATTTTTGGTTGAGAAGGCTGTTTTTGCTATACTATTTGGGTCCATTTGTATTTGATGAAATCCTTTCGCTAAGTCAATAGTGGTAAAATACTGACATTTGCCAAGCTTGTCAAGTATGTTATCCATGACTGGAATAGGATATTTATCATCGATTGTTATTTCGTTCAAGTTTCGGTAGTCAATAACTATGCGAAACTTTTCTTTACCTGATGCATCGCGTTTCTTTGGCACAATCCAAATTGGTGAGCAATAAGGTGAATTTGATTTACGAATTATACCTTGTTTGATCATGTCTTTGATTTGTTTTTCGACTTCTTCGTCGAATGTTTGCGCATACTTGTATGGTCGCTTATGAATTGGATCCTCGTGTTTAGTTTGTATGACATGCTTAATTGTACTTGTGAAAGTCAAATTGTCACTTTCTTTGTACTGAATGTCACTAAACTCGAAAAGGATTTTAGTTAGTTTTGTTTTTTCCTCATCGTTCAGATGTTCTAGTCGGAATTGATTTGTTTCATTTAATTCATTATTTATTGCGTAGTTTACAGCTTTGTCATTTGATTGGGGCGGATCAAGGCATTGAAATGCGGTCTTGTCCTTAACAGGATCTTCACGATCATATTTCATTAGAAATGAATGCTCGTTTAGAATAACTGTTTTTTGTTTATAATCAATTCTTGCTTCGCAAGATTCTAGATATTCTCTACCTAGTAGAATATCATATTTGTCGGAAAAGTTGTGTACATAAAATTTTTGATTAGTAGGGCAAAGCTTACTAGGGGCAAAAGATATGTAATTATTTAGTTGAACAATGCCATTTATAGTTTGCACTTTTAGTTGGCAAGGTTTAATGGAAAAATTTAAAAGGTTTTGTTTGATTAGATTGATGGACGAACCTGTGTCGATTACACAGTTAAAATGTTGGCCATTCATAACTAATCTGATGAAGGGATTTGTTCTTCTTGATCCGAGGCTTCTTGATGAAAATTTTCTGAAATATCCATCTTAGAATAACCACTAGTACTTTCTCTTTGTCTTTTTACTGGTGGATTTGTTACCTGATAATTAGAGTTGTTTTTCTGCTGATAATTCATTGGATTCTGAGATCTACTTTGAGTTAGCTTTTGTTGGAATTCTTGATGTAGTTCTTGATTACTTTCTTTGGTATTATGTGAATAGTTTTGAGTATTGCTACTCGAAGGTTTTTGGTTGTTATTCATAGTTTTTCCACTGGTTTGATAATTTTGGCTTTGATTAGATTTTCTTGTTTCGAATGTATTGTTTTCATATAACCCTTCTCTTTGAGCTACTTGTTTTAGTTTGCTAACTGTTGTAATGTCAAACCTAGCTAATGTCATAAAAAGTCTATCTGGAAGTTTTTTTGTGATTACATCTTTTATAGTGTTTTTCATTGCATTTGTATAGATTGTGGTACTGTATTGATCGTTTTCAAGGCTAAGCTTGCTTGTTATAATGTAGGACTTATTCTCTAAATCTTCTATGAACTTACGAAGATTTCCATGGTAGTTGGTGTTGTAGAGTCTTCTTAAGAGTTCTTCATATGGTGTGTGTGTTTTCAGCTCGTTGATGAGTGCTGTTCGTAGTTCCATCCAGTTGTTTGCTTGTGCAAGTTGTGATATCCGTTGGGCTTCTCCTGATAAGAGCGTCTCTATTGCTCCATACATGATGTTGTGTTGTCGTATATCCTTGGTCGGGTACAGACTTAGGATGTAGTCTATTCTTCTGATGAATGTTGTTAGATTTTCGGAGTTTCCGTCGAATGTTGGCACATGTCTAAGTGAAGACAGCGCATGGTTAAGATGAGTCTCTGATAATTCTAGAGCCATCTTGCTTTTGTATATTTTTTTTTTGTTTGTTTAAGAATTTTAGGTTTGTTTAAATGTCTTTTTAGTTCATTTAATGTAGTTGAATAATTCGTTGTATTAATTCGTATAGTTAGTTCGAATTTTGTTAACGATTTTTGATTAAACAATTTTATTTTTTTTTTATAAAATACTTGCCGCTTACAGGGATCAAAAGATTTGTAAGGCCCGGACACAAGTATTTCGTAGTGGTTTTTTTCCACTACACAGAGCTTCAAAATAGTCCAGAGGATCTATTTATTAGCAGAAGCCTGTATTTTATACGCGACACTCCGCGTAGTTCTTTCGCGTATCAGTATGATGATGAATTAGATGTTCACCAAAACTCATCCTACCGGCTGCGCCAATTGTAGATTTAGCAGTGAATTTAAAATAAAACAAGTAAGAACGTTGCAGTTAGGCGCAACTAACAGCGATATACTTTGTTCCCATAGGTGCATCTTATTTTTAATAAACATTTAATTAACGAAATATTTCGGCAATTAGAAAACGTACATGGCAAGCAACAAACGTTTTTCCTACACATGCATACAGATTTACACATGTACACACTATACGAGTATACACACAACTTTCTATGTATACATACAAAAGCTTGGATGCCAGAATATTCTAAGAATTGTGACTGAATTAAGAATTTTTCGATCGTTACTTTAGTTTTGTCAAAAGGCGCTCTAGCAATACCTTATTTGGTTTTAGTTAACAAAACCCAAGTCAGGGCAGTGGCGCTGGTGGTAAGCGCTATGCAAGCTATACTTAGGTGCGTGGGTTCGAATCCCGCAGAAAACTTTTTTTCAAAAATTATTAATTTTTTATTTTTTTAATATTTGTATATTTATTATAAAATGCTTGCTGCCAATTGATAATCATTTATAAACATACGCATATGAATTGTGCATTTAAGTAAAAACTAAAACTGCTTTATGCTTTCCGATTTGCGACGCTGTGTGGCAGGCAGTTTTTCTATGCATGCATATATGTATGTATGCATGTGTACGTGTATACACATCCAAAAGTGTATACATATTGCAAGAATTGCGATTGTATTGTTTTGTGACGTCACAAGCTGCTGATCAGCTGGTCAGCTGATCAGCTGTGAATTTATTTAGGTTTAGCTAACGATTACATGTTGTTTTCAAAAGACCCAGGTTCGAATCCCGCTGGAAACTTTTTATTTATTAATCAAAAACTTATGAATTTTATTTTTTAAATTTATTAATATTATTATATTTATGTTAAAATGCTTTTTGCCATCTTAGCAATTGCTACTAAGCTATTGTATGCATGAATTATGCAGTTGGCCACAACAAACTTCTTTGCCGATTTGCCACGCCCCCAGGGGGCGTAGACGCATAATTTTTTGCCAGTTCTTAGAAAGGGCCGAGGCTAACATGCCTGCAAAATTTGGTTGCTTACATTCCAAAAATGCGAAAATTACAGGGTATTTTTCGATATGCCACGCCCCCAAAGAGGCTGAAAAATTATTTTTGGGGGATCGATAGAGGAGAACATTAGTAACTCAACCATCCAATTTTCAAGCTTCTAGCTCTAAAACTGTAGGAGATATAAACTTTTGCGGTTTGCCACGCCCCCTGTGGGCGTAGATATATCTACCATAGCTTATTAGTCTTGGGTTGTCAACCCGAGTATACATGCAAAATTTCAAGTCTCTAGTGTCAATAGTGTCCAAAATATAGCACAATTTGAAAAATCACTATATATTCAGGTCCGATTTGCCACGCCCCCAATGGGCGTAGACATAAAACTTTTTGATCGATCTTCTTAGAATCATAACATTAACTCACATGCAAAATTTCAGCGTTCTAGCTTTAACGGTGTAGAAGATACGTATTTCCCGATTTGCCACGCCCCCAATGGGCGTAGATATATCCGCCATAGCTTTTTGAACTTGGGTTGTCACCCCGAGTATACATTTCAAATTGCAACTCTCTAGCTCATCATCTAGTATGATAACTTAACTATGGGCGGAAGAGTTTTCCGATTTGCCACGCCCCTAGTGGGCGGATCGGGAAAATTTTTACACTTTATAATTCGGGAACATATATGAGTATATGTTTAAAATTTCAAGTCTCTAGCTCTAATAGCGCCGAAAAATATTGCGTTCATACGGACAGACGGACAGACGGACAGACGGACGGACAGCAAGACGGACATTGCACAAACCCAATATACTTTTTCCCCTTCGGGAACAAAGTATAAAAAAGGTTTTATTTTTTATTTCACTTATCTTTATTATGAGAGTAAATTAACGATTTGAATCGACACATCGATCTGATGATATCGGCGTGGAAACTTAGACTGATTTACAATTATTCTTACGGTAATATTTATATGAATTTAATTTGCTTATGTATAGGTGAAAGTCTACAGCTTATTGGACATGGACTTTGATCGGAAGATTTCCAGCTATTAGGAAATGCTGAATTTGCATTCCCACGCTTTTGGCGATTAGGGGGCTCAGTGTTTATACTGGCGCTGTGGATGATTAGGGAGCTTGGGCTCAATTGTTTATGTTATTGGCTTGTGTGAATTTAATGAGAAGATGATTATAAGTGTCGCCAATTTGGGGTTTAAATATATGTGTGTATATGTGAGGTGTTGGATATGTGACTATATGTATATTTATATATATATATATTTATATGTTTATATGTTTATGTGTTTATGTTGATATGCATATATGTAAGTACATGCATATGCATAGAGAGAAATCACGTCGGGGTCACCAAATGTTGAGCTATCGAGATTTTTCGTATAGCTTTCGATTAAAAACACAATTTGATTAGCGAGTCTTAATTGTTTATTAGATGCGAGTATGTATGTATGTATGTAAATAGATATGTTAAAGAAAACGTTTCTTGTTAACAAGCGACAGTAAATATGCACACATTCGATCTACGCGAGCCGGTTGCTAAGACTGACCGCTGCGTGGGAGAACGAATGAACGTTAAAAAAGGAGAGCGCAATCTCTTTACAAAATTCTCTTAGATGCTAATAGGTTTGGCGAACTGCCGCTCTTAGTTCTTATAAAGCGCTGATTGCTGGGCCCAACAATTATCAAATAACCTACACAGAACCCAATATTATTGTAACCTGGAATTTGCCAAAGACCAAATTAAATCACGATTGCGTAAGCAACGAATTAACAATAGAAGGAAATAATATAATAAAAATTTACGATTGTTCATTACAGTTAAATGAAATATCTATTAAGAATTCATACTTTGGCTATTCCCAAAGCATCTATGTAACAAACAATATCACAAAACTAGAACCCATATCTTACTTACAAACTAAAGAAATTATTAACCAACATACAAAATACAAAAGTGTATTCCAAACTATTACTATAATTACTTTTGTCATTACTATTATAAGCATAATATTGTACTTAATTTATAAGCTTAAAATTGTACCACAAAAACTAATTATCAATGTCAATAACACTAAAAAACCAGAAATTGAAATCCCAAATCGAGTGGTCGAGCAAAGCCCTTCACTATACCCAAAAGTATCCGCCTGAGGACAGGCTATTTTCTTAAGGATGGGGGAGTAATACATATATCGACATCCTCACATAACGTCATACTTAGCGACAATCACTCGCACCTTTTCCCATAAACTCATATTTCATATTCATCCTATATCCGCCAATAGCATAACCCTTACATAAACATCCACGTGTAACCGACAGATACAAGCCCCAAGCGTGAGAACGCCTGATCAGCAATTCTATCCTAAACAGCCAAAAGTGTGAGAACGCCTGATCAGCAATTTTATCCTTAGCAGCCAAAAAGCGTGAGATCGCCTATTCAGCATATTATCAATAACCAATCAGATTCATTCAAACATATCGTCCGATCAAAAGCTCACCACTGAAAGCTCAGAAGCTTTCCAATACCGCATATAATAAGCCAACACTCAATTGTATCTTTTAGTTATAATCGAGTTTTAAGACGCGGCTCTAACATTGCTGTAACGTTTTTAATAAGATAAACTCCAACTGTTAAAATTAAATAAAGTTATATTTTTTTAATAAAGACGGTTGTTAAACACATAATTATATGTATATTCTCGATCAGCAAAAAAAATAAGTTGATCTAGCCCTGTCCGTCTGTACGTTACAGTGCGCGCGAGTTATCGTCCGGGGGCATGGGCGACCCAATCGTGGCCGAGGTTGTGTATAAGTAGAATAATTCTTGTGTAAATAAAATACTTAATTTATTGTAGCGATCGATTTTATATTTTATTTCTTAGGTTTTTTTACATTCGTACAGTTGATCCGTTCGCTTTTAAGTTCAGAATCAGAGTGAAAATGAGTCTCGTTCTCTGGCGGTCGTCGGTCTTTCCTATTTTTCGCCGAAACTCACTCAGCACTCACTGCTCAAAACGGCGCTCTAGCCGAGCTACAGCGCTAGATAGGCTGTAGCGATACTTGTCTCTTCTTGAGAAAAGTACTGTTCTAAGGAAATTCCTGAAAGCGCATCAACTCAATGTTGTATTATTCTTGAGTGAGTTGAGTGAGTGCGAGCTGGCACTCATGACCGTAGTCAATTTTAAGTGCGAAAGGGAACAGTGTATTATTCTCCGCTGTTAACTCGCGCGATTTAAAATTTTGTTGTTGCGCGGGACTTTCTTGAACAGTTTTAACTGTTCGCTTCCCATGCACTGGTGTTTGCGTTGCTATGCTAGTCTAAAAATTTCAAATTTTTCTTCGCTTTAGGTGAGCAATACACATTGCAATGTGTATTCACAGCACTATGCGACTCACCCGTCTCGCCTCTCCACGACGGGCGACACAAAGCTAGTCACTGTGTATGGTCCTCCATAACGTGGTGCCAGTTTTGCTGATAAACCTTCTGCGGCATTGGACAATGACGCTCTTTTGCCTACACCTTGTCCCCAATAGCCAGCTTCCATTGCCGCCGTAGGTTGTATTGTCGCGCCTGGTCCTGAGCAGCTCTCTCCAGGTTTCGACGCACAATTTCCAAGACCTTTTGCATCTTGGCTGCCCTCTCCATTGGGCTCAGTGCCTCCTTGCCTGTCCCAACAGTTTGTGCGTCGAACATGATTTTAGGCAGCTTCGGCTCTCGCCCTTGCGTGATGAAAGCTGCCGTATACCCTATAGGTGCCGATACGCTGCCAGCGTCAAGTCTATCAGCGCCTCATCCCAGCACCTTTGGTCGCTGCCAGCAAACTGCGCCATCATCGTTTTCACCGTCCTGTTGGCCCTCTTGGTTGGATTCTCTTGAAGTGTGTATGGCGCCGTCAATTGGTGCCGTACTCCCAGCTCGTCCAAAAACTTCTTGAAGGCTCGACTGTCCATTTTGATCGATAAACACCAGCAGCATCGTATTCCCATGCTTGGACCTCGGTAGCGGACCCACGAAATCGGCGCATACAGTTGCCCATGGCTCCTCGGGCACCTGCGTCAGTGTCTGACCAGCTGCCTGCAGCTGACTGGGCTTGTGGCGCTGGCATACCTCGCACCGTTGTACGTAGTTTCGCACATCCCGGTACATGCCTGGCCAGTAATACCTAGCTGCCACCCGAGCAATGGTTTTTCTGCTGCCAAGGTGGCCAGCGGTGACCGATCGTGGTTCTCCTTCAGCACTTGTTTACGCCTTTCTGTTGGCAGCACCAGCAATGGAATCTCCATTTGCCGACTGCCCAGGCTGATCTTCGTGTCCAGCTGCGAGTTCACCTCGGCTGACTGTGTGTTCGTGTCAACAAATTTATTTGTTGAAGCCCCTGCGATGTTTGAATAATTACACTTTGTGTTTTGCGATTTGAACTTGGTATATGTATATTCGTTTATTAATTAACCTTTACAACTTAGTGTTACAATCGACAAGTGTTGGTTCACGCATTGCGGCTGGGCGAGCAATTATGGCTCAGTGGCACCAGGATTTACCCAAGCGCTCCAGTTCACGTCAGGATTTGCTCTGTATGCTCCGGCGGTTCGCTCGGATGCACTGTAGGCTACTCCTACCTCAGGACTCGCTCTTGGCACACCTAAGTCCTTATGCGCATAATACCACGCCCTTCTCGCACGGATACGTGAACTTTCACAGTTCTGACACCAGACTCACCAAACTTCTACCACGACTTGCAGATGCCCTGTATCAATTCCCTCGTTGATGGCCGCTGCTGCTCCTGTGTGCCTGTGGTCCTTAGTAGGCGTCCAAAGTATCCTTTGTAAGGTTACAGATCTAGCCGAGGTGCAGGCTCAGTCTGCCCAGGGCTCACTTTACAAAATATTTGTTTGATTAAGGGACATCGGTTAAGAGGAAGGGGAGAGTTACGAGTAACGCGCACTATTAGAGCAGAGGCGCCGGCCGAGGAACAGCCAAGGCGTTGCCGCCGGTGTTCACTCGAAGCACTGCACCTTTTACGGCCAGGGATTTGTCCGCCTGGCGAACGGGCGATGGCCACGCTCCAGAACTGCTTAAACTGTTATTGGGATACTACTGAGGCAGAGTCGCCGGCCGAGGAACAGCCCGGCCATAACGTCGGTGTTCTCTCGAGGCACAGCGCCTTTTACGGCCAGGGATTTGTCCGCCTGGTGAACGGGCAATGGCCCCGTTCCCGAACTGCCGAATTAGTTATAAATGTTATGGGAAAGGGAGGGTCGCATTACGGGGGGGGAAGGGTATGAAATTCTATCATCTACGAAATTTGCGTTAAGTGGAAATAACAACTCACGTTCTTCCTTCGTTTCACTTCTCTTTTATTTTCGCCTTCTTGGCAATTTCTTCTCGTTTTCAAATTTTCGGTTGCACTTAGCGTTATTAATCTCGATCTGCTTAGCCCGGCGCGCTTCCAGTGACTGCCTGGCTCTTCTCTTGAGGTGCCGCTCTTCATTTTATCGACAATGCGACCCTGCCGTAGAGCTTTCCACCACGCCAGGGTTGCATTGCCGATCCTCGACACTGCGCGCGCCAATCTAACAAATTCAAATAGAAAACTCTTACATACTAAACAAAGGTTTCTTACATGCTAATGAACAAAAGGATAACATATTTTTTCTAAGGCCCTTATGTATTAAAAGCTATTATTCAATTCTTACCTACTACAAATTATCTTAAATACTACAAAGTCACCTACACACTACCGAATTTTACATACTATAAATGATCTTAAATACTACAAAGGCACCTACACACTACCAAATTCTTACATACTATAAATGATCTTAAATACTACAAAGGCACCTACACACTACCAAATCCTACATACTACAAATGATCTTAAATACTACAAATGAATGTGAGGCGGTTCACCCGATGAGCCGCCTTACACCCCCCCCTTACTTACGAGAGAGATTACTACCCCCCCGTGAGTCACCATGGTCACGTTCACTAAGCCGTTCTCCGTCATGGCTCGGAAGCGGGTTCGGGTCGGGCGAGGCTTCCGTAGCGCGATCTCCGTCTGTAGTTGGTGGATCGTGCCGGCGTTTAGGACCATGGTGGGCGGAAGAATCCGCCAATTAACGGGGATCAGGGGAAGCAAGTCCGGCGTCGACTCCCCGGAAAACGCCTCCGCGAGATCGGGCTCCCAGCCGTCCAGCACGTCGGCCAAATCTGCCAGGAGTTTCCTTTCCTCGCTGTTCTGGCTCGTCGGCGAATCCTCCATCCTCGGCTTAGCCTCTGCGTAGTCGTCTCGTCGATGGTTGGGGGTTGACTCCATTCTTCGGCGCCTGTGAGCCGGTCCGACCGATGTGCCTTCCGGACGGGCGACTGGGCGGCCTCGACGCCTAGGGCGCCGTCGTCTGCGCCCTGTCGAACTGCCTTGCTTTGGTGTAGGCTCGTCGGGGAAGTTCTGGCCTTCGGCGGGCCCCGTTGGGCGACCAGTGGGTGCAGTTCGTGGCTCGACGCTGTAATCTTTGGTTGTCGGCGTCTGGAAGCAGCGGCGGAACAGGGTGTCTGGCTGCTCATCCTCGCTGCTTGACGCTGCCTCGAATCGAGCGATGCCGTCTGTGCCACGCTTGGCCTGCGATGACCCGGAGCGTCCCCTCGCTCCCGTCACATTGTCTTCGCCATACTCCCACGCCGCAGTCGTTGGGGTGGGGCCGGTGACGGAGGGACAATACTCCTTACCGTCGCCCCCTCCGCGCAGCGGGCACGGGCTGCTTTGCTCCCGATCGTGCCTTTCCACTCCCTCGTCGGCTGTTTCCGCTCTTTGTCCCCTCCGTGCTTCGACGCCGGATCCGGGGTTCGAGTTAGGGCGCTCGCGTCTGGTGTCGCGGCCATGTTCCCTCGGTGCAGGTCGCTCCGTCGATTCGACGGTCGGAGCCCATTCTTCTTCGCTTGCTGTCCATGGCGTCGGGGTCGCCCACCCCCGCGTCCTCTCGTCTTCGGGGTCGGCTGCTATATCTGATTCCGAATTTTTGTTCATTTTTGTTCACTTTTCACTGTTATTTGTTCCCTTTATACACTGCGTGTCACTCGCGTTTACTTTTGATCGCGGCGCAACTTCGGCCGTTGCTAGCCGCTATTGCAAGTCCCGTTACTTTCGTTTTCGTTCTTTTCGTTTCTCGCGCGTAACGGCCGACCGCGTGGCGGCTGTAGGGTATGCGCGGGTATGGTCGACGCGGCAGTCACTTTCACTTCTTGATATGTATATATTTTTTTTCCTTTTTATACATACACAATCGCGTATGTATATCCATGCACTTAAAAAAAAAATATACTCCTTTTTTTTTTTTTTTTTCCCAAAGAAAACTCAACGCTAACTACAACTCAGCGCTAGCTACGCAACTCTATTTGGACAGCTTAGCGGGTTTTTACGCCGCTAATCTGCCACGCTCCTCTAATGCCCTTGTCCCTGCTCGGGCGCCATTTGTAAGGTTACAAATCTAGCCGAGGTGCAGGCTCAGTCTGCCCAGGGCTCACTTTACAAAATATTTGTTTGATTAAGGGACATCGGTTAAGAGGAAGGGGAGAGTTACGAGTAACGCGCACTATTAGAGCAGAGGCGCCGGCCGAGGAACAGCCAAGGCGTTGCCGCCGGTGTTCACTCGAAGCACTGCACCTTTTACGGCCAGGGATTTGTCCGCCTGGCGAACGGGCGATGGCCACGCTCCAGAACTGCTTAAACTGTTATTGGGATACTACTGAGGCAGAGTCGCCGGCCGAGGAACAGCCCGGCGTTAACGTCGGTGTTCTCTCGAGGCACAGCGCCTTTTACGGCCAGGGATTTGTCCGCCTGGTGAACGGGCAATGGCCCCGTTCCCGAACTGCCGAATTAGTTATAAATGTTATGGGAAAGGGAGGGTCGCATTACGGGGGGGAAAGGTAAGAAATTCTATCATCTACGAAATTTGCGTTAAGTGGAAATAACAACTCACGTTCTTCCTTCGTTTCACTTCTCTTTTATTTTCGTCTTCTTGGCAATTTCTTCTCGTTTTCAAATTTTCGGTTGCACTTAGCGTTATTAATCTCGATCTGCTTAGCTCGGCGCGCTTCCAGTGACTGCCTGGCTCTTCTCTTGAGCCAGTCCTTCGAGGTGCCGCTCTTCATTTTATCGGCAATGCGACCCTGCCGTAGAGCTTTCCACCACGCCAGGGTTGCATTGCCGATCCTCGACACTGCGCGCGCTAATCTAACAAATTCAAATAGAAAACTCTTACATACTAAACAAAGGTTTCTTACATGCTAATGAACAAAAGGATAACATATTTTTTCCCATAAAATTCTTATGCTACGCATTGCTAAGGCCCTTATGTATTAAAAGCTATTATTCAATTCTTACCTACTACAAATTATCTTAAATACTACAAAGTCACCTACACACTACCGAATTTTACATACTATAAATGATCTTAAATACTACAAAGGCACCTACACACTACCAAATTCTTACATACTATAAATGATCTTAAATACTACAAAGGCACCTACACACTACCAAATCCTACATACTACAAATGATCTTAAATACTACAAAGGCACCTACACACTACCAAATTCTTACATACTATAAATGATCTTAAATACTACAAATGAATGTGAGGCGGTTCACCCGATGAGCCGCCTTACACCTTCAAGGATATTTTCGGTGCTTCCGCGATGTCCTAGCCGTTTCAAGTCCTTGATATCGGTGTCCTGTGCCGATATCGTAGTCCTTCGATGTCCTTTATTTTCACTCGCGTTGACTTTGATTGCTGCGACGTACTTGCACTCTCACTTTTCCACTTTTGGCTCTTTTCACTCTGATCACTCTTATTCTTGATTCCCGATTGATTGCCCTATGACGCCGCCGGTGGCCTTTTATAAGGCAGCCGCAGGCCCTGTTCGGCTTTGGAGCGGGGCCTGCCTGCCGCTCGTGCCCATATAACGGCACAATCGCGTGATCTGGGGGACGCCAGAAGCCCGCCAAATGTCGCGGCAGCTTCTTGTTGGCCGAACTACCGCTGTTGCTATGCAAAGAGAGTGCGTGCATCACTTGGAGCGGTACCTCGGCTAAAGGTCCCCTATGACCCGCGGTTGAGCGACGCGAGTCAATTGCTGACACTATAGGAGCGAAAGAGACGGACGATAGCCCGCTCTCTGACCCCTTCCAGTCGCGAGGGTTGCTCCTATAGTGCTCGCGTCGCTGTGTGGAGCAACATATGTATGCACGTATGTGCATATAAACATACAGCAAATACATGAGTTTATATACACTGCATACGTGCATACCTATATTGCTCCTCACAAACTCATATTGACAACTGGGATGAAACGCAATATGCAGAAAGAAACAGAAAATAAAAACAGAGAGAATGTAAATACACTAAGAGAGCAAGTCCAACAACAAACAGCCGTTAGAGAGCAGAAACGAAAGTACACAGCGAGAGAGTAAACTTGCACAGAACGAAATTAAAGTTAAGAGAGGGAAATAAAACAACAATAGTAAGCAAACTTCAAAGTTGTCTATTTCTGGGTTATTCTTTCAGTTTATGCAGCTCTGAATATTTTTGCAGAGTTCATTATCGTTCGTACGTTAAGTTTCCCAGCAGATTTTGCATATTTCTGGGCTCTTACATATACAGTGGACCAAAAAAGTATTGGCACACCAAGAATCATAAAGTTTAGGCAACTTTAACATTTGTTTCATTGGGATTACAATAATAAAAAAAAAACAAGTGAGAAGGCTCTAGTCAAGATGGCTCGACTACGAGATACCCTGAACCCTGCAAAAAAAGTGATACTCTTCTTCTTCACGAACGTATGAGCGCATGCTCTGCTAACCGCTCAGTTGCTGCCGTGGCTTAGGGGTGGGTTGGGCTATATTTTGGACGCTGATAACTCCATTTCTAGAAGGACGAGCTTCATGAAATTTTCAGAGTAGATTAAGAGTATCTAAATCTATCTATGTGCCAAATTGCAAGTCTCTAGTATTTGAAATTGAAATTGAAAATGGGAATTCAGGGTATAATGGTTTTGTGAAAATCTATGTAACAGGCAGAAGGAGACGTCGCAGACCCCATAAAGTATATATATTCTTGATCAGCATAAAAAAATAAGTTGATTGAGCCCTGTCCGTCTGTCCGTCCGTCCGTCCGTCCGTATGAACGTCGAGATTTCGGAAACTACAAAAGCTAGAGAGCTGAAATTTGACATGAACACTCGTATGTTAGCTACGCAATACGAGTTTATTTTGTTTTTTCGATAACTCGTCCCATTTCCAAATAATCGATAAAAAAGAGTATTTTATTTTTTTTTGCAGGGTTCAGGGTATCTCGTAGTCGAGCCATCTTGACTAGAGCCTTCTCACTTGTTTTTTTTTATTATTGTAATCCCAATGAAACAAATGTTAAAGTTGCCTAAACTTTATGATTCTTGGTGTGCCAATACTTTTTTGGTCCACTGTATATGTAAGAGCCCAGAAATATGCAAAATCTGCTGGGAAACTTAACGTACGAACGATAATGAACTCTGCAAAAATATTCAGAGCTGCATAAACTGAAAGAATAACCCAGAAATAGACAACTTTGAAGTTTGCTTACTATTGTTGTTTTATTTCCCTCTCTTAATTTTAATTTCGTTCTGTGCAAGTTTACTCTCTCGCTGTGTACTTTCGTTTCTGCTCTCTAACGGCTGTTTGTTGTTGGACTTGCTCTCTTAGTATATTTACATTCTCTCTGTTTTTATTTTCTGTTTCTTTCTGCATATTGCGTTTCATCCCAGTTGTCAATATGAGTTTGTGAGGAGCAATATGCACGTATGCAGTGTATATAAACTCATGTATTTGCCGTATGTTTATATGCACATACGTGCATACATATGTTGCTCCACACAGCGACGCGAGCACTATAGAAGCAACCCTCGCGGCTGGAAGGGGTCAGAGAGCGGGCTATCGTCCGTCTCTTTCGCTCCTATAGTGTCAGCAATTGACTCGCGTCGCTCAACCGCGGGTCATAGGGGACCGTTAGCCGTGGTACCGCTCCAAGTGATGCACGCACTCTCTTTGCATAGCAACAGCGGTAGTTCGGCCAACAAGAAGCTGCCGCGACATTTGGCGGGCTTCTGGCGTCCCCCAGATCACGCGATTGTGCCGTTATATGGGCACGAGCGGCAGGCAGGCCCCGCTCCAAAGCCGAACAGGGCCTGCGGCTGCCCTATAAAAGGCCACCGGCGGCGTCATGGATGCATGAGTGGAAAATCAAGAATCAACAGTGAAAGTAAAAGTGCAAGTGCCAGTGCAAGTACGCCAAAGTCAACGCGAGTGAGAAAGAAGGACATCGAAGGACTAGGATATCGGCACAGACACCGAAATCAAGGACTTGAAGCGGACAGCACATCGTGGGGCACTCAAAGTATCCTTGGAGAATACTTCAGACGCCTACTAAGGACCACAGGACACAGAAACAGCAGTGGCCATTAACGAGAGAGTTGATACAGGGCAGCTGCAAATCGTGTGGAAGTCTTGTCACAGAACTGTGAAAGTTCACGCAGCCGTGCGAAAGGGCGTGGCATTGTGCGCATAAGAACCTAGGTGGACCAAGAGCGAGTCCAATAGTAGGAGTATTCTGTAGATCCGAGCGAACCGTCGAAGTAGACAGAGCAAATCCTGGTATGATCTGGAGCGCTTGGGCGAATCCTTGTGCCACTGAGCCATTATTGCTCGCCCAGCCGTAGTGTCGACGTTGTGACAGTGAATTGGAAAGATATATATTATAATTACAAAGAGAATATACCAAGTTGAAATCGCAAAACTCAAAGTGTTATTATTCGAATATCGCAGGGGCTTCAACAAATAAATTTGTTGCCACGAACACACAGTCGGCTGAAACTGGCCCAGCTTAGACTCGGGTATAACCGAATGTTCGTTACAAGTTGTTGCAAAAAATCATGCTAAAAAATAATACTAAGTGTGTTACTGGGCGTGATTATGACAAGATGTCCACTGCCAATATTGGTAGTGGTGGCGTACGCTGGTCTTGTCCGATGTGTTTGGAAAAACAAATAAATTTTTCCAAAATGTATAGTGCTTTGAGGGCCCAATTCTTAAAATTGAGAAAGATCTCTAAGAAGCTATCCAGTGACATGGCTGCTGTTGAAGAAATTTTAAACCAGTTTAATTTTGAAAGTACTCTTCCTAATTCGGAGACTCCACTGTTATTGACACCTCCTTCCGTACCACTATCGTCACCGAACTTGCTTGCTCCTCCCTAACCTTGTACTTCTGTATTGCGGCTTCCTCTGCGCCTAATTCTCTTGATCCTATACCACTCGGTCCTGAATCTTCTGTTTCCCCTGTCGTTGTTGCTATAGAAACTCAAGTCTCTGTTCAAAAATTGGACTCCTCTCCAATTATTGTTCAAACTAAGAGTGTCAATAAGTCAGCCACTCCTGACTGTCGTCTCTCCTCGAAAGCAAGTTTTCTTATCTAGGCTTTCATCGGATACGACATGTGAGGCAGTATCTGCTTTTATTTCAAGCAAAATTTCGGCCAATGTCTTTATATCTAAGTTTTGCAACTCCGCGAGAAATTGCTTCATTCAAGATCAATGTGCCGGTTGAATATTTCACAACAATAGGTGATCCTAAATTCTGGCCACCTCATGTAGTTGTCCATGAATTTAAACCTAACAAGTAAGAACGTTGCAGTTAGGCGCAACTAACTGCGATATACTTTGTTCCCATAGGGGCATCTTATTTATTTAATAAACATTTAATTAACGAATAGATAACGTACATGACAAGCAACAAACGTTTTTCCTACGCATACATACAGATTTACACATGTACACACTATACGAGTATACACACAATTTTCTATGTACATATGCATACAAAAGTTTGCATGTCAGAATATTCTAAGAATTATGACTGAATTGAGAATTTTTCGATCATTACTTTAGTTTTGTCAGAGACGCTCTAGCAATGCCTTATTTAGTTTTAGTTAACACATCTCATGTCAGGGCAGTGGCGCTGGTGGTAAGCGCTATGCAAGCTATACTTAGGTGCGTGGGTTCGATTCCCGCAGAAGAATTTTTTCAAAAATTATTATTTTTTAATTTTTTTATATTTGTATATTTATTATAAAATGCTTGCAGCCAATTGATTGCCAATCAATTTATAAACATACGCATATGAATTGTGCATTTAAGCAAAAACTAAAACTGCTTTATGCTTTCCGATTTGCCACGTTGTGTGGCAAGCAGTTTTTCTATGCATGCATATATGTATGTATGTATGTGTACACAGATGTTTGTCCGTGTATACACATCCAAGTTTGTATACATATTGCAAGAATTGCGATTGCTGGTCAGCTGATCAGCTGTGAATTTATTTAGGTTTAGCTAACGATTACATGTTATTTTCAAAAGACCTGGGTTAAAATTCCGCTGGAAACTTTTTATTTATTAATTGAAAAGTTATAAATTTTATTTTTTTAAATTCATTAATATTATTATATTTATGTTGAAATGCTCTTTGCCATCTTAGCAATTGCTACTAAGCTATTATATGCGTGAATTATGCAGTTGGTCACAACAAACTTCTTTGCCGATTTGACACGCCCCCAGTGGGAGTAGACGCATAATTTTTGCCAGTTCTTAGAAAGGGCCGACGCTAACATGACTGCAAAATTTGGTTGCTTACATTCCAAAAATGCGAAAATTACAGGGTATTTTTCGATATGCCACGCCCCCAAAGAGGCTGAAAAATTATTTTTGGGTCATCGATAGAGGAGGACATTAGTAACTGAATCATCCAAATTTCAAGCTTCTAGCTCTAAAACTGTAGGAGATATAAACTTTTGCGGTTTGCCACGCCCCCTGTGGGCGTAGATATATCTACCATAGCTTATTAGTCTTGGGTTGTCAACCCGAGTATACATGCAAAATTTCAAGTCTCTAGTGTCAATAGTGTTCAAAATATAGCACAATTTGAAAAATCACTATATATTCAGGTCCGATTTGCCACGCCCCCGATGGGCGTAGACATACAACTTTTTTAACGATCTTCTTAGAATCATAACATTAACTCACATGCAAAATTTCAGCGTTCTAGCTTTAACGGTGTAGAAGATACGTATTTCCCGATTTGCCACGCCCCCAATGGGCGTAGATATATCCGCCATAGCTTTTTGAACTTGGGTTGTCACCCCGAGTATACATTTCATATTGCAACTCTCTATCTCATCAGCTAGTATGATAACTTAACTATGGGCGGAAGAGTTTTCCGATTTGCCACGCCCCTAGTGGGCGGATCGGGAAAATTTTTACACTTTATAATTCGGGAACATATATGAGTATATGTTTAAAATTTCAAGTCTCTAGCTCCAATAGCGCCGAAAAATATTGCGTTCATACGGACAGACGGACAGCAAGACGGACATTGCACAAACCCAATATACTCTTTTTCCCTTTTTAAGGAGAAGTATAAAAAGTATAAAAATTATAACATCAACCTTGCAACATTTCTGCAAATCGATTATTCAACCATCCCAACATGGTTTTATTCAGAATCGATCAACATCCTCGAATTTACTCGAATTCACTTCACTTGTCAATGATAGTTTTTCTAAAAAAATGCAAATTGATGTTATTTATACTGATTTCAGTAAAGCATTTGGCAGAGTTAATCATCAGATACTAATTCTGAAGCTTGAACGTTTAGGATTTTCTCCTAAACTTGTGTCCTGGATTTCATCCTATTTGAACGGTAGAACCCAAAGAGTCTTGTTGAGAACGGCTACTTCTAAATTTATCTTTGTTTCGTCTGGTGTTCCTCAAGGTAGCCATTTATAAATGACCTTCCTAGTTGCATCTCTTATTCTACCATATTTATGTATGCGGATGATGTAAAACTTTGTCTTCCATACTCCAGTGCAAATGGACATCTACAACTTCAAGATGACCTTAATGCATTTCAATCTTGGTGTGTGGTGAACCAGTTGCACCTAAATTGCTCAAAGTGTATGACTATGACTTTCAGTCGTTCTATTCCTCATATTGTTGACTATAAAATTAGTAACATTTCCTTACAACGCATCTTTACAGTCAAAGATCTTGGTGTTCTCTTTGACAGTAAACTTAATTTCAATCTTCATATTTCTACCATCATAAATGAAGCCAAAAGCGTGCTTGGCTTTATTAAACGTTGGTCTAAGGAATTTAAAGCTGTGAATTGGGGCCGGACTGGCAAATAAAACACCCCCATCGGGTTGGTGATTCTATTGTAATAATTGTATTTTTTGTAGGCTTATTTGACTCTCGTTATGTCAATATTTTTTAAATAAATAAATAAAAAATGTGTGCGTCCCTCTCTGTCGCATATTGCCCCTTGGTTTACTAAGACTCTTTCGAATTTAAGAAGCATTAAAATTAAATGATCTAAAAATTTTAAAACGTCTGGCTCAAGTGTTGACTGGTCTAAATATTCCATTGCCAAGTCAAACTTGAATCATTTAAATTCTCGTTGTTATGAGAATTACCTGAAGTTATTTTTCTCTCCTGGTGCTGACAATATTCCAAGTTGTATCATTAAAGAGTGCAAAGTTTCTCTTCAATCACCATTGCTAAAATTGTTTAACTTGTCTTTGGAAACTTCTGTGTTCCGTTTAAAATGGAAAGAGTCTTTCATCATTCCTCTATATAAAAAAGGTGGAAGATCTGATATATCCAATAACAGAAGTATTGCGAAATTATCTGTTATTCCGAAGTTATTTGGAAAAATTTTAACATCAACCTTGCAGCAATTGTGCAAATCGATTATTCAACCATCCCAACATGGTTTTATTCAGAATCGATCAACATCCTCTAATTTACTTGAACTTACTTCGCTTGTCAATGACAGTTTTTCTAAAAAAAATGCAAACTGATGTTATTTATACTGATTTCAGTAAAGCATTTGACACTGCTTGAACGTTTAGGATTTTTCCCTAAACTTGTGTCCTGGATTTCATCCTATTTGAATGGTAGAACCCGAAGAGTCTTGCTGAGAACAGCTATTTCTAAACTTATCTTTGTTTCGTGTGGTGTACCTCAGGGTAGCCATTAAGGACCATTATTCTTTTCGCTTTTTATACTTTGTTCCCAAAGGGAAGAAAGTATATTGGGTTTGTGCAATGTCCGTCTTGCTGTCCGTCCGTCTGTCCGTCCGTCCGTCTGTCCGTATGAACGCAATATTTTTCGGCGCTATTAGAGTTAGAGACTTGAAATTTTAAACATATACTCATATATGCTCCCGAATTATAAAGTGTAAAAATTTTCCCGATCCGCCCACTAGGGGCGTGGCAAATCGGAAAACTCCTCCGCCCATAGTTAAGTTATCATACTAGATGATGAGCTAGAGAGTTGCAATTTGAAATGTATACTCGGGGTGACAACCCAAGTTCAATAAGCTATGGCGGATATATCTACGCCCATTGGGGGCGTGGCAAATCGGGAAATACGTATCTTCTACACCGTTAAAGCTAGAACGCTGAAATTTTGCATGTGAGTTAATGTTATGATTCTAAGAAGATCGATCAAAAAGATCACTATATACCTGAATATATAGTGATTTTTCAAATTGTGCTATATTTTGAACACTATTGACACTAGAGACTTGAAATTTTGCATGTATACTCGGGTTTTTTACCAGTTCGCATAATTTTTTACCAGTTCTTAGAAAGGGCCGACGCTAACATGACTGCAAATTTGGTGCTTACATCCCAAAAATGCGAAAATTACAGGGTATTTTTCAATATGCCACGCCCCCAAAGACTCTGAAAAATTATTTTTGGGTCGTCGATAGGAGAACATTAGTAACTCAACCATCCAATTTTCAAGCTTCTAGCTCTAAAACTGTAGGAGATATAAACTTTTGCGGTTTGCCACGCCCCCTGTGGGCGTAGATATATCTACCATAGCTTATTGATCTTGGGTTGTCAACCCGAGTATACATGCAAAATTTCAAGTCTCTAGTGTCAATAGTGTTCAAAATATAGCACAATTTGAAAAATCACTATATATTCAGGTATATAGTGATCTTTTTGATCGATCTTCTTAGAATCATAACATTAACTCACATGCATTACTCAGCGTTCTAGCTTTAACGGTGTAGAAGATACGTTTCTCTCGATTTGCCACGCCCCCAATGGGCGTAGATATATCCGCCATAGCTTATTGAACTTGGGTTGTCACCCCGAGTATACATTTCAAATTGCAACTCTCTAGCTCATCATCTAGTATGATAACTTAACTATGGGCGGAAGAGTTTTCCGATTTGCCACGCCCCTAGTGGGCGGATCGGGAAAATTTTAACACTTTATAATTCGGGAGCATATATGAGTATATGTTTAAAATTTCAAGTCTCTAGCTCTAATAGCGCCGAAAAATATTGCGTTCATACGGACAGACGGACAGACGGACGGACAGACGGACGGACGGACAGACGGACGGACGGACAGACGGACGGACAGCAAGACGGACATTGCACAAACCCAATATACTTTCTTCCCTTTGGGAACAAAGTATAAAAACATAAAACAACAAAATGCCACACGCAGCGACCAAATAAAATTAATAAGGCTAAGATTAGGACACAGAAAACTTACACAATAACACCACATCAACCCTCACCTCACCCAACTATGCCCCAACTGCCTTACAGCAGATCCAAATATTATACACATACTCAAAGACTGTCCCGCAACCTGTCTCCTTAAAACCCAAATCTTCAAAAACCTATGCCCTATATTGATCCTCGCAAAACCAACCCCTAAAGACATTCCTAAAATAATTAAGTTCCTCAAAGAATCCAACACATATCACCTCATATAACAATAAATGTAGAACCTCAAGTCGAAGGCCTCAGTAGCCAGTGCTTTAGCTTTTAGTTAGCTTTAATTTAACATTATCTTTAACTGATATAAATAAATAAGTAAATATAAATTTCAGTCTCTAGCTCAAACCACTAACCATACAACATATAGACTAGACAACTAGAAAAAACTTTTGTGACGGACCAGAATATGAACGAAGCGACCACTCAACTTCGTATTTGTTCGGTTTGGGCAATTCAGGCTCGGGCAGTCAAAATATGATACGACGAATTCATTGTGCTGCAAGCGCGCAACCGGCATGGTCACATTTTCATATGAGCATATTCTATGTGCTATTTTTTTTACTCACCCTCTCTCTCTTTTTTTTCTCACTCTATGCGAGCACAAGCCAGCAGCCCACAAAAATTGAAATTTGTTCGCGAATTTCTTATTTTGTGTCCGCTCCACTTTTTGAGATACGGGTCCACTAGCACTACAAAGTTTCTTTTTTACAATTCGAGAACTCTTTTTTTTATACCCTGAGCCCATTGAAAATGGGAAATCAGGGAAATCTGTCCGTCCGTCCTTATGAACGTCGAGATTTCGGAAACTACAATAGCTACAGAGAAATTTAACATGAACACTCGTATGTTAGTTACGCAGTACGAGTTTATTTTGTTTTTTCGATAACTCATCCCATTTCCAAATTATCGATAAAAAATTGAAAATTCGTTTAAATTTTTTGTTTTTTTGTTTTTTGAGCATAACTTCTACACCGTTTTAGCTAGAGACTTCAACTTTATATATTTATATAGATATTATGGATATTTATATAGATATTATGATTTTCAGATTTTGGATGCCACGCCCCCTTCGCCACCAATTTGAACAAAAAACGCATTTCGAATACTAGAGACTTGCAATTTGGCAAATATATACATTTTGATCCTCTTAATGTATTCCGAAAGTTTCATGAAGATCGTACATCTAGAAATGGGGCTATAAGCGTCCAAGGTTCAGCCCGCGCTCAAAAGTGCGTAAGGAAGAAGAGTATCACTTTTTTGCAGTGTTCAGGGTATCTCGTAGTCGAGCCGTCTCGACTAGAGCCTTTTTACT
Source organism: Drosophila antonietae (assembly GCA_030914385.1). NCBI lineage: Eukaryota > Metazoa > Arthropoda > Insecta > Diptera > Drosophilidae > Drosophila > Drosophila antonietae. The sequence continues at coordinate 32,379,808 of JAUESO010000609.1, read as the reverse complement.
TGTTTTTTTTTCTTATTTACACGTAAAATTTCAGCTCTCTAGCTTTTGTAGTTTCCGAAATCTGGACGCTCATACGGACGGACAGGCGGACAGGGCAAGATTAAGTTAATTTTTAATGCTGATCAAGAATATATATTGTTTATGGGGTCTGCGACGTCTCCTTCAGCCTATTACATACATTTAACAAAAACATTATACCCTGATTTCCCATTTTCAATGGGTTTAGAGCATAACAACTAAGAAGGCTCTAGTCGAGACGGCTCGACTACGAGATACCCTAAAACCTGCTGTTCGGCGCAGCAGCTAATAAATGCTCTTAAATAAGCTTCTCTTAAATTAGTTCTCTATATCATTCTCATTCGCTGTTAGTGCACTCATGCACATACGAAAGCATGACACACATACATATGTAACTTTCGCCTTATTTTTCTTGCTTATACTTGTAACTTTGATTCTTTAAATTCTCTAGTTCTGTACGAAAGTTGTCTGCAGCCGCGCAATATCTATCCTATCTTTTCGCATATAATTAACTTTGCCTAAACAAATATCACGGACTCGGCATTAAATTAATAAATAATGAGCTAAATTAAATCGTATTGGCTTTTATTTGTGCCTTCGTAAATGATTGGAGCCAGAGTTGCTGAAAAAGCTCGGCAGCTTCCAACACCTGCAAAAAAGTGATACTCTTCTTCTTTACGCACGTATAAGCGCGCGCTCTGCTAACCGCGCAGTTGCTGCTGTGGCTTGTGGGTGGGTTGGGCTGAACTTTGGACGTTTATAAATCCATTTCGAGATGGACTATCTTTATGAAACTTTTAGAATATATTAATAGCATCTAAATGAATCTATGCGTTTTTACAAATTGTGAAATGCGTTTTTTTTTACAAATTGTGAGCGAGGGGGGCATGGCATACAAAATCTTAAAATTACAAAATCTGTGTATCCATAATATCTATCTACATATGTACATTTGAAGTTTATATGTAGCTCGACCGGTATAGAAGTTATGAAAAAAAAAACTTAAAAAATGGAAACGAATTTTCGATTTCTTACCGATAATTTGGATATGGGATGAGTTATCGAAAAAAAAAAAAACAAAACAAACTTGTATTGCGTAACTAACATACGAGAATTTATGTAAAATTTCAGCCCTCTCGCTTTGTAGTTTCCGAAATCTCGACGTTCACACGGACGGACAGACGGACTGACGAACGGACAGGGCTAAATCAACCCTTCTCGTCACCCTCATCAAGAATATATATATTTTATGGGGTCTGCCATGCCTCCTTCTGCCTGTTACATACATTTAACAAAACCATTATGCCCTGATTTCCCATTTTCAATGGGGTAGAGCTGGGAATCCATCGATGGAGGCACCAGTCGATGGATTTTGTAGCGATGGAAAAAAACCATCGAATCATTAATTAATCATCGAAGATTAAGTTTTCATCCATCGATGGATCACACCATCGATATATCGATGTTTCCATCGGTAATTTAAAAGGCTTTTTTAAAACTAGTTTAAGGTTTTAAACATTGTTTTGAAATTGTTTAAGCCCCACGAATAAAATTCAAAATGGGTAATTAAGATTTTAAAGTAATTTTATAACTTTTCAAAGAAAACAAAGGATTTCCGTGCAAACAAAAATAAATAAAACAAGTAAGAAAGCTGTAGTCGAGACTGCTCGACTACGAAATCCCCTGAGCCCTTCTTCGAACGAATCATATTCCAAGAATGCTTCGTTTTGATTCTCCACGCGTAAGAAACTATACATGCAAAAACACGAACACACACAAACGCAGATCTATGCTTGTACGCCTGTATGTGTGTAAGCATTGCATGCGTCTTGCTGTCTCGCTGCTTTGCTGCTGCGTCGCATGGGTTTTGATGTGAAAACTTTGATGATTAATAATTCTGTTTCTAGATGGACAATCGTATTGATATCTTCAGATTATGATTACGATATTCATATCTATATGCTAAACCAAACTGCATGTCTCTAGTATTTGAAATGCATTTTTTTCACATTTAGGGGTGGTGGGGGAATCCAAAATATTTGAGATTAGTATCTATATATATGCAGAAGACTCGGAGACTCTAGCCCTAAAGATGAATTAGCTAGAATTTTTTAACTGGTTCCTGATAAATTCGTTTATCGATAACTTTTCAAATATACAAGTTATCGAATTTCTGAAACAAACTCGCACAGCGCGTGCAATATGCGGACCTAACACAAAAAGAATGAACTCTCTAGCTTTTGTATCTTCGGAAATCGACGCGTTCAAACATACGGACAGACGGACATGGCTATATCAACTTTTCTCGTCACCCTGATCAAGAATATATGTACTTTATGGGGTCTGCCACGCCTCCTTCTGCCTGTTACATACTTTTAACAAAACCATTATACCCTGATTTCCCATTTTTAATGGGCTCAGGGTATAAAAAGATATAGCTTCAATATATCTACGTATATCTATGAGAATCACTTGTTTTTGAAAGAAAATAACTTATTTTTGATAACTTAACCTATTGAATAATGTCAACAATAATCACTTATTGTGTAAGAAAAATAATAAATAAAAACAAAATAAATTTATAAATGACAACAATTTTGGAGATCTCCAAATTAAGTCTACTGATTATTATTAGCCAATGGTTTTTGTTCATAAAAACCAATGTGCCGACTATAGTTGGCTTTAAACTTGAACTTCGGTGCAAAGCAATCGCTCGTGCTTCGCTAAACGTTCTTTCTGATTCGGCAGAATTTGCTGCTATACATGAATATTTTCTAATACATGCATATGTAAATATGTACATACTTAAACTTATATACTTAAACATTCACAAGGGCCTACAATTATATCCGGGTAAAATACTTACGAGAGGACTGTAAGAACTTTTTCATTGCTATTATCTATTATGTACCTTACTTTTTAATTGTTGAAAATTGCAATTAATAACAAAAAGATTGCAATTTATTCTTCTTGCCATTACCACGCTCAAAAGTTCGATATATCGAAATAGAAAAATTTCCATCGATCTATCGTAATTCACAAGTTCCATCGATACCATCGATGGAGCCCTCGATGGATTTGCCAGCTATAGTTCAGGGTATAAAAATACAATATTTTCTAGAACGGTATTATTAGGATTTTTATCGATACCACTAACATGGGAATAATAATCGATTGTTTAATAAATGCGCGGGCTATGTAGAAATACACAAAGATCATATTTTTGAACACATAAATTCTGAGGTAGACCCTTTCAGTACGATTGGCGGACGAGCAGATAAAGCTAAATCGGTTCAGCTTTTCATCCAGATCAACATACATTTTAACGAATCATATCGTTAATTCTCGATTCTAATTGGTGTTTCTGAGGGTGTGAGAAATATACAGCGAGAAATGTAGATCATGTATGTTTTGAAAATGTTCAAAAAATTGTACTCTTTACTCCTATTTAATAAGGTCTAATTTATTTAAAATATGATTTAAAATATTTCCTAAAACAACTACAAATCTTGCGGCTGAAGCAAATTCACAGTAAAAAAAAAAAAAAACAAGCTTCATGCATACCCAACACACAAATTCGAAAAAAATCGAATGATTTACCATATATCAAAATATGTACATATTTAAGTACATATTTTTAGTAATGCGCAGACGCTTCCATTTCACAAAAATGTGTTTTTTTTTATTCATTGGAAAAATCAATACAAAAATCTTAAAGGACGCACAAAACATGTGAAGCAATCGTTTTTTAATTCGGTAAGGTTTAATTTATTTGGTGGCGGTAAGCTTTTTTGTCGACAAGTGTTTTCAAAACCTACTGACATTTTAATGTCAGAACGTTTTTGTTTAATTTTGATGTTTTCCAATTTAGGTTTGTTATGTAATTGCTCTGCCTGCTGTCAATAAAGCAACTACAACCGATTTTCAAAAATTGTATTACAAGAATTCATTCTAAGTGCTTCCCAATATTCAAGTTTGCATTTGAGTGCACTAAAAATAAGGTTGATTTCTGAATGGTGGATTTTTTTTCTGATGATGTAAAATTATTGCAAGAATAAGTAAATGGCTTTTAATGACTTTATAATTCTTCGATGCAATATTGTGAGTGAAATAAGATGGAGTAAGGGAGAAGTATTTTCATTTACTTAATTTTATTATTTTACATCATCAGGAATGTTAGTAATAAAAAAAAAAAACAACGGTGATGTCGGCTCTCTATATCTGAACATACTCATAATAACAAGTAAGAAAGTTGTAGTCGAGATTGCTCCACTACGAAATCCCCTGAGCCCTTCTTCGAACGAATAATATTCCAAGAATGCTTCGATTCGATTTTCCACGCATAAGAAACTATACATGCAAAACACGAGCACACACACACGCTGATCTACGATTGTAGGCATGCATGTGAGCATTGCAAACGTCTTGCTATCTCTCTGCCTTGCTTGCTGCGCTATATGGGTTTTGCTGCGAAAACTTAATTGATTAACAAGTAAGAAGGCTCTAGTCGCGACGGCTCGACTACGAGATGCCCTAAAACCTGCAAAAAAGTGATACTCATCTTCTTTACGCACGTATAAGCGCGCGCTCTGCTAACCGCGCAGTTACTGCCGTGGTTTGGGGGTAGGTTGGGCTATACTTCAGACGTTTATAACTCCATTTCTAGATGGATGATTTTAATGACACTTTCAAAATATATTGATATCATCCAAATGTGTGTATTTTCCAAATTTCAAGTCTCTAGTATTTGAAATGCGTTTTTTTGCATATTGGAGGCGAGAGAGGCGTTGCTCCAAAATCTTAAAATCACATAATCTGCGTATCCATAATATTTATCTAAATAAACACATTTGAAGTCTGTAGCTAAAACGGTGTTGAAGTTATGCCCAAAAAACCTAAAAAATGTAAACGAATTTTCGATTTTTTATCGATAATTTTAAAATGGGAGGATACTCGAAAACATACGAGTATTCTTATCAAATTTCAGCTCTCTAGCTTTTGTAGTTTCCGAAATCTCGACGTTCATACGGACGGACGGACGAACGGACGGACAGGGCTCAATCAACTTATTTTTTTTTTGCTGTTCAAGAATCTTATATCTTCGGAAATCGACGCGTTCATACATACGGACGGACGGACAGACGGACATGGCTATATCAACTTTTCTCGTCACCCTGATCAAGAATATATATACTTTATGGGGTCTGCCACGCCTCCTTCTGCCTGTTACATACTTGTAGCAAAACCATTGTTTCCTGATTTTCCCTTTTCAATGGGCTCAGGGTATAAAAAGATCTAATTCAAGACAAAAATACAATTATTATGAATATTCAACTGTGTTTGAGCGAGTGTTTGCCTATTGAACAATGCGATTGCATACAAATGATAATAATACACATACATACATGACATACATTTATAATCAATTGTGAATTTTGTATGGGAAGTGTAAAATAAACTTTAATTGAGATGTGAATATTTATATATTCTAGCAGGGATATGCCCATATATACATGTATATAATTTTTTTTTATATATAAATAGTATCACTCCCCTATAGAGCAAACATACACTTACGATGGCGGCTGAATTTAACTCGCGTAACACATTTCGAAAAGCGGGTGGAAGTAGCTTAAGCAACAATGCTCGAAATGTAATTACTTCTGCAAATCCATCGGGAGGAAGCAGTGCATCGCTTCTCCAAAAACAATTGTCATTTAAAACCCCAATTTGTTCGAATCAATTTGGCAAAACTGACGAGGTTGAAATTATCGACAATTCTAATTTAGACAACTTGGCAGGACAATATAATAAGGTATTGAAAAAGAAATGAAACAAGTTCTACTTAACTTTATGCTTGATGATGAGGAAGTCTATTTTTAGAATAATATCATTGGCTGGATATGCTGTGCGCCCTGCATATGGCTACGTACCTCCGCTGCAGTACACAAAGTGGCTATTACGTCCGCAACTCTTCTAGTCACAACTTTATTGGTTGCATCTCCAATATTATTTTTAATTAGTACTGCTCCGTCTCCACTTCCAAGAGATTGCTATATGGAGAGTGATGGATGTTCACCTACAGCTGCATCGACTTCGGAATGCACGGAAGATATTTGCGAAACTGTATCTTCGAATATTCAAGCAAGACTCAACTGGAATAAAGATCCTTGCTCAGAATTTAAGAAGTTTAGTTGTTGGCGACGAAAATTTAATAAAAATGTAACGAATATAATTGAAATGGGGAATTCACAAAAATCAGTTGATATTCAAATGCAAAGTAAGTTGAACATTTCTCTACATAAATACGATATCTATAGTAATTTCAAACATATATATATATATATATATATATATATATATATATATATATATATATATATATATAGTGCTTCTGGACAATTCGAGCATAAGTAAGCATTTTGAGAAACTTAAAATCTTATATGAAAGCTGCCTTAAGCTTACGACAAATTCGAGTGCTATACATCGCATCTTGGATCATTTAGGAGGGTACTTAACAGTTGGAGTCATTGGGCCTTCGTCAATTGCACCGCTTGTAGCTAAAATCTATGAACTTGGTCCCAGCCCACTTGTTGATATATATTATGATCTAAGTTACGGAAGAAGGCCACATGTGCTTCTTATCATAAGCGGACCAAGTACTTCATCTGTTATATTAGAGGTATGTACAACATACAATCCTTTAGCATTCATTATTAATTACATTCAATTTAAAACGGCGCGCGCTCTGCTAATCGCGCAGTTTGTGCCGTGACTTGGAGGTGGGTCGGGCTGAACTTTGGACGCTTATAACTCCATTTCTAGATGGACGATCTTCGTGAAACTCTTAAAATATATTAATAGCATCTAAATGTTATCGAAAAAAAAAAGTAAAATAAACTCGTACTGCGTAACTAGTTTCCGAAATCTCGACGTTCATACGGATGGACGGACTATATCGACTTAGCTCGTCTAACTGATCAAGAATATATATACTTTATGGGTTCTGCCACGCCTCCTTCTACGTGTTACATAAATTTTCACAAAACCATTATACATTGAATTCCGATTTTCATTTTCTTAAGAACGGGTATATTTTGTCAATTAAAATAAAGGAAAATTTAAATAAAATGTAAAAATATCTAATGTATTATACTTTATTATTATTTCTAGAATAAAATTCGTTGGATGAGCCCCAAAGCACCTCCAAATCGCTTACGTCAAGGAATACCAAATCTCTTACCAGATTTGATTGATCATGTATTACCAAGTCAATTATCATATGCTCAACGAGTGTCTGAGAAAGACACAATTATAGAATTTATAAAGGATCTTAACAAGGTACAACTTTCATTGTAAATAGACAATGAACGGTAATATTTATGTGTAGATAGCAAATAATTCTAAGGAAGAAAGAACTTATATCTATTAGCTATGACAGTTAGCAGTTTTAATTTCAAATTCGTAAGCAAAAGATCTATCTGATAGAAAATTATTGTTCATCGTTACTATCTTTAGGTAATTATATTAATTTACACATGAATAAATGAATATTAATTATGTGCGGTGAACGTATTGTTGTCCATCAGTCATTCTGATCGACTATCGCTATTGAAGCTAGAAAGAAACCGCAAAAGCTTATATCTCATAAAGTTTTAGATCTAAAAGATAAAATATTTGAAAATTGAGGGCGTGTTAATCAACCGTTAATAATTTCGAAAGTTCTGGTTAATTGTACAGTTAAGGTTTGACAAAATGTTATATATGTATATAAAGAATCACTAGGGAGTGATTACTGTTGACTTATAGAATAATTGTCTATATCTATCAATGAAATGACTTAGGCCCAAAGGCGTACGGAATATAAAAAAGAATTTCAATATCGGGTTTCATTGCAACAAAATTATATTCTTATTTGCGATCGAATAATAGGAATATTTCTTAATTGGGCAGTCCCGACTAGAGCGCTTTTACTTCTTTAATTTTTCAATGAAGTCAAAGAACTGAATTATTCCTGTATTTTCAAACTTAAATTTATTTATATGAGATACAATTTATTTTCATTTACAAAAATATTTTGTAGCTTCAAGTCGAGCAATCACGCCGAGGATTTTGGGACAGCTCTGTTTTGTATAATATTTCTAGTTTACATTCCATGTACCCAGTTGTAAGTAATCTTCTCCTTAATTAATTTTATAAAAAATTATTTTCGAAATTATTTATAAATTGATTTATAATTTAATATGACATCAAAGATATCAAAGTAGAGGATTAACTTTATAAAGGCTTGTGATCTAAATTGTATTAATATATTTTATTTGCAATCTGACTACATATGTATTTAAATTGTTATATGAATTATAGAAGTAACATAGAAATATGGAATTTTTAATTTTTATACTCTGTTCCCAAAAGGAAAAAGAGTATATTAGTTTTGTGCAATGTCCGTCTTGCTGTCTGTCTGTTTGTATGAACGCAATATTTTTGGGCGCTTTTAAATTTGGATCACATACTCCGAATTATAAAGTGTACAAATTTTCTCAATCCGCCTACTCGGAGGTGGCTAATTGGAAAATGGATGTGCCTATGCCAGTAGTAATCATACTAGTTGATGCGATTTGGAATGCATACTCGCGGTGAAAACCCAAGCTCAAAAAGCTATGACAAATATATCTTTGCCCATAGTGGGCGTGGCCAATCGGGATAAACGTATCTTCATGGCTTATGTGTTAATGTTATGATTGAGGGCGTGGCAAATCGGACCTGAATATATAGTGACATTTCAAATTGTCCTATATTTTAACACTATTGACACTAGACGTCTCCTTCTGCCTGTTACATACATTTCATAAAACCATTATACCCTGAATTCCCATTTTCAATGGGTTTAGGGTATAAAAACCCGAGCAAATACGAAGTTCATGGGGCGTTAATGTCACAAAATTAGTGTGCACATTAATTTGTTCCAGTTGTCCATTCTATGTGTTGTATGGTTAGTGGCAGTACGAGTTTATTTTGTTTTTTCGATAACTGCCATTTCCAAATTATCGATAAAAATTGAAAATTCATGTACCTATTTTACGTTTTTTGAGTATAACTTCTACACCGTTTTAGCTAAAGACTTCAGATGTATTTATTTAGATAGATGTTATGTATATGCAGATTTAAGATTCTCAAATTTTGAATGCCACGCCCCCTTCGCTCATAAATTGAAAAAAAAATGCATTTCAAATACAAGAGACTTGCAATTTGGTTTAGCATATACATGTGTAGATATGAATGTCATAATCATAATCTGAAGATATCAATACGATTATCCATCTAGAAACAGAATTATTAATCATCAAAGTTTTCTCATCAAAACCCATGTGCCGCAGCAACAAAGGCAGCGAGACAGCAAGCCGCCTGCATTGCTCACACACATACATGCTTACAAGCGTGTGTGTGCTCGTGTTTTTGCATGTATAGTTTCTTACGCGTGCAGAAACGAATCGAATAATTCTTGGAATATTATTCGTTCGAAGAAGGGCTCAGGGGATTTCGTAGTCGAGCAGTCTCGACTACAGCTTTCTTACTTGTTATACCCTGAACCCATTGAAAATAGGAATTCATGGTATAATGGTTTTGTGAAAATGTATGTCACAAGCAGAAGGAGACGTCGCAGACCCCATAAAGTATATTTATTCTTGATCAGCATAAAAAAATAAGTTGATTGAGCCCTGTCCGTCTGTCCGTCCGTCCGTCCGTCGGTATGAACGTCGAGATTTCGGAATCTACAAAAGCTAGAGAGCTGAAATTTGTGTGCTAATCAAGAATATATATTTTTTTTTTTTTTTTATTTATTTATTTATTTTTTTTTTTTTTGGTCTGAACCATTATACTCTGAGTTCTCATTTTCAATAGGTTCAGGGAATAATTAAAGAGTTATAAATTCACGAAAAAAGAAATGGTTCCTGCGGGAATCGAACGCACGCATCCAAGTGCAGCTTGCAGAGCACTTACCACCAGCGCCACTGCCCTGGACTGACTTTTGTTAACTAAAACGAAAAAAGACACCCCTAGTGCGCCTTCTGAAAAACTAAAGTAACGATAAAAAAAATTCACAATTCAATCGCAATTCATAGAATATGCTAGAATGCAGACATTTGTATGTATGCATAGAAAATCGCTTAATGTGCGCGCACGACAGTGTATATACACGTATAGTGTGTACATATGTAAATCTGTATGCATATACATGCACAGAAAAAACAGATGCATACAGGAAAAAACATTTGTTGCTTCCCATGCACGCTTGTTAATTGCCCAAATATTTCGTATATTAAATGTTTATTAAATAAGTAAAATGCCCTTACGGGAACAGAGTATCACGAAATTGGTTGCACCCAACTGCAACGTTCTTACTTGTTCTGATTGTCTCGTATTTTAATTTTTTAATTTTGTTGCATACTTAATTTTACAAATTTGTAGCTAAACTGGACTTTGTTAATCCCAAAGAACTGGAGTGGGCCAATAGTTGTAAGAAATACAGATTATCTCAAGGCATTACAATCATTTCTTACAAAATATCCATCTCGAATTGCACACAACTCAATGCTGTTGTTAAGTGTGCTGGAAATGTTACCAAAAGACTTTCCAACTCCAGAGGTTTGCACACGTTCTACCATGTGGGCTTTGCCAGAATTAGCCTCAGCATTATATATTACACAGCATTCGTCAATTGATTCAAAAGACATAATAAAACGGGTAGAAAATGATATATATACCCAGTCAAATTATAGTAATAATTTCTAAGATTTAAATTTTTAGGCAGATATAATTTTCAAATCGCTTAAAGCTCACCTAAAACGAGCTCCTTCACTAAAAGGTGCAGCGCTTGTAAAGCTCTCAGCATTAAAAATTCAATCAAAAACATGGGAAGGATTCACAAACGTAACCCAATTAACGAAATCAATGGAACGTCTTAAAATCAGCCCGGATAATTGGCTGCAAAATATTTTAGAGATATATAAAACGAATAAAATCGTACCGAATAAAATAAATATGGACTATAGCTCACATGATGCGTAAGTGTTAAAATAAAAAAATAAAAAAGAAACATTAAGTTACAATTTGTTCTATAATTTTAGATGGGCATACCCTATTGTGTCGACCATATTCTATGATACATTAAGCCATTCTATAGGTTCGTAATAAATATTTTGTAAGATCGAATTCATAAATTATATTCTAAAATTTGAACATTCACAGTTGTTCCTCTGTCGGTCATACTAATACCATATTTCAATGCACGTTTGCCTCCATATCTGCATTATGCTTCAATTGGTGTTTCAATCGCCAAGGAAATTTTGCGTTCAATAACTAAAAGCTTTGATGATAAAGCAATGCGTTGTGTCCCGCATTCTGTCAATATATTTTCAAACTTCAGTCGTATGGATATATTAATTCATTCTGGAGGAATGCAGATTTCATACCATTCCATGCTGTCACTCACAGGCCCAATCAAAGGAATGGCACGACTTCCTGGATTAAATTTGACACCAACACAAATATTTTTTTTGGTTTCTGCCCAAGAGCTGTGTTCAGAATCAAATTATCTGGGAATTGATACTAATGCAACAGAGTTTGATCACATGTGAGTATATAGAAACTATTATTATAGTGGTGTTGTGTCAGCCCCACAAACCTTTCCGTCTGAATATATTTCACTTAGTGAAATCGTAAACCACAAGGTTCGAGACTTCATTTGAATATTTAATAAATATACATATGTATATCATTTTTGGACTTTTGGACTCATTAAGTGCACAATCTGACCCTATTCGTACATAGATGATAAATTTTGAGCAGTGTTCGCAAAAACTACTCCGTAGCAGCAAGAGCAATGAAAATATGACTATGCTCTGGCTACCGCTCTCGTTTATGACGGGGGCCGTAGCAGAGCCATAGTCGAACGAAAATATGTGAGAGCTCTGCTCTGCTCTCGGAGTTTGCTATGCTGAAATCTGTAGCGGTAGCAATAGCACGAAACGAAATTAACGACTACGCTTCGGCAGAGCGGTAGCCGAAAAACGAGAGCGAGATGAGAGCAGAGCAAACGCAATTGACTTTGTTGCTACTGCTCTTTGGGCCGATATTTATACTTTGTTCCCGAAGGGGAAAAAGTATATTGGGTTTGTGCAATGTCCGTCTTGCTGTCCGTCCGTCTGTCCGTCTGTCCGTATGAACGCAATATTTTTCGGCGCTATTAGAGCTAGAGACTTGAAATTTTAAACATATACTCATATATGTTCCCGAATTATAAAGTGTACAAATTTTCCCGATCCGCCCACTAGGGGCGTGGCAAATCGGAAAACTCTTCCGCCCATAGTTAAGTTATCATACTAGATGATGAGCTAGAGAGTTGCAATTTGAAATGTATACTCGGGGTGACAACCCAAGTTCAAAAAGCTATGGCGGATATATCTACGCCCATTGGGGGCGTGGCAAATCGGGAAATACTTATCTTCTACACCGTTAAAGCTAGAACGCTGAAATTTTGCATGTGAGTTAATGTTATGATTCTAAGAAGATCGATCAAAAAGTTTTATGTCTACGCCGGGGGGCGTGGCAAATCGGACCTGAATATATAGTGATTTTTCAAATTGTGCTATATTTTGAACACTATTGACACTAGAGACTTGAAATTTTGCATGTATACTCGGGTTGACAACCCAAGACTAATAAGCTATGGTAGATATATCTACGCCCACAGGGGGCGTGGCAAACCGCAAAAGTTTATATCTCCTACAGTTTTAGAGCTAGAAGCTTGAAAATTGAATGGTTGAGTTACTAATGTTCTCCTTTATCGATCCCCCAAAAATAATTTTTCAGCCTCTTTGGGGGCGTGGCATATCGAAAAATATCCTGTAATTTTCGCATTTTTGGAATGTAAGCAACCAAATTTTGCAGGCATGTTAGCCTCGGCCCTTTCTAAGAACTGGCAAAAAATTATGCGTCTACGCCCCCTGGGGGCGTGGCAAATCGTCAAAGAAGTTTGTTGTGGCCAACTGCATAATTCATGCATACAATAGCTTAGTAGCAATTGCTAAGATGGCAAAAAGCATTTTAACATAAACATAATAATATTAATGAATTTTAAAAATAAAATTCATAAGTTTTTGATTAATAAATAAAAAGTTTCCAGCGGGATTCGAACCTGGGTCTTTTGAAAACAACATGTAATCGTTAGCTAAACCTAAATAAATTCACAGCTGATCAGCTGACCAGCTGATCAGCAGCTTGTGACGTCACAAAACAATACAATGGCAATTCTTGCAATATGTATACACTTTTGGATGTGTATACACGTACACATGCATACATACATATATGCATGCATAGAAAAACTGCCTGCCACACAGCGTCGCAAATCGGAAAGCATAAAGCAGTTTTAGTTTTTACTTAAATGCACAATTCATATGCGTATGTTTATAAATGATTATCAATTGGCAGCAAGCATTTTATAATAAATATACAAATATTAAAAAAATAAAAAATAAATAATTTTTGAAAAAAGTTCTCTGCGGGATTCGAACCCACGCACCCAAGTATAGCTTGTATAGCGCTTACCACCAGCGCCACTGCCCTGACTTGAGTTTCGTTAACTAAAACCAAATAAGGCATTGCTAGAGCGCCTTTTGACAAAACTAAAGTAACGATCGAAAAATTCTCAATTCAGTCACAATTCTTAGAATATTCTGGCATCCAAACTTTTGTATGTATACCTAGAAAATTGTGTATACTCGTATAGTGTGTACATGTGTAAATCTGTATGTATGTGTAGGGAAAACGTTTGTTGCTTGCCATGTACGTTTGCTAATTGCCGAAATATTTCGTTAATTAAATGTTTATTAAATAAATAAGATGCACCTATGGGAACAAAGTATATCGCTGTTAGTTGCGCCTAACAACGTTCTTACTTGTTTTATTACAATTCGGCCTTCGATTGTTTTTGCTAGTTTGTAAAGCGTATTACATACATATATATATACGTAAATTTGTACATACGTACATTTGTACGTAAATCATAATATTTATTATTTTTATTATTTTTATTTTAGTAAACTTAAATTTATGTATGTATGTATTAATTGTCGTTTTCAAATAAACTTAAATTATCTATGGCACTATCTAAGTGTGTTGAGTTGAGCTTAACAAGAAGTATATTTTCTAATGTTTCGTGGCTTAAGCGATTTCGGTTATCCGACAACACCAGCTTCATTGACGAAAATGCTCGCTCTATTGTTACCTGCAAGTATTAAGAAATTTAAACACTTGTTTCATTATTGTTATTTAAGTATTAATACTTACTTGCGTTGGCGGTATAGCAAAACACACTTTGCTTAAGGCATAAAGTTCTGGGTCGCTTTACTTTTTGTCTCTCCAAAAATTTAATACGTTAACATTCGATTTCATAAAAGGTAATTTTAATCCCTCAATCTTCCCATGGACATCTGTTGACTCATGGGGAAGTATCATGCTATTACTTAAAAAGTTGTCTAATAGCTCCATATCATTGTCGTTTAAGTTTCCAGGATCCGTATTGGATGAATTGCTTGATCTATTTGAATTGGGAATCTGGCCATGAACTTTTAATTGATCCCACAATGTCTTTAAAAAATTGATAGCTCTTTCTTTCTGTGAGGAGTCAATGATATGGTGAAATCTTGGGTCTAAATATAGGCAAGCGTCGAAGCCCACGTTTGACACTAATTTCTTGCTCCTTTTTTCCATACTTTGAATTAGTTTATTTCCAATTATATAAATAATGGAGTCTTTATTAAAGGCGTTTGTTGTCAAAATATGATTAGTGGTAAGTTTGCACGTCAACCACAGAGCATAAAAATTACCATAATGCAATTGTTCCTCTTGAAATTGTACTATTGTCTTTTGTAGTGGAGCCATAACTGTAACGTAGCAATCTATAAAGTCCCATAAAAAATCATTAACTTCGAAATTTTCGTCTTCCGTTTTGTTTTCCACAGTTTCAATTAGACTCAAAATACTCTTAGCTTTATTAAGATCGTCAATCATGTTGAATGTTGATCCCCATCTAGTAGGACAATCCAATTGAGGTAATTTGAAGTTGCGTAATTCAAATAAATCGCGGTAACCGTTTGAAGGCTTTCGAATATACTTCGTCAAATTGCGGCATTGGAATAAAAAATTCTTAACGCTTGGATGTTTTGTTACATCAAGTGCACAAAGCTGTGCAGTGTGAGCTGCACATCGACATATTTGTAGATCCCCGACATATATATTTTCAGTATTTTCGAAGTGTTCAGTGCATGCTTCATCAAAATCGTCATCGCTTTTATACATTTGTGATAAAATTTTAGAAGTTTTTATCATATTGGCCCCATTATCCGATGTTATGGACACAATTTGACTCAGTGATATTTCATAATTTTCCAAAACTGATAAAATTTCCTTAGCCAGATTTTTGGATGTACTTGCCTCAGTTCCTTTAAGTTCAACCATTGCGAGAATTCGAGATTTTATTTCATTTTTTGTTATATATTGAGCACTGAGCCCAAAAATATTTCGGCCAAGCCGCGTTGCACTATCAATTTTTAAAGATAAAAGCCGATTTTTACTTTCATTTTTTATTTCAAGCCGAATATTCGCTGCCACATTTTTTAATACTGTCTTGCATTTGTTTCCATTTAGCTTGAAGTTGCTTCCACATTTTTCTCCAATACCACGACATATGGGGTCAATTATATTTCGCATATTGCTAGAGTTAAGCACATGAAATGGAACGCTTTCTTCAGTTACAAGACCAATATATGATCGAATTAATGTTTTTTTATTGATGTGAACTTTTATTGTAGAATTTTTTATGTTTTTCGATGCGGCACTAATAGAGTTATTTCCTTCATTTTCCACTTCAATGTCATGCAATCGCAAATGCTTCCTTAAATTGAAAACTCTATCATTTTTTAATATTCGAAAACATTTTGTGCATTTAACGTGCTCCTCATCACTTTCAATAAAATATTTTAAAACGTTTAGAGTTTTCTTTTGCTGCTCCATATTTGCTGACGAATAAAATTTTGCACGTGCCAAAATTATTTGGCTACAATTTCTCATCAAACACATAACGGAACTTTACAAAATAGCAAAAACAATCGAAGGCCGAATTGTAATAAGAATATCGGCCCAAAGAGCAGTAGCAACAAAGTCAATTGCGTTTGCTCTGCTCTCATCTCGCTCTCGTTTTTCGGCTACCGCTCTGCCGAAGCGTAGTCGTTAATTTCGTTTCGTGCTATTGCTACCGCTACAGATTTCAACATAGCAAACTCCGAGAGCAGAGCAGAGCTCTCACATATTTTCGTTCGACTATGGCTCTGCTACGGCCCCCGTCATAAACGAGAGCGGTAGCCAGAGCAAAACGAAAAACTACGGAGTAGCGTAGCATTTTCAAACGCTGATTTTGAGACTCATTCACGAGGTGAAATGAGTATATTGGTTTTTAGCAATGTCCGTCTTTTCTCCGTCCGTTGGTCCGTCTGTCCGTCTGAACGCAATATTTTTCAATGAGACTTGGAATTCGATATATGTACTCGGGTTGAAAGCCCAAGATCAACAAGTAAGAAGACTCTAGTCTCGATTACAAGACACCCTGAACCGTTCAAAAAAACTTTTCTCTACGCACGTATAAGCCCGCGCCCTGCTAACCGTGCAGTTGCTGCCGGGTTTGGGGTAGACATGAGTGAGTGAGCTAAAATTAATGGCTCACTGAACTGAGCCACTGAGCTTGTTCCTTCAATATGGCTCAGTTTGGCTCACTTGGTCACTTTGGCTCACTTGCTCACTTGCTCACTGTGCCTCACTTGCTCACTTTGGCCACTAACCACTAACACAACAACATGTATTGTATGGTTAGTGGTTCTTCTCAACTGGCGTTCGCAAAGTTATCGTTTCCATTTTTTTGCCGCGAATCTTTTTTATTAAATTTACAATGTCATTAATTAACAAGTAAGAACGTTGCAGTTAGGCGCAACTAACAGCGATATACTTTGTTCCCATAGGTGCATCTTATTTATTTAATAAACATTTAATTAACGAAATATTTCGGCAATTAGCAAACGTACATGGCAAGCAACAAACGTTTTCCCTACACATACATACAGATTTACACATGTACACACTATACGAGTATACACAATTTTCTATGTATACATACAAAAGTTTTCATGCCAGAATATTCTAAGAATTGTGACTGAATTGGGAATTTTTTCGATCGTTACTTTAGTTTTGTCAAAAGGCGCTCTAGCAGTGCCTTATTCGGTTTTAGTTAACACAGATAATATTAGGTCAGTGGCGCTGATGGTAAGCGCTATGCAAGCTATACTTTCGTGCGTGGGTTCGAATCCCGCAAAAAACTTTTTTTTTTCAAAAATTATTATTTTTTAATTTTTTTATATTTGTATATTTATTATAAAATGCTTGCTGCCTTTTCCGATTTGCCACGCTGCTTGCTTGGCAAGCAGTTTTTCTATGCATGCATATATGTATGTATGTATGTACACAGATGTTTGTATTTGTGTATACACATCCAAGTGTGTATACATATTGTAAGAAGTGCGATTGTATTGTTTTGTTTTGTCACAAGCTGCTGATCAGCTGGTCAGCTGATCAGCTGTGAATTTATTTAGATTTAGCTAACGATTACATGTTGTTTTCAAAAGACCTAGGTTCGAATCCCGTTGGAAACTTTTTATTTATTAATCGAAAACTTATAAATTTTATTTTTTAAATTCATTAATATTATTATATTTATGTTAAAATGCTTTCTGCCATCATAGCAATTGCTACTAAGCTATTATATGCATGAATTATGCAGTTGGCCACAACAAACTTCTTTGCCGATTTGCCACGCCCCTAGTGGGCGTAGACGCATAATTTTTTGCCAGTTCTTAGAAAGAGCCGAGGCTAACATGCCTGCAAAATTTGGTTGCTTACATTCCAAAAATGCGAAAATTACAGGGTATTTTTCGATATGCCACGCCCCCAAAGAGGCTGAAAAATTATTTTTGGGTCATCGATAGAGGAGGACATTAGTAACTGAACCATCCAAATTTCAAGCTTCTAGCTCTAAAACTGTAGGAGATATAAACTTTTGCGGTTCTCACGCCCCCTGTGGGCGTAGATATATCTACCATAGCTTATTAGTCTTGGGTTGTCAACCCGAGTATAGAGTGTTCAAAATATAGCACAATTAGAAAAATCACAATATATTCAGGTCCGATTTGCCACGCCCCCAATGGGCGTAGACATATAAATTTTTGATCGATCTTCTTAGAATCATAACATTAACTCACATGCAAAATTTCAGCGTTCTAGCTCTAACGGTGTAGAAGATACGTATTTCCCGATTTGCCACGCCCCAATGGGCGTAGATATATCCGCCATAGCTTATTGAACTTGTGTTGTCACCCCGAGTATACATTTCAAATTGCAACTCTCTAGCTCATCATCTAGTATGATAACTTGACTATGGGCGGAAGAGTTTTCCGATTTGCCACGCCACTAGTGGGCGGATCGGGAAAATTTTAACACTTTATAATTCGGGGACATATATGAGTATATGTTTAAAATTTCAAGTCTCTAGCTCTAATAGAGCCGAAAAATATTGCGTTCATACGGACAGACGGACAGACGGACGGACAGCAAGACGGACATTGCACAAACCCAATATACTTTTTCCCCTTCGGGAACAAAGTATAAAAAGCAGAGTGAAATTTTGAATCATTTTGAGGACATGGGAACGCAACAGGCTAAATGCAAAATTTATGAAAGTGTTTTGAGCTCCAAGTTACAAAGTAATTTAAATTGACACTTAAAAACCAAGCATCCAGCAGCCCTTGAGACCGTTATACGTCAAAACGTGGAAAGCACAGTCGTTTCAGAAAATACTGAGCAAAAAATCATTGACTTTGTCCACAAGCCAATTTCAGTGAGCAAATCTTCGCAACTTGACAGTCAATTGGTCAAAATGATTACCAAGGGTCACCATGCCTTGAGAATGGTGGAGGAACCTGAGTTCCAAAAATTTATTAGAGAAGTCTCACACTCTCCAGGCTATATCTTACCGACAAGGAAGACGAATGTTTTGCTCCCCAAAATACGGGATGAGTATGATCTAAATTTAATTGCCCAAAAGTTATCGAGAAAATTGAGTAGCGCAGCTCATCAAACAAAAAAAAAAAAAAAATGGAAAGAAATTCAAGCTTTGTTTATGTTGCCTGAACTCAAAATAACCCAAGACGTTCCTACACGTTGGAATTCAACGTTTAAAATGTATCAAAGACTGTCAATCGCAAGGGAGGCGCAGGTGGCGGCACTGTCGAACCGAACCGACCGGAATCCAAAATCTAACAAAAACCGAAATTGTATAAATTAGTATATATATATATATGTTGAAGACTTGGAGACTCTAACTCTAAAGATGAATTAGCTAGAATTTTATAACTGGTTCCCGATAAATTCGTTTATCGATTACTTTGGAAATATACGAGTTATCGAATTTCTGATACAAACTCGTACTGCGCGTGCAATATACTGACCTAACACAAAAAGAATTAACTCTCTAGCACATACGGACGCACGGACAGACGGACATGGCTATATCAACTTTTCTCGTCACCCTGATCATGAATATATATACTTTATGGGGTCTGCCACGCCTCCTTCTGCATGTTACATACTTTTAACAAGACCATTATACCCTGATTTCCCATTTTTAATGGGTTCAGGGTATAAAAAATGGTGACCTTAAGCCAAACGGTGAAAGATCCCATTTTGATAGATGTTTCCAATGAAGTCATATTGGATATGAATAAAAGATTTCAGAATTACGAGACAAATGTGTTGTTTGCGGAGAGCACTATTTTATATACCAGGTTTAAAGGAAGATGTTTTCAATCTGCGGACGCTTTTGAAAAATCGGTAGCAGATATAAAACAAGTAAGAAGGCTCTGGTCAAGACGGCTCGACTACGAGATACCCTGAACCCTGCAAAAAAGTGAAACTCTTCTTCTTTACGCACTTATGAGCGCGCGCTATATCGAGTTGCTTGCGATCACTATCACCAGTGAGCCATATGAGTGAGTGGGCTCACTTCACAAAAAAGGCGAGTAAGCCGGTTCACCTGAATGAGCTCCTTTTACCCAAGTATAGTTTGGGGTGGGTTGGGCTGAACTTTAGACGTTTATAACTCCATTTCTAGAAAAACCGTCTTCATGAAACTTTCGGAATATATTAATAGCATTGAAATGTGTATATTTGCCAAATTACAAGTCTCTAGTATTTTAAATGTGTTTTTTTTTTTTTTTTCAAATTAGCGGCGAAAGGGGCGTGGCATCTAAAATCTGAAAATTACAAAATCTGCGTGTCCATAATATCTATCTAAATATACAAATTTTAAGTCTCTAGCTAAAGCGGTGTAGAAGTTATACCACTAACCATACAACACATAGACTGGACAACTGGAACAAACGATTGTGAATACTTATTTTTTGACATTGTCGTATTCGTATTTGCTCGGGTTCTTTCTTTTAGGTTCGGGACACGAAAATTGTTGATGGCAAAATCATTCCGCTTCGAGCCCTTGACGGTGACGGTCGATATTCCAAAAAGGAATATACCATGTGCCGCTCTTTCCCTTGCTCTCTGTCTGTCCTATGCTTTTTACTCTCTGTTCTCTTCTCACAAAAATGTTATATGCTGGCACAAACAGCAAGCAGCTCACAAAAATTGAAATTTCTTCACGACACGATCCCATGGGTTCCCTTCTGAGGGAAGAGTATACCGAATTCTTAAACGACTTTGCCATGCTCATGCAAAATGTTAGCGTTTTCATGATTATTTGTGGAAAGGATATGAAAAAGTTGATGGACATATAGAATATTATTTCCCGATGACCATACACACACACACTTAATTACTTTACCTCGCTATATGTATTGTAAAGAAGTTTCTATGGCTGGGGTACAACTCTCAGTCTCCCCAGGGTCATTTGCAAGAAAAATTTATAAATTGCCACGGGATGAGAGGAATGACATCCTAAGGGGAATGATAGGTAGGAAATGGGTCGGCGATGACGGAAGCAGCGGACGGCGGCCTGGAAACGCCAAAGGCACGCGCGCCGCTGGCCGCTCAGACCTCACTCTGGCGTATAACGCGCGGAATGAGAGTCTGGTGGCGTCTTCCGTGCATCGGAGGAACCTACGTGCGATGCGAGGTCTTACGGGTCCAGCAGGATCACGTGGCAGCAGTCGGGGTCGTCACGAGATAACCCGACTAACTCAACAGTCCCTGACAACCTAACACCGGCAATAGCATTGCCACGTGGATCCAGCTCTGGAGTATGACGCTCGGAGCGGGATCATACGGGATGCCATTGCCATGCCCGAAAACGCTAACAAACACAGACAAACACTAACAGACACTGCCAGGCAATGGCACGCCCACGGGCGGCCGCGTGGATCCAGCTCTGGCGTATAACGCTCGGAGCAGGATCACTGGCGGCCACGCGAATCCAACTCTGGCAATGAACACTTCGCCAGCAACATAGCCCCGATTGGCACCACTTGTATCCGGCCCTGCCGTATAACACTCGGGGCCTGATCACGTGGCGCCCGCTATGTGCGGCGACACCACCCAGGAGACACTTAACACACTGATATTTTTCCATTTCTCCACATTTCACTTTATTAGTTGTCTTTCTACGCTTATCGACCTACCGGCCACTCGCTAAGTCTCACAAAAAAAATATAATGCGGCACACTTAAGTTCTAACACTTACCGGCGATTGGCAGAAGGCGGCGGCATTATATATAAATGCGTGGGTCAGTTGTCTAGTTAATGCGTCTGTACGCTTCGGCGGTCGAAAGATGATTGATTGCAGCGCCCACGCGCCCTTTGTTTCAGAGCGGCTGCTGCGCTTGCCCGTTCTGCCCGCTGCGCAGCCGCTACATGCATTTGCATGCATTCGGCTGCGCATGAGCTTTTGCCTCTGCCCGGCCGAGCGCCAGTGCGTGCCTACGCTACCTAGCGTGGGAGAATTCGGGTCGGCACGTGGCTATGCGCTCTCATGATTGCGCTGCTCTTCGTTCTGAGCTGCGCTATCTTAGCGGTGCGTCGCTTTCTTCCTTGGAGCGGTGCTGTGCTCTCTTAACGGTGCGCTCTGTCCGTCTCGTTTTTGCTATGCTGTCCGTTATGTCTTTGCTGTCGTTCGATGCTGTTGCTAGGTGCATTATTTGGCGAATAATGCAGCCTGTACCGCGATTGATCGCCGTTAGAATTATTTGACTTGTCTTTTGTCCCGTTCGTTTGGTCGTTGCATTTGTCCGTTTGTCTGTCTGTTTCTGCGTAATTGTTT
Source organism: Drosophila antonietae (assembly GCA_030914385.1). Classification (NCBI taxonomy): domain Eukaryota; kingdom Metazoa; phylum Arthropoda; class Insecta; order Diptera; family Drosophilidae; genus Drosophila; species Drosophila antonietae. The sequence goes on along the minus strand of JAUESO010000609.1, from coordinate 32,357,361 downwards.
GCTAAGAATGTGATTCTTCACAGTATGTGTAAGCATTTATGTGCTTGTGTGCGATATTCTTGATTCCTGTAGCACTATTAACTACCAGCATTTGGTATTGTAAGCTTGCATACGCACACACATACACATTTACACTTCCTCGCCATATGTGTAGGCATTTATGTTCCTGTGTGCGAAACACTTGCTTCATGTAGCAATTCTGATTTCCCAGCGATAGCTGTTTGGTAGATATTGTGATACATATACATACATACATAAATACATATGTGTACGTCTGTGATAATCGATAATCACAATCGTCGAAGCCGACGTCTACAAGAACAACAAATGCAAATGTTGGGCCCTGCAAATGCTACAAGCAGCAAAAGTTTCGCACACAGTCACATAAATGCTCATACATGAAGCAACACACAGTAATTGTGTGTCTGCATGCTTGTCGCGAAAAAGTAATGCTTATGCACATTACGCTTTCATACCCTTCCCAAAAATAATCACGAAAACACTAAAATTTTGCATGAGCATGGCAAAGCCGTTTAAGAGTTCGGCATACTCTTACTCAGAAGGGAAGATGGGATCGTTGCGAATCGCAAGTCGCGGACAAATTTCAATTCTTGTGCGCTGCTGGCTTGTGCCTGCATACATATATATATGAGAGGCATAGAGAGAGTGAGTGAGAGAGTGAATAAAGAAAGAATAGCACACAGTGATGCTTCATATGATTATAAAATCATTTCGTTCGAGTATCAACTATGATATTTTCGCCCGAGCAGCAAATGACAGAGCCAAGCAAATACGAAGATTATTAGGACGCGAAATTAAAATCTGGTTCGTGAAAAAAGTTTGTTCTAGTTGTCCAGTCTACGTCCACGTTTGCTAATTGCCCAAATATTTCGTTTATTAAATAAATAAAAAGTCACGCAGTTGGTTGCAGACAACCAATTTGACCACATTTAAACGTCAGAAATATAAATTACACGAATTATAAATTATAGTTAAAAAAATTAATAATGTCAATCACTACTAACGGCCTTTATACATTTCAGATTGGGTTGGCTTATTGCACAAGGAGGCAGTGCAACAGAGGTTTTTAAGTGTCCGTCGGGGTCTATGATTAATATTCAAAAAACTTGTAATGTTCTCTAAAATGAAATCGGAAACTAAAATAAAAGAAATAAAATATTATATTTTACTGAAGTACTTTCTGTAAAATCTTAAAAATAATTATTTGTGTGACTTTAATTAGTAAACAAACGTCTTAAAATGCTTAATTGTATCATTTATTTGCTTAATTAACAGATAGAGAGTTTCATGAAAGCCAAAAAGCCAATAAAAAATTTACAATGCGCAAAATGGCTTGAGTGGCATGAATCTAAGTCAAAAATGTTTTGGGGAATAAGTTCGCTCGTATATGACTTGGAGACAGAAAACGAATTGAATGAGGGGCAAAGCGAGGTGGGGAGAGGGCGGATTCAGCGCTCAGATGCACACGCATGCAACACAGAGCGAGTGAGCACGTAAGCGTCCCGCCCGACTTGAACGTACGGTCACGCATCAAATACGTAATCGCATCGCTGAGAAAAAGAGCGCAGCGGATCAAAGTCGTGAGAGCGCAGCATTAGCGCTCAGATGCACACGCATGCAACGCAAACCAAATGAGCGCGCAGCCGCAGCGCCCGACTTAGAACGGTCTTGCGGAGTGGGCGGACATTCTGGCTGCGACACTCAAATGAATCAGACGTGGAAATAAGAATTGACCTTAGACGACGAATTCTGCTGGCACGTGGATCGCGAGGGTCGAAGTTACTACACTTCGACGATATTTTTAATTTTTTAATCGGTAAATAAGAATACAGCGAAATAATGACAAAACAATGAAGCCTAATGAACCAGTGAGTAGTAGCACTAACTATACAACCCATAGACCTTTCATCTAGAACAAACTTTTGCCACGCTATAAATGTATGCTAAGCATCTTCATATTTGCTCGGCTCTGTATTTTTCGGCTCGGGCACCGAAAATAATACTGCGTAGTTAGTTCGCTGTCACAAGCCAGGGCATTAGAATGGGGGGCCATACAACAAATCCCATAGGTCGTATCCTACAGAAGATCTTCGCGGCACTAGTTCACCTTCAGTTGAGCTGGATACGGATCTGTAATTGACATTACTCTTGTCACTTCATCCCTACAGGCGAGAAGAAGCTGCCAACGGGCCCGAGGTAGGTACACGTACTTAGAAAAACAAGTACTTAGAAGACACTTGAAGAAGACCGTTCGGGCAAGCAAAAGAAAATGCTTATTATTGTAGTTAAAAGACTATAAGCAGATAAACAGGTGCAGTCTACAGATCGTTTGGAGCTTAAATCGATTGTAGAAACGCTCTTTCCAGAAAGATTAAACTCCATTCATTCCCCTGAGTCCGGGTCTGCCGATCAGGCTCAACGAGCACTCATATTGTTTCAGTTACGGACGAAGGAATCTTAGTAGCTCTCAGAAGTCTTAAAGCTAACTCAGATCCAGGGCCGGACGGGATCAAAAAATTGTGCACCAAAAGCTAGCTCTCGCCTTGAACCCAAGTAAGTTTGCGGAATAATACAACGAATGTTTAATTCAGGAGACGTTCCCTGCAACCTGCTTTTACTACCCAAAGCTGGCAAACCACTAGAGAAACCCGGTCAACAACAGATGCGCTAAATTAAGTTGTTGGCTTGGCAAATTCCGCTATCCAAGGCATCAGATGGATGCACGGGACGAACTAATACTGCATAATTGTCAATCTAAATGTAGAGAATGCCTTCAACACAGCCAATTGGGATATGATAAAAGAGACAGTAAAGAGCTACTTCAGAAGAAGAACACTAGTATATACCACGAGGGCGGGTCCCAAAACTCATAGAGGATCAGATGGAGTCCCGCCATGCTCAGTGCTGGGGCCTCTCCTATGGAATATTATGTACGACAGCGTACTGCGCTGCGTACCAGCAGGTGCGCACACCATTGGCTTTGGTGATGATGTAGCTGTCGGTTCCAAATTCAGTAAAAGCGCAGCGAACCTAAAAGAACCAATGGCTCTACGTCCAAAGTACAGCCCAACCCACCCTCAAGTTACGGCAGCAACTGCGCGGTTAGCAGAGCGCGCGATCATACGTTCGTAAAGAAGAAGAGTATCCCTATTTGCAGGTTTCAGGGTAACTCATAGTCGAGCCGTCTCGACTAGAGACTTCTTACTTGTTATTATATAACAAGCGTACATCAGCGTGTAGCTGCGTGCGTGTATGTGCCTGGTTATTTTGTTACAGGTGCAGAAACGAATCGAATAGTTCTTGGAATTTAATGCGGCTCATTGGCTGAACCACCTCACATCAACTATTTGTAAGAAAAAGTCGTGAGCGGTAAATGCGAGTAGCGAGACGCGCGATCATAAGAGGAAACAAGAGAAGGGCAAGAAGAAAATAAAAAAAAACCGGTGTTCTTATTTTCTTTCTGCCGAAAGGCCACACACACACATTAACAACGTAACAGAATTATTGCAGCCAGTTTGTCCAGCTCTAGTGCCGTAGTTCGAATATTAACACTGGCAGTTGGAACGAGGCTGTGCACAGCTGTGGCCCGCTCACCGGAAGGACAGCCTCCGGCTGCACAAAAGGCACTCGGCCTATGAGCGAGCCCTGACAGGAGCGTCTGGAAAGTACTTCGGCTAGTACCTCCGCCTTTCACATACACCTTCATTCTAACACCTTTCCTCTTCTCCACGGTCCCGTCCTTACAAATTTCCTGGATTGACCCATCACCCCAGCAGACAATAAAACTAAACAAAGTAACTTTACAAGTGGCGCCCGAGCAGTGACCCGAGGCTGGAGGAGTGCGGCATATTAGCGGCTTAAAAACTCGCGAGGATGTCCAAATAAAGGTGTCGAGAGTGTAAAAGTAGAGTTTTTTCGGCAACGGCGCATGCATAGCGAAGGCCGAAAAGTACAGCAAAAGCGAAAGAAACGCAAACGCACGCATAACGCATATTTCAATATATTTAATCAGTCGCAAATAGACACCCCAACTGAACGGACGTGCTTGCGGACAACTTATTGAAAACTGAACGTATGTTCAAAGTGTTATCTATATACTGATACTTTTCCGCATCACAAACAACACCTGCGCAAAATACGCACACTTTCCTGATAGCGATCAGCAATCACCGTTACTACGCTCTCATTGACCAGCCAATCAAAGTCGCACACCTAAATGTAGTATACCTCAAGTATTCTCTCTGGCGCACATTATAATATTTTCTGCAACTGATTGAAGCCGCCCAGTTCAAGCTGCCGATGTGTATGGCGTGCGCAAAGGGCAACTTGGAGCTACTGCCACCAATTTTCATCCCGGATGTTAGCAACATAAAAGGTTTGATTACTGCGTTGCACTGGCCATCGGAAACCTCAAGTTTGACTATAAGTCAGGTACACCATCACCATCACTCGTCTGTGCAAATGGGTTGTCAAAGTTGAGCCTCTATTAAAAACAAAGACGTGCTGCAGTGCTATCGTTGCCAAGGACTTGGGCACTCCCAACGCTACTGCAAGCTACTTTCTAAGTGCGTGAAATATAAACAGGACCACCTCTCAACTGAATGCACTAAGTCTCGTGATACCCCAGGTTGCTGCCAGCTCAACAGAGTAATTTGGCCAACTGGTGACATAACAATAGGTGCCGTATATTGTCCGCCACGACATAACATCGGGCAAGGTCTATTCCACAATCTTCTAGGCAACCTTGGTCTGACATTCATAGTTGGGGGTCTCACATCGCGAATCCCAGAGGCAGAGAGATGTAAAAGTGTATAACAGAGTGCTTCCTTGACAACATCTCTGATGGCGAACCTACGAACACCAAAATCGTCACTGGGAAGGCGATCGGCTTGTGCTTTTTGATTACAGCGCTGTCGATGACCCAAAAATGATTTTTCAGATAAAATCGGCAAATCGGCAAAGAAGTTTGTTGTGGCCAACTGCATAATTTATGCATATAATAGTTTAAGATGGTAGAAAGCATTTTAACATAAATATACATATATTAATGAATTTAAAAATAAAATTTATAAGTTTTCGATTAATAAATAAAAACTTTCCAGTTTAGTTTTGTCAAAAGGCGCTCTAGCAGTGCCTTATTTGGTTTTGGTTAACGAAACTCAGATCAGGGCAGTGGCGCTGGTGGTAATCACTATGCAAACTATACTTAGGTGCGTGGGTTCGAATCCCGCAGAAAAATTTTCTTTTCAAAAATTATTATTTTTAAATTTTTTTTATATTTGTATATTTATTATAAAATGTTTGCGGCCAATTGATTTATAAACATACGCATATGAATTGTGCATTTAAGCAAACACTAAAACTGCTTTTCCGATTTGCCACGCTGCGTGGCAAGCAGTTTTTCTATGCATGCATATATGTATGTATGTGTACATAGATATTTGTACGTGTATACACATCCAAGTGTGTATACATGTTCAAAGAATTGCGATTGTATTGTTTTGTTTTGCCAGCTGTTGATCAGCTGTAAATTTATTTCGTTTAGCTAACGATTACATGTTATCACTAACCATACAACACATAGACTGGACAACTGGAACAAGTTAATGTGCACACTTATTTTTTGACATTAGAACCCCATCAACTTCGTATTTGCTCGGGTTTTTACTTTCAGGGTCGGGAGAAAAAAATTGCTGATGCAAAATCATTCCACTTCGAGCGCTCGACGGTGACGGTCGATATTCCAAAAAAGCCTGACATGTGCCGCTCTTTCCCTTGCTCTCTTTCTCTTTCTGCCCTATGCTTTTTACTCTCTGCTCTCTTCTCACAAAAATATATGTATGCTGGCACAAACAGCAAGCAGCTCACAAAAATTGAAATTTCTTCTCGACGCGATCCCATTGGTTCCCTTCTGAGCGAAGAGTATACCGAATTCTTAAACGGCTTTGCCATGCTCATGGAAAATGTTAGCGTTTTCATGATTATTTGTGGAAAGGGTATGAAAGTATTGATGTGCATAAGGAATATTATTTCCCGATGACCATACACACACACATTTACACTTCCTCGCTATAGGAGTGTTGACGTTGTCGCGGAGAAAGCTCAAAAAGCGAGGATTAGTACTAAAACAGGTAGCAATACGCCCAAGCGCCAAGGGAAGTAGCCGTTGAAGTGAGGAAAACCCCTTCAAAAAAGTCGAGGCCCAACAAAAGCCCAACGAATCTGGTAGAACCAACAGCACTAGGTGCTGCCGTTAGGAATGCAAATCAGGCAGACACACAGACTAACAAGGGTAGCTGGACGGTCGTCAAGGGTCGCAAGCCCATACAAAAGCGGCCCAGAACTGACGCAATTGCGATCTCTGTCGTAGGCGGGTGCAGCTATGCGGACATGCTTCGCGTAGTTAAGAGTGACCCAAATTTAAAACATCTGAGCGGTGATGTTCAGGGGATTAGGAAGACAGTTAAGGGAGACCTTCTGCTGCAACTAAGCAGGGCATATAAGATAGTGGCTAAAAGACTATACGCAGGTAATCATATGCAGCCTATGGATCGTTTGGAGCTTAAATCGATTGTGGAAACCCTCTTTCCAGAAAGACTAAGCTCCATTCATGCCCCTGAGACCATGTCTGCCGAGCAGGGCTCAACGAGCACCCACATTGATTTAGTTACGGACGAGGAGATATTAGTAGCTCTCAGAGGTCTTAGACTTAACTCAGCCCCAGGGCCTGACGGGGTCCCAAATCGTGCGCTAAAGCTAGCCCTCGCCTTGCACCCAACCGTGTTCACGGAATTATATAATGAATGTCTAGTTCATGAGACGTTCCCCGCAACTTGGAAAGTCCAGAGCTTGGTATTGCTACCTAAAGCTGGCAAACCACCGGATGAGCCATCTTCATACAGACCAATCTGTCTCTTAGACAGCATGGGAAAGGTGTTCGAGAAATTAATTTGCTCTAAGCTGGAGAGTGCTATTGCTAGCGCCGGAGGCCTTTCACCTAACCAATTTGGTTTCCGGAAGGCCCGTTCAACAGCAGATGCGCTTGATAAAGTTGTCGGCCTGGCAGCTTCCGCCATCCAAGGCACCAGATGGAAGCACGGGACGAAGCACTACTGCATCATTGCGACTCTCGATGTGAAGAATGCCTTCAACACAGCTAGTTGGGATATAATACTGGATGCGATGTCACAATTTATTATCCCTAAATATCTAAAAGAGATAGTGAGGAGAGAACACTAATATACAATACGAGTGAGGGTCCCCAAACTCATATAGTGTCAGGTGGAGTCCCCCAAGGTTCAGAGCTGCGGCCTCTCCTATGGAATATTATGTACGACGGCGTACTGCGCTTGGAACTACCAGCAGGTGCGCACACCATTGGCTTTGCTGATGATGTAGGAGTCGTCACCATAGGAAAGGAGCTTAAAGATACTGAGGATATGTGCAGCGCAAGTATCAATCGCATACGAAGCTGGTTGTCTGGAGCTGGACTAGAGCTAGCGGCGCACAAAACGGAAGTCGTCGAGTCAGCAGTTGCAAGAGAGTGGAAACTGCCAATAAGTATCTTGGCGTCATGATAGACACAAGATTAACTTTCCGCGAGCACTTAGAATATGTGCATAAGAAGGCAGCTGATTCTTGTAGAGCTCTCTCAAGAATTATGCTTAACACGCGGGGACCAAGACAACAACGACGTCTCCTCCTAATGAGCGTCATTAGGTCCGTCATTCTCTATGCTGCACCGATATGGTCAAGTGCGATGGGAACGCCGAGCTATAGCCGAGGCATTTGCGCCATCTACAGATTGAGCGCAATCAGAGTCAGCTTTGCTTTCAGGACAGTTTCAGATGACGCAGCGCTCGTCATTGCCGGAATGGTACCACTGGAGGACTTGGTCGCCGAAGCCGTGGAGCGAGACACACATGAGCCCGCACAATGCAACGTTATCAGGGCAAACAGCACTGCACGATGGTAAAGAAGGTGGAACCGCTCAACAAAAGGGCGATGGACGCACACGCTCATCCCGGAGCTTGAGCCTTGGCTAAACCGTAAACACGGTGAGGTTAATTTTTATCTATCGCAGATTCTCACTGGACATGGATGCTTTCGGAGCTATTTGAAGCGCTTTGGCCACGACGAAACTGACGAATGGAAGATGCCAAACACGTTCTGTTTGAGTGTGGACGCGGAGAGGAGAGGAGAGGCGTCGCCTAGAAGAGGCAGTTGGCCGCTCCATTAGAGCGGACAATATCGTCAACACCATGCTGGAATCGGAGGCAGCTTGGAATCTAACAAGCACCATTGCAGCCACGGTCATGATGGAGCTCTGCAGAGTTGAGCGGATAAGAAGACGAGGTGTCCCAGCCTAAGATAGTGGAAAGCGCTTGCGAAGCAATGCTTTACGGCCGTCCCGCAAGCATCTTGCGCTATCTCTAGTCGCTATCTTTAGTCGCCTCATCTAATGTAATATATAATTTTGTTAATAAACGAATACAAAACAAGTAAGAAAACTCTAGTCGAGAGTGCTCGACTAGATAATACCCTGAACCCAATTTTAATAAAATAAAATAATAATCTGTACTGTGGTTTGGTTTTTTGTAATTATCTTGAAAATGCATCAATTTTAGTGCTGAAAATGGCAAAAAACTTCTTTATTTTGACAAATAGTTAAATATATTGCTCTTGATTAGTACTAAAATTAATCCGTTTTCAAGATAATTACAAAAAACCAGTGTCGAACGTGACAAAAAGTTGACTTTTCTGGAGAATTACCCATATGGATAAATCAGAAGGTATACATATATAAGAATGTATGCGTGTAACGTTCAAAATGTACATATGTATGTACATGTATATATACATGGCATTGGCAAAAAAAATAATAATAGATGGCGCTTATATTAGTTGAAATTCGAAAAATTTTATATTATTAAATATCATTAAAAATAGACCCAACAAATAGACATTCTTCGATTAACAAACATCACCTTAATTAACACAGAGACTTCATAATTGTAAAAGAAATATATCAATGCCACTCAAAGCTGTAATAGCCATAATAAATATTTTCATTGCTAAAGCGCCATCTAGCAAGTTTAAATTCTTAGACCATGCTGGGCTAGTTATAATAAATATTTTCACTGCTAAAGCGCCATCTAGCAAGTTTAAATTCTTAGACCATGCTAGGCTAGTTTTGAATGTATATGTGTGCATATGTACATCTTACCGCCGATGTCACGTGCTTTTGTTATTTGGGCAAACTTTAATTGAAACAAAAACACTTTCAGAAATGATGCTATTAAATATTTGAAATTAAAAAAAACGCACTTATTCACAATTAGTTAAACTACCAACTGACTTTCAAAGGTATCAAATACAAAAGAATAAATAACAATAAAGAAAGAAATAATAAAAAAAAATAAAAAAATTAAAAATAAGAATAAGAAATTATAAAGGGTTTAGGCGAGATTAGAACCTGCGACACCCCAACATTCGTTGCATCTGTCTAGCCATCTAGACCACGGCTCACTTAAACTGCAGAGTAGCGAAAACGAATGAAATTCGCCATATACGAAAGAAACACTAAAGCAGTGGCTGAAAATACAAATACAATTCAAAGACAATTCTAACGCAATTCAAAAACAATTGTGATTCTTAGAATATACACGCATAGCAACATAGAAAACGGCCCAAGATTTTTTGTGTGTATATGTGCACACGCATACGAAAATTGATTTGCATTGCTCAACGTTGCTTGCATTTCCATTGTTATTTTAATTGTTTTAAAATTTTTAAAATATATAATGGAATGTAATGAGAGTTCAGCATATGATCTACATATTCAATTTAACATTTTAGGTTTTTTTTAGAAATCATAACTCTTTTACAATTAGCTTTACATGCACAAATATGTACATATGTATGTACGATTGCAGCCACACGCTGATCTACGCTTACACACATAAACATACATACATACATACATACATATGTATGTATGTATGTACATATGTGCGCCCGCAATGCGTCTTGCTGTGTCGTTGCCTTGCTTGCTGCGCCACATGGGGTTTGATGAGAAAACTTTATAGCTAATAATTCTGTTTCTAGATGGACAATCATAATGATATGTTCAGATTAAGATTATGATATTAATATCTATATGCCAAACCAAACTGTATGTCTCTAGTATTTGAAATGCATTTTTTACACATTTGGGGGTGTGGGGGCGAATTGGGGTCAGGAATCCAAAATCTGACAAAAACCGAAATTGTATAAAACTGGTATCTATATATATGCAGAAGACTTGGAGACTCTAACTCTAAAAATGAATTAGCTAGAATTTTTTAACTGGTTCCCGATAATTTCAGTTATCGATAACTTTGCAAATATACAAGTTATCGAATTTCTGAAACAAACTCGTACTGCGCGCGCAATATACGGACCTAACACAAAAAGAATGAACTCTCTAGCTTTTGTATCTTCGGAAATCGACGCGTTCAAACATACGGACAGACGGACGGACGGACGGACGGACGGACAGACGGACATGGCTATATCAACTTTTCTCGTCACCCTGATCAAGAATATATATACTTTATGGGGTCTGCCACGCCTCCTTCTGCCTGTTACATACATTTAACAAAACCATTATACCCTGATTTCCCATTTTCAATGGGTTCAGGGTATAAAAACTATGCCGTATATATCTACGCCCCTTGGGGGTGTGGCAAATTGGGAAAAACGTATCTTCTACAGCTTTATAGCTAGAACGTTGAAATTTGGCATGTGAGTTAATTTTATGATTCTGATGATTCTTCTGATGGGTCTGGAAGTTGGCAGCTTTTTTATGAGCCGGTTGGCGTGGACCTTCAGACCATTATTGTATTGACTCGAGTGGAAGGAAATTTGATCTTCCACAGTGTCCATATTGAGGTCTCTGTGTAGACCTGTGTTGCGGACTAACCAGGGGCAGTCAGTGATTTGTCGCATAGCCTTGTTTTGCACTATCTGGATCTTGTTTCGATTTTTCTTGGCGGCGACCCCCCATATTTGCACACCGTACCTCAGGAATGGAGTGATGATATGCGACAATATCTTGTGTTTGTTCTTTAGGAGTAGCTTGCTTTTGCTGATAAGCATCCATGACATCTGTCTAAGATGGGAGCGACAGGTGTCTGCAATTGTCATGATGTGGGGCTTGCAGGTCAGTCGTTTGTGTAGAATGAGCCCCAAGTATTTCACAGCCCTGATTTTTTTCAGCTCTCAGCGTAAAGCAGAGATTATTGCCATAGATTTAGGTCATTTAGTTCTTAGACGTCAGGGAGAGTTACATCACCTATAAAAATGCAGAAAGGGAATGGTTGCCCTGTAGTGCTCCAGCGGCAATTAAGTACGTGCAAGACTGGCTCGATTTTACTTTTACTCTCAAAGAACGACCGTCCAAGTAGGATCGGATCAAAGTAAAGTAGTGAGAGGGCAGCTGTTCTTTAATTTTCTGCAGCAGTCCTGGATACCATACCCTATCGATTCGCTGTTAGCTACTCTGTTCTAGTTGGATTTTCCTACCGGGTGTAGAGTACGCCGGTAGATTTTTCTTAGGCGGCCCTTTTGCTACAGTAGCTAGCGTAGCTCCGAAGTAAGTATCAACCGGCTTGGCGAGAGATATGATTAGGGCGAATATTTTGCACATCCTTGGCGGCGGAGCGAATATGCTCATTGAACAGGTGCAGGGCGTCAGGCGAACAGGTGCAATATCCTGTTCCGAATGTAACTCAAATTCGGGGTGCATATTATTGTTGAGAAATAGCTTAAATAAGTTCACGTCAACATTCCTGTTGATCAGTCTTTCGGCCTGAGGGTAGTATTTTACTGGGGCATCCAGCGAGATCACCAAAGGCAATCTGATTATGATATTATTCTCGTGATTTTGCATGTATAGTTTCTTGCGCTTGGAGAATCGAAACGAAGCATTCTTGGAATATTATTCGTTCGAAGAAGGGCTCAGGGGATTTCGTAATCGAGCAGTCTCAACTACAGCTTTCTAACTTGTTAATTATTCTCTGAGTCGAGTTCGTTAAGAGAGGCGATTTTCACCTTCCATTGAGTTCCATTGGTATGTCCTTATATCATCTGTTAGTATGTAGCCAGAGTGAGGTCGGAAAGGTCTCTAGCCCTAGCAGTACTTCTCACTGAACCCCAGGATTGCCGATGAGCGGTCCAATCACTACAGATTAGGAATTTTTAGTCTAGAGATTAACAAACATTAAGCATCAGCTCAAGCATTTGGTGAGCAGTAGATTGCGCAAACGAAGTGACGAAGTGTTCAATGTCTTCTCTGACGAAAATGGCGGAGCTACCTCTCCTATGACTAGTTGAAGGGTAGTTTGCTGGCAAAGCGGAATAGTTTAGGCACGAAGCCGTTGAGAATTTGCGTTTCGCTAATTAGCAAGATATGAATATCGTGAAGCTGAACGAAAAGCTCCAGTATTCCGCATTTTGTTGGAGACCCCCCTGGCGTTCCAACACATAATGTTTGTTGTATTAGACATTATTGGCACGCGCGACGAGAAAGTCCATTATTTTCGACGGCATGCGCACCATGTCTTCCTGCATATTTACTAGTTTAACTACAGTCTCGTTTAGAGTATTAAGAAATGCAATTAGTGCCGGGAACTCATGGCTTGTCTGTTCGCTGGATAATGTAGGTGGAACGAGTTTGTTGTATGGGGGATTGACCGAGATAAATGAAATTTCCCACTGAGGGCGCTTCCCCCCTGATGATTCCCTCTAGTCACTTGAGCATAAGTAGTTCGGGAGTTATAGTTAGGAAGATTTGACTCATTCCTACTATTAGGTATCACTAAAGTCTTGGGTTCTTGTGGTCCTGACTGGAAGATGGCTGAGCTGCAGAAAAGAGGGGGTATTAGCTGCGAGGCTGCAGAGTCTGGGAGCAGACATTCAGAGGTGTTGTGGTGTTCGGTGCACTTAACTTGGCATCTTAAGCACTGGGTCAACTTTTGCTTCTTGCGAGCTTTTTCATTAGATATCCGTTGTCCATCCAGTTGATTTAGTTGGTTTTAAATGCGTCAGAAGATTTCAATGTCTTGGGTGTAGAGACTAGTGAGACCCCCGGCAGAGGTGCGTAATTGTAATTAATTGGATCCGTAAAGATTACTATTCTTCAGTAGATCCTGCGAGATCGGAAGATCTGTCAGCCTTAGGATGGTTGGTGGAAATTTTGACTTTGGATTTAATTTAATTGTTAACTCTGGGTTGAGCTGATGCAATGTAGTTGGAGTATTGATAGGTTCAGTAGACATCGCATCTTCATTTTCGTCATCAGGTTCTAACCTGATCTATCCTCAAATCTGTTGCGATACGTATTGGCCGAGTTGGGCTTCTGAGAAAGGGATTGAGAACTTCTCTTTGGATTGATGCTTGTTAGACTATCGTGAGGAGAGGATATAATGATTTTGCGTTTGCAGCGTTCACAAGCGTGAAACTCCCCAATACAGAGCTGTAAGTCTTGGTCTCTGTGCTTTTTGTCTGACCGCTAAAACTGGTGCTGTCGCTGGTGCTAATATCATCATTCGATTGCTCGACATTATTTTCAATTGCTGCAATCTCATGCATGATCTATGATCTGAGTTTCGCACCAAGATTCTTAATTGCATTAGTTTTCTCTATGTCAGAAACTATCTAATTTTATGTACTCTGAGTATAATCAAAACAAAGCGCTCCAGTTTTAGTAAATTGCATGCGCAACACAACCGTTTACTACGAGTGTTTGCTGCGAACTATAAATGGTTGGTGTGTATCTGTCTAAGCAAGACGAAGAAATGATTTTGTGAAGTTGAAAAAGACAGAAAAATAATGTATATATGTCGGAGATTTGTCAGTTTTGTCGGAGGTTGATCAGTCGTCGGAGGTTGCTCAGTTTCAATGCCTCTTATTATATATCGCCACACTATGTCACGAATTCCCTGTTAACTTTTTTCCACACTTCTCGAAGTTTCTGACCAATATCTTCGAGTCATCACCTAGACCTGCCAACTCGGTCCTTTTTCAGCAATACTAGGGACTACGTACAGCGACAGCTATATTATTGTGAAGTATCGATTTGAGCGTCCTGCCAACTTAGGTAGCAAGTCCGATAATTTCTCTAATAATGTCATGGCACGTTATATTCGTGCTACGACCCACCAACACTTAAACAAAATACCAAAGCCACGATCCCTTCGACGAGGAGATATTAGTAGCTCTCAGAGGTCTTAGACTTAACTCAGCCCCAAATCGTGCGCTAAAGCTAGCCCTCGCCTTGCACCCAACCGTGTTCGCGGAATTATATAATGAATGTCTAGTTCATGAGACGTTCCCCGCAACTTGGAAAGTCCAGAGCTTGGTATTGCTACCTAAAGCTGGCAAACCACCGGATGAGCCATCTTCATACAGACCAATCTGTCTCTTAGACAGCATGGGAAAGGTGTTCGAGAAATTGATTTGCTCTAAGCTGGAGAGTGCTATTGCTAGCGCCGGAGGCCTTTCACCTAACCAATTTGGTTTCCGGAAGGCCCGTTCAACAGCAGATGCGCTTGATAAAGTTGTCGGCCTGGCAGCTTCCGCCATCCAAGGCACCAGATGGAAGCACGGGACGAAGCACTACTGCATCATTGCGACTCTCGATGTGAAGAATGCCTTCAACACAGCTAGTTGGGATATAATACTGGATGCGATGTCACAATTTATTATCCCTAAATATCTAAAAGAGATAGTGAGGAGAGAACACTAATATACAATACGAGTGAGGGTCCCCAAACTCATATAGTGTCAGGTGGAGTCCCCCAAGGTTCAGAGCTGCGGCCTCTCCTATGGAATATTATGTACGACGGCGTACTGCGCTTGGAACTACCAGCAGGTGCGCACACCATTGGCTTTGCTGATGATGTAGGAGTCGTCACCATAGGAAAGGAGCTTAAAGATACTGAGGATATGTGCAGCGCAAGTATCAATCGCATACGAAGCTGGTTGTCTGGAGCTGGACTAGAGCTAGCGGCGCTGTGGAAACTGACAATATAAAGATCGGCAGCGTTACCATCGCATCTAAGAGGGCAATAAAGTATCTTGGCATCATGATAGACACAAGATTAACTTTCCGCGAGCACTTAGAATATGTGCATAAGAAGGCAGCTGATTCTTGTAGAGGTCTCTCAAGAATTATGCTTAACACGCGGGGACCAAGACAACAACGACGTCTCCTCCTAATGAGCGTCATTAGGTCCGTCATTCTCTATGCTGCACCGATATGGTCAAGTGCGATGGGAACGCCGAGCTATAGCCGAGGCATTTGCGCCATCTACAGATTGAGCGCAATCAGAGTCAGCTTTGCTTTCAGGACAGTTTCAGATGACGCAGCGCTCGTCATTGCCGGAATGGTACCACTGGAGGACTTGGTCGCCGAAGCCGTGGAGCGAGACACACATGAGCCCGCACAACGCAACGTTATCAGGGCAAACAGCACTGCACGATGGTAAAGAAGGTGGAACCGCTCAACAAAAGGGCGATGGACGCACACGCTCATCCCGGAGCTTGAGCCTTGGCTAAACCGTAAACACGGTGAGGTTAATTTTTATCTTTCGCAGATTCTCACGGGACATGGATGCTTTCGGAGCTATTTGAAGCGCTTTGGCCACGACGAAACTGACGAATGGAAGATGCCAAACACGTTCTGTTTGAGTGTGGACGCGGAGAGGAGAGGAGAGGCGTCGCACAGTGGGGCCTTTGCTCATTTTGCGTCCCAAAAATCATAACTTTCGAACCAAGTAAGATATTTTAGAAATTTAAAAAACATTCGACAGAGAATTCTTCAAGCTTTAAAATGAATCTACATACAGGGTGATACGATAACAGGGTGCTTCACAGTTTTAGGCCAAACCCGAGAAATGTGAACTTCGACAAAAATGACTGGTTTTTTTCAATGAAAAAAAATTTTTTTTGTTTCAATAAATTATTAGTATTATTTTTAGAGAGTATTTTTAAATAAATACTTTTAAAAAATTTTTAAAATTTATTTTATTTTTTTATTTATATATATATTTTTTTCCTTAAAGTTGTTATCTGTAGAAGGCGGGGCAATATCTAATAAGCTTAAAGTTTCTGCACAATAATTATTTATTAATCAGGTATCTGTTTTCTTCCATTCAAAAAAATATTTGCTTATAAAATGCAGCATTAGGTAGACAAAACAAATAAATAATGCAAATTGCAACGACCAATTTACAAAAAACCCAAACCTATCCCAAACCGTTTTGCCGTCGGCACTTCTACCTACAGCGACGCGCAACAACACCCTTTTTTGCGCATTTTGTGCGTTTTTTTGCCTGTTTTTTGGTAGTTTTTTGGCATAGAAACGCGGAGGGGCGGGTAGGGGCAGGCAAAGTTTTATTAATATGAAAGAGGACATCTTCCTTAACACGTGTGTATAAGTCGCTGCCTGGGACTCGGCGGGACTCAGAAGATGCAGTCCATCAAAGATGAAATATAGTGTAAAATTAAGAGGTTCACTAAATTTAACTTAGCTTTTTAATGACGAATCGTAACAACATAATCTTTTTTTTATATGATTAGAAATAAATTAATCTTTAAATCGCAACCAACATGTAAGCAATTGGTGCTCTATTTGTCTTGCAACTCGATTCACAAGTAGAGCATTTTTCACAAAAATGTGCTGTTTTGGAAAACTTTGCCAGTTTACCCAACTTTGAAGGGCCATAACTACCCTTAAGATTGGTCGAATTTCAAAAATCTTTTAGATACTGTCCCTTTGGACAATTTCCAATCATATGAGATCAACTTTTTGAAAATCGCTTTTCATCACTTTTCTGATTTTTGGGACGCGACGCCGGCAGAGGCCCCACTGTGCGTCGCCTAGAAGAGGCAGTTGGCCGCTCCATTAGAGCGGACAATATCGTCAACACCATGCTGGAATCGGAGGCAGCTTGGAATCTAACAAGCACCATTGCAGCCACGGTCATGATGGAGCTCTGCAGAGTTGAGCGGATAAGAAGACGAGGTGTCCCAGCCTAAGATAGTGGAAAGCGCTTACGAAGCAATGCTTTACGGCCGTCCCGCAAGCATCTTGCGCTATCTCTAGTCGCTATCTTTAGTCGCCTCATCTAATGTAATATATAATTTTGTTAATAAACGAATACAAAACAAGTAAGAAAACTCTAGTCGAGAGTGCTCGACTAGATAATACCCTGAACCCAATTTTAATAAAATAAAATAATAATCTGTACTGTGGTTTGGTTTTTTGTAATTATCTTGAAAATGCATCAATTTTAGTGCTGAAAATGGCAAAAAACTTCTTTATTTTGACAAATAGTTAAATATATTGCTCTTGATTAGTACTAAAATTAATCCGTTTTCAAGATAATTACAAAAAACCAGTGTCGAACGTGACAAAAAGTTGACTTTTCTGGAGAATTACCCATATGGATAAATCAGAAGGTATACATATATAAGAATGTATGCGTGTAACGTTCAAAATGTACATATGTATGTACATGTATATATACATGGCATTGGCAAAAAAAAATAATAATAGATGGCGCTTATATTAGTTGAAATTCGAAAAATTTTATATTATTAAATATCATTAAAAATAGACCCAACAAATAGACATTCTTCGATTAACAAACATCACCTTAATTAACACAGAGACTTCATAATTGTAAATGAAATATATCAATGCCACTCAAAGCTGTAATAGCCATAATAAATATTTTCATTGCTAAAGCGCCATCTAGCAAGTTTAAATTCTCAGACCATGCTAGGCTAGTTATAATAAATATTTTCACTGCTAAAGTCCATCTAGCAAGTTTAAATTCTTAGACCATGCTAGGCTAGTTTTGAATGTATATGTGTGCATATGTACATCTTACCGCCGATGTCACGTGCTTTTGTTATTTGGGCAAACTTTAATTGAAACAAAAACACTTTCAGAAATTATGCTATTAAATATTTGAAATTAAAAAAAACGCACTTATTCACAATTAGTTAAACTACCAACTGACTTTCAAAGGTATCAAATACAAAAGAATAAATAACAATAAAGAAAGAAATAATAAAACAAAATAAAAAATTAAAAATAAGAATAAGAAATTATAAAGGGTTTAGGCGAGATTAGAACCTGCGACACCCCAACATTCGTTGCATCTGTCTAGCCATCTAGACCACGGCTCACTTAAACTGCAGAGTAGCGAAAACGAATGAAATTCGCCATATACGAAAGAAACACTAAAGCAGTGGCTGAAAATACAAATACAATTCAAAGACAATTCTAACGCAATTCAAAAACTATTGTGATTCTTAGAATATACACGCATAGCAACATAGAAAACGGCCCAAGATTTTTTGTGTGTATATGTGCACACGCATACGAAAATTGATTTGCATTGCTCAACGTTGCTTGCATTTCCATTGTTATTTTAATTGTTTTAAAATTTTTAAAATATATAATGGAATGTAATGAGAGTTCAGCATATGATCTACATATTCAATTTAACATTTTAGGTTTTTTTTAGAAATCATAACTCTTTTACAATTAGCTTTACATGCACAAATATGTACATATGTATGTACGATTGCAGCCACACGCTGATCTACGCTTACACACATAAACATACATACATACATACATACATATGTATGTATGTATGTACATATGTGCGCCCGCAATGCGTCTTGCTGTGTCGTTGCCTTGCTTGCTGCGCCACATGGGTTTTGATGAGAAAACTTTATAGCTAATAATTCTGTTTCTAGATGGACAATCATAATGATATGTTCAGATTAAGATTATGATATTAATATCTATATGCTAAACCAAACTGTATGTCTCTAGTATTTGAAATGCATTTTTTACACATTTGGGGGTGTGGGGGCGAATTGGAGTCAGGAATCCAAAATCTGACAAAAACCGAAATTGTATAAAACTGGTATCTATATATATGCAGAAGACTTGGAGACTCTAACTCTAAAGATGAATTAGCTAGAATTTTTTAACTGGTTCCCGATAATTTCAGTTATCGATAACTTTGCAAATATACAAGTTATCGAATTTCTGAAACAAACTCGTACTGCGCGCGCAATATACGGACCTAACACAAAAAGAATGAACTCTCTAGCTTTTGTATCTTCGGAAATCGACGCGTTCAAACATACGGACAGACGGACGGACGGACGGACGGACGGACAGACGGACATGGCTATATCAACTTTTCTCGTCACCCTGATCAAGAATATATATACTTTATGGGGTCTGCCACGCCTCCTTCTGCCTGTTACATACATTTAACAAAACCATTATACCCTGATTTCCCATTTTCAATGGGTTCAGGGTATAAAAACTATGCCGTATATATCTACGCCCCTTGGGGGTGTGGCAAATTGGGAAAAACGTATCTTCTACAGCTTTATAGCTAGAACGTTGAAATTTGGCATGTGAGTTAATTTTATGATTCTGATGATTCTTCTGATGGGTCTGGAAGTTGGCAGCTTTTTTATGAGCCGGTTGGCGTGGACCTTCAGACCATTATTGTATTGACTCGAGTGGAAGGAAATTTGATCTTCCACAGTGTCCATATTGAGGTCTCTGTGTAGACCTGTGTTGCGGACTAACCAGGGGCAGTCAGTGATTTGTCGCATAGCCTTGTTTTGCACTATCTGGATCTTGTTTCGATTTTTCTTGGCGGCGACCCCCCCATATTTGCACACCGTACCTCAGGAATGGAGTGATGATATGCGACAATATCTTGTGTTTGTTCTTTAGGAGTAGCTTGCTTTTGCTGATAAGCATCCATGACATCTGTCTAAGATGGGAGCGACAGGTGTCTGCAATTGTCATGATGTGGGGCTTGCAGGTCAGTCGTTTGTGTAGAATGAGCCCCAAGTATTTCACAGCCCTGATTTTTTTCAGCTCTCAGCGTAAAGCAGAGATTATTGCCATAGATTTAGGTCATTTAGTTCTTAGACGTCAGGGAGAGTTACATCACCTATAAAAATGCAGAAAGGGAATGGTTGCCCTGTAGTGCTCCAGCGGCAATTAAGTACGTGCAAGACTGGCTCGATTTTACTTTTACTCTCAAAGAACGACCGTCCAAGTAGGATCGGATCAAAGTAAAGTAGTGAGAGGGCAGCTGTTCTTTAATTTTCTGCAGCAGTCCTGGATACCATACCCTATCGATTCGCTGTTAGCTACTCTGTTCTAGTTGGATTTTCCTACCGGGTGTAGAGTACGCCGGTAGATTTTTCTTAGGCGGCCCTTTTGCTACAGTAGCTAGCGTAGCTCCGAAGTAAGTATCAACCGGCTTGGCGAGAGATATGATTAGGGCGAATATTTTGCACATCCTTGGCGGCGGAGCGAATATGCTCATTGAACAGGTGCAGGGCGTCAGGCGAACAGGTGCAATATCCTGTTCCGAATGTAACTCAAATTTGGGATGCATATTATTGTTGAGAAATAGCTTAAATAAGTTCACGTCAACATTCCTGTTGATCAGTCTTTCGGCCTGAGGGTAGTATTTTACTGGGGCATCCAGCGAGATCACCAAAGGCAATCTGATTATGATATTATTCTCGTGATTTTGCATGTATAGTTTCTTGCGCTTGGAGAATCGAAACGAAGCATTCTTGGAATATTATTCGTTCGAAGAAGGGCTCAGGGGATTTCGTAATCGAGCAGTCTCAACTACAGCTTTCTAACTTGTTAATTATTCTCTGAGTCGAGTTCGTTAAGAGAGGCGATTTTCACCTTCCATTGAGTTCCATTGGTATGTCCTTATATCATCTGTTAGTATGTAGCCAGAGTGAGGTCGGAAAGGTCTCTAGCCCTAGCAGTACTTCTCACTGAACCCCAGGATTGCCGATGAGCGGTCCAATCACTACAGATTAGGAATTTTTAGTCTAGAGATTAACAAACATTAAGCATCAGCTCAAGCATTTGGTGAGCAGTAGATTGCGCAAACGAAGTGACGAAGTGTTCAATGTCTTCTCTGACGAAAATGGCGGAGCTACCTCTCCTATGAATAGTTGAAGGGTAGTTTGCTGGCAAAGCGGAATAGTTTAGGCACGAAGCCGCTGAGAATTTGCGTTTCGCTAATTAGCAAGATATGAATATCGTGAAGCTGAACGAAAAGCTCCAGTATTCCGCATTTTGTTGGAGACCCCCCTGGCGTTCCAACACATAATGTTTGTTGTATTAGACATTATTGGCACGCGCGACGAGAAAGTCCATTATTTTCGACGGCATGCGCACCATGTCTTCCTGCATATTTACTAGTTTAACTACAGTCTCGTTTAGAGTATTAAGAAATGCAATTAGTGCCGGGAACTCATGGCTTGTCTGTTCGCTGGATAATGTAGGTGGAACGAGTTTGTTGTATGGGGGATTGACCGAGATAAATGAAATTTCCCACTGAGGGCGCTTCCCCCCTGATGATTCCCTCTAGTCACTTGAGCATAAGTAGTTCGGGAGTTATAGTTAGGAAGATTTGACTCATTCCTACTGTTAGGTATCACTAAAGTCTTGGGTTCTTGTGGTCCTGACTGGAAGATGGCTGAGCTGCAGAAAAGAGGGGGTATTAGCTGCGAGGCTGCAGAGTCTGGGAGCAGACATTCAGAGGTGTTGTGGTGTTCGGCGCACTTAACTTGGCATCTTAAGCACTGGGTCAACTTTTGCTTCTTGCGAGCTTTTTCATTAGATATCCGTTGTCCATCCAGTTGATTTAGTTGGTTTTAAATGCGTCAGAAGATTTCAATGTCTTGGGTGTAGAGACTAGTGAGACCCCCGGCAGAGGTACGCACCAATTGTAATTAATTGGATCCGTAAAGATTACTATTCTTCAGTAGATCCTGCGAGATCGGAAGATCTGTCAGCCTTAGGATGGTTGGTGGAAATTTTGACTTTGGATTTAATTTAATTGTTAACTCTGGGTTGAGCTGATGCAATGTAGTTGGAGTATTGATAGGTTCAGTAGACATCGCATCTTCATTTTCGTCATCAGGTTAGATCCTCAAATCTGTTGCGATACGTATTGGCCGAGTTGGGCTTCTGAGAAAGGGATTGAGAACTTCTCTTTGGATTGCTGCTTGTTAGACTATCGTGAGGAGAGGATATAATGATTTTGCGTTTGCAGCGTTCACAAGCGTGAAACTCCCCAATACAGAGCTGTAAGTCTTGGTCTCTGTGCTTCTTGTCTGACCGCTAAAACTGGTGCTGTCGCTGGTGCTAATATCATCATTCGATTGCTCGACATTATTTTCAATTGCTGCAATCTCATGCATGATCTATGATCTGAGTTTCGCACCAAGATTCTTAATTGCATTAGTTTTCTCTATGTCAGAAACTATCTAATTTTATGTACTCTGAGTATAATCAAAACAAAGCGCTCCAGTTTTAGTAAATTGCATGCGCAACACAACCGTTTACTACGAGTGTTTGCTGCGAACTATAAATGGTTGGTGTGTATCTGTCTAAGCAAGACGAAGAAATGATTTTGTGAAGTTGAAAAAGACAGAAAAATAATGTATATATGTCGGAGATTTGTCAGTTTTGTCGGAGGTTGCTCAGTTTCAATGTCTCTTATTATATATCGCCACACTATATCACGAATTCCCTGTTAACTTTTTTATTCCACACTTCTCGAAGTTTCTGACCAATATCTTCGAGTCATCACCTAGACCTGCCAACTCGGTCCTTTTTCAGCAATACTAGGGACTACGTACAGCGACAGCTATATTATTGTGAAGTATCGATTTGAGCGTCCTGCCAACTTAGGTAGCAAGTCCGATAATTTCTCTAATAATGTCATGGCACGTTATATTCGTGCTACGACCCACCAACACTTAAACAAAATACCAAAGCCACGATCCCTTCATCCTCCAACATAAACAAATCGCAATACCAACTACTCATAAACAAATCGCCCTAACGTCCACTTAGAAACAAGTCATCCCATCGTCTACTCATTCAACATAAACAAGTCGCACTCCAACGCATCAAACCCTTCTCGTGGGAACTGCACATTCAGGAGCGATCAGGCCACCCACTCAACTAAAATCACGCCACTTGCGATATGCATTTCTAACTATATAAGACAAACAAATTCACAATCATAAGTTCAGTTTCAATTCAGATCTAAGAACACACTTACATCGCGTAAGATACACAAATTGTACTCAAGTAATTAAGAAATTAAGAAATAAAGATACATTTTTTTTGAATACAACTATAACTTCGGTCTCTTTATTGGCCCAGCCGGTAGGATCACCTTGGTGAATAAAAGATCATCAACTCGATCCGCAAAAGTACTACGTGATCTCGCGTGTGCAAACAGACTTCTAGCTAACAAATAGATCCGCTGGACTATTTAGAAGCTCTGCGTAGTGGAAAAAAATCACTATACAACACTTGTGTCCGGGCCTTACATATCTTTTGATCCCTGTAAGCCATAAGTGTTATACAAAAAAAAATTAACAACCCGTTAAAATATAAACGATTAACCTAATTAAATGAGTGAAACAAGCAAAAGAACAATAACCCACTCACAATTTCGTGCCAACTGTGTGTACCGTAAGAGTGAGCTAACTACTTTAAAACTGCCAAACAAGTGCTTAACTAAACAATCAATCTCATCATGACTCTGGAACTATCTGAGAACCACCTCAACCAGGTTCTAAGCCTTCTAAGGCAGGTGCCCACGTCGGTGACAACAAAGGATTAAGTACTTTTATCAGACGTATTGACTACATAATGCAGTTATACCCGGGTCGTCCGCCAGCACAGCGTGATGTATGGGACTATCGAGATGCAGCTAACTGGAGAAGCACAGAGGCTATCTCAGTTCACACAGCCTGGAGGTTGGAATAATCTTCGAGAAGCTAAGAATAGTGAGTTCAAAACACACACACCTTGCGAGGAACTTCTTCGGCGATTGTACAACACCGATTTTAATGGAAGTCTTCGTAAGTTTATTGAAGAATTAGAACATAAGACATTCATAATTGTATACAAATTAACATTAGAAGGCAATACTGTCAATACCACACTCTACATAAACGCAATGAATAATACTGTAAAAGAGGTTTTACATGACTTTAGCGAAATTTGATATTTCAACAGTGTCTAATTTAAAGCAAGTAGCCAAAAGGGAAGGCTTATATGAAAATAATTTCCCAGACAAACCTAGATAGCCCACGAACTCTAAACAAACCCTGAACCCAGCAAATTACAAACAGAATAACCACCAATCAACTTCAGCAGGACAGAAAAATTCTACTAATCAACAACTCTATACTGAATTCAGTAACAAATTAAATCAGGGAATACAGCAAAATCCTCTAAACTATCAACAGACCACTCAAATTCAAAATCCATTCCCTAACCAACCAACTAAACGAACTAGAGAAAGTAACAGTGGACAGACTAAAATGGATTGATCAGAAAATTTTCATCAAACTGCCTTAATTATTCAGCCATAGAAAAAGAATTATTAGCCATCGTACGGGCTACCAAATATTTCAGGCCATATCTCTTCGGTCGAAAATTTCAAATTCTTAGCGATCATAAACGATTGTACACTATTTCCATAAAAAAAAATAAAATCAAGTAAGAACGTTGCAGTTAGGCGCAACTAACTGCGAAATACTCTGTTCCCATAGGTGCATTTTATTTATTTAATAAACATTTAATTAACGAAATATTTCGGCAATTAGCAAATGGCAAGCAACAAACGTTTTTCCTATACATACATACATACATACAGATTTACACATGTACACACTATACGAGTGTACACACAATTTTCAATGTATGCATACAAAAGTTTGCATGCCAGAATATTCTAAGAATTGTGACTGAATTGGGAATTTTTCGATCGTTACTTTAGTTTTGTCAAAAGGCGCTCTAGCAGTGCCTTATTCGGTTTTAGTTAACGAAACTCAGATCAGGGCAGTGGCGCTGGTGGTAATCGCTATGCAAACTATACTTAGGTGCGGGGGTTCGAATCCCGCAGAAAAATTTTCTTTTCAAAAATTATTATTTTTTAATTTTTTTTTTATATTTGTATATTTATTATAAAATGCTTGCTGCCAATTGATATTAATTTATAAACATACGCCTATGAATTGTGCATTTAAGCAAAAACTAAAACAACTTTTCCGATTTGCCGCGCTGCTTGGCAAGCAGTTTTTCTATGCATGCATATATGTATGTATGTATGTGTACACAGATGTTTGTACGTGTATACATATCCAAGTGTGTATACATGTATTGAATGTAAATTGCAAGTCTTTAGTACTTTAAATGCGTTTTTTTTTCAAATTAGCGGCGAGGGGGGCGTGGCATTCAAAATCTGAAACAAACAAATTTGAAGTCTCTAGCTAAAAGTTATGCCCAAAAAACCTAAAAAATTTTAACGAATTTTTGAATGGACGATATTTTGATGAGTTATCGAAAAAGCAAAATAAACTCGTACTGCGTAACTAACATACGAGTATTCATGTAAAATTTCAGCTCTCTAGCTTTTGTAGTTTCCGAAATCTCGACGTTCATACGGACGGACGGACGGACGGACAGACGGACAGGGGTAGATCAACTTATTTTTTTATGCTGATCAAGAATATATATATTTTGTGGGGTCTGCAACGTCTCCTTCTGCCTGTTACTTACATTTTCACAAAACCATTATACCCTGAATTCCCATTTTCAATGGGTTCAGGGTATAACAAGTAAGAAAGCTTTAGTCGAGACTGCTCGACTACGAAATCCCCTGAGCCCTTCCTCGAACGAGTCATATTCCAGGAATGCTTCGTTTCGATTCTCCACGCGTAAGAAATCGAAAAACACGAGCACACACACACGCTGATCTATGCTTGTACGCCTGTATGTGTGTGTGCATTGCAGGCGGCTTGCTGTCTCGCTGCCTTTGCTGCTGCGTCACATGGGTTTTGCTGCCATAACTTCTTTGATTAATAATTATGTTTCTAGATGGGCAATCATATGTAATGGTCTATACAAAATTTTATTTGGGATGGGTATCTGCAGCGCATATCATTTGTTACAAATTTGTCACCTGCGCTGCAATGCCGAACTAGAGCTTTGGATAAAGCGGAGCTTTAGTGACAGCGCTTTCGCTTAGCTCGAAAGCTTTGGGACAATTTTTAGAAGTGCACCCAACTTCAATCGAACTCCCGAGAGAGCGAAAAAATTGAGAGGGTACACTGGAATGTGGCCGTATAAAACGGAGTCACATTGCTGAGCTCGTTCTTTTCTGACCGCATTCCTCAACCAAACGAAATCTTCCTAAGATTGAAAGAGTTTTTTTATTCTTTTATCGAAAAATTTAACTTTTATAAAGAGTGGCAAATTTAAAATAAAAAAATAAATATATACCTAAATATCGAACAAGAAAAAATTTGCAAATAAATATTAACTTAGACCACGGTGCAGCTGATCGCGGCGAGAGAAGCCAGTGCAATTTTATTGCTTTGCGCAGTCGCATGCGCCTTGGCTGCCGTGCAAAAATTTTATAAAAGAGAAAACCAGCAGAAGGTATGTGTAGAGTTTTTAAAAAAAAACTTAGTTTATACAAAACTAAGTAATTTTTTTAGTTTTTCAGTGGACTTCAGTCCAATTCACATCCCCTAACCTCGAGGCCAGCAAAAGTCACCTGGGCGAGCTGAGCCGAGGTTAGGGCTAAAAATTACGCAAGGCAGCAGAAAATTGGATCCAAACGGCAACAGGAAATAGTGCGAAAAGAAGAAAAAACTAATAAACTAAAAGTGATAATATGAACAAAAATTACATTAAAAGAAGTATAAAATAGTGACTTTAAAAAAAACGTGTATAAGAAGAAGAATACATATTCATATGTATTTATAAAGATAGATAGAGATATGTCTATATATATAAGTGAGAAAAATATAGAAGGAAAGAGAGAATAAAAGAATAAGAAAAGTGTAAGCTGTAACATTGCCGTCGGCAAGTACACCGTGAACAATTTTGGTTGCTGAAAAGAACCAAAACTGGAAAAATATAAACATTTATATATAACACAAAAAACAAAAAAAAGAAAAATAAAATCAAATTCTTTTTGGGTGACCACGAACACGTGAAAAAAATTAAAATAAAAGACATGTGGATGAATAGAAGGCAAAGACAAAGTCAGTACACTGTGCAACATTATTTTTATACTTTGTTCCCGAAGGGGAAAAAGTATATTGGGTTTGTGCAATGTCCGTCTTGCTGTCCGTCCGTCTGTCCGTCTGTCCGTATGAACGCAATATTTTTCGGCGCTATTAGAGCTAGAGACTTGAAACTTTAAACATATACTCATATATGTCCCCGAATTATAAAGTGTTAAAATTTTCCCGATCCGCCCACTAGGGGCGTGGCAAATCGGAAAACTCTTCCGCCCATAGTTAAGTTATCATACTAGATGATGAGCTAGAAAGTTGCAATTTAAAACGTATACTCGGGGTGACAACCCAAGTTCAAAAAGCTATGGCGGATATATCTACGCCCATTGGGGGCGTGGTAAATCGGGAAATACGTATCTTCTACACCGTTAAAGCTAGAACGCTGAAATTGCATGTGAGTTAATGTTATGATTCTAAGAAGATCGATCAAAAAGTTATATGTTTACGCCCATTGGGGGCGTGGCAAATCGGACCTGAATATATAGTGATTTTTCTAATTGTGCTATATTTTGAACACTATTGACCCTAGAGACTTGAAATTTTGCATGTATACTCGGGTTGACAACCCAAGACTAATAAGCTATGGTAGATATATCTACGCCCCCAGGGGGCGTGGCAAACCGCAAAAGTTTATATCTCCTACAGTTTTAAAGCTAGAAGCTTGAAAGTTGGATGGTTGAGTTACTAATGTTCTCCTCTATCTATGCCCCAAAAATAATTTTTCAGCCTCTTTGGGGGCGTGGCATATCGAAAAATACCCTGTAATTTTCGCATTTTTGGAATGTTAGCAACCAAATTTTGCAAGCATATTAGCCTCCGCCCTTTCTAAGAACTGGCCAAAAATAATGCGTCTACGCCCCCTGGGGGCGTGGCAAATCGGCAAAGAAATTTTTTGTGGCCAACTGCATAATTCATGCATATAATAGCTTAGTAGCAATTGCTATGATGGCAGAAAGCATTTTAACATAAATATAATAATATTAATGAATTTAAAAAATAAAATTTATAAGTTTTCGATTAATAAATAAAAAGTTTCCAACGGGATTCGAACCTGGGTCTTTTGAAAACAACATGTAATCGTTAGCTAAACCTAAATAAATTCACAGCTGATCAGCTGACCAGCTGATCAGCAGCTTGTGACGACACAAAACAATACAATCGCAATTCTTGCAATATGTATACTCTCTTGGATGTGTATACACAAATACAAACATCTGTGTACATACATACATACATATATGCATGCATAGAAAAACTGCTTGCCAAGCAAGCAGCGTGGCAAATCGGAAAAGTTGTTTTAGTTTTAGCTTAAATGCACAATTAATATGCGTATGTTTATAAATTATTATCAATTGGCAGCAAGCATTTTATAATAAATATACAAATATAAAAAAATTAAAAAATAATAATTTAAAAAAAAAAAAAAAGTTTTTTGCGGGATTCGAACCCACGCACGCAAGTATAGCGCTTACCATCAGCGCCACTGACCTAATATTATCTGTGTTAACTAAACCCGAATAAGGCACTGCTAGAGCGCCTTTTGACAAAACTAAAGTAACGATCGAAAAATTCTTAATTCAGTCACAATTCTTAGAATATTCTGGCAAGCAAACTTTTGTATGTATACATAGAAAATTTTGTATACTCGTATAGTGTGTACATGTGTAAATCTGTATGTATGTGTAGGGAAAACATTTGTTGCTTGCCATGTACGTTTGCTAATTGCCGAAATATTTCGTTAATTAAATGTTTATTAAATAAATAAGATGCACCTATGGGAACAAAGTATATCGCTGTTAGTTGCGCCTAACTGCAACGTTCTTACTTGTTTTCTCATGCAGTAACTTACGGAGCTAACTTTAACTTTTAATATCTAAAAACAAAAATTAAATCAAAGAAAAACATGAATTAGTGAGTGAAATAAATACATAAAAAGAAAAATTAAACATAACTATATAAATAATAATAATCATTATAAAACAATAAAGAATATATATAAATGCTATGAATATAACAATAAAACTAGTGAAGTAATAAAAAAAAAAAAAAAAATAGAAAAATAATAGAACAAGAAAACTTTTAAGAATCAAGAGAGGAGGTAAAAAAAAAATGAAATTTTTTCCCTATTCGTCAAATTTAACCTAATTACAGCCGCAGTCACATGTGGGAAGGCCTTTTCATCGATGGACAAAAACTATAAGTGCTTTATCCCCTATCTTTTTTTCACATTCACTTTAAAAAATTAAAATTTGAATTACTTATTTTTGTTTTATTCTGATATGATATATATTTTTTAATTATAAAGCAACGAATAAATGAAAGAAGAGAAAAAAAACCTCAACTATATATATGTATGTGTCAAATAAAAGAAATATATATAAACATATTCTTGAACAAAAATAATAATAATAAAAATAAATAAATATATATATATATATATAAATAAATTGTTAAAACAATATATATATAAATAATTATAATTATATATATATATATATATATACTTCAAAGAGAATTTTAAAAATTGCTTTATATATAGATAACTATAATGTAATATAATACCACAATAATAAAGAAGTAAATAAATAAATAACATAAAGAAAAAAAAAATAAAGTTTATAAATAACTAAAAGCCACTAAAGAAATATAAAGAAACAAGTTTTTTTTAATTTTCATTAGATTATAATGCAGTAATAGTAATTTAAATAAAACATATCTAAACATATCTAGTAAAGCAAAAAAAATAAATAAAAAATTTATTTCCACTAGCCATGTAACGAACGAAATTTTAGTAAGATTACCTTGCTAAAAGGATATAGAAATTAGGATAAGAATGCTGTAAACATTATTATGCATATTCTTAGTTATGTACAACTATTATACATTAGGAATAAAATTGTTAAAATGAAATGAGGTTTTGAAATTTTAAATTATGGTTAATATAATGGGGTAGGGAGTTTTGACTTTTGTCTACTTGGGGGGTTTTTGTTAAAAATGATTAAAATTAAAAAACCATGGTAGGGTAGGGTAGAGAAAGCGTGTGCCGAACTACACCTTAGGCCTCGCCTTTCCATATTGTTTTGATTCTGGTATAAAAAAAAAAAAACCTGTGCTCGTCTTCCCCTCCCTTTTCATTGTTTTTGGTCGTGTGGACCATATTAGTCTATGTTTTCTTTTGGGGTCTTATAAATTTAAAGTTTATGTATCTAGGGCTGTGAAGTAGCCAAGAACCCTCCCCACACTCCCGAATGAGCTAGGGAACCAGAAGATCCCGCCCGGCTACTTCTCGACCCGCAACTCCAACAATTCCAGCAGTTGAGTAGTTGTGTATATGTTTTTTTTAAACAAACAAAATACAGAGTATACACACACGTATATATATCACATACGTTTTTGGCGCACAACTTGGGGCCATATCTATACATATATATACACGCATAACCACTACATAAATTTTTGGCGCCCAACGTGGGGGAACGACGTTCTAGTTTTTGCTATCCTTTTAGTAAAGACATGGAGCTAGTAGCCACACCTCCCAGTATTGTGAATATCTGAAACACTAACGCTAGTTAGGTATTTAGTTAGTTCGAGTTTCAAGTGAAGATGTTGTGGTATTGGAACTTTCGCATTTGGCTCAGATCGGATGCATTGCCGACCATCACATTTTTATTTATATACACACTAATTAAACGTAAATAAATAAATCGATATTAAAATCTACTTTCACAATCGCAGCTCGTTTGTTTTCGAGAATCTTATCGTCAATTTGGTTGAAATTAGAATTGATTTCAAGAATTTAGGCCCGCTTCTGGAATCTTGAGTATTTAGCTGAGATTAGATACCCTGCCGAAGATGGATACCCTATATTTTTGATATTTTGTCAATAACAATAAATTTATAGTTTGATTCTCATTCCCGATAATAAGAGTCGGATCGATATGGTATACTCAATGTTGTAATAAGATGTTACCTCGTTGATGACTACTGCTTCGCCGATTTGACATTGGAAGTTAGTTGCATTAGCCAAGTTAATAATATGTTTTCCTTATTTTTCTTTATCCCAGAATTTGAAAATAGAATATGGAATTAACTTCCTCCCCATTTATATTAACCAGAAAAACTTTAGCTTTGAATTACCGAAATTAAGTGATAGAAGAAAATTATTTCATTTTTTTTTCACCATATTTGTTGTTTTTAAGTAGTAGTTGATGCTACTATGCCTCTTGCTCGTAGTCCGCAACGTAATTCCGCATCTTCGGATGATGCAGGAAAAAATTGCGATATATGTGGTCAGGGTTTGACAGATACTCAATCATGCTATATAACTAACTGTAAGCATATTTATCATAAACGTTGCTTGGAAGAGTGGTTGAATGATCGCAACACTTGTCCTAACTGTGCGACTATAATTAATATGCAAGATTTGAAGGTAGTGATAGGAAACTGCTCGCCTCAAGCAAAGCAAGCAGATCCTTCAGTCCCAGGTCCAAGTACACGGGCAGTGACAGTATACTGATTACAGATCCGAATTCGCCAGTAAAGAGCTAATACGTTCTCGGAAGCAGAAGAGGGGGGAATCCTTTACAAATTTTTACGAAGGTATAATCTCCCTTATCGATAAATCTTCAGTTAGAATCGACGAAGAGGAGCTGATCGAAATTCTTAAAAATAACCTTCTTCCTGAAGCTCGTCGCCAGTTGTTATATCAACCGGTTCATTCAGTGGGTCAGCTGAGGAAATTGGTTCAAATGCATGAAAACTTAATTGCAGAAACCAATAGCCCAGTTGAGAATACTTCTCGTCACAAGCAACCCATGCAGAGGCGACAAGCTTATGCAGTTGCTGAGCTTGAAGTAGAAGATAGTCCAATTGATAACATGGACGCACAACACCATGTTCTTAGGCCACCAATGGGCGTACAGTCTCCCACATGTAGACCATTTCAAAGACTGTATGTGGAAATTTTGGGACCGTATCCGAGAACAAAAAGTGGTAACATTGGTTTGCTTATTGTTCTAGACCATTTTAGCAAATTTCATTGGCTGTGCCCTTTAAAGAAATTTACTTCATCTGCTATTCAGGAATTTTTGCTGAAGAGTATATTTCACTGTTTTGGAGTTCCAGAAATTTTAGTGAGCTTTAATGGAGTACAGTTTCGTGCTAACGATTTCAATGCATTTCTTACTGAATTGGGGGTGAGACATGTATATACAGCGTTATACTCACCTCAGAGTAATGCGGCTGAACGTGTGAATCGCTCAATTCTAGCAGCAATTAGAGCATATCTCAAGAAAGATCAGACCGAATGGGATAAAAACATAACATCTATCTCATGTGCGTTAAGATCTGCACTTCATCAATCCTTAGGTTGCTCACCTTACAAAGCTCTCTTTGGTTTAGATATGATTACTCATGGATCTGATTATCGTTTATTGAAGAACTTATCGATATTAGAAGAGCCACAACTGGCTATGAAAAGAACCGATAAGCTCGCGTTGCTAAGAAAAGAATTACAGAAAAACATTCGTACTGCGTATGAGCGCAACACAGCACAGTACAATTTAAGATCAAAGCCTGTAACCGTTAAAGAAGGCCAGGAAGTCTTTAGAAGAAACTTTAGTCAGAAGGTGCACCCAACTTCAATCGAACTCCCGAGAGAGCGAAATTGAGAGGGTACACTGGCGAAATTGAGAGGGTACACTGGAATGTAGCCGTATAAAACGGAGTCACATTGCTGAGCTCGTTCTTTTCTGACCGCGTTCCTCAACCAAACGAAATCTTCCTAAGATTGAAAGAGTTTTTTTTATTCTTTTATCAAAAATTTAACTTTTATAAAGAGTGGCAAATTTAAAATAAAAAAATAAATACATACCTAAATATCGAACAAGAAAAAATTTGCAAATAAATATTAACTTACACCACGGTGCAGCTGATCGCGGCGAGAGAAGCCAGTGCAATTTTATTGCTTTGCGTAGTCGCATGCGCCTTGGCTGCCGTGCAAAAAGGTTATAAAAGAGAAAACCAGCAGAAGGTATGTGTAGAGTTTTAAAAAAAAACGTAGTTTATACAAAACTAAGTAATTTTTTTTAGTTTTTCAGTGGACTTCAGTCCAATCCACATCCCCTAACCTCGAGGCCAGCAAAAGTCACCTGGGCGAGCTGAGCCGAGGTTAGGGCTAAAAATTACGCAAGGCAGCAGAAAATTGGATCCAAACGGCAACAGGAAATAGTGCGAAAAGAAGAAAAAACTAATAAACTAAAAGTGATAATATGAACAAAAATTACATTAAAAGAAGTATAAAATAGTGACTTTAAAAAAAACGTGTATAAGAAGAAGAATACATATTCATATGTATTTATAAAGATAGATAGAGATATGTCTATATATATAAGTGAGAAAAATATAGAAGGAAAGAGAGAATAAAAGAATAAGAAAAGTGTAAGCTGTTACATTGCCGTCGGCAAGTACACTGTGAACAATTTTGGTTGCTGAAAAGAACCAAAACTGGAAAAATATAAACATTTATATATAACACAAAAAACAAAAAAATAAAAATAAAATCAAATTCTTTTTGGGTGACCACGAACACGTGAAAAAAATTAAAATAAAAGACATGTGGATGAATAGAAGGCAAAGACAAAGTCAGTACACTGTGCAACATTATTTTTTTCTCATGCAGTAACTTACGTAGCTAACTTTAACTTTTAATATCTAAAAACAAAAATTAAATCAAAGAAAAACATGAATTAGTGAGTGAAATAAATACATAAAAAGAAAAATTAAACATAACTATATAAATAATAATAATCATTATAAAACAATAAAGAATATATATAAATGCTATGAATATAACAATAAAACTAGTGAAGTAATAAAAAAAAAAAAAATAGAAAAATAATAGAACAAGAAAACTTTTAAGAATCAAGAGAGGAGGTAAAAAAAAAATGAAATTTTTTCCCTATTCGTCAAATTTAACCTAATTACAGCCGCAGTCACACGTGGAAAGGCCTTTTCATCGATGGACAAAAACTGTAAGTGCTTTATCCCCTTCTGCTCCCTCTCCTTATATTATACAGTCCTCACATTTTGATTTATCTTATGAAACAAAACAACAACAAAATAAAAAAAATTTAAATAATAATAACAGTATTATTTTTTTAGTTTTTTTGAAAATTTATCTTTTTTTCACATTCACTTTGAAAAAATAAAAATTTGAATTACTTATTTTTGTTTTATTCTGATATGATATATATTTTTTAATTATAAAGCAACGAATAAATGAAAGAAGAGAAAAAAAACCTCAACTATATATATGTATGTATCAAATAAAAGAAATATATATAAACATATTCTTGAACAAAAATAATAATAATAAAAATAAATAAATATATATATATATAAATAAATTGTTAAAACAATATATATATAAATAATTATAATTATATATATATATATATATATATACTTCAAAGAGAATTTTAAAAATTGCTTTATATATAGATAACTATAATGTAATATAATACCACAATAATAAAGAAATAAATAAATAAATAACATAAAGAAAAAAAAATAAAGTTTATAAATAACTAAAAGTCACTAAGGAAAAATAAAGAAACAAGTTTTTTTTTTAATTTTCATTAGATTATAATGCAGTAATAGTAATTTAAATAAAACATATCTAAACATATCTAGTAAAGCAAAAAAATAAATAAAAAATTTATTTCCACTAGCCATGTAACGAACGAAATTTTAGTAAGATTACCTTGCTAAAAGGATATAGAAATTAGGATAAGAATGCTGTAAACATTATTATGCATATTCTTAGTTATGTACAACTATTATACATTAGGAATAAAATTGTTAAAATGAAATGAGGTTTTGAAATTTTAAATTATGGTTAATATAATGGGGTAGGGAGTTTTGAGTTTTGTCTACTTGGGGGGTTTTTGTTAAAAATTATTAAAATTAAAAAACCATGGTAGGGTAGGGTAGAGAAAGCGTGTGCCGAACTACACCTTAGGCCTCGCCTTTCCATATTGTTTTGATTCTGGTATAAAAAAAAAAACCTGTGCTCGTCTTCCCCTCCCTTTTCATTGTTTTTGGTCGTGTGGACCATATTAGTCTATGTTTTCTTTTGCGGTCTTATAAATTTAAAGTTTATGTATCTAGGGCTGTGAAGTAGCCAAGAACCCTCCCCACACTCCCAAATGAGCTAGGGAACCAGAAGATCCCGCCCAGCTACTTCTCGACCCGCAACTCCAACAATTCCAGCAGTTGAGTAGTTGTGTATATGTTTTTTTTTTAAACAAAACAAAATACAGAGTATACACACACGTATATATATCACATAAGTTTTTGGCGGCCAACTTGGGGCCATATCTATACATATATATACACGCATAACCACTACACATATTCAAACATTCAGATTATGATCATGATATTAATATCTATATGCTAAACCAAATTGCATGTCTCTAGTATTTGAGATGCATTTTTTACACATTTGGGGGAATCCAAAATCTTTGAGATTAGAATCTATACATATGCAGAAGACTTGCAGACTCTAACTCTAAAGATGAACGAGATACTGATTCCCGATAAAATGTTTTATCGATAACTTTGGAAATACAAAAATAATCGAGTTTCTGAAACAAACTCGTACTGCGCGCATAATATACGAGTCTAACCCAAAAGTATGAACTCTCTAGCTCTTATATCTTCGGAAATCGACTCGTTCATACATACGGACGGACGGACAGACGGACATGGCTATATCAACTTTTCTCGACACCCTGATCATGAATATATATACTTTATGGGGTCTGCCACGCCTCCTTCTGCCTTTTACATACTTTTAACAAAACCATTATACCCTGATTTCCCATTTTCAATGAGCTCAGGGTATAATAACATACATAGAAATGACTGACACATTTGCGAAAGACATGATTAAAGAATACTTTCTTTTTTTAAAGAATAACGCTTTATACTTCCATAGCCTCTCAGATTTCCCAATATTCCAAAAAGCTTATGCCGAAATTATAAAGCCCGATGGTAAAACAAAAACATTGAAAACTTTATGAAAACTACAAGATATTCTCACTTTCGCAGAGTTTAAAGAAAAATAAAAAATTCTTTCAAATCATAAAAAATTACTTCACCCCGGTATTACAAAAACTTCCAACTGATTCGGAGAAAAATATTATTTTTCAGACCACCAAAATCTAATACAAAATATTATTAACGTATGTGAAATTCGTAATCTACCCAAAACTGAAAACAGAAACACAAAACTGACTTTCAAAATCACTACAGAAGTATACAACCCCAGAGACAAATACGTCGTGGACTTTTATTTAATTAACAACAAACTATTTCTATCTTGCATTGACACACATACATATATTCGAAATACGGAAACCTAGTAGAAGTCAAAAGTCGTGATTGGCTCGAAACTAAAAGAGCAATCATACAAATTTTCAATGACATGGGAAAACCCATCGAAATCAAAGCAGACAAAGATTCAGCATTTATATGCGCAGCCCTCCAAGCTTGGAAAAGAAAGTAGTAAAAAATCAAGAAAAAGTAAAAAATCAATATCATTACTAGCAAAAACGGCATTTCCGACATCGAAAGATTTCACCAAACAATCAATGAAAAACTAAGAATTATTAATACGGAGTCCGACATACAGTGGCTCACAGCTTATTTGATACACTTCATTTTTTAAATTTTCTCTTGCTGTAATTCAAAAACTATAAATGATATCGCAATACTTTAAACGTCATTTTAAAAGAAAGTCTTTTGTCCAGTACACTGCAGTGTAATACCCAAGTATTTGGTTCCCACTTTACGTATTCCGAGCCCAATCTGATATCTGTTGTTGGCACGTAGATATCCTTTGGTTTTTTTTTTTTTTTGTGAAAAATATTGCCTTTGTCTTTTCAGAGCAGACTAAGATTTTCCATTTGGCTAAATATGTATCTAAAGAGTCATATGCTTCTTTGAGGTTTCTAGCTATATCTGCGAAAAGAGTTCCCCCACCGAGAATTGCTGTGTCATCCGCAAAAACCGAGGTGGTACATTGGGGTGATATTGGACGTTCAGAGGTATATATATTATATAGTATAGGCGATAGGCATGAGCCCTGAGGGCAACCTGCTGGTATATTGACTGCTGAGGATGAAGAATTTTCTAGATATACGACGTAGGATCGGTTTTCTAGGTAACTTTGGACTATCTTTATGACCGCAGTGGGGAAATTGAAAACTAACATTTTGTGAATTAATTATATCTAGCAGTACCATATCCGTTGACATAGAGCTGGAAAAATTTTCTTTAATACTTTTTTTAATTCTACAAAGGGGGTGAGCAGTATTGTGTTCGCTTCTAAAACCAAACTGATGACTTCTGCTGATGATGTCTGCAATTAAAGTCTAAGCGCTACACAACTTATGTATATCAGCCTGAAAAAACTGTTTTTTTAGAGGGATTTTCGCAGCCCCCTGGAAAATAGTACGCCCAAATAGCCATCTCTGTGCCCTCACTAATGAAGATTTTTATGCCAATTGCTTCAATAATTTTAGTATTTTGGAGAGGTAGCAAAGAGTGGCGAATATTTATTTCTATGAAAATAGCTACCACTCCCCCCTGCTAGTTGTGCGGTCGTTTCTGTAACAGCTATAATTACGAATCCTAAGGAACGTTTAATTTTTTAACCAGGTTTCAGATACCAGGCAGATGTCAATGTCGTTATCGGACAGGAAGTGACAAAACTTTTCTTTTTTGTTTTGAATACCTCTGGCATTCCACGCAACGATCTTTACTTTGTCTATCATTAACCCTCTCATGCCCGAATTAAAATGGGCGTGGCTAAATTTTTTTTGAGTATACATGTAAGCTAGAGTTGACGTCAATATCAACTAACAAAAATTTCAATGTCCTAGGTGTCCTTGTTCAGGAGCTACAGGATGTTGCGTAAATGCAACATTGGGCAATTGGGTTATATATTTAAAGTCAAGTTGATTTTTTCTCAAACGCCTTTATTTATATTTATGTATGATATGACAGGTAACAATTTTTTTTTTTTTGGGGTTGGAGCACAAGTGCACATTACATTTACCGCATTTACAGCTTTGAAATCCAGTGCTGCATACTCTACATCTTCCTTTTGTTCCCCATTCCGGCCAATGATTATAACCATCAAATCGTAGAGATTTTGCTGGGTCTACAACATAAGCTCTTTTACAGGGGTTTGATTCAGAGCCAGTAGAATGAGCTGGTGATTTGAAGCTGGTGACCAACCAACTGTTTACTAAACTTGAATTTATGCACCAGTATACAATGCGCCTGTACCATTTATTTGAGCGGTGGTTGATTTTATACAATTCAAGCAGCATGTCCGCAAGATCAACCTCTCCCATGTGTTTGTTGTAACATTCAACTATACCTAGACGGGGTATAGTTATAAACTTCTTCTTTTTGCGGTACCATCTGTTGCATTCGCTCATGGGGTTCTTACTAGCATAATTTGAAACTAATTGTACACTCTTATTATCATACCAACGACAAGCAATCAAATTGTGCGTTGCTTCATATTTGAAATCGCTTGATCCTCGTCCTCGTTTTTGAAGGTCTTTCTCCCTGCTTAGAGTACAATCTTCCAACCGGTTGTTTCGAATTGTACCAACGGCCAATATGTCTTTTTCTTTCTGAGCAATCAAGCTTATTGACGAAAACCACTTGTCAAAAAACAGTTTGAAATTTTGGTTTACTGGTAAATTAGATGATAAACAAGTAAGAAGGCTCTAGTCTTAACACTTAGAGGCGCGCGCTCTGCTAACTGCGCAGTCGCTGCCGTGGCTTGGGGATGAGTTGGGCTGAATTTTTGACGCTTATAACTCCATTTCTAGATGGATGATCCTTATGAAATTTTCAGAGTAGATTAAGAGTATCAAAATCTATTTATGTGCCAAATTCCAAGTCTCTAGTATTTGAAATGCGTTTTTTTTCAAATTGGGGGCGGAGGGGGCGTGGCATCCAAAATCTGAAAACTACGTATCCATAATATCTATCTAAACAAACAAATTTGAAGTCTCTAGCTAAAACGATGTAGAAGTTATACCCAAAAAACCTAAAAAATGGAAATTAATTTTCGATAATTTGGAAATGGAATGAGTTATCGAAAAAAAAACAAAATAAACTCGTACTGCGTAGCTAACATACGAGTGTTCATGTGAAATTTCAGCTCTCTAGCTTTTGTAGTTTCCGAAATCTCGACGTTCATACGGACGCAGGGACGGACGGAGGGACGGATGGAGGGACGGACGGACGGACGGACGGACAAAACCATTATACCCTGAATTCCCATTTTCAATAGGTTCAGGGTATAAAAATAGCACGATTTCTGATGAAATTCCCAAGCCATAAGTCTTGCACGTCCCTTCTCCAATGTACAGAGTAAAATCATATATAATCCCAGATACACCAGCTCTCGTAAAACATTTTGAAACCCCACTTGTGAGGCTTCATTGGAAGGTATTGTTTCAAACTATGTTCACCTAAGAAAAAAATGTACTATTGCTTTATTCATAAATGTATTCACAAATAATAAGTTACCTTTATATGCAATCATTTGTTCATCTATACCATATACGAAAATTACCACAATAGACCAATGCTGTATGCAACACGACATTTGTAAAATTATTACAAGCAAACTAAATAATATTTTCATGCGTTTTTTTCTTTAAATACTCATTTAACTTTCTTTATGTTGTTATTGAACTTGATTTTGGAATGAATTAATTATTTTGTTTTTTAACACTTTGTTAAGACCACGTTTTTTATACCCTGAACCCATTGAAAATGGGAATTCAGGGTATAATGGTTTTGTGAAAATGTATGTAACAGGCAGAAGGAGACGTCGCAGACCCTATAATGTATATATATTCTTGATCAGCATAAAAAAATAAGTTGATTGAGCCCTGTCCGTCTGTCCGTCCGTCCGTCCGTCCGTATGAACGTCGAGATTTCGGAAACTACAAAAGCTAGAGAGATGAAATTTCACATGAACACTCGTATGTTAGCTACGCAATACGAGTTTATTTTGTTTTTTCGATAACTCGTCCCATTTCCGAATTATCGATAAAAAATTCGAAAATTCGTTTACATTTTTTAGGTTTTTTGGGTATAACTTCTACACCGTTTTAGCTAGAGACTTCAGCTTTATATATTTAGATAGATATTATGGATACGCAGATTTTGTAGCTTTCAGATTTTGGATGCCACGCCCCCTTCGCCCCAAATTTGGAAAAAACGCATTTCAAATACTAGAGATTTGCAATTTAGCACATAGGTAGATTTAGATACTCTTGATCTAACTCTTGACTACTCTTGACTCTGAAAATTTCATGAAGATCGTCCATTTAGAAATGAAGTTATAAGCGTCCAAAGTTCAGCCCAACCCACCCCCAAGACAAAGCAGCAACTGCGCAGTTGGCAGAGCGTGCGCTCATAAGTGCGTAAAGAAGAAGAGTATCACTTTTTTGCAGGGTTCAGGGGATTTCGTAGTCGAGCAGTCTCGACTAGAGCCTTCTTACTTGTTTCACAATGAATTTGTGAACTGCGCTCTCGGGAGAATAGCTACAAACTGAACGCCTGAACAGCTGACTACCAAAAAATTAGTTGTAAGCTCACTCAACACATGCAGCTATATTTCTGAGAAAGAACCAAAACAAAAATTTAAAAATAACGGTAGTTACACACTCATAAATACAATGTTGCGTATATGCAACTGCGGGCATGAGAGGGTTAACAGATCAATTTGAAGGCAAGTGAGGTTATTACCTCAAACTGATTAGACTTGGATTTGCAGTTTCTGAGATTACTAATGAGCTCGAAAGTAAGACTTTTTATTTTTAACTCGTCTAACAAAAAAATATCCGTACTTGAC
Source organism: Drosophila antonietae (assembly GCA_030914385.1). Taxonomy (NCBI): domain Eukaryota; kingdom Metazoa; phylum Arthropoda; class Insecta; order Diptera; family Drosophilidae; genus Drosophila; species Drosophila antonietae. The sequence continues at coordinate 32,316,131 of JAUESO010000609.1, read as the reverse complement.
TCTGGTTGCCTGGCCCAGGTAGTCTTTAATGGCTCAGATATCTGTTCATAAAGATTTGGAAAAGTTTTAACACAGTTTAATTCTGGTGTTTGTAATGGCTTTCTGACTACCCGTTCTTTAGTGGTGCCTTTTTCCCTGCTTTTACGTAGTTTATCCTGCCTGGACACTCTACTGAATTAGCCTTGTGAGGGCCGTGACAATTTGCACACTTAACGATTAATTTTTCTGGACAATCTTTAGTTTTATGGTTTCCTGCGCAGTTCATGCAATACGATTTTACACTGCAGTTGGACGATCCGTGCCCGAACATCTGGCAGTTATAGCACTGAGAAACGAAGTATGGCCTGCGTCTTTGGTAGTCCCATTTGACTCTGATATGGTCAATGACGGAGTAGTTTTTCTTCAGCTCGTTTAGGCTGGTTGATTTGTTGACAAAGTAAACAGAAGAAGCTGTTGTTGGGTCGTTTCCTTTGGATAAACTTGACATCCGTACATTGAAGTCCCATTTGGATAAGCTTGCTTCTAACCTCATCAGCCGGGGTGTCATCAATGCCCATAAGTACCGCTTTGTATGGTTTATTATGTTTTTTTTCATAGGAGAAAAACTCATGATTTAAACCTTGTATGTGGGTGCAGAAATTGGCAAAATCCACCTCTTCATCACAGTTTAATTTGACTCCGATAGAAAATTTTTTTATTGAGTAGCTTGTGACGTTTGCAAATACCATGCAGTTGTTCAGCGCTAATTTTAAGCACCGTAAAAGGGGGAACGTGAATTTTGGTTTTGCTGCAGATTACTTCTTCGCACTGTTCGTTATCAGTTTGGTAATCTAACGCTTATAACGGTTGATAATAGTTGTTGTTGCTCTGCCGTTGACCTACACTTGCCAGAAAAACTATGCGTACAGGCCTAATGAGCGACTTTGATAGAGAATAAATATGATAAATAATAGTATTTTTATCAATATTATATTTTTTGGTGGAAAACAATTTAATAACACACATTTATCAACAATTTTTTTAAAAATAATATTAAACAGTTTTTTTTTTTTATATTTTAAATAAGAAAAAAACAACGAAAATTCACTTAGAAAAAGTATGCGTACAAAGTAACAACCCACTGTTCTTAATCGTCGTTTGAAGCTTTTTAGTACCGTTAAACAGCATATTACGGTAAAAAAAAAGCATTAAAGAATGTCAATTACGTGTTGGTTTGCAAATTTTGTCATTAAGTTGATAGATTTCGTCATGGGCAGAAAAACAAAAGAGATTGATCCCGATTTGAGGAAACTCATCGTCAAATTACGCGATGAAGGGAAATCTTTCAGAGAAATTGGCGAAATTGTTGGCAGAACTCATTCTTCTGTCCAAAGAGTAGTCAATAACTTTAATTTGAACGGCTCAGTTAAGTCAAAACCACGCTCTGGGAGGCCCTCAAAGCTGACCGAGAGAGAGAAGAGGGACGTGCTGAAGACGGTGCGGCTAAACCCTGGATTAACTGCAGCCAAGATTAATCAGGAAGTTGCAGAGAAGTACAAGAAAGAGCTTCACGAAGACAGCATAAGAAAATTTTTAAAGAAAAATGAATTAAATGCCCGTGTTGTTCGAAGAAAGCCGCTCATTTCTGAGGCAAATAAAATCAAGCGGCTGGATTTCGCCAGAAAATACTTGGAAGTCACTCCAGACTATTGGAACCAAGTTATTTTTAGTGATGAGAGCAAATTTTGTATATTTGGAATCAAGGGGAGAAAGCTTGTGTGGCGAAAGAGGGGCACAGCGTTCGACGTCCAAAATCTAGCTCCAACCGTTAAGCACGGCGGAGGTGGCGTAATGGTGTGGGGGTGTATGGCAGCAAGTGGAGTCGGCAATTTGGTTTTTATTGAGTCCACAATGAATCATATGGATTACCTCCATATATTAAAAACAAATTTTCACCAAAGCGCCAGACAATTGGGTCTTGGGGAGGACTTTGTCTTCCAACAGGACAATGATCCCAAACACACGGCCCACAATGTCAAGCTCTGGTTGCTCTATAATACTAGACACCATCTTCATTCGCCTCCCCAGTCACCGGACCTTAATCCCATAGAGCATTTATGGGATTTTTTGGAGCGCAGGATCAGAGAGCGAATAATTACGTCAAGGGACATGCTCAAATCGGTTCTGATGGAGGAATGGCTAAAAATTCCGGTTGATTTTACCCGGAAATTGGTGGCATCGATGCCAAAACGGTTGGAAGAGACTAAGAAGCGAAAGGGGTATCCAACCTCATATTATTTTTGCAAATTTTCATTGAAAAAAAGTTATTTTTCTTTTGTTATTTAGTTTGTACGCATACTTTTTCTAAGTAAATTTTCGTTGTTTTTTTCTTATTTTAAATATAAAAAAAAAACTGTTTAATATTATTTTTAAAAAATTGTTGATAAATGTGTGTTATTAAATTGTTTTCCACCAAAAAATATAATATTGATAAAAATACTATTATTTATCATATTTATTCTCTATCAAAGTCGCTCATTAGGCCTGTACGCATAGTTTTTCTGGCAAGTGTATGTCGATTTTTGGAGTTTTTCTGCGCTGCGTTGACATAGCGGAGCCAGCCAGATTTATTGATCTTGTTGGGCCCAGCAATCAGCGCTTTATAAGAACTAAGAGCGGCAGTTCGCCAAACCTATTAGCATCTAAGAGAATTTTGTAAAGAGATTGCGCTCTCCCTTTTTAACGTTCATTCGTTCTCCCACGCAGCGGTCAGTCTTAGCAACCGGCTCGCGTAGATCGAATGTGTGCATATTTACTGTCGCTTTTAACAAGAAACGTTTTCTCTAACATACATATTTACATACATATGCATACTCGCATCTAATAAACAATTAAGACTCGCTAATCAATTGTGTTTTTAATCCAAAGCTATACGAAAAATCTCGATAGCTCAACATTTGGTGACCCCGACGTGAACTCTCTCTATGCATATATGTACATGTACTTACATATATGCATATCAACATAAACACATAAACATATAAACATATAAATATATATATAAAAATGCGCGATCAGCGCACGTGGCCTTTGCCTCGTTCCCTCTGTAGTCTGCACCGAATGGGTGGTGCATTTTTGGGTGTCCAGTTACTGTCGCCGGTCACACGGTGGGTTGCTGATAATGTTGGGTCAGCTTGCTTTGGCTCTTACGCAACTTATGTTGTTTTGGCTAAGTTGCTTATGTGTTGCTGCATATATTGTTGTTGTTTTATTTGGGTTTGACATACAGGGTGTTAACTCTTCCCCCTTTAAATGCGACCGTCCTCGGTTGCTACGTAAACTCCTGCTGGTGTGCTGTCGGTAACCATTTGTTTGTTGTCTAGAGTCTTTCTTTTCATTCTTTTAACGAGTTCGATGAATACTCCCATTATAATTAATAATAGGATGCTGAGTGACGTGTAGCCGATAGTAGCCTGCACAGTCTCTTCGTCTCCGAGTTTCTCCAGAATTTTGGTGTTGTTGGTATTTAGCTCTTTTACCATTTGTAGTGATAAAACTTCGTCCAGCTTGGTTTTCTCTGCTGTTAATTGGAACACTGGGGGTTCTGGCTCCGCGGCTCGTACCTCTTCCGTTTTGTAGGTCGTTTCGCCGATCCTTACTGTAGAGTTGCGGTATTGTATAAGGAATGTGCCTTGGAGTTTATATGTTTTGTCATCCAGTGTGACTGATCCGTTGAATCCGTTCAGCAAGAGGGTACCCGGAAGTATTTCTTCGAAGTCCGGAACGTGTTGATTGTTTATAATGGTGCATTCAGGTTTTTTAAGATTAAGCAGGGCATATAGACAGGTATCATTACTTAGATTTAATAGTTTATCTCTATTACATATTGTTCTTTCATTGTGATTTTCACAAGGTTCTTTTATTGCAAATGTTTCATTATTGTTACATTCTATTAAATTCTCGAATTTTATGTCATTTATGATTTTGCCATTTTTTACTGCTTTAACTTTAAGAGTTTTACATTTGTCTGTACTAATCATGGGAATACTTATAATATAAATTAAATTTTTTCCATTTGTGGCTAGTTTTACTTCGGCAAATTCTAAGAGTTCTTCTATGTTAAAAAACAGATTATTTTCTTTTGTAAAAATTTCTTCGATTACTTTAGTTTCTACTACTGAAAAAATGAATTAATTAATAGTATTTGTTTTTGCCCATGTTATTGCTAGTAGGATATTAGTTATTTCTTCTTTTACTAGTTGAATTTTGTATTTTAGGACATTTGCTTTTTGGTTAATAACCTCTTCTGAATTTTGCGTTAATTTGATGATTTTATTAGTAATATTACCTAATTCATTAATTTTTTCGTTTATTAAACGATTAATAATAACTTGCTTATTATTGTTTTCCAATTGTTCGTTTATCTTATTTATTAAAATTTGATGATCATGTTGATCTGGGTTTCCTGCCAACCATTTCCATGCTGTTCCTATAGCTTCAATAGCTCTTTTAAATTTGAGTTGAGGTCTAAGTCTTCTCAAGTCGTTTTTGATTTGGGATAATTCATACGAAATGAATGGGTGAAGGGAATGATCTGTAGGAAGTGAGTGTAGTGATTCGTTCAATGATGAGTAAATTTCGCTGTATTTGTCTAGATCAAATATATGGATGATTTTGAAAGTGCTGTCTTGTTTGGCTGCCAATCCTGTGACTATTGAGATGATTTGCGAATTGGAATAGTCGAGGACAGTGGTTATCCCCAAGCATGTTGGTAAAATGATCCTGTAAGTTAAGTTCGAATATTATTTTTGTGAACTGTTTTGCCTGAAACTGTTTTAATAGTTGAATTCATGTTTTCTGCTACTATTTCTTTTTGTATCTGGGTGTGAGTTTTGAGCCTAAACGTTTATTGATTTTAACATGGATTATATCTCCTGGTTCGTAGTTTCTCATTTCATTCTTGTTCTTATTATGGTATTCTAGATCGGCTTTTTGTTTGGCTAGGATTTTGTCTGATATTATTTTTCTATTTTCTGCTGTTTTCTCTGGATTGTTAGGAACTGCTGTGCCAAGGAACGTATCAATTGGTTTTTTTTCCGGTTACTGAGTGGTAAGAAGTATTGTATTCTTGTACTGCCTTAAAAAGTGTGTCTGTAAAGCTCATATCTGTGTTGTCTTTTTTAAACATGTCATTATTTCTGATAAAGTGGAGTGGAATCTTTCTATTTGGCCATTACTTGTTGAATTATAGGGTGGTGTTGTGTGTATTTGGATACCAAGTTGACCTTGTAGTAAGAATTTTATTGAAGCTGAATTTAGAGCTTTTCGTTATCGATTATGATAACTTTCGGCATGCCGAATGCTATTAGTATTTCTCTAAGCGGAATTTTTATATCTTCTGCAGCTCTAGATTTTAGGACTTTGACCTGAACGTATTTAGAGAATTTATCAATGCTAGTTAATATGGTGTTTCTTTCTGTCATGTAGATATCAATGTGGACGATTTCGCCTGGAAATTTTGGAATTGGTGTTGCTTGAATTTCGGAATTTGGTGGGTGTCTGTCGTATTTTGACTCTTTGCATGTCAAACATGATTTAACGATTTCTTGAACTTTTTTTGATAGTTGTGGGAAAAATGATTTTTCTAAAATTTGCGCTTTATTTTCAAAAGCGTTCCTATGAGCTCGTGTGTGTTCCTGAGTAATTATTTCGTTCTGTATATTTATGTCGGTGACGTCCTCTACTTTTCTCTGAGTGTATCTAATTTTATAAGAGGAGAAATGGGTTGGGTAGAATTCCTGTATTTTTCCCATAATATGTTCGGGAGTAAACAGCCCGTTAACAATTCTTGGGTCAAGTCGTTCTTTGAAGATGTCGATTAGCTCTTGTTCTGTATAGTGTGGTCGAGTTACTATGTGTCTATGATATGTGGGGAATGGTATTTGAAATTGGTAATCAGATTTTTCGCCAATTAATATAAAAATTTGATTTTTAAACACATTGATGGGAACTTCTATTGAAGGGATTAAGTTGTGCGATGAGCTTTCGTCGCTCATGATTGTAGCTTCGATACTGTGGTTTTCAGTTACTGGATTTCTTGACAATGCGTCTGCTACTACGTTAGTGGTGAAAGTCAATTTTTGGTCTATTGTCTTTGTGTGACTGTCGGACATGTGTTCGGTTCGAATTTTTATGTTGTTAATCGCTTGCGCGGGTAATTGTCTAATTCGAATTTTAGTTTTAGTGTTTACTATCAGAATATCATTTCGCACATCTATAACAACGTTAAGTTGTTTCATTGTATCGTTGCCTAAGATACCATGAAAAGTTTTTAGTGTAGGTAGTACAAAAAATTTTATTGGGGTGTCGTTGAGACTAAACAGGTTAAGAAAAATATGATGTGTGATAGCTATCTGTCCGGCAATTGTGTTGGCAAAGAATGTGTCTTGATTTTTTTTTGGATGTGTTGCAAAAGATGGTTGGATATAGTTCTGATTAGAGCCTGTGTCAATGAGGAAATTCAATAATTTGCCGTCCCTCGTTTTACACTGAAAATATGGCAACGAGGAACGATTTAGACTAAAAAATTTATGTCCGAGGTATCTGTTATTTGATTACCATCATTTGGAGAGGTTTCACCTTCATATGGTAGATCAGTAATACCATGCTCTTCTATAGCGGTGTTGTAACTTTGTTCGTTCATGTAACTCGAATAAGCTTCCGAGTAAGCTTCGGCGTATGCAGTTGCATAGTCGTCGGCTTCGTTGATGACCTGTTCGTTCGTGTTCGGTCCTTGGACTTCCCCTGTGTTTATATGGAATTGTCGTTGAAATTTATTTGGGGTTTGTTCTATTCTATCAGATAAAGGTCTTTTTATAGCGTTTTGATTATTATCTGGCCTGTTCATGTAGTTAATATTTCGAGTTCTGACCGATGGATCGACTTCCATTGGTTGTACAGCGGGATGTGGTTTAGGGGCTATTGGTCTTGGTGGTGCATTAAAGAAGTGTTGCGGTTGTTGAAATAGTTGCCTTTGAATATTTTAAGGTTGCGAAAAATTGGGTTTTGCTGAGTAGTATAAATTGGGGTTGAAATTGGTCCTATTCACGACAGGTGGATTATTAGAGCGGAATGGTTGTTGGGTAATTTTGGGTTGTTGATAATTCCGCGCTGGTAGAGTGGGTGGTTTAACGGAATGTACGGAGTTCCGTATGGATTGATTCTCTATTAATCGACACAAATGTAGCGCATGCTGTAGATCTGTTGGCTCTTTAATAGCTAACAATCTAGGTAAATCTCCATTGAGACCCCTTATGAAAGTATCTAGGGCCTTATCTCTGTAGATCTTGGTGAGCACTCTAAGTGTTTCTAAAGATGAATCATGGTTGTTTATTTGATTCAGAATTAGAGACAGGTGATAATAGACGGTTTGGTAGAACTCGTCTGTTGATTGTCCACGTTGATTGAGCGTATACAATTGATATTCCAATGTCTTAAGATCTCTGCGGTCAGCAAAATGATCTGAAAGACACTGAGATATAGCCTTCCAGTTTAATGGAGTATTATATGCCTCCAAAACGGCATCGGCTTCGCCAACTATTTTGCTACGTACAACCAATAAAATCCCGTAATGTTTTGGCATTCCTTGTGTAGCAGAATATGCTTCGAATATCCTATCTACACTTTTACGCCATGACGTAAATTCGGTTCTTTTTCCAGAGAAATCTTTTAAAATTTTTACAACGTCCGGTAATCTATCTAGTTCGTTAATCTGTCCCATATATTGGGGTAGAATAGTTTGGTCCTCTTCTATTTTGCGATCTATATCTGTGTTAAGCATTTCACGACCTTTTTCTGACAAAATTTTCCTAACATATCTTTCTACAGTGTTTTCTATACATCTTTGAGTTAAGTCTTGGTTTGTCGTTGACTTTGAACTGGTCGATGGAGAATTGTCGTCTGGGGGTGGCATGTTGAGTTGAGAAAATGCTCGTGTAAGGTTAACAATGGTTTGGGATAGGTTAGGACAGGTTTTATCGAAAGTGAAAATTTTGTTTGATTTTATGAGGAATCTTATCCCCTAATTTTTCTTGTAGTGCAGATAGGAACAAGTAAGAAAGCTGTAGTCGAGACTGCTCGACTACGAAATCCCCTGAGCCCTTCTTCGAACGAATCATACTCCAAGAATGCTTCGTTTCGATTCTCTACGCGTAAGAAACTACACATGCAAAAACACGAACACACACACGCTTGTAAGCATGTATGTGTGTGAGCAATGCAGGCGGCTTGCTGTCTCGCTGCCTTTGTTGCTGCGCCACATGGGTTTTGATGAGAAAACTTTGATGATTGATAATTCTGTTTCTAGATGGACAATCGTATTCATTTCTTCAGATTATGATTATGATATTCATATCTACATGCTAAACCAAACAGCATGTCTCTAGTATTTGAAATGCATTTTTTTCACATTTAGGGGGTGGTGGGGCGAAATGGGGACCGGAATCCAAAATCTGACAAAAACCGAAATTGTATTAAATTAGTATCTATATATATGCAGAAGAATTGGAGACTCTAACTCTAAAGATGAATTAGCTAGAATTTTATAACTGGTTCCCGATAAATTCATTTATCGATAACTTTGCAAATATACAAGTTATCGAATTTCTGAAACAAACTCGTACTGCGCGTGCAATATACGAACCTAACACAAAAAGAATGAACTCTCTAGCTTTTGTATCTTCGGAAATCGACGCGTTCAAACATACGGACAGACGGACAGACGGACGGACATGGCTATATCAACTTTTCTCGTCACCGTGATCAAGAATATATATACTTTATGGGGTCTGCCACACCTCCTTCTGCCTGTTACATACTTTTAACAAAACATTATACCCTGATTTCCCATTTTTAATGGGCTCAGGGTATAAAAATGGGGGTGGTATGGCTTGGAAATTTTCTTAATTTACTTTTGAGTTTGTTTGGTGTGTTTGATTAATTAGTTTTCTTAAACTATTCGTTTTTAAATTGTTTGTTCTTTTGTATTCAAGTTTTTCTTGACTGATTTTTAAATTGTTTACTATGTTCGATTAATTATTTTCCTTAAAATATTAATTTTTCAAATTGTTTGGTGCATTTCTAATGCTTAATTTTCTTACGATATTATTCTTTTTTCTTGTATTCTTGTATTTAATATTTTTGAATAAAACTTAATTTCTATGCTTACAATATTATTTTCCACATTGGTGCTTCCTACGCTGATGTCCCGGATTATTCCCTTTTGTCCAATCCCACGTTGGGCACGATGAAGATTGGTGACTCGAGATCCTGTCGGCACATACACAGTTGCGCAGTACTCTACGAACGGAATCTATAGAGTTGACGCACTTTATTTTATTATTATTTTTTTAATTGTTTCACGATAGTGAAGTTTACTCCGTTTATATAGACACAATCTTCGACGAGAACGCTGTAGCTGTCGTGCAGGTACTTTTGGTAGTTCGTCCGAATGTTCTTTGTTTAAACGGTTGTCGCGTTCACTAAGTCGCTGGTTTAAGAGGATCTTTCGCGAACAGCAGCTAAGTAGGCGCTCTGTTTTTCGACACGTAAACTTTTATGTGATTTTATTTTTTTGTGTTTGTTTCACGACAGTGAAAATAAACCGTTTACTCCGTTTATGTAGATACAATCTTCGACGAGAACACGTCCGAAGGATCTTTGTTTAAACGGTTGTCGCGTTCGCTAAGTCACTGGTTTAAGAGGATCTTTCGCGAACAGCAGCTAAGTAGGCGCTCTGTTTTTCGACGCGTAAACTTTTATGTGGTTTAAATTCACTGTCCCTGCTCGGGCGCCAATTAGAAAATCTTTAAGTCTTTTAATTAAAAAAAAACATCATTTATTTCTGAGAGTTGAATTAGAACTAACTTAAGAGCGATTTACAATGTTTTAATGAAACCTATGTTATGCCGGCGTCGCTGCTGACGTCGCTGCGCCTGTTGCTACCGCTGATGTCGTGCCTTGCTGCTATTGGTTGGTGATCGCCATTGGTCAATGCTGCCGCCGTGGAGTTGCACTTGTTGTGCAATTCGCAGGGGGTCGTCTTGCATCCGTTGGTCCCACGGTTAATGGCCTAAAGAGTGCGCGATCAGCGCACGTGGCCTTTGCCTCGTTCCCTCTGTAGTCTGCACCGAATGGGTGGTGCATTTTTGGGTGTCCAGTTACTGTCGCCGGTCACACGGTGGGTTGCTGATAATGTTGGGTCAGCTTGCTTTGGCTCTTACGCAACTTATGTTGTTTTGGCTAAGTTGCTTATGTGTTGCTGCATATATTGTTGTTGTTTTATTTGGGTTTGACATACAGGGTGTTAACTTACATATGCGTGCACTCAGTAGCCTGGGCACAACAGAACAAATAGCCAGTGCCATCATTGCTCAGGTGCTGTTACAGAAACTTGATGTGGCCTCACAAGCTAAATGGGAAGAGAAATTGGAGGATTCGGAGATGGCGTCCCATATACCTGCATATGAAGAAGTGGCCTCTTTCCTTGAGCTTCGCTGCCGCACTTTGGAATCAATGGAATTCTTTCTAAATAACCATTCATCCAGTAAGCAGGTGAATTCTAGCAGTAAATTGGCCAACAGCCGGTCCACATTTCTGGTAACAGACCACAGTGCACACAGTTGCGTTTTTTGTAATAATCCTGAGCATACAATCTATAAATGCTCAAGATTCGCAAACCTATCGCCTACTCTTCGTCTGAATGAAGTCAAGAAAGCTGGGCTATGGTTAAATTGTTTGAAAGGCGGCCATCAGTCGCGACAATGTGGCTCGCGTAGTTGTCGGGTCTGTGGAGTCAAGCATCATACGCTTCTCCACCTTGGCAACTCCAGCACATCGCAGGCAGTAACTCCGTTCCATCAGCAATCCTCATCATCAGGGATGCAGATCACTCCTACTCAGCCCTCAGCTCCGTCCACTACTCTCCTGGCTCAAGATCTGAACAGCGATGTTGCGCTTCTGGCTACCGCAGTGGTTCTGGCCAAGAATCGGTTTGGCGAGCTTGTTCCTTGTCGTGCACTCTTAGATTCAGGCTCCCAGGTACATCTTGTTACAGCCAGGTTTGCCAATCTGCTACAACTTAAGAGAGCAAGGTCATATGCGTCTGTACGTGGCTTAGGCGACTCCAATTTTGCCACCGATGGAAGCACCATTTGCCTCACCTTGCAAGCTCACGCATCGGAGTATGCGACTAGCATAACGGCCATGGTAGCAGCAAATATAACTGGCAGGCAGCCCAGTTTTAATATAAAACAAGCAATTGGAGTATACCGCAGAATATTGTCTTGGCAGATCCAGCTTTCGATAGGCCACAGCGAATAGATTTGCTTATCGGAGTCAGCCTTTTCTATGACTTGCTCTGTGTGGGTCAAATCAAGTTGGCGCCTGGGCTTCCACTGCTGCAGAAGACTCGTCTTGGTTGGGTTGTATCGGGGGGCAAAGCTAGCGGCCACAATTCCACACTAATAGTTTCAAAGACGTCTTCGGATCCAGGTCCAGACTTCGCTACTGATATCCAATTGGACAGTCTTGTTCGTCGTTTCTGGGAGACTGAGAGCTGCAGCGACCCTGTCGTAAACATTAGCAAGGAGGAATCAGATTGCGAAGCGCATTTTGTGAGGCATTACAAACGATTGCCCAGTGGCCAATATTCAGTACGCTTGCCTGTTAAGCTTAATTACGAGCTTCTTGGAGAGTCCTATCAGCAAGCGCTGCGGCGGTTTCTTAATTTGGAGAAGAAATTGAATCGCTTGCCTCATATAAAGTCTCAATATTCAGCGTTCTTGGATGAATATTCTGAGCTGGGTCACATGTCACGCGTTCCTCGCAGCTCATTTCATCAATGCAGATATTTTCTTCCTCATCACTGCGTTTTGAAAGAAGATAGCTCAACTACCAAACTTCGAGTCGTCTTTGATGGATCAGCAGCTACATCAACTGGTTATTCGCTGAACGACATTCTAATGTCAGGTCCTGTCATTCAGCCGAAAATGATCGACATATTGCTGCGTTTCCGGTCCTATCCAGTTGCACTCACTGGTGATATTTGCAAAATGTATCGTTGCGTGAAGGTGCCTGAGCCAGACAGCTATCTGCAATGCATTCTATGGAGGAATTCACCAGATGATGAGTTAGAAGTGTTCAAGCTTGATACGGTCACATATGGCACAAAACCTGCGTCATTCTTGTCTGTGCGTGCCATGCATCAGCTCGCCATAGATGAAAAGGATACCTTTCCAGTCGGATCCGAGGCATTACTTCGCGATTTCTATGTCGACGATTTGATCTCTGGAGGAAATTCAGTCGAAAAGGCAAGACGCGTCATGCAGGAAACAGCTGGAATATTGGCATGTGGCCAGTTCAAGTTGCGAAAGTGGTGTTCAAGCCATCCCATGGTGCTGGACGGCGTAACAGAGTGCGACAAGGAATCACTCATTAGGTTCAACGATGGCAGTGACATTACTAAGACACTTGGCCTCGCATGGGATCCATCATCTGATCAACTTTTGTTCTCATATTTAGCTAAGGATTTAACTACCACGGCATTTTTGCATTCCCTCCAAAGGTTTATATGCACCAGAGGAAAACCAAGTCAAATTTGGTCTGACAATGCCACAAACTTTCTTGGCGCCCGCAACCAGCTTCAGGAGCTGAAGCGTCTATTCCTGTCTGACGCCCACCAGAATGCTGTGAAGGACTTCTGCCTGGCGGAATCAATCGGATGGCATTTCATCCCTCCACGATCTCCTCACTTTGGAGGTTTGTGGGAGGCTGCAGTGAAGACGGCGAAGCATCATTTCTATCGATCTGTTGGCCCTTCTGTCCTAACTTATGATGAGCTTTGCACACTGGTCTGCAACATTGCTGCTGTCATTAATTCACGCCCTTTAGTTTCAATTTCAGAGCACCCAGCAGACTTGGACGTACTGACGCCTGCGCATTTCCTGAACGGTGGTCCTCCTTCATCCTTCAGCGAGCCTAACCTCACGAGGCTCAATTTCAATCGCTTGGATGCCTGGCAGCGCGTAAGCTATCTCCAGCAGGTATTCTGGACACGTTGGCGAGACGAATACATCAACTTACTACAACAGCGGGCTAAATGGAGAACTTCTAAGTCTGGTTTGGCGGTTGGCGACGTAGTTCTCGTAAAGGATGAGAATCTTCCGCCGCTTAAGTGGCCACTGGCCAGAATAATTGAACTTATCCCTGGACGTGACGGCGTTGCACGGGTGGCCGTGCTCAAAACTGAAGCTTGCGAGACAAGAAGAGCTACAAACAAGCTGTGCTTGCTGCCCCTTAAGGATTCTGTTTAAGACTAAGTCTTCAACGGGGGGAGGATGTTGGGCCCAGCAATCAGCGCTTTATAAGAACTAAGAGCGGCAGTTCGCTAAACCTATTAGCATCTAAGAGAATTTTGTAAAGAGATTGCGCTCTTCCTTTTTAACGTTCATTCGTTCTCCCACGCAGCGGTCAGTCTTAGCAACCGGCTCGCGTAGATCGAATGTGTGCATATTTACTGTCGCTTTTAACAAGAAACGTTTTCTTTAACATACATATTTACATACATATGCATACTCGCATCTAATAAACAATTAAGACTCGCTAATCAATTGTGTTTTTAATCCAAAGCTATACGAAAAATCTCGATAGCTCAACAGATCTCTTTATTTTGTTTTTGTTTTGATTGTCGGAGAGATAAAGAATGTCACTTTCGCGATGCGCTCGTATGCACGTGCGTAAGGTTTGGCAGATCACACCGAACTGAAATCAAATTAATAGAAGAAGGCTCACGATATTCAGAGAAGGCAAAGAGAGTTTAAAGCAGAAACGCAAACTGTGTATACCCACGCACAAGACAAATCGAAAGAACGGCATAGACAGTTCAACGGAAAGTGTTTCACTGCGACAAATTTGGGCACCGAGCAAGCGAATGCAAATCAAAGAAGAGGAACCAAAAGAGGTACGACAGAAAGAGAGTGAGCAGCGAACAAGCAAGCAGCTTAATGTTAAATTGTTTTGCTGGAAAGCAGAAAAAGAGCGTATGGTGCGTAGACAGCGGCGCAACATCTCATGTGTTGCGATCGCAACATGTTTATAAACTACGCTGAAAAAGAATTGCCGATAATGCTAGCTGCAAATAAGTATTTTGCTGCAAAGGGAATTGGAAACGTGAAAATAAAAGGTGAAAACAGGATAATAAATTGGAAACGTGAAAATAAAAGGTGAAAACAGGATAATAAATTTTAAAAATGTTTTGCATGTGCCCGAACCCCATATGAATTTCTTCTCAGTGAGCGCAGCAGCTAAATTTGAAAACTCCACATCATTTAAAGGCAAACTGTCGATTATTAAAAACAATAAAGGCGAAGTATTGTTAAAAGCAAACGAAGAAAATAATCTGTATGTGTTTACTCAAAACTCACAAAGCAGCTCAGTACATTCAATGAGCACAGTTTCGCCCACAATGCAATTGCATAATAGATTTGGACCCCTAAATTTTAAAGATTTAAAACAGCTGAACGATAAACAGCTAGCGCACGGTATGAATGTTGACAAAATGCAAGTGCAAATGAATTGTGATACTTGTAACCAGTCCAAATTAAAGGCTTTGCCGTTTAATCAAAAAATGAATCTATGTACAGAGGATGTGCTTGAATTAGTGCACACAGATGTATGTGGACCAATGAATGTCAAGTCAATTGGTGGCAATCGTTACTTTGTGACATTTATTGACAATTACTCGCGCATGATATTTGTCTATATAATGAAAGCAAAAAACGAAGTTTTCAAAAAATTCAAGATGTTTAAAAGCTTTGCAGAATGCCAAAATGGCAAAAAAAATAAAGGCTTTACGCAACGATAATGACACGGAGTAGTCAATAAACAGTTTACTGATTTTTTGACTGAATGCGGTATACAAAGGCATTTAAACGGCGTTGCAGAGCGTGCCAACCGGACCATAGTAGAAATGGCGAAAAGTCTACTAATCCATGCAAAGCTTGGTGAGTTTTTGTGGGCAGAGGCTGTCACAATGGCAGTGTATTTGCGTAACAGATGTTCCACAAAGGCATTAAATGGAGGCACACCTTTCGAAATGTGGAGAGATCGGAAGCCTTCTGTAAAGGATTTGCGAGTGTTTGGATCTCGCGTGTTTGCTCTGGACTAGGCTAAGACAAGCAAATTCCAGGCGAAAGGAAAGGAGTACATTTTTGTTGGATACTCTTACACCGCAAAGGCATACCGTCTGTACGATCCGGAGAAGCAGAGTGTTATCGAAAGGCGTGACGTTAAATTAGTAGAGGGTGAGTTTGACACAAAAACAATTGAAAATGTTAAAGACACGAGTAATGATTTCATGACGATCATAATAAGCCTTGATACACCGGAGCTTCTAGGTCATGAGCAGATGACACCGGATGAGAGCAGCAAATCAGAAGAAGGGCAAGAGAACGAAGAGAATCCAGAAGTTGAAAACAACAACAATGATCCTCCAGTAACGCGACGGCAGCGCGGGCCGGGCAGGCCTACGATAATCCAAAATGGTCAACCAGGACGACCAACGAAACAGTACCAGACGAGGCTCAACGTTGTGTTTGACCAAGTAGACACAGAGACACCCCAGTCAGTCGATGAGGCGTTGCAGAGTCAATATGTGCAAGAATGGAGAGAGTCTATGCAAACAGAGTACAGAGCACTCCAAGAAAACGGCACATGGACATTATGCGACCTACCTCCAGCGCAAAAGGCGATTGGTTCTAAATGGGTTTTTCGAATCAAACGCGATAAAAATGGAAATGTCGAGAAGTTCAAATCTCGCTTAGTTGCACAAGGATGTGGGCAACAATTTGGCGTAAAATATTTGGAAACATTTTCGCCAGTAATTAGATACGAGACAATCAGGATGCTTCTCGTGATAGCTGCAGAAAAACATTTGTATATGCATCAAATAGATATAACAAATGCATATCTAAACAGCGAGCTTCATGAGACTGTGTATGTGAAGCAGCCTCCAAACTTTGTGGACAACAGTCAACCTAAAGCAGTTCTAAAACTGAACAAGGCGCTTTACGGATTTAAGCCATCAGGGCGTGCTTGGAATAAAACACTTGATGAGGTCTTGTATTCCATTGGATTCGGCAAATGCAAAAACGAGGCCTGTTTGTACACCAAAGTGGAAGAAGAAGCATTCAAATATATTGCCGTCTACGTCGACGACTTAATCATCGCGTGTCCAAATAGCAATGATTAAGAAGAAGCTTGCATCAAAGTTCAAGATGCATGATGGAAGCCCCATGAGCTATTTCCTAGGCATGGAAATTGAGAGGGACGGTGAACTAGGTTCAATTTCGCTATGCCATTCAAAGATTGGAAACATACGGCATGAGCAAATGTCGGCAAGTCAATACACCACTTGATCTAGGGTTTCAAGTTGAATATAGCGACGACGCCTGTAAAAAGGTAAATAAATCCCTATTCCAGCCACTAATTGGTTCCCTTATGTATTTAGCAGTGCTGAGCCGACCCGATATTTTGCACGCAGTATGCAAACTATCTCAAAGAAATAACGATCCACATGCAGAGCATGAAGCTGCTGCAAAACATATTCTTAGATACCAGGCAGATAAGATGGATTTGGCAATCACATACAGCAAACGTGATGCATCAGCAACAGGATACGCCGATGCAGATTGGGCAAATGACAGAAGAGACAGACGCTCATACAGTGGCTACGCGTTCTTCCTCGCTGGCACTGTATTCTCTTGGGCTTCAGCAAAGCAAAGTGTCGTTGCTCTAAGCAGCACAGAAGCGGAGTACATTGCATTAACGTTCGCTGCAAAGGAAGCAGTCTATTTGCGAAGACTTTTAAATGAGATTGGCTGATCAACAGATGGGAAGCCAATTAAGATCCGTGGATACAATATCAGCTCGCAACACACTGCACAAAATCCAGTGCATCACAAACGGACAAAGCACATAGATAATAAGTTCCACTTTGTTTGTGAAAAAATACAATCTAAAGAGATAGAGCTTACATATGTGAATTCAAATTGTAACGTAGCTGATATTCTTACCAAATGTTTACATAAGTCTAAGCATAACTATTTAGTTAAGTTACTTGGTTTATTCTAGTAAAAGATTTGTTAACTAAAACAAGTAAGGCTCTAGTCAAGACGGCTCGACTACGAGATACCCTGAACCCTGCAAAAAAAGTGATACTCTTCTTCTTTACGCACTTATGAGCGCGCGAGTTATGATATCCAAATAGAGAGAGCACACTTCAATAAGTTTGATCAACAGTTTTTATACCCTGAACCCATTGAAAATGGGAAATCAGGGTAAAATGGTTTTGTTAAAAGTATGTAACAGGCAGAAGGAGGCGTGGCAGACCCCATAAAGTATATATATTCTTGATCAGGGTGACGAGAAAAGTTGACATAGCCATGTCCGTCTGTCCGTCTGTCCGTATGTTTGAACGCGTCGTTTTCCGAAGATACAAAAGCTAGAGAGTTCATTCTTTTTGTGTTAGGTCCGTATATTGCGCGCGCAGTACGAGTTTGTTTCAGAAATTCGATAACTTGTATATTTGCAAAGTTATCGATAACTGAAATTATCGGGAACCAGTTATAAAATTCTAGCTAATTAATCTTTAGAGTTAGAGTCTCCAAGTCTTCTGCATATATATAGATACCAATTTAATACAATTTCGTTTTTATCAGATTTTGGATTCCGGTCCCCAATTCGCCCCCACACCCCCAAATGTGTAAAAAATGCATTTCAAATACTAGAGACATACAGTTTGGTTTGGCATATAGATATGAATATCATAATCTTAATCTGAACATATCAATACGATTGTCCATCTAGAAACAGAATTATTAGTCTATAAAGTTTTCTCATCAAAACCCATGTGGCGCAGCAAGCAAGGCAGCGACACAGCAAGACGCATTGCGGGCGTTCGTTTCAACAAATGTATTTGTTGAAGCCCTTGCGATATTGAATAATAACACTTTGTGAATTTGATTTGTAATTTGTATATTCTCGTTATAATACTTATTATTATTTGGCGATACAACACACTTGTATAGTCGTCGTGCGTTATGTTTGTTCACGCACTCCGGCTGGACAGACAATTATGGCTCAGTAGCACCAGGATTCGCCCAAGCGCTCCAGCTCACGCCAGGGTTTGCACTGTCTACTCCGGAGGTTCGCTCGGCTGTACAGGCTACTCCTACTACTGGACTCGCTCTTGGCACACCTAGGTTCTTATGCGCACAATTTCTACCTATTCGCACGGCTGCGTGAACCTACACAAGTTTTGTGACGAGACTTCTGGGTCCTTATAGGTGTCTGCAGTATCCTCCCAGGATACTTTGGATGCTCCCACGATGTCCTGTCTGCTTCGAGTCCTGGATATCGGTGTCCTGCGTCGATATCGTAGTCCTTCGATGTCTTCACTCGCGTTGACTTGTATTTGCACTTCACTTGAATCTCCCTCTTGATCTTCACTCTCGATCTCACTCTTGATTCTTCACTCTTGATTCTTGCGTACTTTCTGATCGCCTCTATGACACCGCCGGTGCCCTTTTATAGGGCCGCCGCAGGCCCTGTTCGGCTCTGGAGCGGGGCCTGCCTGCCGCTCGTGCCCACATAACGGCAGAATCGCGTGATCTGGGTGACGCCAGCAGGCCGCCAAATGTCGTGGCAGCTTCGCGTTGGCCGAAGTACCGCTGTTGCTATGCAAAAAGACAGCGTCCGTCACTTGGAGCGGTACCTCGGCTAACGGTGCCCTATGACCTGCGGTCGAGCGACGCGAGCCAATTGCTGACACTATAGGAGCGAGAGAGACAGACTATAGTCCGCTCTCTGATCCTTCTAGTCGCGAGGGTTGCTCCTATAGTGTTCGCGTCGCTGTGTGGAGCAATATATGCATGCACGTATGTGCATATAAACACACAGCAAATACATGTGTTTATATACACTGCATACGTGCATACCTATATTGCTCCTCACACTCCCCTCTTCCTTCGGAAAACACGACCATTGTGTTTTTGAATTCCGCGCCTCTTTTCTCGTTGCTGCTCCATCTTGCGTTGAATGATGACACGCTGCTCTACAGCGCGTCGATCATTGCTGTTAACGCTCTGTTAACAGCGCCACGCTGCTCATCAGCTGGTTTCCGCTCGCTGCTGGCAACTCTGGGCGTTGCTGGTAAGTAACTTAGATGTTTTTAATTTTTCTCTTACGTATTTTTAATCATGAATTCCACTCCTCCAGCCCGAGTTGGTGCCTCCATGATGCCCCTGGACCCGATGGGCCTGCCGCCGCCTCTGCCCACGCCGGGCGCCGCTGCAAACACTCCTCTTCGTGATTGCAGGCCCCGGTGGCTACGGCGCAGGTGCGCAGGTCAAATGGCCAATTCTCCCAATTGGCACACCTCGTCCCTTGGCGCTGGAAGCGTTGTTTCCACCTATGGATGGGCTCTTTGTGTCCTCGAGGACTCTCGGATGGAGCCACGCCTTCGTTTTCTCGTGGTGCTGTTGGACTTCAGGTATTATCGGCGTCGTTCGCAAGCCGGTCGACGGCGGCGTAACGGTGAGAAATGGCAATGGCAACACTCTCCTCGTCTGCGCATAGCTCCAGCGGAATCGCCGGCCAATGCACGAGGATTCGCCAGAGCCCCTTTCTCCACCCGTCACGCCAGTGGCCGCGACCGGCCGCGTGGCAGGCGCCCACACTCCCCGTCGTCCAACAGCAGCCACTCACCAGTTTGTGCGTGTTGATTCGCTGTTGCCACTCTCCAGTTTGTACGTGTTTTGTTTGTGTTGATTTGCCTTTAGAAATTTCGAAGTGGACGTCGTTCGCGACTGGGGCCGGTGCTCGAAGATTTGGCGTCGGTTGTGCGTATCGGAGCACTCCTCATACGCGCATAGCGATCAGCGGAGTCACTGGCCAATGCGCGAGGACCGGCCGATAGCTCTTCCGACGCCTCAGAACGACCCACCGGTGTGCACCCAGCCGCGTGGCACACGTCCACCGTTTCAACTTCCAAAAGCCCAACGAGCCGTCTGCCTGCATGCTCTTATATAGCCCACGCCGCCGCTCTGCCGACGACGCGGGCATCAGCATCTAACGGGATGCATTTCGGCCTACTCTAGCATACCCTTCCTGGTTGCTGAATTCCAGGCAGGCCGAGCGCTACGGTATCGCCCCGATACCGCTGCAATGCATCCCCTTGCCCCGCATCCTTGTCTGCCCTCCTAAGACAAACGCAGTCTATGCCTTTGCAAGTTCTCTCTTGCCTTGCATAGTTGTTGCCTGTGTTAAATGCACTATGCAAATTGTTCACTGGGTTACGCGCCTACGCATGTTGTTGTTGCCCGTTTTGTATGCTGCGTGCCTTTTGTTGTTGGCTGTTTTGCATGTCGTATGCATTTTGTTGTTGCTCGCCTCTCTCGAGCTAACGGCGTTTGCTGTGCGTTCGCTCGCCTCTCGCGAGCTAACGGCTGATCGCTGGGCTCGCTCGTCTCTCGCGGGGCCATTGACCTTTTCTCATGCGTTGCTCTCGCTTGTCCGTAGTCAGCTGTGTATGTTTTTGTTGTCGCGTGCGCTTGCTCGGAGCATACATTGTTGTTGTTTATGTTTATGCTTTAGCGTGCGCGTCCAACTCTTGAGCTGAGCGTGTTGTTGTTTCGTACGCTTGTTTGTTGTGCGTGTTGTTGTTACGTACGTAACAGTGCACGCGCAATTTCAAATTTTGTTGTTGCGCGCACTTAGCTAACAGTTTTAACTGTTCGCTTCCACTGCAGTGCGCGCGTTATTTAAAAATTTGTTGTTGCGCGTCACTTAGTTAACAGTTTTAAATTTAAATTTTTTTTTCCGTTATAGGTGTTTTCAGGCGTTTTTAGGAGCAATACACATCGCGATGTGTATTCACTCCCTTTTTTTTTTTTTTTTTTGAAATTATTACTTTACGCAGCTTGCTCTGCCACGCTATGCGACTCACCCGTCTCGCCTCTCCACGGTTTCAGGTCAGCCACATGCGCGGTCCGGGTCCGTTTTTCGGCATCCGAGTTGATGCTGCAGATGATAGGCGACACAAATTTGATTACAGTATACGGCCCTCCGTATCGCGGCTTCCATTGCCGCCGCCGCAAGTTGAAATGCCGCGCCTGCTCTTGAATTGGTCTTTCCAACTTTTCCAAGAGCTTCTCGGGCCTGTGGACGGCTGCCTGTCGCTGACTGGACTTGCAGCGCTGGCACAGCTCGCACCGCTGCACGTAGCTGCGCACTTCCCGGTACATCCCTGGCCAGTAGTACCTCGCTGCCACCCGAGCAATGGTTTTTCTGCTCCCAAGGTGGCCAGCGGTGGGTGCGTCGTGGCTCACCTCTAGCACGTGCTTGCGCCGCTCTGTCGGCACACACAGCCTCCACGCAGCTACATCATCTTGGCTGGCTTGGTGCGGGACGTGTCGATATAAGTTTCCAGACTCTTCTTTGTAGTCTGGAAACTTGTGCGGAGCTCGGTGCAAGCCCTGGCGCAGCTTTCGAAGCCAGCGACATCCTGTCCCAGCTGGCATCTCCTTGCTCTTGGTCAAGCGGCCTGCATCCTTTTGGATCGCCTTTAACGGCGTCTCGCGACCCACTTCCTCACTGGCCACAGCCACTGCCAGCTTTGCCTCCCGCTGTCCATCCCACTGTGGATTTCTTGGCTCAAGCCTCAGCGCCAAGCCGCCACATTCCAATGTGGTGCCAATGCCGGCCAAGAAATCCCAGCCCAGCACCAGATCGTCGATCACTCCTGGCAGAATTAGCAATGCAATGTGCACTTGCTGACTCCCCAGGCTGACCTTCGTCTCCAGTTGCGAGTCCACTTCACTGCAACTGCCGTTCGCCAGACGTATGCGTCGCCTTGTGGCACGCACCACGCCCACTCCTTGGAGCCTTTCAGCGAGCTTTTCGCTAATAAAGCTGCTGGAGGCTCCTGTGTCGATCGTGGCTTTCTGCTGCCTGGCTCCAATGACCACGATCGCCGTCAGTTGGTGGCCTTCGTCATGTAGGCTGCCTACTAACGCCTGGGGGGGCTCCTTGACGCTGCTCCCGCTTGCCCCTGGATGGCGGGTGTCGCTGGTCATTTCCCCACTGGCAACAGGTAATCGTGCGCACGCCTATACGTCCACACTGCCAGCAGAACTCCAGTGCCTTGTTACGGCACTCCAGAGCCCGGTGCCTTTCCTGGCCTCACATCCGGCATGCCCTGGCAGGATTGGGAATGTGTGTCCTTTGTCCTGGGGCACCAGTCCTTGGCGCTGGACGAGGACACAGACACTCCTCTTTGTGGCCAGCGTCATCCGCCATGACCATCAAACGCGTCTGTGTTGGCCGCTGCAGCCGACGCAATCTCTCGTGGTCTCGCTCCAACTCCTCGAACTCGTCGGCCAGCCTCATCAGCTCCATCAGACTCTGGAACTGATAAGGCCGAGCGTAGGCGCGCAGATCAGGGAGGCTGTTGTTGTAAATCAACTTTATCTCATGATCTGGCCCATAACGCAGCGGCCGCATGAGAGTCTGCATCTCCACCATGTAGATCTTGAATGGCTCGTCCACCATCTGCTTTCGACGCTTGCCCTCGTCCTTGAGATCCTCCAGGTAGGCCCTCGGCAGGAAGAACTCCTGGAAGCTTCTCACGAAGGTTCCCCACGTCTTCCAGTGCCTATTGTTGGCCACGTACCACTTTAGAGCCATGCCTTTCAGCAGCTCTGGCATCGCTCTTGGGATCAGATCCAGATCCAGGCCATAGGTGTCTGCTGACCACTCCACCTGCTCCAGGAACTCCAAAGGCTTTGAGGTGCCATCGAACCGGAAGTTCCACTCCCTCACCTGTTTGGCCACCTTTGGGTACTCCTGCTCTGAGCTGCTTGGCCCTCGCGTCCTTATTTCAGGCTGCGGTGTAGACGTGGCTCTCCATGCTCCTTGCTCTGTCTGTTGCAGCCGCGCAGCGGCACTGGTGGATGGCAGAGATAGCCGCGCCGCATTTGGATCTTCCTCGTACTCTTCGTTTCCAACGACGACAGTTGGTACGTCCTCATTATTTGACGGGCGGCGTCCATGCAGACGCGCCAGCTCGGCGAGCCTGAGCGAATATGGGATCCTTCCCTCGTTCGTCTCCACCCACTCACCGAACTGTCTCCGCATCACGTCCAATGTGCCCGACAGCGTGACTCCGAACTCGTCGCCGTATCGTAGCACATCGTCCTTTTTGAGGTTATACACCCAAGCTCGCACCATTGTTTTTGCAATATTCTTGCTGCCGCCTGTAGAGCACTTTTAGAACCCCCAGCAGCAGTTGATGTTCGTTCGGTTGGGTAGCTGCTGTGAGCTTGCATACGCACACACATTCACATACACATTTACACTTCCTTGCTATATGTGTAAGCATTTATGTACCTGTGTGCGATACACTTGCTGCATGTAGCAATTTTTCCCAGCGATTGCTGTGTGGTAGCTGATGTGAGACTACACACACACATACATACATACATATGTGTACGTTTGTGATGTGATAATCACAATCGCCGGGTATCACTTGTATAGGCATTTGAATGAATGCTCTGCCTGGGGCATTTGCATGTTTCGTGCATGGGTCTCGAATATTGGGCGTGTGCCTACCTCAATTTTGAAATTAATTAAACGATTTTGGGTAATTTTAGTAAAAGAAAACTGAAAATGATTCGTGAATAAGAAATTTAATATAAATAAAACATAATACATGTATATTTTTGTTATTTAGTGGAAAATAAAAGGGTAATTTTACCTGTATATCTAGGCATTTCTTTAAAAGGCTTATATGTGACCTGAATTTGCGCAAGCATTTGAACAACTTGTCCCCTTTTTGCCTATAGGGTCAAATCAAGTACTAAATATTAAACAACAAATGATAACTGATCAATAGGTAATCAAAAATAATTGCCCATTGCACACTTATTTTTTGCAATATTCTTGCTGCCGCCTGTAGAGCACTTTTAGAACCCCCAGCAGCAGTTGATGTTCGTTCGGTTGGGTAGCTGCTGTGAGCTTGCATACGCACACACATTCACATACACATTTACACTTCCTTGCTATATGTGTAAGCATTTATGTACCTGTGTGCGATACACTTGCTGCATGTAGCAATTCTAATTTCCCAGCGATTGCTGTGTGGTAGATGATGTCAGCCTACACACACACGTACATATGTGTACGTTTGTGATGTGATAATCACAATCACTTGTATAGGCATTTGAATGAATGCTCTGCCTGGGGTATTTGCATGTTTCGTGCTGTGAGGAGCAATATAGGTAGTCACGTATGCAGTGTATATAAACACATGTATTTGCTGTGTGTTTATATGCACATACGTGCATGCATATATTGCTCCACACAGCGACGCGAACACTATAGGAGCAACCCTCGCGACTGGAAGCGTCAGAGAGCGGACTATAGTCTGTCTCTCTCGCTCCTATAGTGTCAGCAATTGGCTCGCGTCGCTCGACCGCAGGTCATAGGGCACCGTTAGCCGAGGTACCGCTCCAAGTGACGGACGCTGTCTTTTTGCAAAGCAACAACGGTACTTCGGCCAACGCGAAGCTGCCACGACATTTGGCGGCCTGCTGGCGGCACCCAGATCACGCGATTGTGCCGTTAGATGGGCACGAGCGGCAGGCAGGCCCCGCTCCAGAGCCGAACAGGGCCTGTGGCTGCCCTATAAAAGGGCACCGGCGGTGTCATAGAGGCAATCAGAAAAGTAATCAAGAATCAAGAGTGAAGATCGAGAGTGAAGATCAAGAGTGAGATTCAAGTGAAGTGCAAATACAAGTCAACGCGAGTGAAGACACAATACATCGAAGGACTACGATATCGACGCAGGACACCGATATCCAGGACTCGAAGCAGACAGGACATCGTGGGAGCATCCAAAGTATCCTGGGAGGATACTTCAGACACCTATAAGGACCCAGACATACAGAAGCAGTAGTGGCCATCAACTATCGAGTTGATACAAGGCAGCTGCAAATTGTATTCTGGCCAGAAGTCTCGTCACCGAGTTTGTGTAAGTTCACGCAGCCGTGCGAAAAGGTGAAAAGTGTGAGCATAAGAACCTAGGTGTGCCAAGAGCGAGTCCAGCAGTAGGAGTAGCCTGTACATCCGAGCGAGCCGCCGGAGTAGACAGTGCCAATCCTGGCGTGAGCTGGAGCGCTTGGGCGAATCCTGGTGCTACTGAGCCATATTTTCACGCCCGGTCGGAGTGCGTGAACAAGCAACATAAGGCTCGACGACTTCAAAAGTGCATTGTGATACGAAATACCGATATAATTATAACGAGATTATACCAAGTTCAAACAGAAACTCATTTAAACGTTATTATTCCAATATCGCAAGGGCTTCAACAAATAAATTTGTTGAAACGAACTCACAGTCGGCTGAAACTGGCCCGGCTTAGACTCGGGTATAACCGAAGGTTCGTTACAGTGCATGGGTCTCGAATATTGGGCGTGTGCCTATCTCAACTTTGAATTAAGTAAACGATTTTGGGTTCGAATTGCAGGAGAGGGCAATTATTTTTTATTACCTATTGATCAGTTATCATTTGTTGTTTAATATTTAGTACTTGATTTGACCCTATAGGCAAAAATGGGACAAGTTGTTCAAATGCTTGCGCAAATTCAGGTCACATATAAGCCTTTTAAAGAAATGCCTAGATATACAGGTAAAATTACCCTTTTATTTTCCACTAAATAACAAAAATATACATGTATTATGTTTTATTTATATTAAATTTCTTATTCACGAATCATTTTCAGTTTTCTTTTACTAAAATTACCCAAAATCGTTTAATTAATTTCAAAATTGAGGTAGGCACACGCCCAATATTCGAGACCCATGCACGAAACATGCAAATGCCCCAGGCAGAGCATTCATTCAAATGCCTATACAAGTGATACCCGGCGATTGTGATTATCACATCACAAACGTACACAAATGTATGTATGTATGTGTGTGTGTAAACTCACATCAGCTACCACACAGCAATCGCTGGGAAAAATTGCTACATGCATCAAGTGTATCGCACACAGGCACATAAATGCTTACACATATAGCGAGGAAGTTTTTTTTTTGTATTCGTTTATTAACAAAATTATATTATATTATTACATTAAGTTATTTAGCTGAGGCGACTAGAGATAGCGACTAGTGATAGCGCAAGATGCTTGCGGGACGGCCGTAAAGCATTGCTTCGCAAGCGCTTTGCACTATCTTAGGCTGGGACACCTCGTCTTCTTATCCGCTCAAATCTGCGGAGCTCCGTCATGACCGTGGCTGCGAAGGTGCTTGTTAGATTCCAAGCTGCCTCCGATTCTAGCATGATGTTGACGATATTGTCCGCTCCAATGGAACGGCCAACTGCCTCTTCTAGGCAACGCCTCTCCTCCTGGAAGCGTCCACACTCAAACAGAACGTGTTTGGCATCTTCTACCAGACCTAGTCCGCACCATGGGCATTCGTCAGTTTCGTCGTGGCCAAAGCGCTTCAGATAGCTCCGAAAGCATCCATGTCCCGTGAAAATCTGCGAAAGATAAAAATTAACCTCACCGTGTTTACGGTTTAGCCAAGGATCAAGCTCCGGGATGAGCGTGTGGGTCCATCGCCCTTTTGTTGAGCGGTTCCACCTTCTTTGCCATCGTGCAGTGCTGTTTGCCCTGATAACGTTGCGTCGTACGGGCTCATGTGTGTTCCGCTCCACGGCTTCGGCAACCAAGTCCTCCAGTGGTACCATGCCGGCAATGACTCAGTATCTTTAAGCTCCTTTTCTATGGTGACGACTGCTACATCATCAGCAAAGCCAATGGTGTGCGCGCCTGCTGGTAGTTCCAAGCGCAGTACGCCGTCGTACATCATATTCCATAGGAGAGGCCCCAGCACTGAACCTTGGGGGACTCCAGCTGACACTATATGAGTTTGGGGACCCTCACTCGTATTGTATATTAGTGTTCTTCCTCTGAAGTAGCTCCTCACTATCTCTTTTAGATATTTAGGGATATTATATTGTGACATCGCATCCAGTATCATATCCCAACTAGCTGTGTTGAAGGCATTCTTCACATCAAGAGTCGCAATGATGCAGTAGTGCTTCGTCCCGTGCTTCCATCTGGTGCCTTGGATGGCGGAAGCTGCCAGGCCGACAACTTTATCAAGCGCATCTGCTGTTGAACGGGCCTTCCGGAAACCAAATTGGTTAGGTGAAAGGCCTCCGGCGCTATCAATGGCACTCTCCAGCCTAGAGTAAATCAGTTTCTCAAACACCTTTCCCATGGTGTCTAAGAGACAGATTGGTCTATATGAAGATGGCTCATCCGGTGGTTTGCCAGCCTTAGGTAGCAATACCAAGTTCTGAATTTTCCATATTGCGGGGAACGTCTCATGAATTATACATTCGTTGTATAATTCCGCGAACGCGGTTGGGTGCAAGGCGAGGGCTAGCTTTAGCGCATGATTTGGGACCCCGTCTGGCCCAGGGGCTGAGTTAAGTCTAAGACCTCTGAGAGCTACTAATATTTCCTCGTCCGTAACTAAGTCAATGTGGGTGCTCGTTGAGCCCTGCTCGGCAGACATGGTCTGAGGGGCATGAATGGAGTTTTGTCTTTCTGGAAAGAGCGTTTCCACAATCGATTTAAGCTCCAAACGATCCATAGGCTGCACCTGATTACCTGCGTATAGTCTTTTAACCACTATCTTATATGCCCTGCCCCAAGGGTCATATTCGGCTGAGTCGCACAATTCTAAAAAGCACTCTCTTTTGCTTGCCCGAATGGCCTTCTTCAACTGTCCTCTAGCCGCCTAGTATGCTAGTTGCTTTTCTACATATGTGGTCCTACCACGGGCGCGTTGGTAGCTTCTTCTCGCCTGGATGCATTTGCGTCGAATGTCACCTATTTGTGCATTCCACCAATACATAGGCGTTTGTTGTCGCATGAACCTCTTGCGGCGTAGCATGCTACTACTGCAGGCACTCTGAATTTGGGCTACCATTTGGCATGCTCTGGCCTCAGCATTGCCAGATGTGCCCAGCGACTGAATGGCCACTGAAAAGGCCAAGGGATTGAAAGTATCCAGCTGATACGATTCTCTCCACAAGTTTGGCGCCCTGGCAAGTGGCTCCCCTATTGTGAACAGAAGTGCCGTATGATCGCTGCCCGTATAACTATCGCAATGACTCCATGTTGCTTCCCGAAAAAGGGATGAAGTGACAAAAGTAATGTCAATTACTGATCCGTATCCAGCCCTACTGAAGGTGTACTCTTGGCCAGTATTGAGCAGTGCAACATCTAATGTCGCGAAGATCTCCAGAAGGATACCGCCTCTGGTATTAGTTGTGTGGCTACCCCATTCTAACGCCCATGAATTGAAGTCGCCTGCTATAATGGCCTTCCGACCCCTAGCATCCACGGCAAGCTCATCGAGCGTCGCTGAGAAATCGCTGAGCTGCATGCTGGGGGCCAGGTAGCAACTGTATAGCCATAAGTTACCGTATCGGCCGCGTACGAATCCATTGAATGGCTTAACATCTGAAAGCACTTTCGCTGAACCGCCACATGCCCATAGCGCTGCTTTGCCAGTACTGTCTGTTGCCCACGTTCTGGGACAGCTGCTCTTACAGTGATGAGGTTCACTGAGATTTTGAATTGAATTTTTCTCTTACAGTCTGCTCTAGTAGATCTTGCGCAGCTATACAATTATTTAAGTTAAGTTGAAGAAACCTTAACATTTCATTTTACGCGCAGCTTCACGGTAGGATGGCCACATGAAGCTGCCTGCTGAATGATCCGTCTGCTTTCCGCCTTTACGGACGCAGAGGCTACATTTGGGTGGCTTGGTGCATGCTTTTGCACTATGACCCATCTCGCCACACCTGAAGCAGGCACCCTTCAGATCACAGTCGCTAGCACAGTTAGCGGCTATATGACCGTAGTCGAGGCACTTGAAACAACGTTTAGGCTGGTCCACGGCTCGGATACGGCATACTACCCATCCTATCCTAATTTTGGACAGCTCGAGCAGAGTTTTGGCTTTCCCAACCGGGAGAGCAACTGTAGCTCTTTGCTGTCCACCGTATGCAGACCGAAGCGATTTAATAACCGCCATTGGGAGTGAGCTATCTTTCAACTTCGCCCTAATTGCCTCTAGTATCTCCTCTTTGCTCGCTAGTTCATCAAGATCACGAATCTCAATGTGCTCCATTTCAGTAAGTGTTTTAACTACCGCTCTGTCACCCAATGCCTTGCCTACAGCCTCATGAAGAGCCTCTGCGCTATGCTCCGGCTTCCTGCTTAGTTGCAGCAGAAGGTCTCCCTTAACTGTCTTCCTAATCCCCTGAACATCACCGCTCAGATGTTTTAAATTTGGGTCACTCTTAACTACGCGAAGCATGTCCGCATAGCTGCACCCGCCTACGCCAGAGATCGCAATTGCGTCAGTTCTGGGCCGCTTTTGAATGGGCTTGCGACCCTTGACGACCGTCCAGCTACTCTTGCTAGTCTGTGGATCTGCTTGATTTGCATTCCTAACTGCCGCACCTATTGCTATTGGTTCTACCGTTACGCTTCTGTTGGGCCTCGACTTTTTTGAAGGAGTTTTCCTCACTTCGGCGGCTACTTCCCTTGGCCGTTTGGGCGTATTGCTACTCTTTTGAGCACTAATGCTCGCTTTTTGGACTTTCTCCACTGCTTTCTTGGGCGGCGTGGTCTGCACCTCGCAGTTTTTAACTGTGCGGTCGCAGAACTTTTCGGCCGCCGTGTGAAGATTGACCAGTTTGGTCAACTCCTCTCTCATTAGGGCATTTATATGCCGCTGACCACCAAATAAAGCAGACAAGCCCTCTAAGGTAACTCCTATTTGAGCTAACGCTTCCTTCCTAGCTAGGAAGTGTAAATGTGTGTGTGTATGGTCATCGGGAAATAATATTTTTTATGTACATCAACACTTTCATACCCTTTCCACATATAATCATAAAAACGCTAACATTTTGCATGAGCATGGCAAAGCAGTTTAAGAATTCGGTATACTCTTCGCTCAGAAGGGAACCAAGGGAAAGAGCGGCACATGTCAGGCCTTTTTGGAATATCGACCGTCACCGTCGAGCGCTCGAAGCGGAATGATTTTTCCATCAGCAATTTTTCTCTCCCGACCCTAAAAGTAAAAACCCGAACAAATACGAAGTTGAGGGGGTTCTAATGTCAAAAAATAAGTGTGCACATTAACTTGTTCCAGTTTTCCAGTCTATGTGTTGTATGGTTAGTGGTTGTATGGTTAGTGGTTATGCATTAATAGAAGTCCATGAGGTACTTAGGCTAGGTATGGCCATACTTGGGTAAGAGAAATAATAATTGTAATAATAATTTGTTTATGAAATAAAAATTTTTAACCTATCCTTATGCACAATTTGTTTTTTATTTTGATTATTATACCGTGAACCCATTGAAAATGGGAATTCAGGGTATAATGGTTTTGTGAAATGTATGTAACAGGCAGAAGGAGACGTCGCAGACCCTATAAAGTATATATATTCTTGATCAGCATAAAAAAATAAGTTGAGCCCTGTCCGTCTGTCCGTCCGTCCGTCCGTCCGTATGAACGTCGAGATTTCGGAAACTACAAAAGCTAAAGAGCTGAAATTTTACATGATACTCTTGATCTACTCTGAAAATTTCATGAAGATCGTCCATTTAGAAATTGAGTTATAAGCGTCCAAAGTTCAGCCCAACCCACCCCCAAGCCAGCAACTGCGCAGTTAGCAAAGCGTGCGCTCATAAGTGCGTAAAGAAGAAGAGTATCACTTTTTAGCTGGGTTCAGGAGATTTCGTAGTCGAGTAGTCTCGACTAGAGCCTTCTTACTTGTTTGAAATTGTTATATTTCCATTTTCTTCTATACTTTCTATTTTATTAGTTTCGTTTTTTAATAGAACATTCTCTCCTATTTTTATACCCTGAGCCCATTAAAAATGGGAAATCAGGGTATAATGGGTTTGTTAAAAGTATGTAACAGGCAAAAGGAGCCGTGGCAGACCCCATAAAGTATATATATTCTTATATTATATTGATATAGCCATGTCCGTCTGTTCGTCTGTCCGTATGTTTGAACGCGTCGATTTCCAAAGATACAAAAGCTAGAGAGTTCATTCTTTTTGTGTTAGGTCCGTATGTATGCGCGCACAGTACGAGTTTGTTTCAGAAATTCGATAACTCATATATTTGCAAAGTTATTGATAAACGAATTTATCGGGAACCAGTTATAAAATTTTAGCTAATTCAACTTTAGAGTGTCCAAGTCTTCTGCACATATATAGATACTAATTTAATACAATTTCGGTTTTTGTCAGATTTTGGATTCCGGTCCCTACCTCGCCCCACCGCCCCCAATGTGTAAAAAATGCATTTCAAATACTAGAGACATGCAGTTTGGTTTAGCATATACATGTGTAGATATGAATGTCATAATCATAATCTGAAGATATCAATACGATTGTCCATCTAGAAACAGAATTATTAATCATCAAAGGCAGCGAGACAGCAAGCCGCCTGCATTGCTCACACACATACATGCTTACAATCGTGTGTGTGCTCGTGTTTTTGCGTGTACAGTTTCTTATGCGTGCAGAAACGAATCGAATAATTCTTGGAATATTATTCGTTCGAAGAAGGGCTCAGGGGATTTCGTAGTCGAGCAGTCTCGACCACAGCTTTCTTACTTGTTAAGTTTAAATTTAATGTGTTTTTATCATAACAAAGTTTCTGTTTTCCATGTTTTCTTTTAACATTATTCTAGATCTTTTATAAGCTTGTTCTAATCTAAATTTTGATTCTTTAGCATAGTCTTCTACATTATAAAGGGGTTTAATATTATCTATACTATTAAATTGTCCTGGCAAGTTTAATTGCTTTCCAAATACTAACTCATATGGACAATAATAATGTGCCATACGAAGTATTGTATCCATACGTCCCAATCTGTCTTATCAACTGATATGTACGAACGTATGTACTCATTGAGTGTTCTATGGCTTCGTTCCGCGGTACTTTGGTGATGATGTGCGGTTGAAGTTATATTTTTTATATTTAGATTTTTGCATAATTCTTCAATTATGGAATTTTTATATTCTTTTCCCATGTCCGTAATGAACGTCTTCATTGGACCGTACTTCAGAATAAAATCGTCAAATATAACTTTTGCTATTGTTTTCGCACTTTTATTATACTTTGTTCCCAAAGGGTCTTGCTGTCCGTCCGTCTGTCCGTATGAACGCAATATTTTTCGGCGCTATTAGAGCTAGAGACTTGAAATTTTAAACATATACGCATATATGCTCCCGAATTATACAGTGTACAAATTTTCCCGATCCGCCCACTAGGGGCGTGACGAATCGTAAAACTCTTCCGCCCATAGGCAAGTTATCATACTAGATAAGATTTGGAATGTATACTCGGAATGTATACAGTTTTAGAGCTAGAAGCTTAAAAATTGGATGGTTGAGTTACTAATGTTCTCCTCTATCGATGCCCCAAAAATAATTTTTCAGCATCTTTGGGGGCGTGGCATATCGAAAAATACCCTGTAATTTTCGCATTTTTGGAATGTAAGCAACCAAATTTTTCAGTCATGTTAGCCTCGGCCCTTTCTAAGAACTGGCAAAAAATTATGCGTCTACGCCCATCGGCAAATCGGCAAAGAAGTTTGTTGTGGCCAACTGCATAATTCATGCATATAATAGCTTTGCAGTGCACTGGTCGCAGAAATGCATTCATAAGCGTACCAATTATTATGGCCTTAATCGTAATAAAGCGGGAACAAAACAAAAAACAGAACATAGAAACTTTAGTGAGCTTTGAAGTTGCGAAGTTTACGCAGCAGAATGCATTTTAGAATGCATCCAAAAAGCTTAGGCGAGTGCAGCGAAAGCTTGCTGTCGCGCATGCTTAGCAGCAGATCGAGGCTTAGCTGTGCTTATTCAGCAGCTACAAGACCTAAGTGCAGCCAACTTTAGGTGCAATAAAAGACGAGCTTTGATTTTCGCCGAAAGATATAAAAGCACCTAAGCAGCAAGAACACGACCTTCTTTTCACATTCACGCTGCCGAATATTAATAATTTATTAATATTTGATTCCCCTGGAATTAAAGGTATTTATTAAAAAATAAACTGCGAATTTTATAAAGTAGTCTCAAATTCACATATTTTATTCACTCCAGCTTCTTTTTGTTGAAACTTCGCCCGTGTCAGAGTGCTGCGCAGCTATTAACATATAAAAGAAAACAAGTAAGAAAACTCTAGTCGAGAGTGCTCGACTAGATAATACCCTGAACACAATTTT
Organism: Drosophila antonietae; assembly: GCA_030914385.1. Taxonomy (NCBI): domain Eukaryota; kingdom Metazoa; phylum Arthropoda; class Insecta; order Diptera; family Drosophilidae; genus Drosophila; species Drosophila antonietae. The sequence continues at coordinate 32,282,695 of JAUESO010000609.1, read as the reverse complement.
AATAAAATAAAATAATAATCTGTACTGTGGTTTGGTTTTTTGTAATTATCTTGAAAATTCATCAATTTTAGTACTGAAAATGGCAAAAAAACTTCTTTATTTTGACAATTGCTCTTGATTAGTACTAAAATTAATCCGTTTTCAAGATAATTACAAAAAACCAGTGTCGAACGTGACAAAAAGTTGTCTTTTCTGGAGAATTACCCATATGGATAAATCAGAAAGTATACATAAGAATGTATGCGTGTAACGTTCAAAATGTACATATGTACATGTATATATACATACATATGTGTGTATGCATTGGCAAAAAAAAATAATAATAGATGGCGCTTATATTAGTTGAAATTCGAAAAATTTTATATTATTAAATATCATTAAAAATAGACCCAACAAATAGACATTCTTCGATTAACAAACATCACCTTAATTAACACAGAGACTTCATAATTGTAAAAGAAATATATCAATGCCACTCAAAGCTGTAATAGCCATAATAAATATTTTCACTGCTAAAGCGCCATCTAGCAAGTTTAAATTCTTAGACCATGCTAGGCTAGTTTTGAATGTATATGTGTGCATATGTACATCTTACCGCAGATGTCACGTGCTTTTGTTATTTGGGCAAACTTTAATTGAAACAAAAACACTTTCAGAAATGATGCTATTAAATATTTGAAATTAAAAAAAACGCACTTATTCACAATTAGTTAAACTACCAACTGACTTTCAAAGGTATCAAATACAAAAGAATAAATAACAATAAAGAAAGAAATAATAAAAAAAAAATTAAAAATAAGAATAAGAAATTATAAAGGGTTTAGGCGAGATTAGAACCTGCGACACCCCAACATTCGTTGCATCTGTCTAGCCATCTAGACCACGGCTCACTTAAACTGCAAAGTAGCGAAAACGAATGAAATTCGCCATATACGAAAGAAACACTAAAGCAGTGGCTGAAAATACAAATACAATTCAAAGACAATTCTAACGCAATTCGAAAACAATTGTGATTCTTAGAATATACACGCATAGCAACATAGAAAACGGCCCAAGATTTTTTGTGTGTATATGTGCACACGCATACGAAAATTGATTCGCATTGCTCAACGTTGCTTGCATTTCCATTGTTATTTTAATTGTTTTAAAATTTTTAAAATATATAATGGAATGTAATGAGAGTTCAGCATATGATCTACATATTCAATTTAACATTTTAGGTTTTTTTTTAGAAATCATAACTCTTTTACAATTAGCTTTACATGCACAAATATGTATGTACATATGTATGTACGATTGCAGCCACACGCTGATCTACGCTTACACACATAAACATACATACATATGTATGTATGTACATATGTGCGCCCGCAATGCGTCTTGCTGTGTCGTTGCCTTGCTTGCTGCGCCACATGGGTTTTGATGAGAAAACTTTATAGCTAATAATTCTGTTTCTAGATGGACAATCATATTGATATGTTCAGATTAAAATTATGATATTCATATCTATATGCCAAACCAAACTGTATGTCTCTAGTATTTGAAATGCATTTTTTACACATTTGGGGGTGTGGGGGCGAATTGGGGTCAGGAATCCAAAATCTGACAAAAACTAGAATTTTTTAACTGGTTCCCGATAATTTCAGTTATCGATAACTTTGCAAATATACAAGTTATCGAATTTCTGAAACAAACTCGTACTGCGCGCGCAATATACGGACCTAACACAAAAAGAATGAACTCTCTAGCTTTTGTATCTTCGGAAATCGACGCGTTCAAACATACGGACAGACGGACGGACGGACGGACGGGCGGACGGACGGACGGACATGGCTATATCAACTTTTCTCGTCACCCTGATCAAGAATATATATACTTTATGGGGTCTGCCACGCCTCCTTCTGCCTGTTACATACATTTAACAAAACCATTATACCCTGATTTCCCATTTTCAATGGGTTCAGGGTATAAAAATGAAAAAAAAATAATTTTTGAAAAAAAAGTTTTCTGCGGGATTCGAACCCACGCACCTAAGTATAGCTTGGATAGCGCTTACCACCAGCGCCACTGCCCTGACCTGGCATTCGTTAACTAAAACCAAATAAGACATTGCTAGAGCGCCTTTTGACAAAACTAAAGTAACGATCGAAAAATTCCCAATTCAGTCACAATTCCTAGAATATTCTGGCATGCAAACTTTTGTATGCATACATATAAAATTGTGTGTATACTCGTATAGTGTGTACATGTGTAAATCTGTATGTATGTGTAGGAAAAACGTTTGTTGCTTGCCCTGAACGTTTTCTAATTGCCGAAATATTTCGTTAATTAAATGTTTATTAAATAAATAAGATGCACCTATGGGAACAAAGTATATCGCAGTTAGTTGCGCCTAACTGCAACGTTCTTACTTGTTTTGCTTTGGATTTTATTTGCTTAAACTCTGGCAATTTTGAGAAATCGTTTGTTGCTAACTTCGAACCTATACAGCTGATATTTGCTCCAGTGTCTAATAGACCAAATTCTGTTCTTCTTAATCTCGGTATAGTATGTCTTCAATCTTTGAGTCCGTTTGCTAAGAGCAGGTGGAATATCGTGAAATATTCGATTTCGGACGGCTATATAATTTTGTAAACGTTCTTCGTAGGGACGAAAACGAATTAAAGGAGTATTCGAGTGCAATGTTGGCATCTCGACTTTATATTCTTCTATAAAATTGGGTTCTACATTTTTTGGGGCATCCGGTTGTTGACGGATGCCTTGTGCCGGTTTTCCGACTGTTTCTGCAAACAATTTTGACATTGTGGCGTATACACATTAGGCTGTCCACAACCGTAGCAGAAAATGCGACGTTCAGACAGACAGTTCTGCCAAATATGTCCTATTTCTTCGCAATTCCAACAGCGCAGTTTTTCATGTGAGGCGCGCATGGCTGCGAGTTCTACATCCACTGGTTCGTCTTCCCCATCATCAACTGTTTCTTCCACAGAATAAACTTGCCTACGTTGTACTACTTGCTTAGACTTCGCCTGATTAAGACGACAGCTAGTTTCATAAGACAAATTTTCGCTCATTTGTACTAAGCGACGCAGATGTCCTACAGAATGGACTGGCTGATATAATAACTTCTCTCGCGTTTCAGGAAGTAAGTTATTCTTTAAAATTTCCATGAGGTCTTCTTCCTCCACTTTGAGAGAAGATTTGTCTATGAGAGAGGCTACAGCCTCATAAAAAGATGAGAAGGACTCTTCAGTTTTTTGCTTGCGCGCTCTGATCATCTCCATATTCATAAAATTTGACCTATAGTCGTCATATTGTTGTCGAAGGGATGAACAGAGGTCTGACCAAATAATGCGATCAACTTGCTTGTGGTATCTCCAATATCATGATCGAGCTTTTCCACTAAACAACACGAAAATATTCTTGCACATACCTGCAAAATCGCTTTCTAGAGTCTCATCTGTTAATGATTTAACTCGATAAATAAATTCATTAACACCTAAACCCTCTGATGAACCATCAAAATGAACTACCCACTTTTGCATAATGTCCACGGTCCTCCGACTATTCAAGGAGCAGGCACCTATTGAAGGGGAATCGCGCATATTCGGTACCGGCATAGGCTCGGTGAGTGAAGGGCGATTACTTATTGCTAAGGACGACATAATTCTAGTAACACTTCCTTCTATCATGTCCTGAATCACGTTATAATCCACCTGTTGCGATCTTTGAGGATTCGAGCCACGAAATGCTCGAGTGGCTCTGGGTCTTCCCCTAGTGGTTCTGGGACGCGCGGCTTCAGCTTGACTTGGACTCTGACTCGCATCTAAAGCTGACGACTGTGCGCCACTAGCGTTCAAAGGCGGAGCTTCTTGTACACTAGATGTATTATTTGCTTCGGCTAATGCTAGGGACTTGGCAAGGTTTCTAGTAGTAACTCAACGAGTTACTAGAGCAGCTGGCGGAGCTGTCTCTATCCTTCGTGACGGAGAGCAATTACCTACTACTAGCTTCATATTTTGTCTATCAATTGGTGTTTGACAAGTATAACAGACGATATTTTCTGTTAACCATGCTTCTACGCAATTCTTGTGAAAGATATGCTTGCACGGCAATAAATAGCAAGGATAAGTATCGTCCATTTCAGTCGCACATAAAGTGCACTTGTTTCCTGCACTACCTGCAGATGAGGTGTGAGGCGGTGTATTTACGACTGGCATAATAAATCTGAATTGGTTTTTCTTAATTTTGTTTTTATATTCATAGCATAGTAGAAGAGAGTCGAAGTATTCATATAACTGTTCCTAATTCTTTCATTTTTGGGCTATTGAAACTAAATCTAGATGGTGCTTATAAATCGGATATCGCTACAACCAAAGACCATACTATTCGGCAAGGGAATGCATATGCAGCATCTCCGAGTTCCAGACAATAGCTAATCTAAGGAAGTATCGACATCAACTTTTTAACACTCAACTAGTATTGCTTAATGGCTTCCTACCTTTCTTTAATTAATTAAAGAATAATACCCAGGGATAATCAGTATTGGTATCTAATCTCTGTCGAATACGCAATATTCTGGAATTATATGGAAAAGTTTTTCAATAAAATAAATTAAAGTGTGGCTTCTTCCACAGCAAAAAACGAGCTACAATTGTGAGGGAAGATATTGTTTTCCTAAGCAGTGATGCTTTAAATTTTTTGTTGATAAATTCCACACAGGTTTCTCGGTCTGCGATCCAGGCTCGAATCAGCAGCTTCGTAGGTCCTGTGAAAAAATCTACTCCTCTCAGCAGTCACAGCGGCGATAGATAGACCAATCAAGTCTATGCTACTGAGACAATTATGTTTCTCACAAAAGGGGTATTTTGTACAACTATTACATTCCCCATAGAGAAGAAATAGTTATAGAAAATAAAAAAATCGGTACACTGAAAGCATATTATCGCTAAGGACTAGTACTTCCAGTGCCCCACGTTGGGCGCCAAAAATTTATGTAACCACACCGCACTCAGATGAGTGTGGTGTTGTAACAAATGATGTCTGTAATGTGCAGTGCACATCAGCATGCATTCATGTCTTCGGTACAGGCAGGCGGAGTCCTCTGGTTCCCTTAGCTCTTTCGGCGATGGGGTGGGTCTTTGCTATACCGGGACTAACCATACATAAACTTTAAATTTTTAGGACTCCTACAAAAAAACTTGAGGTAGGGGACAACACTAACACTAGTACACAAAAAAAAAAGGAATGAACGAGAATTAGAACAGGTATACAGACGCGGAGGCGAAGCTGTCGGTTGCCTCTCGCTATCTATACCCAAACCCGACCATGATCTCTTCTTTTCTTTTTATACATGTTTAATAAATAAAAATTACTATAACTAATTTAGTAACATAGCCCACAAAACATTTTTGAACGGGTTATAAACGATTTAAGTGGATATGGAAATTAATATGTATTGACAATGTCAGAATACACTATGTACTTATTATTGCCAAAATGACTGCTACAAGTCGTAGAGGCTCATTTGACAGTCACTCTACAATTCAAACCATACAAAATAGACAAACTACTGAATAGCGCAGGTAGCGAGAATAACAAACTTCAAGTGTTGGGCCCTGCAATTGCTACAGGCAGGAAAAGTTTCGCACACAGTCACATAACTGCTCATACATGTAGCAAGACACAGTAAATGTGTGTGTGCATGCTCATCGCGAAAAAGTAATGCCTATGCACATCAGCGCTTTCATACCCTTCCCAAAAATCATTACGAAAACACAAAAATGTTGCATGGGCATGGCAAAGCCGTTTAAGAGTTCGGCATACTCTTACTAAGAATGGCAGGCGGGATCGTCGCGAATTGCCACTCGCGAACAAATTTCAATTTTTGTGGGCAACTGGTTTGTGCTCGCGTAGAGTGAGATAGAGAGAGAAAAAAAGAGAGAGGGAGAGTAAAGAATAATAGCACACAGAATGTGCTCATATGAAAATGCGACCATCCCAGTCGACCGCTGGCAGCGCAATGAATTCGTCGTTTCAAGTTTTGACTGCCCGAGCGCGAATTGCCAAAACCGAACAAATACGAAGTTGTGCGGCGTTTCGCTCATATATTTGTGCGTGAAAAAAGTTTGTTCTAGTTGTCCAGTCTATGTGTTGTATAGTTAGTGGTAAAAGGATAAGTCAGTTACTTGCGATTGCCATCAAAGTACAGATTAAAGCGAACTCTCGATTTTCGTGAATTATCGTTTTTCGACTTTTCTTAAAACAATAATTATTCAATGCGTATTAAATTAATTAACGGTTCAGATTAATAATTAATTAATATTGTATATAAAGAATGGTGTTTTCAATTGCTAATTGTTCGATTTCTCGGAAAGCGAGAAATTTGTTGGTAATCGAAGACGTGTTTGTGTGAATGCTGTGTTTTTGGCGCGTAGTGTAACGGCCGAAAAAAAGTGTATGTGTTAGTGCGTATGCATGTACATACATATTCATTTGTGTTTATGTGTATACTTTGTGTGAATGCAGAAATAGTTAGTGACGTCAGTTTCTCAACTGTGTGAGTGCAGAAATAGTTAGAGACGTCAGTTTCTCAACTCTGAGCCCGGCAAGTTAATAATTTAAATATTGCAGTCTTTTTAAAGACTTTAAATTATATTAATAAATTAAACATTTAATTTAATCTAATTTAATTTTAATATATATATATATATATATATATACATATAATATTATATGTAATAACTATATTTATTATTATATATATTATATAAAATATATTGAAATGCCTAGAACTAACAGAGTTTCAGCTCCATCTAGGTCTCAGAGACAACGCAATAGAAATTTGTTAAACAGGTCTAATGCTGAATATTTAGATCAGGAAAGAATTGCTAATTTAGAGTCTCTACGACAGCGTAGAGAAAATTAAGAATTTAGTCAGAGTGAGAGGAATAGAAATAGACAGCGAAGTGAAGTTCGTAGAAACAATATTTTAAATAGACAGGCTAGACAGTTAGAGCAATTGGTCGATACTTCGCGTCGATCGAGACGCAGACAACACTTAAATTATAGGGAAAATGAGCAGAGACGGGACACTGAGGACCACGTGACTCGACGAGCCAATGCTCTCGTTAGGCAACATAAGCAATTGAATGATACTTCGCATCGATCTAGACGCAGACAAGACCCTGCTTATAGGGCGAACGAGAGAATACAATAGATCACGCGACACGACGAGCCAATACTCCCGTTCGGCAACAGGCGCAATCGATTGACACTTCGCGTCGATCTAGACGCAGACAGGACCCTGCTTATAGGGCGAATGAACAGGGACAGAATACAATAGATCACGCGACACGACGAGCCAATACTCCCGTTCGGCAACAGGAGCAATCGATTGACACTTCGCGTGGATCTAGACGCAGACAGGACCCTGCTTATAGGGCGAATGAACAGAGACAGAATACTGTAGATCACGCAACACGACGAGCCAATACTCCCGTTCGACAACAGGAGCAATCGATTGACACTTCGCGTCGATCTAGACGCAGACAGGACCCTGCTTATAGGGCGAATGAACAGAGACAGAATACTGTAGATCACGCGACACGACGAGCCAATACTCCTGTTAGGCAACAGGAGCAATTGAATGATACTTCGCGCCGATTTAGACGCAGACAAGATCCACTTTACCGTGCAATCGAACAAGGACAGAACACAATACGGCGAGGTCGTCGTAGACAAGACGTTGAACAGCGCCTTTTAGAAAGAGCTAGAGACAGAAACCACAGATCGCAGGTTAGAGATGATCCAATTCGTAGGATCATTGAGCAGGCACACAATACAAGTGCACGGAGGAGTGCTCGCATTCAAGCACGACAAGCAGCTTTTGACGCCAATAGAAGCATGTCACAGCGAGTTAGCCAATATCGCAACAATGTAGACAATAGAGAGGCTGAGAATAGGCGTAATGCAACCAGAAACAGGATAGAACGTTTTAATGCCTTTATAGAGAATAGTTCCCAAAACGATAATGCTAGTCTTGCTGATATAATAGCTGATTTTAATAGTACAGTGAAGCAGGGACCTGATCAGGTTTGCATTTGTTGCAAAGGTTTGTGGGTCCCACACCAAGTAGATAAAATTTCAAGAGAAGCTATCGAAACCAAGTGTAATGCAGAAGTTGCTTCAGATATTTTATATCTTTCATCTAGGTTTCCTTCCGAAAATAATAAATATAACTTCTGTAAAACTTGTAGTCGTAGCATAAAGTTAGGTAAAAAACCAAAAGCTACCATTACAAATGGCTTAGACTTTCCAGAGCTTCCAAATAGCTTAAAGGGCTTAACGCCACTAGAGGAAAGGCTTATCTCCCCACGCCTTCCTTTTAAGATAATAAAGTCTCTAGGATATGGCCGCCAAAATGCCATTAAAGGAGCTGTGGTCAATGTACCTATTCCTGTGGCCAATGTCGTATCGTCCCTTCCAAGGGCCTTTAGTGAAGCTGAAGTAGTACAACTTCATTTAAAGCGTAGGATGGAATACAGTAATGATTTCATGACTGAAACCATTTGGCCATCAAAAGTGGCTGATGCAATAAGATTTTTAGTCGACACAGAGCTTTATCAGGTTACTGTTACTGAATAGTGGCTGTCTTCCTTTTCGTCTGACGAAATTCAATTCGTTGCATCAGCTGAAGACAGGGACATAGTTTCAGAGTTAGCACAAAGATCTGCTCAAGCCTCAACAAACGAGCAGAATAATGGAGATCTAGAAGATATTAACCCAGGAGGCCAGGAAACGCTTTTAGAAAATGTCCCTGTAGAAAATATCGCAATGCAAAGAATAGTTATAGCCCCTGGAGAAGGTCAGCGACCATTAGATATGATCGAAGATTGTGATTCTGAGGAGCTAGCCTTCCCAACTATCTTTGCAGGCGTTAAAAGAAAGTGCAAGGAAAGTTTTACAACCATAGTTAGATCAGAGCTTAGGAATTTCGATAGAAGAGGTTGTAGAACTGATAAATTATTTCTTAACTATAAGAAGTTAGAAATGATTAATATTAGGAATAACACTTCTATTTGCTTGCGTAAGCACAGCGCCACTCACGGCATTACAGCAGCAAATGCTCTTAATGAAGAGCATATAGACCAATTAGTTCGCCACGATGATGGCTATAGAGTTTTAAAAGGCTTAGGACTTCACCTGCTCACTGGGAAGCAGAAAAAAAAGTTATAGCTATGATTAGGCAGTTTGGTCTTCCGACCTTTTTTATCATATTTTCGGCAGCAGAAACTAGGTGGACGGAGCTACTAGTAATACTTTCTAGGAATGTAGACAAAATAGATATTTCAGAAGAAGCAGCTATCTGTTTAAGTTTAGCCCGTCTTATTAGAGCCGATCCTGTGACTTGTGCTAGGTATTTTGGTTTTCGTTATAGGCATGTTTTAAAACTAAGAAAAAAGAAAACGGTGTTTTTGGTAGGCATTATGTTGTAAGGTTTTATTGGCGAGTTGACTTCTAACAGAGAGGGTCCCCCCATATTCATGGTATGTTTTGGCTGAAAGATGCTCCCAAGCTTGACTCGTCTGATGAGTCAAGCATTCCTAGAGTAAAGTCCTTTATTGATCAGTTTATCACAACTGATACTGATTGTCCGGATATGGCTCCATATTTGGAGTATCAAATCCACAATCACGTCCACTCATGTAGACGAGAAGTTAGAGACCAAAAAATTTGTAGATTCGGTATTCCATACCCTCCTATGCCCCAGACTGAAATTTTGTTCCCATTAGAAGATGGTGCTCCAAATGTAGAAATTTCGAAAAAAATTAAGGGCTTCTTAGAAAGTTCGTTTGATCGTGAAACCATAGAGTCTCTAGGTAATTTCAATAGCTTTATGTCCCACGATCAACTTAACCTTAGTTATGAGTGCTATATTAATGCACTTAGGTCTAGCATAAAAAAGCCAAAAATTTATTTAAAGCGTTCATTCGCTGCAATTAAGCTTAACGCTTATAATAAAAATCTTCTACAACTGCAGCGAGCTAATATAGATATTCAGTTTATATTAGATGCCTATGCTTGCTGCAGTTACGTCGTTAATTATATTAACAAGTCCTAGAGAGGTATTTCAAAATTAATGCGCGAAGCAGTTAGTGAGATTAGTGGGGGCAATGTAAATATTAAGCAAAAGTTACAACATATAGGCCACAAATTTATTTCGGTCACTTAAATATCTGCCCAGGAAGCCGTTTACTGCTGTTTAGGTATGCATTTGTCCGAAAGCTGTAACGCTGAAGTTTACATTAATACTTCACTGCCAGAGCATCGGGTTAGGATGCTTAAGTCTAGACAACAGTTAGGAAATTTACCCGATGGCTCAACAGATATTTTCTTATTAGGGCTCTTAGAGCATTATATTCAGTGCCCAGACGCTTTAGAGACTTTATGTCTGGCTGACTTTGCTGCTTATTATAGTTTCAGCAAACAGCAGGGTGGAGCTCGCCAAATTTCTGAAGAACAGAATGACCCTGAAGCACCAACGTCAGAATCATTAGTTTATGCACTTCGCAATGGAAGTGGTTATATTAGAAAAAGACGCTCTCCCAGTATTATTAGATATAGGAGATTTAATATTAATACTGAGAGAAGCCAATACTTTAGGGAATTAGTTATGTGATATGTCCCATGGAGGGACGAGGAGGCAGAACTAGTTAGGAGATACTGCGAATTGTTCTGTAGGATCAGGATTTAGAAAATAATAATGTCCGTTTTATTAAGCTGCCAGCTTTGTTTTCGTCCGATAGGATCCAAGATCTCGTTAAATCTTTAAATTTAAAGCAGAAGACTTACTTTACACATGTATTGCGCAATGTGAAAAGTGAGTCAATATTTTATGAATTCGTTGGAGGAAAGAAAGGTGTGGGAAAGAGCCGACTAATCACCTCCATTTTTCAAGCATTATCCCATATGTTTAATAGTAGACCTGGGAATAATGATTCAGTAAAAAATTTACTCTGTGCCCCAACAGGTACAGCTGCTTTCGGAATTAGTGGTTCGACGCTACATTCCATGTTCTCTCTTCCAGTTAACCAATCTGGTTCTGATTTGAGAGCATTAAGTTTACATTCAAGGTTAATAGACCTTAAGCTAATTATAATAGATGAAATATCTATGGTAGGATCCAAAATGTTTTCGCAGTTAGACCCCCTTCTAAAGCAAATTTTCAAAAATACTATTCCATTTGGTGGTATATCTGTCATCGTATTTGGGGATCTACGACAGCTATCACCAGTAGGCGATCGTTGGATTTTTTAATCCAACTCCCACGATCCCTACAGTGCTATATATACTTCTTCGCTCTCGGATCTCCTTAAGTATTTTGAGCTCACAGAAATAATGCGACAACGGGAGGATCAAAATGTTGCGTCTGCTTTAAATAATATGGCATCGGGAAATATGACACCCGATGATATTACCCTTATCCGATCCCGCATTTGTCAGCCATCGGACGTTCCCGATGATGCAATTCATTTGTTTAGCACAAATGCGGCGATTGATAATTATAACATAATGAAGCTTAACGATATTCCAACGGATCCTTTTATTTCCGTTGCTGAAGATTTTATTAAACCTACTCATTTAAATACAGCAAATCGAATTTTAGAAGTCGTGAGTAGCTTTAGGTCGTCCGAAACACAAGGTCTCTGTAAATCTCTCCTTTTAAAAACAACTGCCAAATATATGATTACGGTCAACGTAGATACTGAGAATGAGTTAGTTAATGGGGCAACAGGAATTTAGATGCAAATTGATTTCGATTCATCCAACTCTCCAAATGTTTTATGGATGCAATTTCCAGAGGATAGTTCTATAGGAGTTCTTGCTCTCTCAAAGTGTACACATCGTACAGAAGCTTTATGGACCCCCATTCAAAAAATATTTAGAAATTTTCAATATAGAAAAAATGAACAAGTTTCCATTGACCGTAGGCAGTTTCCAGTTGTACCCGCAGAGGATATAACTATTCACAAAAGACAGGGGGCTACGTATAGTAAAGTGGTGGTCCACACTTGCTCTCGAATGCAGCGTGCTGCAATATATGTAGCTTGTAGTAGGGCAACAACTGCTTCGGGGTTGTTTATTATAGCAGATTTTATTCTTCCTAAGCCCCCCAAAAATGATGATAAGGTCCAAACCGAAATAGTCCGATTGCGTACTGAAAAGCTACTTCGATCACATTACGATCATTTAGTTGACAGTTCCACCATAGATGTTTTTTTCCTTAACACCCAAAGCATTAATTGTCATATCGAAGATATTCGATCTGACAGATTAATGCTCCAGTCGTCCGTATTATGTTTCGTTGAAGCGTCAACGTACGCAAACGAAAATGTAAATATTCCAGGGTTTAGTATTGTTGTCCGTCTTGATTGCGAAGTAATACCTAACGCAATACGACCTAAAAGGGGAATCATCATTTATTCTAGAGATTTTAGATAAGATCTCAAGCTGCATAGCCGTTAGGAAAATAAACGGATTATCCGTTTTTGAATATTCCATATTTAGGTATAAATAGTTAAGCTTCATAGTTGTGTATAAAAGCCCGTCTTATCCAGTCCGATTGCTTAATGCAGAATTTCAGTATCTGTTTACGCAATATCCCTTTTGGCAGAAAACTGTATAATTTTATTAGATTTTAATTTGTGTTTGAACAAATTCGAATCGGCTAGGACTTTATATGAAGAGTTAGTTAGCAGAAGCTTCAGAAGCTTATTGGATTTGAAAACGACTACAACCAATTGTGATTCGCACATTGATTGGGCGTTTTCAAATCTGTCTAATGAATATATTAGCGCTAGGACTTTTGAGACAGTATACAGTTACCACAGTGGTATTTCTTTAAGTATTCAGGATAGGGAATAGGAAATAACACATTGTAAATATTAATGTATTATAAATGTAAATATTTTAGCATTAATGTTAGTTATATAAGTATAATATGTACAGTCGAGTCTCGATAATTCGTAATAGCAAGGGAACCGAATTTTTTACGAATTACAGGGGTTTACGATTTACCGGGGTTTCCATTTAACGCGGTGTAAAAAATCAAATTGAAAGGGTTTTTATATTTCACGTCGTTTCAACAATTTAAACTTATTAAAAATAAATGAAATACACATTCAATTCAATATTATGTACTTAAAAACAAAATTAAACATAAACAAAATCATTTTAACGAAAAATTCAGATTTTTTTGTTTACAGAGCTTATTAAATTATATGAAAAAAAAAAAACGCTATGAGAACGTTTTCTTGACATTTTAACGAATCGTCTTCACGCTTCAAATAAAATGAGCAAACTAACGTAAATCCAATGAGAGAACAACGAAATTTCGCACATGAAGCGACAAAAAGAAGGCATGCATAATAGTCTGCGAGACCTAACGGTAGTTTAACTTCCAGCAAAATCAACAATTACGAATTACAAGAGGTTACGAAACGAAATTACGAATTATAAGAGGTTTCGAAACGAATAATAAGAGACAAGATCATGGCCGAGTAGGCAAGAAAAATTACGAATTAACGAGGCAGTTTCTTACGAATTATTGAGGTTTTCCATTTAGCGGGGTACGAATTATCGAGACTCGACTGTATTTTATTTTTAGTATTATGTAGTATTTATTTATTATATATGTATTTGTAGTATTTTGTTTTTTTTAAGTACTTTATTTCATTAAAATTTGGTTCAGGGTATTGTCTAGTCGAGCACTCTCCACTAGAGTTTTCTTACTTGTTTATTTTCGGAATTTAGGAGTGATTTTTTTGGTACTAGTAAAATTGGGCACTTATAAGGTGATACGGATGGTTCAACTATTTTGTCATTGATAAGTTTTTTCACTTGTTTTTCGATTTCGTCTTTTTGACTGTGAGGATTTCTATAATTATACCCTGAGCCCATTACAAATGGGAAATCAGGAATCTAACAGGCAGAAGGAGGCGTGGCGGACCCCATAAAGAATATATATTCTTGATCAGGGTGACGAGAAAAGTTGATATAGCCATGTCCGTCTGTCCGTCTGTCCGTATGTTTGAACGCGTCGATTTCCGAAGATACAAAAGCTAGAGAGCTCATTCTCTTTGTGTTAGGTCCGCATATTGCACGCGCAGTACGAGTTTGTTTCAGAAATTCGATGACTTGTATATTTGAAAAGTTATCGATAAACGAATTTATCGGGAACCAGTTATAAAATTCGAACTAATTCATCTTTAGAGTTAGAGTCTCCGAGTCTTCTGCATATATATAGATACTAATTTAATACAATTTCGGTTTTTGTCAGATTTTGGATTCCGGTCGCCACTTCGCCCCACCACCCCTAAATGTGAAAAAAAATGCATTTCAAATACTAGAGACATACAGTTTGGTTTAGCATATAGATATGAATATCATACTCATAATCTGAAGATATCAGTACGATTGTCCATCTAGAAACAGAATTATTAATCATCAAAGTTTTCACATCAAAACCCATGCGACGCAGAAGCAAAGCAGCGAGACAGCAAGACGCTTGCATTGCTCACACACCAAAATGCTTACAAGCGTGTGTTTTTGCATGTATAGTTTCTTACGCGTGGAGAATCGAAACGAAGCATTCTTGGAATCTTATTCGTTCGAAGAAGGGCTCAGGGGATTTCGTAGTCGAGCAGTCTCGACTACAGCTTTCTTACTTGTTTTGTTCTATTGTGAGTATGTTTGCTTTGAAGAGCAAGTTGGGGATAGGGGTTGACAGTCGAATAAGGTTTTAAGTTTATTGAGGATTGATTTAGGGGCGTGGCCATAGATAAAAAGTGCATATTTTTATAACCTGAACCCATTGAAATTGGGAAATCAGGGTATATATATTCTTGATCAGGGTGACGAGAAAAGTTGATATAGCCATGTCCGTCTGTCCGTCCGTCCGTCCGTCCGTCTGTCCGTATGTTTGAACGCGGCGATTTCCGAATATACAAAAGCTAGAGAGTTCATTCTTTTTGTGTTAGGTCCGTATATTGCGCGCGCAGTACGAGTTTGTTTCAGAAATTCGATAACTTGTACATTTGCAAAGTTATCGATAACTGAAATTATCGGGAACCAGTTCAACAATTCTAGCTAATTCATCTTTAGAGTTAGAGTCTCCAAGTCTTCTGCATATATATAGATACCAATTTTTACAATTTCGGTTTTTGTCAGATTTTGGATTCCTGACCCCAATTCGCCCCCACATCCGCAAATGTGTAAAAAATGCATTTCAAATACTAGAGACATACAGTTTGGTTTGGCATATAGATATGAATATCATAATCTTAATCTGAACATATCAATATGATTGTCCATCTAGAAACAGAATTATTAGCTATAAAGTTTTCTCATCAAAACCCATGTGGCGCAGCAAGCAAGGCAACGACACAGCAAGACGCATTGCGGGCGCACATATGTACATACATACATACATACATATGTATGTATGTATGTATGTTTATGTGTGTAAGCGTAGATCAGCGTGTGGCTGCAATCGTACATACATATGTACATATTTGTGCATGTAAAGCTAATTGTAAAAGAGTTATGATTTCTAAAAAAAAACCTAAAATGTTAAATTGAATATGTAGATCATATGCTGAACTCTCATTACATTCCATTATATATTTTAAAAATTTTAAAACAATTAAAATAACAATGGAAATGCAAGCAACGTTGAGCAATGCAAATCAATTTTCGTATGCGTGTGCACATATACAGACAAAAAATCTTGGGCCGTTTTCTATGTTGCTATGCGTGTATATTCTAAGAATCACAATTGTTTTTGAATTGCATTAGAATTGTCTTTGAATTGTATTTGTATTTTCAGCCACTGCTTTAGTGTTTCTTTCGTATATGGCGAATTTCATTCGTTTTCGCTACTTTGCAGTTTAAGTGAGTCGTGGTCTAGATGGCTAGACAGATGCAACGAATGTTGGGGTGTCGCAGGTTCTAATCTCGCCTAAACCCTTTATAATTTCTTATTCTTATTTTTAATTTTTTTTTATTATTTCTTTCTTTATTGTTATTTATTCTTTTGTATTTGATACCTTTGAAAGTCAGTTGGTAGTTTAACTAATTGTGAATAAGTGCGTTTTTTTTAATTTCAAATATTTAATAGCATCATTTCTGAAAGTGTTTTTGTTTCAATTAAAGTTTGCCCAAATAACAAAAGCACGTGACATCTGCGGTAAGATGTACATATGCACACATATACATTCAAAACTAGCCTAGCATGGTCTAAGAATTTAAACTTGCTAGATGGCGCTTTAGCAGTGAAAATATTTATTATGGCTATTACAGCTTTGAGTGGCATTGATATATTTCTTTTACAATTATGAAGTCTCTGTGTTAATTAAGGTGATGTTTGTTAATCGAAGAATGTCTATTTGTTGGGTCTATTTTTAATGATATTTAATAATATAAAATTTTTCGAATTTCAACTAATATAACTAATATATTTTGCCAATGCCATGTATATATACATGTACATACATATGTACATTTTGAACGTTACACGCATACATTCTTATATATGTATACCTTCTGATTTATCCATATGGGTAATTCTCCAGAAAAGTCAACTTTTTGTCACGTTCGACATTGGTTTTTTGTAATTATCTTGAAAACGGATTAATTTTAGTACTAATCAAGAGCAATATATTTAACTATTTGTCAAAATAAAGAAGTTTTTTTTTTTGCCATTTTCAGCACTAAAATTGATGCATTTTCAAGATAATTACAAAAAACCAAACCACAGTACAGATTATTATTTTATTTTATTAAAATTGGGTTCAGGGTATTATCTAGTCGAGCACTCTCGACTAGAGTTTTCTTACTTGTTTCTTTAGGGCTGGTAGGATTTGTTTTATGTGTGAGTCCCACCTGTATTTATTATTTATTGTTAGTCCTAGAATTTTTAGATTGCGGACTGATCGGATGGGGGTGTTGTTGCAGGATATGGTGTTGATGCAATTGTGCTTACGGCAGATATGGAGGTGTTGGCATTTTTCGATGGAGAGTGATGCTCCAGAATATATAATTTAGAAAGTCTTTAAGTTTTTTAATTAAAAAAAAACATCATTTATTTCTGCGAGTTGGATTAGAACTAACTTAAGAGCGATTTATAATGTTTTAATGAAACCTATGTTATGCCGGCGTCGCTGCTGACGTCGCTGCGCATGTTGCTACCGCTGATGTCGTGCCTTGCTGCTATTGGTTGGTGATCGCCATTGGTCAATGCTGCAGCTGTGGAGTTGCACTTGTTGTGCAATTCGCAGGGTGTCGTCTTGCATCCGTTGGTCCCACGGTGAATGGCCTAAAGAGTGCGCGATCAGCGCACGTGGCTTTTGCCTCGTTCCCTCTGTAGTCTGCACCGAATGGGTGGTGCATTTTTGGGTGTCCAGTTACTGTCGCCGGTCACACGGTGGGTTGCTGATAATGTTGGGTCAGCTTGCTTTGGCTCTTGCGCAACTTATGTTGTTTTGGCTAAGTTCCTTATGTGTTGCTGCATATGTTGTTGTTGTTTTATTTGGGTTTGACATACAGGGTGTTAACTCTTCCCCCTTTAAATGCGACCGTCCTCGGTTGCTACGTAAACTCCTGCTGGTGTGCTGTCGGTAACCATTTGTTTGTTGTCTAGAGTCTTTCTTTTGATTCTTTTAACGAGTTCGATGGATACTCCCATTATAATTAATAATAGGAGACTGAGTGACGTGTAGCCGATAGTAGCCTGCACAGTCTCTTCGTCTCCGAGTTTCTCCAGAATTTTGGTGTTGTTGGTATTTAGCTCTTTTACCATTTGTAGTGATAACACTTCGTCTAGCTTGGTTTTCTCTGCTGTTAGTTGGAACACTGGGGGTTCTGGTTCCGCGGCTCGTGCCTCTTCCGTTTTGTAGGTCGTTTCACCGATCCTTACTGTAGAGTTGCGGTATTGTATAAGGAATGTGCCTTGGAGTTTATATGTTTTGTCATCCAGTGTGACTGATCCGTTGAATCCGTTCAGCAAAAGGGTACCCGGAAGTATTTCTTCGAAGTCCGGAACGTGTTGATTGCTTATAATGGTGCATTCAGGTTTTTTAAGATTAAGCAGGGCATATAGACAGGTATCATTACTTAGATTTAATAGTTTATCTCTATTACATATTGTTCTTTCATTGTGATTTTCACAAGGTTCTTTTATTGCAAATGTTTCATTATTATTACATTCTATTAAATTCTCGAATTTTATGTCATGATTTTGCCATTTTTTACTGCTTTAACTTTAAGAGTTTTACATTTGTCTGTACTAATCATGGGAATACTTATAATGTAAATTAAATGTTTTCCATTTGTGGCTAGTTTTACTTCAGCAAATTCTAAGAGTTCTTCTATGTTAAAAAACAGATTATTTTCTTTTGTCAGTCGTCGACTAGACCTCGTACCGAACGGTTGTGCTATCGTAGAGTTCAGTTCACAGCTTATCAATTATTCAAGCGCCTACTTCTTTTTGTACACTCATTCTTCACCTTTCAACATACACAGAAGCATAAAAGCATAAAGTAAGTCAAACGCATAGCTATGCCCACAGGGCATTATAGTCAAGGGGCGAATCGCTTTGCAATGCTAAGCGATAGCCCCAAAACCAAAAGAAAAAAGCCTACACCACTGTCAGAAGCTTTCCCAGAACTTCCAACTTCTAATTTACCTAACCCAAAATTCATTATTATGTCAGCCACCGACACCAAAAACCCAATCTCCACATTCTCCTGTTTTGCCGTAGAGCGTGCAATCAAACTCATCAGTAAAAACATATTAAAAATTAACGAAATGCGTGACGGAAATCTTCTACTTTTCGTAGAGAACGCAACAATAGCAGAAAAATTCATCGCTTCCAAAGAACTCCATGGTATTTGCCAAATATCTTGTGAATACCACAAGAATCTTAATTACTGCAAAGGCACAGTATATGCCCCATTCCTTAACAACGTCCCAAATGAAGAAATACTTAAAGAACTTAAGTCTCAAGGAGTGGTCGATGTATATAAATACACTAAGCTCATTGATGGCAAAACCATTCCGTCTGGCGTAGTGCAGCTCACCTTCAATTTATATAACCTTCCCCAAAAAATGCAAATATCATGGCACGTCGTAAAGATTAAACAATATATACCTAACCCCATGCGATGAAAAAATTGTCAAATTATAGGCCACACAGCAAAGTATTTCAAAGCAACAACAGTTTGCGACCCATGTGGACTACCAGATCACAAACCAACTCAGTGCACTCGCACTTTCTGCGTGAACTGTGAGGGAGAGCATGCAGCTAGCAGCAAAAACTGTCCGAAATTTAAGGAAGCGTAAGAAATAATTAAAATAAAAACCAATGATAAATGCACTATGTACGAAGCTAAAACGAAGTATTACAAACAATACACACAGGCACCGACAAACATGAAAAAAACATTTTCAGAAATAGCTGCTAAATTAACACCGCAAATAGAAAACGAGACAAAAATCTTACCATGCAACGCCAATATAGAAAATAATTCTAAAGACAAAATAAAAACAAGTAAGAACGTTGCAGTTAGGCGCAACTAACTGCGATATACTTTGTTCCCATAGGTGCATCTTATTTATTTAATAAACATTTAATTAACGAAATATTTCGGCAATTAGAAAACGTTCAGGGCAAGCAACAAACGTTTTTCCTACACATACATACAGATTTACACATGTACACACTATACGAGTATACACACAATTTTATAAAAGTTTGCATGCCAGAATATTCTAAGAATTGTGACTGAATTGGGAATTTTTCGACCGTTACTTTAGTTTTATCAAAAGGCGCTCTAGCAATGTCTTATTTGGTTTTAGTTAACGAATGCCAGGTCAGGGCAGTGGCGCTGGTGATAAGCGCTATCCAAGCTATACTTAGGTGCGTGGGTTCGAATCCCGCAGAAAACTTTTTTTTCAAAAATTATTTTTTTTTTATACTTTGTTCCCAAGGGGAAAAAGTATATTGGGTTTGTGCAATGTCCGTCTTGCTGTCCGTCCGTCTGTCCGTATTATTATTCTTCCCTTTGGGAACAAAGTATAATAAAAGCACACCCGAAAAACCTTTTGACTTTACAAACACAAAATATGCAAAAGAAACGCCGGTACATAGCATAAAAACACCAAATAAACAAACACTCAACACAACGAAACACTCAAATCACAAAGACAAGATTAACTCAAGCGACTCAGAAACAGACATAGACATCACTTACGAAAGAAGAAAATCCAAAACGAAGATAGTATCATAGAGGACGTTGAGTTGTAATAAAATCTCTCAAAGCTCTCAAAGCTCGCTCTCTTTCTCGTTCTCTGCGAAAGCCTATAATGATCTATTGCATTAAAGCGCAACTTCGCTAAACCGAAAAGGAGAGCGAGCAAGAGAGAGATTACAATACTAACACAAAAATCAAAACAAAACGAATTAACTCTACCCACTCACTTACATAATGACTCTACAAATTTTACAATGGAATCTAAATGGATATAAGCACAAATACCATAATCTCTCTCTCTTAATAAAAAACCAAAACCCACATATAATAGCTTTACAAGAAACTCATATAACCGGTCCCAACTCAAAAATTCCCATACCAAACCAATTCTCGCTTTATCTAAAGAATGATACTAATTCATCAGCCCCTAAAGCCAACAGAGGAGTAGCTCTTCTAATATCAAAAAATATACAACATAGAATAGTAGATCACCGGTCAAACATCTTGGCAATATGTGCCGAAATACAAGCTAAAACACCGTTTGTAATTATTAACATTTACCTTTCTCCTACAGACAAGTTCACAGAACAAGACCTCCACAACCTGACAGATAGTTTTAATAAGCCTGTCTTATTGCTAGGAGACTGTAACGCCTGGCATTCACTCTGGGGATCGCCCTCAAACAACCCAAGAGGAAATATTATTGCAAATTTTGCACACAATAGCAATCTAATAGTTCTAAACAAAGGAGACCCCACACATTACTCCACCCATAACACTTTCACGCACGTTGACCTAGCCTTTTGTTCACCCCCACTTAACCTTAATGCCACCTGGACTATAGATGAAGATCTATATGGAAGCGACCACTACCCAATACGCATACAAATCTTTCCCACAGCAAATACAAAAACATTTTATAAAACACATAGATATAAACTTCACTCTGCGAACTGGGAACTGTTCCAGGAAAATATAGATGCACTAACACAAAGACTAACTATAACACACAATACTAATCAAGCAGCCGCCAAATTCCTCAAAATAGTCAAGGCATCTGCTAACAAATCAATACCTACATCCAATCCCAACAGAAAGAAAAATAATCACATATACTGGTGGAACCCAGAACTTGAAAAATTAAAAAAAGAAAAAATTAAATGTTTAAACAATTTAAGAAAACACCAAAGCACAGAAAACATGCTAATCTACAAAAAAGCGAACTCAAAGTTTAAATATACAGCAAAAATAGCCCAAAGAATAAGCTTTGCTAAATTTACAGAAGATATAAGCCCTAGCACAACAACTAAAACACTCTGGGACAAAGTTCATAGGCTCTCAGGAATACATAAAATCACACACATCCACTCAATACAAACAGAATCAGGTAACACATGCGATCCGGAAAAAATAACCGAAGCATTTTGCAAAACCTGGTCTAATTACTCAAATTTCTCACACCCAAACATCCATCACGTACACTCCAAGAAACAGAGCTAAAATCACCGAAAAACCCATAACACTTTTAGAATTGCAATCTTGCCTAGATACCCTTAAAGGATCTACTCCCGGGCAGGACAATATCACTTATCAAATAATTAAAAAGCTCCCCCCATCTGCAATAAACAAACTCTTAGAGCTCTATAATATAATACTTGACACCAGCAATATCCCCAACAATGGAAAATCGCAACAATAATACCAAACTTAACAAACCAAAGCACTTACTTAACAGTTATCGCCCAATATCACTGCTCCCTTGTATCTCCAAAATCCTAGAAAAAATTATATCAAAAAGAATTATGTGGGTGCTTAACCAAGAGAACCTCCTATCTCCTAACCAATACGCATACAAGCAAAACAGGTCGACCATGGACCCCTTACTTATAATTGACAACTTTATTTGTAACAGCTTAGCCACAAAAAACCACACATCGGTCCTTTCAATCGACATGGAAAAAGCCTTTGACAGGGTGGGGGCACATTGTATCATACAGCAACTGTATGATTGGAAATTTGGTCCAAAAATCATCAACTACATTCGAAGCTACCTTAACAACCGTAGAATACGCGTAAAAGCCAATAACACCTTATCCAATGAAATGGGTTTAAAAAACGGCATCCCACAAGGTTCCCCACTTTCAGTCACGCTTTTTCTCATTGCTTTTAATAAATTAAATTACTTGATAAACCAAAATTCATTCTTCAAACACACTATGTACGCAGACGACCTTTGCCTCTTTTTCAATCCAAGCCCCGGCTATAACACCAAAATAACTAATTTATTTTCTAAAATTCACCACTGGTGCAATATTACAGGAACAAAAATATCAGCGGAAAAATCCACACACCTTCATATATGTAGAAAACATAACTGCACTAACATAAATATTAAAATAAACAATGTAAACATACCAAAAACACAACACCTCAAAATTCTAGGTTTAACATTCGACAATAAATACAACTGGAATAAGCATATCAAAGCTCTGACAAACTTACTAAATAATAGATTAAATATAATTAAATGTTTAAGTAGCAATAAGTTCAAAAGCAATACCTCATCTCTAATTAATATAACTAAGTCAATAATACTTGCCAAGATAGATTACGGTCTTGCAATATACGGAAAAACAAACAAAACAAATTTCGCAAAACTCTCCACTCCCTACCATTCCTCCATCAGATTATCATTAGGCGCCTTCCGTACTACTCCGATAAGAAACATGTTGGCAGAATCAGGACTCCCCGATTTAGTCACTAGATTCCAATGGAGCATTAGACGACATATAAAAAACATCACAAATACACACGTCTCCTCTTTACAAAACACACTCCTCAAACAACTTAAACGGAAAAGAGAAATCAAAAAGCCATCAAGCCTTGAAATGATCATCAAAGAGGCTGCAGCTCTTAACATAATCTTGTCATCAGAACGCAAGTACAAAGAAAAATTCCCGCCTTGGACAAGAAACAGTCACGCTATACTGTTAGAGCTTTCGGAATTTAAAAAAGACAATACACCAGACGTAGTCTACAGAAAAACTTTCGACAAAATCAGAAATGAATACAAGGCATGGACTTTTCTCTACACAGACGCTTCTAAACTGAACCACATAACTGCTTTCAGTGTTGTCACAGAAGACAATAAAACATTAAAATCAGCAGTCACACCTTGGCACTCTTCAATTTATACAGCCGAAGCGGAAGCGATCATCTGTGCGGTGGAATTCGCTCAAAAGGACAAAAAAATTAAATTTGTTATCTGCACAGACTCTCTCTCCACCTTACTAGCTGTCAAAAACCCCAACACCTATCAACCCACAATTGCAAAAATTCGGGACAAACTCAACTCAAATCAAAAAAGGATCAAACTACTCTGGACACCTGGACACGTTAAGATAAAAGGAAATGAGCTAGCAGACACAGCAGCTAAAATGGCCACACTTTCACCATTACTCCTACACAACATCAACAACAACAAGTAAGAAAACTCTAGTCGAGAGTGCTCGACTAGATAATACCCTGAACCCAATTTTAATAAAATAAAATAATAATCTGTACTGTGGTTTGGTTTTTTGTAATTATCTTGAAAATTCATCAATTTTAGTACTGAAAATGGCAAAAAACTTCTTTATTTTGACAATTGCTCTTGATTAGTACTAAAATTAATCCGTTTTCAAGATAATTACAAAAAACCAGTGTCGAACGTGACAAAAAGTTGTCTTTTCTGGAGAATTACCCATATGGATAAATCAGAAAGTATACATAAGAATGTATGCGTGTAACGTTCAAAATGTACATATGTACATGTATATATACATACATATGTGTGTATGCATTGGCAAAAAAAAATAATAATAGATGGCGCTTATATTAGTTGAAATTCGAAAAATGTTATATTATTAAATATCATTAAAAATAGACCCAACAAATAGACGTTCCTCGATTAACAGGCATTACCTTAATTAACACAGACACTTCATAATTGTAAAAGAAATATATCAATGCCACTCGAAGCTGTAATAGCCATAGTAAATAAGTTCACTGCTAAAGCGCCATCTAGCAAGTTTAAATTTTTAGACCATGGTACACTAGCTTTGAATGTACATGTGGGCAAACATATAGGAAAACCCCAGACGTCACGTGCTTTTGTTATTTGGGCAAACTTTCTGTTTATTATTTTCTGTTGACTTACCGGAATAAAATATTATTGAAACAAAAACACTTTCAGAAATGATGCTATTAAATATTTGAAATTAAAAAAAAAAACCCACTTATTCACAATTAGTTAAACTACCAACTGACTTTCAAAGGTATCAAATACAAAAGAATAAATAATAATAAAAAAGAAAAAAATACAACAAAAAAAAATTAAAAATAATAAGAAATTATGAAGGGCTTAGGCGAGGCTAGAACCTGCGACAGCCTAACATTCGGTGCATTTGTCTAGTCATCTACACCACTGCTCCCTTAAACGGCAAAGTAGCGAAAACGAATGAAATTCGCCATATACGAAAGAAACACTCAAGCAGTGGCTGAAAGTACAAATACAATTCAAAGACAATTCTAACGCAATTCAAAAACAATTGTGATTCTTAGAATATACACGCATAGCAACATAGAAAACGGCCCAAGATTTTTTTGTGTGTATATGTGCACACGCATACGAAAATTGATTTGCATTGCTCAACGTTGCTTGCATTTCCATTGGTATTTTAATTGTTTTAAAATTTTTAAAATATATAATGGAATGTAATGAGAGTTTCAGCATATGATCTACATATTCTATTTGACATTTTAGGTTTTTTTTTTAGAAATCATAACTCTTTTACAATTAGCTTTACATGCACAAATACATATGTATGTACATATGTATGTACGATTGCAGCCACACGCTGATCTACGCTTGCACACATATACATACATACATACATACATATGTATGTATGTATGTATGTGTGCCCGCAATGCGTCTTGCTTTGTCGTTGCCTTGCTTGCTGCGCCACATGGGTTTTGATGAGAAAACTTTATAGACTAATAATTCTGTTTCTAGATGGACAATCGTATTGATATGTTCAGATTAAGATTATGATATTCATATCTACATGCCAAACCAAACTGTATGTCTCTAGTATTTGAAATGCATTTTTTACACATTTGGGGGTGTGGGGGCGAATTGGGGACCGGAATCCAAAATCTGACCGAAACCGAAATTGTATTAAATTGGTATCTATATATATGCAGAAGACTTGGATACTCTAACTCTAAAGATGAATTAGCTAGAATTTTATAACTGGTTCCCGATAATTTCAGTTATCGATAACCTTGCAAATATACAAGTTATCGAATTTCTGAAACAAACTCGTACTGCGCGTGCAATATACGGACCTAACACAAAAAGAATGAACTCTCTAGCTTTTGTATCTTCGGAAATCGACGCGTTCAAACATACGGACAGACGGACAGACGGACAGACGGACGGACGGACAGACGGACAGACGGACGGACAGACAGACGGACATGGCTATATCAACTTTTCTTGTCACCCTGATCAAGAATATATATACTTTATGGGGTCTGCCACGCCTCCTTCTGCCTGTTACATACTTTTAACAAAACCATTATACCCTGATTTCCCATTTTCAATGGGTTCAGGGTATAAAAAAAGATATCAATAAATTAATTAACATAACAACCAAAAAACACTTAAAACAATCTGGAACGACTACACACACTTCTACAAAACGATCAACCCTGCAAGAGAATCTACACATTTTCCAACTGAAACAGATAGGAAACACGTAATAAAATACACAAGATTCAGACTAGGACACACAAAATCAACTCAAGAATTCATTTTCAATAAAACACCTGCTCCTATTTGCCCATTCTGCAATAGCGACACCTTGACAACAAAACACCTACAACTACAATGCCAACATGTAATGAATATCTGCAAATCCCTCAATTCCCCCACACTCAACATCCTTATCTTAAAACCCAATAAAGCAAATATAGAAAACTTTATAAAAATAATCAAGAAACTAAATTTAGAACTATAATGTATATAATGTAAATAACATATATAATGTAAATAATGTATACGATATTTGCCTGAAGCCCTCTGTCGCTCTGGCTTAAAAATTAAATTGTTATTTAGTAACAATAAAATAAATAAATAATTTTCTTTTGTAAAAATTTCTTCGATTACTTTAGTTTCTACTGCTGAAAAAATGAATGAATTAATAGTATTTGTTTTTGCCCATGTTATTGCTAGTAGGATATTAGTTATTTCTTCTTTTACTAGTTGAATTTTGTATTTTAGGACATTGGTTTTTGGTTAATAACCTCTTCTGAATTTTGCGTTAATTTTATGATTTTATTAGTAATATTACCTAGTTCATTAATTTTTTCGTTTATTAAACGATTAATAATAACTTGCTTATTATTATTTTCCAATTTTTCGTTTATCTTATTTATTAGAATTTGATAATCATGTTGATCTGGGTTTCCCGCCAACCATTTCCATGCTGTTCCTATGGCTTCAATAGCTCTTTTAAATTTGAGTTGAGGTCTAAGTCTTCTCAAGTCGTTTTTGATTTGGGATAATTCGTACGAAATGAATGAGTGAAGGGAATGATCTGTAGGAAGTGAGTGTAGTGATTCGTTCAATGATGAGTAAATTTCGCTGTATTTGTCTAGATCAAATATATGGATGATTTTGAAAGTGCTGTCTTGTTTAGCTGCCAATCCTGTGACTATTGAGATGATTTGCCAGTTGGAATAGTCGAGGACAGTGGTTATCCCCAAGCATGTTGGTAAAATGATCCTGTAAGTTAAGTTCGAATATTATTTTTGTGAACTATTTTGCCTGAAACTGTTTTAATAGTTGAATTCATGTTTTCTGCTACTATTTCCTTTTTGTATCTGGGTGTGAGTTTTGAGCCTAAACGTTTATTGATTTTAACATGGATTATATCTCCTGGTTCGTAGTTTCTCATTTCATTCTTGTTTTTATTATGGTATTCTAAATCGGCTTTTTGTTTGGCTAGGATTTTGTCTGATATTATTTTTCCATTTTCTGCTGTTTTCTCTGGATTGTTAGGAACTGCTGTGCCAAGAAACGTATCAATTGGTGTTTTCCGGTTACTGAATGGTAAGAAGTATTGTACTCTTGTACTGCCTTAAAAAGTGTGTCTGTAAAGCTCATATCTGTGTTGTCTTTTTTTAAGCATGTCATTTTTTCTGATAAAGTGGAGTGAAATCTTTCTATTTGGCCATTACTTGTTGAATTATAGGGTGGTGTTGTGTGTATTTGGATACCAAGTTGATCTTGTAGCAAGAATTTTATTGAGGCTGAATTTAGAGCTTTTTCGTTATCAATTATGATTCGGCATGCCGAATGCTATTAATATTTCTCTAAGTGGAATTTTTATATCTTCTGCAGCTCTAGATTTTAGGACTTTGACTTGAACGTATTTAGAGAATTTATCAATGCTAATTAATATGGTGTTTTTTCCTGTTATGTAGATATCAATGTGAACGATTTCGCCTGGAAATTTTGGAATTGGTGTTGCTTGAATTTCAGAATTTGGGGGGTGTCTATCGTATTTTGACTCTTTGCATGTCAATTAATATAAAAATTTGATTTTTAAACACATTGATGGGAACTTCTATTGAAGGGATTAAGTTGTGCGATGAGCTTTCATCGCTCATGATTGTAGCTTCGATACTGTGGTTTTCATTTACTGGATTCCTTGACAACGCGTCTGCTACTACGTTAGTGGTTCCTGGTTTGTATTTGAGTTCGTAATTAAATTCTTCTAGATAGCTCTTCCAACGTTTTAATTTTCCGTTGTGATTTTTGTTACTAAGAGCAAATGTAATGGGTTGATGGTCTGTGCCGTACAGATAGATTCGGAGGCTCTGTAGAGCCCAAACTATAGCTAACATTTCTTTTTCGTTAGTCGCATAGTTTTCCTCTGTTTTAGACAACGTTCGTGGTGTGAATGTAATGGGGTCTGCCTTCTTGCTCAAGAACGGCTCCAATTGCGAAAATGGAAGCGTCGGTTGTTTGTAAAGTTAAGGTATTTCAGAACAACTTCGTTAGAGCAAAGTGCTTGCTTAATTTTATTGAAAGCCTCTGTTGCTTGATCGTCCATGTTTATCTGTACTTTATCCGATACTCTTGTTGAAATACGGCCACTTTCACCTCTGAGAAGCGTGGTGAGTGGTTTTGCTAGTTTAGCGTAATCCCTAATGAATCTTCGATAGAATCTTCGATAGAAGTCCTAAGAATGATCGAAGGTCTTTCAATGTTTTAGGTTTCGGGAATTTTGAAATTGCTCGAACTTTATCATGGTTGGTTTTGACACCTTTATCTGAAATAGTAAAACCTAGGAAAGTAACTTCTTTTTTAAAAAACTTGCATTTATCCATTTGGATTTTCATGTTTGCGTTTATAAGAATCGTGAAGACTTGTTTTAAGTGATGGGCGTGTTCGTTTTTGGATTTACTGAAAACGATGATGTCATCAATATAAACATAGCAGATTTTTCCAACGTGCTCTCTTAAGATATCATCTAAGGCTCTTTGGGAGATGGAATGAGAATTTTTTAGGCCGAAGGGTAGCCTTGTGAATTCGTATTTTCCTCCGTTGACTGCGAATGCTGTTTTTTCTATGTCTGTTTTCTTTAAAAGAATTTGGTGAAACCCACTTTTAAGATCGAGGACTGTGAAGAATTTGTTGTCCCCTAGTTGGGCTATGATGTCTCCTATTTCTGGCATAGGGTACCGATCGGAAATCGTAGGTAAGTTGAGTTTACGGTAATCTATTACTAGTCTGTATTTCTTTTTCCCTGAGGCGTCCGCCTTTTTGGGAACGATCCATACTGGGGCGTTGCATGGTGATCTTGAGGGTCGGATAATTCCATCGTTAAGCATCTCGCTGATTTGATTTTCTACCTCTTGCCTGAGTGCTGTAGGGTAGGGGTAATGCTTGCTATAAACAGGTGTATCAGTGTTTTGTCGAATCTCGCCTACCACATTAGTTGTGAAAGTCAATTTTTCGTCTGGTTCTGCAAATAATGTTTTGAATTCCTGAGCTAATTGGTCTATTGTCTTTTTTTGACTGTCGGACATGTGTTCGGTTCGAACTTTTATGTTGTTAATCGCTTGCGCGGAATTGTCTAATTCGATATTACTATCAGAATATCATTTCGCAGATCTATAACAACGTTTAGTTGTTTCATTGTATCGTTGCCTAAGATACCATGAAAAGTTTTTAGTGTAGGCAGTACGAAAAATTTTATTGGGGTGTCGTTGAGACTAAACAAGTTAAGCCGGCATTTGTGTTGGCAAAGAATGCGTCTTGATTTTTTTTTTATGTGTTGCAAAAGATGGTTGGATATAGTTCTGATTAGAACCTGTGTCAATGAGGAAATTCAATAGTTAGCCGTCCCTCGTTTTACACTGAAAATATGGCAACGAGGAACGATTTAGACTAAAAATTTATGTCCGAGGTATCTGTTATTTGATTACCATCATTTGGAGAGGTTTCACCTTCATATGGTAGATCAGTAATACTATGCTCTTTTATTTTGCGATCTATATCTGTGTTAAGTATTTCACGACCTTTTTCTGACAAAATTTTCCTAACATATCTTTCTACAGTGTTTTCTATACACCTTTGAGTTACGTCTTGGTTTGTCGTTGACTTTAAACTGGTCGATGGAGAATTGTCGTCTGAGGGTGGCATGTTGGGTTGAGAAAATGCTCGTGTAAAGTTATCAATGGTTTGGGATAGGTTAGGACAGGTTTTATCGAAAGTGAAAATTTTGTTTGAGCTTATGAGGAATCTTATCCCCTAATTTTTCTTATAGTGCGGATAGGGAAAATGGGGGTGGTATGGCTTGGAAATTTTCTTGATTTACTTTTGAGTTTGTTTGGTGTGTTTGATTAATTAGTTTTCTTAAACTATTCGTTTTTAAATTGTTTGTTCTTTTGTATTAAAGTTTTTCTTGACTGATTTTTAAATTGTTTACTGTGTTCGATTAATTATTTTCCTTAAAATATATATATTTTTTTTTTTTCAAATTGTTTGGTGCACTTATAATGCATAATTTTCTTACAATATTATTCTTCAAATTGTTTTTTTTTGTGTTTAAAATTTTTGATTAAAACTTAATTTCTATGCTTACAATATTATTTTCCACATTGGTGCTTTCTACGCTGATGTCACGGATTATTCCCTTTTGTCCAATCCCACGTTGGGCACGATGAAGATTGGTGACTCGAGATCCTGTCGGCACATACACAGTTGCGTAGTACTCTACGAACGGAATCTATAGAGTTGTAGCGCTCAATATTATTTTTATTTTTTTATTTGTTTCACGATAGTGAAAATAAACCGTTTACTCCGTTTATATAGACACAATCTTCGACGAGAACGCTGTAGCTGCCGTGCATGTGCTTTTGGTAATTCGTCCGAATGTTCTCTGTTTAAACGGTTGTCGCGTTCACTAAGTCACTGGTTTAAGAGGATCTTTCGCGAACAGCAGCTAAGTAGGCGCTCTGTTTTCCGACGCGTAAACTTTTATGTGGTTTAAATTCACGGTCCCTGCTCGGGCCACAATTAGAAAGTCTTTAAGTTTTTTAATTTAAAAAAAAAACATCATTTATTTCTGCGAGTTGGATTAGAACTAACTTAAGAGCGATTTATAATGTTTTAATGAAACCTATGTTATGCCGGCGTCGCTGCTGACGTCGCTGCGCATGTTGCTACCGCTGATGTCGTGCCTTGCTGCTATTGGTTGGTGATCGCCATTGGTCAATGCTGGCGCCGTGGAGTTGCACTTGTTGTACAATTCGCAGGGTGTCGTCTTGCATCCGTTGGTCCCACGGTGAATGGCCTAAAGAGTGCGTGATCAGCGCACGTGGCTTTTGCCTCGTTCCCTCTGTAGTCTGCACGGAATGGGTGGTGCATTTTTGGGTGTCCAGTTACTGTCGCCGGTCACACGGTGGGTTGCTGATAATGTTGGGTCCGCTTGCTTTGGCTCTTGCGCAACTTATGTTGTTTTGGCTAAGTTGCTTATGTGTTGCTGCATATGTTGTTGTTGTTTTATTTGGGTTTGACATACAGGGTGTTAACTTATACAAGCAGTTGTATTTTTGATTTTTATACCCTGAGCCCATTAAAAATGGGAAATCAGGGTATAATGGTTTTGTTAAATGTATGTAACAGGCAGAAGGAGGCGTGGCAGACCCCATAAAGTATATATATTCTTGATCAGGGTGACGAGAAAAGTTTATATTGCCATGTCTGCCTGTCTGTCCGTATGCTTGAACGCGTCGATTTCCGAAGATACAGAAGCTATAGAGTTCATTCTTTTTGTGTTAGGTTCGTATATTGCACACGCAGTACGAGTTTGTTTCAGAAACTCGATAACTTGTGTATTTCCAAAGTTATCGATAAAACACTTTATCGGGAATCAGTTATGATATCAGCCTTGTTAACTAAACCCAAATAAGGCATTGCTAGAGCGCCCTCTGACAAAACTAAAGTAACAATCGAAAAATTCACAATTCTGTCAAAATTCTTAGAATATTCTGGCATGCAAACTTGGATATGCATACATAGAAAATTGTGTATAGTGTGTACATGTTTAAATATGTATGTATGTATAGGAAAAACGTTTGTTGCTTGCCATGTACGTTTGCTAATTCCCGAAATATTTTGTTAATTAAATGTTTATCAAATAAATAAGATGCACCTATGGGAACAAGGTATTTCGCAGTTAGTTGTGCCTACTGTAACGTTCTTACTTGTTATTTTTGTTTTTATTTTCCGTTTTTTTCTGCATATTTGCTTTTCATCCCAGTTGCCAATATGAGTTGTTGCAAAAAAATCATCCACATTCAGGCTGGCAGGTGATGGTGCACAAGCGCAAGTTGTAAATTGCTGGTTGTGCGAAAATATGATGCATACTAAGTGTGCAGGTCTTACTGGACGTGATCATGACAAGATTATGTCCACTGCCAAAATTGGTATTGGTGGCGTACGCTGGTCTTGTCCGATGTGTTTGGAAAAACAAATACATTTTTCCAAAATGTATAGTGCTGTGAGGGCTCAATTCTTAAAACTGAGAAAGATGACTAAGCAGTTATCCAGTGACATGGCTGCTGCTGAAGAAATTTTAAACCAGTTTAATTTTGAAACTCCTCTTCCTAATTCGGAGACTCCACTGATATTGGTACCTCCTTCCGTACCAATATCGTCACCGAACTTGCTTGTTCCTCCCTCACCTTGTGCTTCTGTATTGTCCTCTACGCCTAATTCTCTTGATCATATACCAGTCGGTCCTGAATCTTCTGTTTCCCCTGTCATTGGTGCTATTGAAACTCAATTCTCTGTTCAAAAATTGGACTCCTCTCCAATTATTGTTTAAACTAAGAGTAAGAGTAAGGCTGCAAGCACAGTGCACGCTGTGACAAAGACGAATCTGCAGACGAAAAACAGTGCAGAACAAATCGTATGAATTTGGTCGCTTGTACGCATAGTGCGCGCTGTGACGAAGACGAATATGAAGATGAAACGCAAGCAATCAGCTTCAAACGCTGCTGTACTGAATTTGAAGACGAATTGCTTGCAAGTTACCGTTGTTATACCCTGAGTCCATTGAAAATGGGAAATCAGGGTATAATGGTTTTGTTAAATGTATGTAACAGGCAGAAGGAGGCGTGGCAGACCCCATAAAGTATATATATTCTTGATCACGGTGACGAGAAAAGTTGATATAGCCATGACCGTCTGTCCGTCCGTCCGTATGTATAAACGCGTCGATTTCCGAAGATACAAAAGCTAGAGAGTTCATTCTTTTTGTGTTAGGTCCGTATATTGCACGCGCAGTACGAGTTTGTTTCAGAAATTCGATAACTCGTATATTTGCAAAGTTATCGATAAAGTTATAAAATTCTAGCTAATTCATCTTTAGAGCTTGAGTCTCCAAGTCTTCTGCATATATATAGATACTAATTTAATACAATTTCGGTTTTTGTCAGATTTTGGATTCCGGTCCCCACTTCGCCCCACCACCCCCAAATGTGTAAAAAATGCATTTCAAATACTAGAGACATGCAGTTTGGTTTAGCATATAGATATGAATATCATAATCATAATCTGAAGATATCAATACGATTGTCCATCTAGAAACAGAATTATTAATCATCAAAGTTTTCTCATCAAAACCCATGTACCGCAGCAACAAAGGCAGCGAGACAGCAAGCCGCCTGCATTGCTCACACACATACATACATGCTTACAAGCGTGTGTGTGCTCGTATTTTTGCATGTTCAGTTTCTTAGGCGTGCAGAAACGAATCGAATAATTCTTGGAATATTATTCGTTCGAAGAAGGGCTCAGGGGATTTCGTAGTCGAGCAGTCTCGACTACAGCTTTATTACTTGTTTTTGTTTGTTTTTTCTGTCCAAGCTTTGGCATGTGTTCAAATTTAGTTGTAATTTGTGATTTTGTTTTGTGAAAATGTCTACAATTAACGAGGAATTAATTGCAGCAATATTGAAAAACCCCCGTTTATGGGACCACCAAAAATAAACTCTACCACAATAGGCAAATAATTGACCGAAATTGGAACGAAATTTCAAACGAATTGAATGTTGATGGTAAGTAATTTAATTAATTTTAATCAAAGTGAAATAATAATAGAATGGAAAATTTAAATACTATCAGCATTTCTATGGCTGCAAACATAACTTTGGAACGTGTCTCTGATTATTCGACCTCTTTTCTTTGAACTTTTCAATATAATTTTTGGTTTGTTGCTTATAAATTTTTCTTCCTCTGCCAGATCTTCTAAATCTAGCATTGTATTATGCAATATACAAATTGCTTTAACAATAATTTCTGCGTTAGATGGCGTCGTTTCAATTGGCTTCCATAATATTTTCCATTTAGAGTTAATTATGCCAAATGCACATTCCACACACCTACGCGCTCTGGACAAACGACTATTAAAATATTCATTTTCCAATGTTAGATTTCTTCTGGCATATGGTCGAAGAAACCTGTCCAAAAGTGGATAAGCTTCATCTGCAAGCAACACGTATGGCATAGATATTGTGGTATTGGGCAAATAGGAATCCTTCGGAAAAATTAAGTCTCCAGAATTTGTCATTGTGTAAATTGCTGAGGAAGCAAAAGTTCCACCATCATTCTGACGTCCGTAACCACCAACTTCGATATTAACAAATTTACATTTTGCGTCAGCGACTGCCTGCAGCATTATTGAGAAAAATTTTTTTATAATTATGAAACATTGATCCTGAATTCGCTGGGCATTTTAGACGTATGTGCTTTCCATCAATAGAGCCAACACAATTTGGGAATTCCCAAAGATTCCAATACTGGTCCGCAACTTTCTTTAAATTTTCTTCTGTGGGTACAGCCATATGTATAGGCTGCAAAACTGTCCACAAAGCTTCACATTTCTCTAGAACAATGGAACGAACCGTTGAAGCACCCATTCGAAAGTTAAAAGAGATTGATCTGAATGAAGTTCCAGTAGCAAGATATCTAAAATAACAAAACAATTTAAAACAATGTTATGCAACTAATAAAATTCTCATATGTATGACGCTGGACCTCATTCAGTCAACGAGAAGTGGTCATTTCGAATCCATGATGTTTATAAAGAACCAAATAAAGTGCCGCCAGTCTTCCGGAAATTTAAGTCGCCAAAAAAACAACGAAGTTCAAGATATGAACATTAGTATAAACGAAGATGTTAATAGTGAAGATATAGGGACGCCGCAATATGAGGAAGAAAGCGACATGAGTACGTTTGAATTGAAACGTCCACCCCACGTTATCTTCCCAAAAATCCAAAACGCCGTCTTAATAACAAAAAAGATGAAATGCTCAACATTGAAAAAAAGATGGAGGTGTTAGAACAGAAAACCAAAAACAAGATTTCAGCCGACGATGAAGATATGGCTTTTTTTGTGAGCCTATTGCCACACGTTAAAAACATGGATCCACAAACGAAACTTTTGTTCAGAATGGATATGCAAAAATCGGTCTATCATCACGTCTACAATATACATCTGCATGAATGCATCCAAATGGGCAAATGAATCATTCATTATAAAAAGCTGTACACTTTTTTTGTGTACAGCTTAAATGGGTGGCAGTAAATGCTGTACAACTTGTCTGTATCGACAGCTTGCCGTTTCACTCACTTCCATGCTGTACAGCACCTTATGAGTACACTAAAACTACTGTACAGTGTTTTTTACTGCACACTATTTTGGTGTGCAGTAAACTCACTGTACACTGAGTTGTTATTGATGACGCTTCATACAAAATATCTTCAATAAAATTTCATACACATTTTATAAATTTATTTCATATTTATAAATTTATTTCTGAAAATGACTCATTATACAATAAATTAATATTTGAGTGCAAAAACATTATTTTATTTACTAAGTCATCCGTTGTTGCAACTTTGCAAAGTTTATAATTAATTAAATTTTTAGCAACCGAAAAGGCTCTTTCGGATGCTGAACTACTTGCTGGAACGGCTAACATTTTACATTTTATCAGCTTGCCTTTGCAAGTTAATAAACAAATTTTTTTGATAGTGAACGTTGTATTTATTTATTAAACTCCAAATTCGAACTCGCACAATGCTAATTGTATTGCATTGCATTGCAAAGGCAACGCACAATACAACTGACTAGCGACTCGACGTGCAGCAAGCCTTTTATACTTGCTTCTCTTACATAAAGAATATTCGGGATTTCTTATTCTAGAAAATTTAATGCTTAATAAATGATTACTTCTAAATAGATGATGAGTTTTTCGAGATCATTCTACAACAGTTTACATTTAATAATATAATAATATAAAATATAATATAATAATATTTAATACATATTTTTTATATATATTTGTATATTTATATTTATTTTTTATATATTTATATTTATTATAAGAGTCGCTTGGCGAATGGGGTGGTAGCTTGCACAGCTGTTAGGCATGACAGAAATG
Organism: Drosophila antonietae; assembly: GCA_030914385.1. NCBI lineage: Eukaryota > Metazoa > Arthropoda > Insecta > Diptera > Drosophilidae > Drosophila > Drosophila antonietae. The sequence goes on along the minus strand of JAUESO010000609.1, from coordinate 32,246,311 downwards.
CTGTTCTCATAATTGTATATGGTGTACAACGTGTAGAAACGAGACAAAAATTGTCCTCACTCACGAAGTGTACTACATTTTACTGTTCTCACTTTAGTTGAGAACAGTTGAAATGCTGTACTCGATTCTTCTGCACACTAGAAAATACTGTACAGTAATGAAATGGGTGCAGTATTTTGAGAACACTTTACTACTGTACAGTACTATGCTGCAAGAAATGAATGTATTCTTGCAGACCTGTAGTCTACAACGTGGGGCGCTCTTTTAATCTACAAAATATCATCATCACCATCACCGACTCTACTTGCATCCTCATTAAATCAATATTCCGATAACGCTTTATACCCACAGGAACCGAGCTCTTTTGTTACATCAGGAAATATTATTACATTTTCAAATTAAGTTAAGACAGTCGATTAACAAGTAATTAAATGAGAAGTAATAATTAATAAAAGGCATAAAACTAAATATATTTTAAACTTTTTTTTACCTTAACGTCACAATTAGCCTTTCAGCACATATAATTGGCGTTTTATTAAAATTAGTCCAATTTTTAATAAGTGGCTCAATTTTAATTAGAATATAATCAAATGTGCTAATTGTCATTCTGGTAAATTCCACAAATTTCTTTCATCGTGGCGCAGCTCATCACACAAATGATGAAATTCCCCAAATGCTTCTCTTCCCAAATTTATAGGGTGTACTTTTTTATTTACTTTCATACGTTTTAATTTAAAATATAAGCTTTGCTCAATCAGCAGGTCATCATCTGATGAGGAATCCATTGCGACTAACATAACAAAAGCGCAACCAATTCGTCTTGCACTGTGCAACCTATTCGCTTACTCGCAACGCAAGCAATTTCTCTTCAGCTTCGTCTTCATCTTCGTCTTCGTCACAGCGTGCACTGTGTTTGCAGCCTAAGTCAGCCACTCCTGGCTTTACCTTATCTGTCGTCCCTCCTGGAAAGCAAGTTTTCTTATCTAGGCTTTCATCGGATACGACATATGAGGCAGTATCTGCTTTTATTTTTAGCAAAATTTATTTGAATATTTCACAACAATATGTGATCCTAAATTCTGGCCACTTCATGTAGTTGTCCATGAATTTAAACCTAAAAATCGAAACAAATCTCATCCTATTTCTTTGAATTTACCTTCGGTGCAATCAACATCAATTATTACAACAAAAAACTAAATATGTTTCAATCTTCTTCTCAGCTTTCCCTCATTTACCAAAATGTACGTGGCTTGAAATCTAAACTTAAAAGTCTATACTTGAATAGTTTTAGTGTTCAATATGACATTATTGCCTTCACTGAAACATGGTTAAGTCATAACATTCATAAAAGTGAGATTCTTGCAACTAATTTCACTATTTATAGACTTGATCGTTCGATGCGTAAAGGTGGTGGGGTGTTAATTGCTGTTAAATCCAGTATCCACTCCGAATTATTTACCTTTTCCTATCTTTATGATGTGGAGATTATAGGGGTTAAATTAATGCTCCCATCGTGATCATTGTTTATTACATGTTCTTATATCCTTACCTCTTCTGATATACACGTTGATAGTCAACATATAACCTGTATTAAAGAAATTTATGAACTTGTAACTGATATAGACTTTCTTCTTGTGTTGGTCCTTAACTTGCAAATTACTTTATTCTGACAATTCATGTTTCAGATGAACTCTATTTCTATCCATCTGATTCGACCGCTTGATCTTATGTTCAGTAATCATGACTCCATCATTAATGTCGTGAGATCAACTACTTTCTGCTTATCAGAGAATTTGCATCACCCCACTTTAGAGGTTTTATTATCTGTTGATAATCCTCTAACTTATTCATCTTTTCCTTCTAAACTAAGCCGCTATTATCATAAATGCAATTTTGTTTTGCTTAATGAATTAATTAATTCAACAGACTGGTCTCTTCTATATGGGGTCGGTTGATATTAATTTGGCAGCATCGTTTTTTTATACTACCTTAAACTCTATTCTGGATGTGTGCGTCCCTCTCTGTCGCATATTGCCCCTTTCAAATAAACCGCCTTGGTTTACTAAGACTCTTTCGAATTTAAGAAGCATTAAAATTAAATGATTTAAAAAATTTTAAAACGTCTGGCTCAAGTGTTGACTGATCTAAATATTCCATTGCCAAGTCAAACTTCAATCATTTAAATTCTCGTTGTTATGAGAATTATTTATACGTTGCAAACGACAGTTTGCTCGAGATCCTAAACAATTTTACTCATTTGTAAACTTGAAGCGTAAGTCTTCTGGTTTACCGTCCTCATTTGTCCTTGGTGCTGAAAAAACTTGTACTGATCAGGATTCCTCTGATATTTTCGCAGTTTTTTTTCAATCCACTTACTGTTCTGCTAATCTCTATAGTAATTCGTATCCATATTTACTTCCTGATTATGTTTCTATTAATGCTCCCAATGTAACTGCAGCGTATCTAGCTTCAGCCATTAGGACGGTGAAGTTATCTTTCTCTCCTGGTGCTGACAATATTCCAAGTTGTATCATTAAAGAGTGCATAGTTTCTCTTCAATCACCATTGCTAAAATTGTTTAATTTGTCTTTGGAATCTTGTGTGTTCCCTTTAACATGGAAAGAGTCTTTCATCATTCCTCTATATAAAAAAGGTCGAAGATCTAATATATCCAATAACAGAGGTATTGCGAAATCATCTGTTATTCCGAAGTTATTTGGAAAAATTTTAACATCAACCTTGCAGCATTTTTGCAAATCAATTATTCAACCACCCCAACATGGTTTTATTCAGAATCAACATCCTCGAATTTACTTGAATTTACTTCACTTGTAAACGAATTTTTCTAAAAAATTGCAAACTGATGTTATTTATACTGATTTCAGTAAAGCATTTGACACAGTTAATCACCAGATATATATAGTCGCATATCCAACACCTCATACATACACACATATATATTTAAACCCCAAGTTGGCGACACTTATAATTATCTTTTCATTAAACTCACATAAGCTAATAGCATAAACATTTGAGCCCAAGCTCCCTAATCATGCACATCGCTAGTATAAACACTGAGCCCCCAATCGCCCAAAGCTTGGGAATGTAAATTCAGCATTTTCCAAGAGCCGAAATCTTCCGATCAAAGTTTCAAATCCAATAAGCTGTAGACTTTCCCATAGAAATTACCAATACATAAGCAAATTGAATTCATATAAATATTACTGTAAGAACAAATGTAAAATTAGTCTAAGTTTCAACGCCGATCGTATCAAATCGATGCATCGATTTAAACAGCAAATTTATTCTCAAATAAAGTTAAGTGATAAATAAATAAAACATTTTTTTTTTTTTTTTTTTTAATTCACGGTTAAAAACTTAATTGGCGCAGCCGGCAGGATAAGTCTTGGTGAACATCTAATTCATCATCATACTTATCCGTGAAAGAACTACGTGGAGTGTCGCGTATAAAAACAGACTTCTGCTAATAAATAGATCCGCTGGACTATTTTGAAGTTCTGTGTAGTGGAAAAAATACATAATACTTGTGTCTGGGCCTTACAAATCTTTTTATCCCTGTAAGCCACAAGTGTTATATAAAAAAATTTAATCGAAAATCGGTAACTAAAACTCGAACTAATCATACGAATTAATACAACGAATTAATCAACTACATTAAATGAACTGAAAAGACATTTAAACAAATCAAAAGTTATTAAACAAACCAAAAGTTAATATACAAAAATCAAGATGGCTCTACAATTATCAGAGACTCATCTCAATCATGCGCTGTCTTCGCTTAGACATGTGGCAACATTCGACGGAAACTCCGAAAATCTAACAACATTCATCAGAAGGATAGACTACATCCTAAGTCTGTACCCGACCAAGGATATACGACAACACAACATCATGTACGGAGCTATAGAGACGCTCTTATCGGGAGAAGCCCAACGGATATACAACTTGCACGAGCAAACTGGATGGAACTACGAACAACACTCATCAACGAGCAGAAAACACACACACCATATGAAGAACTCTTAAGAAGACTCTATAGCACCAACTACCACGGAAATCTTCGTAAGTTTATAGAAGAGCTAGAAAATAAGTCTTACATTATAACTAGCAATCTTAGCCTTGAAAACGATCAATACAGTACAACAAGCTATACAAATGCAATGAAAAACACTATAAAAGATGTAATTACTAAAAAACTTCCAGATAGACTATTTATGACATTAGCTAGGTTTGACATTACAACAGTAAGCAAACTAAAGCAAGTAGCTCAAAGAGAAGGGTTATATGAAAACAATACATTCGAAACAAGAAAGTCTCATCAAAGCCAAAATTATCAAACCAGGGGGAAAAATCAGAATAAAACCAAAAACCTTCGAGTAGCAAAACTCAAAACTTTTCACATAATACCAAAGAAAATAATCAACAACTACATCAAGAATTCCAACAAAAGCTAACTCAAAGTAGATCTCAGAATCCAATGAATTATCAGCAGTCAAAAGACAACGAGAAAGTACTAGTGGTTATTCTAAGATGGATATTTCAGAAAATTTTCATCAAGAAGCCTCGGACCAAGAAGAACAAATCCCTTCATCAGATTAGTTATGAATGGCCAACATTTTAACTGTGTAATTGACACAGGTTCGTCCATCAATCTAATCAATCAAAACTTTTTAAATTTTCCTATCAAACCTTGCCAACTAAAAGTGCAAACTATAAATGGCATTGTCCAACTAAATAATTACATATCTTTTGCCCCTAGTAAGCTTTGCCCTACTAATCAAAAATTTTATGTACACAACTTTTCCGACAAATATGATATTCTACTAGGTAGAGAATATCTAGAATCGTGTGAAGCAAGAATTGATTATAAACAAAAACCGTTATTCTAAACGAACATTCATTTTTAATGAAATATGATTATGAAGATCCTGTTAAGGACAAGACTGCATCTCAATGCCTTGATCCGCCCCAATCAAATGACATAGCTGTAAACTATGCAATAAATAATGAATTAAATGAAACAAATCAATTCCGATTAGAACATCTGAACGATGAAGAAAAAACAAAACTAACCAAAATCCTTTTCGAGTTTAGTGACATTCAGTACAAAGAAAGTGACAATTTGACTTTCACCAGTACAATTAAGCATGTCATACAAACTAAACACGAGGATCCAATTCATAAGCGACCATACAAGTATGCGCAAACATTCGACGAAGAAGTCGAAAAACAAATCATAGACATGATCAAACAAGGTATAATTCGTAAATCAAATTCACCTTATTGCTCACCAATTTGGATTGTGCCAAAGAAACGTGATGCATCAGGCAAAGAAAACTTTCGCATAGTCATTGACTACCGAAACCTGAACGAAATAACAATCGATGATAAATATCCTATTCCAGTCATGGATAACATACTAGACAAACTTGGCAAATGTCAGTATTTTACCATTATTGACTTAGCGAAAGGATTTCATCAAATACAAATGGACCCAAATAGTATACCAAAAACAGCATTTTCAACCAAAAAATGGACATGACAAATACACTCGAATGCCTTTTGGATTGAAGAACGCCCCAGCAACATTTCAACGTTGTATGAACAATTTACTAGAAGATTTAATCTATAAAGATTGCTTAGTATATATGGATGATATAATAGTGTATTCCACTTCATTGGAAGAACATCTAGTATTATTAAAAAAGTTATTCACAAAACTACGAGACGCTAATTTAAAACTGCAATTAAACAAATCCGAATTCATGAAAAAAGAAACTGAATTCCTTGGAATAAAAGCAAATCCTATAAAAATATCAGCCATACAAAATTTCCCAATACCAAACACCCAAAAAGAAATAAAATCATTTTTAGGACTTTGTGGTTATTATAGAAAATACATTCCTAACTTTGCACACGTCGTTAAGCCAATGACCTCAAAACTAAAAAAGGGTGCAATTATAAATATTAAAGAATCAAATTACATTTCCGCATTCGAAAAACTAAAAGTATTAATTACGTCCGATCCAATACTAGCTTATCCGCATTTCGAAAAACCATTTTGCCTCACAACTGATGCCAGTAACATAGCTATTGGAGCTGTTCTGTCACAGAATCAAAAACCAATATGTTTCGCAAGTAGAACTTTAAATGAACATGAAATTAATTATTCAATAATTGAGAAAGACTTTTAGCAATTGTTTGGGCAAAAAAATATTTCCAATCTTATCTGTACGGAAGAAAATTCGAAATCCTCAGTGATCACAGACCACTCGTCTGGCTTAATAATACCAAAGAACCAAATATGAAGTTACAGAGATGGAAAATAAAATTAAATGAATTCGATTATCACATTAAATATGTACCAGGTAAAGAAAACTATGTTGCAGATGCTTTATCTAGAGTAAGAATTGAAGAAAACTTGTTAGGAGAAACTTCCGATGCTACCGCAGCAACAACCCACAGCGCTCAAGAAGAGTCAACATTACATTTCCTTTACTGAAAGACCAATTAATTATTTTAAAAGACAAATAGAATTTGTCAAGAATAACTAAAATAACGTAGAAGTAACAAATTACTTCTATAAAACAAAAATTATAATAAACTATCTCGAAATGACACATGATCATACAACAGAATTAATAAAAGAATATTTATGTTCAAGGAAAGCCGTTATATATTTTAACAACGAAACCGATTTTCTCACTTTTCAAAACGCTTTCGTTGAAATAGTCCTAATAACATTACAAAAGTAATGAGATCAACTAAAAAATTAATAGATTTCCAAACCTATTCCGAATTTAAGGAATACATTATTAATACACATCAAAAAGTATTACATCCAGGAATAGAAAAAATGACACTATTATTCAAAGAAAAATACTATTATCCAGACTACCAAAATTTAATTCAAAATATAATTAACGAATGTAAAGTTTGTAACATAGCAAAAACAGAACATAGAAACACAAAGTTAGCCTTTGAATTAACTCCAGAAGTCCATAATCCCAGAGAAAAAGATGTCATTGATTTTTACATAATAGACAACAAACAATTTCTATCTTGCATAGACCAAATATTCCAAATACGCAACTTTAGTTGAAGTAAATGGTCGAGATTGGCTAGAAGCCAAAAGAGTTATTTTAAAAGTATTTAATGACATGGGAAAACCAATTGAAATAAAAGCAGATAAAGACTCAGCTTTCTTGTGCTCCGCACTACAAATATGGTTAAAAACAGAAAACGTAAAAATATCTATCACAACTAGTAAAAATGGTATTTCAGATATAGAAAGATTCCATAAAACAATAAACGAAAAATTGAGAATTATCAATTCTGACACAAATCAAGAATATAAACTAACTAGATTCGAAATAATACTTTACACATATAATCATAAAACCAAACATAATACGACTGGTAGAACGCCAGCAGACATTTTCATTTAGGCAGGAACCCCTGAATACGATACACAACTAAATAAGAAAAATAAAATTGAAAAATTAAATGAAAATAGAACAGATTTTGAAGTAGACATTAGGTACAGAGAATCACCATTAGTAAAATCAAAATCAACAAACCCTTTCAAGCAAACAGGAAATATAACACAAATAGATGGCAAAATTGTGTTGAAAATGAATTAATTATAGAAGGCAATAATATAATAAAAATATTTGATTGTTCAATTCAATTAAACGAAATATCTATAAAAAAAAACTCAAAGCTCGACTATACACAAAGCATTTATATAACTAACAATATTACAAAGTTAAAACCAATATCATACATACTGTTGGGCATATTTGGCTTTGCGTTGCAATACCCGCGAGAGTAAAAACGATGTGATTCGGTTAAAGGTTTAATAAAGAGTGAAACAGAATAGAATGTAAATTACATTCTTTGTACGGTGTTGCCAGATTACATGTTTGCTTATGTTAATGCTTTCAGTTACATTTTTCAACACTTCTTCTTAAGCTACATATAATCCTTTTTTTAATTAACAAATCTTTTACTAGGATAAACCAAGTAACTTAACAAAATAGTTATGCTTAGACTTATGTAAACATTTGGTAAGAATATCAGCTACGTTACAATTTGAATTCACATATGTAAGCTCTATCTCTTTAGATTGTATTTTTTCACGAACAAAGTGGAACTTAATATCTATGTGCTTTGTCCGTTTGTGATGCACTGGATTTTGTGCAATGTATGTGATTGCCAAATTCATCGTACCTGCCAGGTATCTAAGAATATGTTTTGCAGCAGCTTCATGCTCTGCATGTGGATCGTTGTTTCTTTGAGATAGTTTGCATACTGCGTGCAAAATATCGAGTCGGCTCTGCTAAATACATAAGGGAATCAATTAGTGACTGGAATTGGGTTTTATTTACCTTTTTACAATCGTCGTCACTACATTCAACTTGAAAGCCTGGATCAAAGGGTGTATTGACTTGCCGACATTTGCTCATGCCGTATGTTTCCAGCAATCTTTGAATGTGTGATTTCTGGCATAGCGAAATTGAACCTAGTTCATCGTCCCTCTCAATTTCCAATTTCAATAGCTTATGGGGCCTCCATCATGCATCTTGAACTTTGTTGCAAGCTCCTTCTTAATCATTGCTATGTCATCTTTATTTGGACACGCGATGATTAAGTCGACGTAGACGGCAATATAGCTGAATGCTTCTTCTTCCACTTTGGTGTACAAACAGGCCTCGTTTTTGCATTTGCTGAATCCAATGGAATACAAGACCTCATCAAGTGTTATATTCCAAACACGCCCTGATTTCTTAAGTCCGTCAAGCGCCTTGTTCAGTTTTTAGAACTGCTTTAGGTTGACTGTTGTCCACAAAGTTTGGAGGCTGCTTCACATACACAATCTCATGAAGCTCGCTGTTTAGATATGCATTTGTTATATCTATTTGATGCATATACAAATGTTTTTCTGCAGCTATCGCGAGAAGCATCCTGATTGTCTCGTATCTAATTACTGGCGAAAATGTTTCCAAATAATTTACGCCAAATTGTTGCCCACATCCTTGTGCAACTAAGCGAGATTTGAACTTCTCGACATTTCCATTTTTATCGCGTTTGATTCGAAAAACCCATTTAGAACCAATCGCCTTTTGCGCTGGAGGTAGGTCGCATAATGTCCATGTGCCGTTTTCTTGGAGTGCTCTGTACTCTGTTTGCATAGACTCTCTCCATTCTTGCACATATTGACTCTGCAACGCCTCATCGACTGACTGGTGTGTCTCTGTGTCTACTTGGTCAAACACAACGTTGAGCCTCGTCTGGTACTGTTTCGTTGATCGTCCTGGTTGACCATTTTGGATTATCGTAGGCCTGCCCGGCCCGCGCTGCTGTCGCGTTACTGGAGGATCATTGTTGTTGTTTTCAACTTCTGGATTCTCTTCGTTCTCTTGCCCTTCTTCTGATTTGCTGCTCTCATCCGGTGTCATCTGCTCATGACCTGGAAGCTCCAGTGTATCAAGGCTTATTATGATCGTCATGAAATCATTACTCGTGTCTTTTACATTTTCAATTGTTTTTGTGTCAAACTCACCCTCTACGAATTTAACGTCACGCCTTTCGATAACACTCTGCTTCTCCGGATCGTACAGACGGTATGCCTTTGCGGTGTATGAATATCCAACAAAATGTATTCCTTTCCTTTTGCCTGGAATTTGCTTGTCTTAACCTTGTCCAGAGCAAACACGCGAGATCCAAACACTCGCAAATGTTTTACAGAAGGCTTCCGATTTCTCCACATTTAGAAAGGTGTGCCTCCATTTAACGCCTTTGTGGAACATCTGTTGCGCAAATACACTGCCGTTGTGACAGCCTCTGCTCATCGTGTGAACCGCCTCACATTCATTTGTAGTAGGTAAGAATTTGGTAGTGTGTAGATGGCTTCGTAGTATGTAAGATCGGTTATGTAAGGTTTGGATGATGAATAGATAGCTTTTTTGTACGTAAGGGCCTTAGTAGTGCATAGCGTAAGAATTTGATGAGAATACATTTTATCCTTTTAGTTCGTTAGCATGTAAGAAACCTTTGTTTAGTATGTAAGAGCTTTTATATTTTAATTTGCTAAACTAGCGCGCGCAGTGTCGAGGATCGGCGATGCAACCCTGGCGTGGTGGAAAGCTCTACGGCAGAGTCGCATCGCCGATAAAACGAAGAGCGGCACATCGAAGGCCTGGCTCAAGAGAAGAGCAAGGGAGTCACTGGAAGCGCGCCGGGCTGGGCAGACCGAAATTAATAACGTTAAGTGCGGCTGTAAGAATTGAAAAAGGAAAAGAAATTGCCAAGAAGGCGAAAATAAAAGAAGTTGAATAAAGGGAAACAAGTAAGTTATTAATTCTATTTATGCAAGGTTCATGAACGACAGAATTACATATTCCCCTCCGTAGTGCGACCCTCCCTCTCCCATAACATTTTTAACTAATCGGGCAGTTCGGGAACGCGGCAAGTGCCCGTTCGCCAGGAGGATAAATCCCTGGCCGTAAAAGAAGCTGTGCCTCGAGCGAACACCGGCGGCAACGCCTGGCTGTTCCTCGGCCGGCGACTCTGCCTCTGTAGCGGTCCCCCTAACATTGTTCGGGCACTTCTAGAGCGTGGCCAGTGCCCGTTCGCCAGGTGGACAAATCTCTGGCCGCAAAAGGTACAGTGCCTGGAGCGAACACGGGCGGCAACGCCTGGCTGTTCCTCGGCCAGTGCCTCTGCCTTAGTAGCGTGCACTAACCGCAACTCTCCCCCTTCCTCGTAACCGATGTCCCCTAATCAAACAAATATTTTGTAAAGTGAGCCCTGGGCAGACTGAGCCTGCACCTCGGCTAGATTTGTAACCTTACAAATGGCACCCGAGCAGGGACATAGGGCATTAGAGGAGCGTGGCAGATTAGCGGCGTAAAAACCCGCTAAGCTGTCCAAATAGAGTTGCGTAGCTGAGTTGTGTAGTTAGCGTTGAGTTTTCTTTGAAAAAAAAGAGTATATTTTTTTTGTTTTGTGCATGGATATACATACGCGATTGTGTATGTATAAAAAGGAGAAAAAAAATATATATATATATATATCAAGAAGTGAAAGTGACTGTAGCGTCGATTATACCCGCGCGTACCCTATAGTCGCCACGTGGCCGGCCGTTACGCGCGAGAAACGAAAGAACGAAAAGGAAAGTAACGGGACTTGTAACAGCGCCTAGCGACGGCCGAAACTGCGCCGCGATCGAAAGAAAACGCGATTGGAAGCGCAACATGTAAAAAGAGCAAATAAAAGTGGAAAGTGGACAAAATGCAGAAAGAGGAGAAACGTACATAACAATGAAATAATGAGTGAAACGAGAATGAGCAGGAGAGTGAAGTAATGAGCGAAAGGAGAAATAAGTGAACAGTGGGCCAAAGACTGAGCAGAGCAGAACAAGTGGATACGCATATTAAAAAAAAAAAAAAAAAAAAAAAAAAAAAAAATGAGGAGAAGTGGCATTGCAAGATTAAGCGTTTTTTTTTTTTTTATTTTTTTTTTTTTTTTTTGTTTGTTAAATCGGTTACCATGCATTCGAAGTGATGACCGTATATACCCCACGCCACGGTTTACAATGGTAGAGGGTATAGTGTAACGGGCCAGGGGCCATAAAAATCGGAGCGCATAGTGGGACTGATGCAGTGGAAAGTGGAAGCATACAGTGGGCCAAAGGCCATGAAAAAGTGGACACGTATAGTGGGCCAGAGGCCATAATGAAGTAAATCGCGTGGTGGAATAAAATAAAATAAAATGACATAAATTAAATAAAATAGAAAAGAACAGAATAATAGTGGAGAGAAGCATAATCATTAATTAGGCAAGAGAGCCCGAATGGATGAAGAGTGATTTTTTTATTTTTTATTTTCGAGTGGGGGTTGAAGATCAGAGTGTCGGCCGAATATACCTTACGCTATCGTCGGCAGTGTAAAGAGTATGCTGACTAACGGAACAAGGCCATAAAGTTCGACGCGCACAGTGGGCCAGAGGCTGTCCGCCTTTATCCAAGATAACAGCCACACGGCAGGGGTTAAAGCGCGGTTGGCAGAATTGGAGGGGCGATTCACAAAAGTACCCGAAGCTAACTTGGGTGGTACGATGCCTAGTATGGGCAGCCGCGCATACCAGATATCGGAACCAGACTTACGGAGGATACATGACAGAGAATCCATTTCCGCGTCTTCGCTCAGATTAGAAGTGCCGGCCATAGACGCCAAGCCCACGACTCGGACGCGAGACAAAAGGGGGAACGAGGAAGAGACTAGAATGCCGCTGGGGGGACCGAAGGCCACCCAACGAATTCCCATGCCCTCAGTACCGCCCGAGTCTTTCCCGCCCTGGGGTGTAGCCGAACAGGTGAGGAAGTGGGGCATGAGGTACGATGGACAGTCGGACCCTCTCGGCTTTATAGAGATATTAGAGGAAAGGGCCATAACATATGGCATAGGACTCGACAGAATGCCGGGAGCGCTGAGAGAAGTGCTAGTTGACAGGGCGGCCAAGTGGTTCTTGACCAGTGGGCTCAGAGACGTGCCGTGGTTTGAATTTAAGAGAAAGTTTTTAGATTTTTTCTTGCCGCCACAATATTTCGAACGGCTGGAGGACCAGATCCGCGCGCGCCGTCAGCGAGAAGGGGAATGTTTCAAGGACTATCTGATTGAACTTAGATGGTTGATGCGCCAGGCTAGGTATACAGAGACGCAAGAATTGAATAGAATATACGAAAACGCTGCACCTGAGTATAGGTTGTATGTGAGACGCCACGACTTCTCGTCGCTCACTCAACTAACTCATATGGCAGCGGAGTACGAGAATGTGCAAGGGCAACGGTTAGAACAGGAGAGGAGGGCCGCAGTGAATCGGTCGAAATCCGCCTGGACAAAACTGGCAGAGGGTAGATCTGGCAACCCGTTCCACGCGCGAGCGGCGGACCCCCAAGTCGACGGGCAAGCTGCGGGTCCTGACGTGACAGGGACGACGAGACTGACTGAAACGGCGCACCACATGATAACTCAGGAAACCGGGGACGGGTCGGATTTGCGTCGCGTATGTTTTTAGGTGCGCGCAGGACGGGCACTTCGCGAGGGAGTGTCCTAACGCACAAGTAGTCTTTTGCCGACACTGCGGCCAAAAAGGGAGGAGCGCGCGAGAATGCTGCGAGAGACCCGGCGCGGGAAACGACCAAGGGCGCCCTCCTCTGGGGTGGAGCGGCGCCGTATAGAAATAGCAGATCAAGGTACGCGACCGTTGATAGTGGAAGATCGTGGAGACGAGTCGATGGGGAGCCTGGGGATGGCCACCACATGTGATGCCAAGGCGACACGCAGCTTCATGAGCGAGAAGGGCGTGCACCAGCGGACGATCCGAGGAGAGAGTCAGAACGTGCGATCGAGGGCCGGCTTGGCCAACGGGTCATCGCGAGACGTGCGGAAGACGACGGTGGGCGCGATTATCGTCGGAAAGAGCACAGTGGTGCACTGTGGCGACGAGAGCCGAATGATGCGAACGGTAGAGGAACCAACGGAAGGAACGTCGCTGCTGCGTGGGCAGGGCGTGCCGAAAGAGAGCAGCCAGCTTAATGATCAAGGCTCGCTCGCCCGACACGTAGCTCAAAGAAGCAAGCGGGTGGAAATGCGGATGGAGGAGACGCCGCTAGGGGAAGTTCCGTTGCCGGCGGAGCGGGTCACGTCGAAAGAGGGCAGCCGGCCTAGCGGCCAGGATTTGCTCGCCCGACGAGTAACCCAAGCGGAGATAGCTGTCGCGTCGAAAGAGGGCAGCCGGCTTAACGGCCAGGATTTGCTCGCTCGACAGGCGACCCGAGCAAGAGGAGCGGAAGATATCGCGCAGGCCAACACACAAGACGCGCCAGGCAGGAGCGCGCCGGTGGGTCGCGAGAAGTCAGGGAGCGACGGATTAAGGGAAGCGGGGCCCAGAAAGGGTCGTAAAAGGTCGGGAGGTGACGGAATAAGGGAGCGGGGCCCAGAGAGGGCCTTCCTATGGAAGAGGATGACAGGCCGGTTCAGAGAAAAGGAGCGGCGATCCCCAAGATCGAAGTGGGAAAGGATAGAAACATGGGCGAACCCGAGAAGGGGACGCCAGTGACAAAATCATTGGAAAGGGAGGACCCAGACGAGACTGCATGATGCCCAACGGAGAACGAAAATTCTAGGACAGAGAGAGAAGAGGAGGAGGAGTCATCTAGCAATGACAAAGAACGGCCCGACGAACTGGAGGCCGAGCTGCAAAGGTTCTTGGAAGCTGAGTTAGCTCTGTTCGAAGGCCTCGAGGGAGTCTCTCATATGACGGAGCATAGCATCAGGAGGCAGGATAACAAACCCCTCAAACAGAGGTATTATCCAAAGAATCCGGCTATGCGCGAGGTCATTGATGAGCAGGTGGATGAGCTACTTCGGGTCGGGGCGATTGGGCCGACGAAGAGCCCGCACAGTGCGCCCATTGTCTTAGTCAAGAAAAGGGCCGGAGGACAGCGCACGTGCGGAGATTACCAACAGCTCAACGCCCACTCAATTCGAGTTGCCTACCACGTTGCGAGGAGCAACAGCATCCTGGAGAAGTTGTGCCGCGCCAGGCTCATACCAACGTTGGCGCAACGTTCACTACGCCAGCAGGAGGAAAGTTGGCTTATCGAGGCCGGCCCATAAGAGGAGAGTGGCCAATTTTTCCCACCTGAGCTCGCTGAGCGGGATGATGTCACCGGGGAGACGAAGAAGGAAGGCGCGTAGAGCCGACGTTTTCGACCAAGGGGGGGTGTAGTGATCTCTCTCGTAAGTAAGGGGGGGGGGGGGGGGGGTGTAAGGCGGCTCATCGTGTGAACCGCCTCACATTCATTTGTAGTAGGTAAGAATTTGGTAGTGTGTAGATGGCTTCGTAGTATGTAAGATCGGTTAGTAGGACGTAAGGTTTGGATGATGAATAGATAGCTTTTTTGTACGTAAGGGCCTTAGTAGTGCATAGCGTAAGAATTTTATGAGAATACATTTTATCCTTTTAGTTCTTTAGCATGTAAGAAACCTTTGTTTAGTATGTAAGAGCTTTTATATTTTTGAATTTGCTAAACTAGCGCGCGCAGTGTCGAGGATCGGCGATGCAACCCTGGCGTGGTGGAAAGCTCTACGGCAGAGTCGAATCGCCGATAAAACGAAGAGCGGCACATCGAAGGCCTGGCTCAAGAGAAGAGCAAGGGAGTCACTGGAAGCGCGCCGGGCTGGGCAGACCGAAATTAATAACGTTAAGTGCGGCTGTAAGAATTGAAAAAAGGAAAAGAAATTGCCAAGAAGGCGAAAATAAAAGAAGTTGAATAAAGGGAAACAAGTAAGTTATTAATTCTATTTAAACAAGGTTCATGAACGACAGAATTACATATTCCCCTCCGTAGTGCGACCCTCCCTCTCCCATAACATTTTTAACTAATCGGGCAGTTCGGGAACGCGGCAAGTGCCCGTTCGCCAGGAGGATAAATCCCTGGCCGTAAAAGAAGCTGTGCCTCGAGCGAACACCGGCGGCAACGCCTGGCTGTTCCTCGGCCGGCGACTCTGCCTCTGTAGCGGTCCCCCTAACATTGTTCGGGCACTTCTAGAGCGTGGCCAGTGCCCGTTCGCCAGGTGGACAAATCTCTGGCCGCAAAAGGTACAGTGCCTGGAGCGAACACGGGCGGCAACGCCTGGCTGTTCCTCGGCCAGTGCCTCTGCCTTAGTAGCGTGCGCTAACCGCAACTCTCCCCCTTCCTCGTAACCGATGTCCCCTAATCAAACAAATATTTTGTAAAGTGAGCCCTGGGCAGACTGAGCCTGCACCTCGGCTAGATTTGTAACCTTACAACTTTTCGCCATTTATACTATGGTCCGGTTGGCACGCTCTGCAACGCCGTTTTGCTGAGGTGTATAAGGTATTGTCAACTGCCTTTGTATACCGCATTCAGTCAAAAAATCAGTAAACTGTTTATTGACATACTCCGTGACATTATCGCTGCGTAAAGCCCTTATTTTTTTTTGCCTGTTTGGCATTCTGCAAAGCTTTTAAACATATTGAACTTTTTGTGTGCACTAATTCAAGCACATCCTCTGTACTTAGATTCATTTTTTGATGAAACGGCAAAGCACCTTATTTGGACTGGTTACAAGTATCACAATTCATTTGCACTTGCATTTTGTCAACATTCATACCATGCACTAGTTGTTTATCGTTCAGCTGTTTTAAATCTTTAAAATTTAGGGGTCCAAATCTATTATGCCATTGCATTGTGGGCGAAACTGTGCTCATTGAATGTACTGAGCTGCTTTGTGAGTTTTGAGTAAACACATACAGATTATTTTCTTCGTTTGCTTTTAACAACACTTCGCCTTTATTGTTTTTAATAATCGACAGTTTGCCTTTAAATGATGTGGAGTTTTCAAATTTAGCTGCTGCGCTCACTGAGAAGAAATTCATATGGGGTTCGGGCACATGCAAAACATTTTTAAAAATTACTATGCTGTTTTCTCCTTTTATTTTCACGTTTCCAATTCCCTTTGCAGCAAAATACTTATTTGCAGCTAGCATTATCGGCAATTCTTTTTCAGCGTAGTTTATAAACATGTTGCGATCGCAACACATATGAGATGTTGCGCCGCTGTCTACGCACCATACGCTCTTTTTCTGCTTTCCAACAAAACAATGCATTAAGCTGCTTGCTTATTCGCTGCTCATTCTCTTTCTGTCGGACCTCTTTTCGTTCCTCTTCTTTGATTTGCATTCGCTTGCTCGGTGCCCAAATTTGTCGCAGTTGAAACACTTTCCGTTAAACTGTCTATTCCGTTCTTTCGATTTGTCTTAAGCGTGGGTATACACAGCTTGCGTTTCTGCTTTAACCTCTCTTTCTGCATCCTCTGACTTTCGTGTGCCTTCGTCTATTAATTTGATTTTTACAGCATCAAATTTTGGCAACTCATCGCGCGTAACTATATACTATAGAGCTCTCCCACGTATCTGGTAAACTGCTCAGTAGCATAATTACCTTTAACTCGTCGTTTAGAGTTATATCTAGCTCTGCCAATTTATCAATTATTTCCACAAATGAATTGATATAAGTGCCGATGTCATCTCCCTGCTGCATGCTTAATCGAATCAGCTTCTGAGATGCTTGCACCTTTTGAATCGGTCCAACTGGCATGTGTAAAACTTTGAGTTTTTTCCAGATTTTTTCAGCTGTTGTGCACTTTTTAATATGCATCAACTGAGATGGATTTACGTTTAGGGTTATATATTCTCTTCCTTTCTTATCATCCTTGTACCATTTCGCGGCTGCTGCATCATCTTGAGCCTCATATCTTCCACAGACAACTTCCCATAAGTCGGCCATCTCTAATACACTTTCCATGGCCATATGCCACACGCCGTAATTACTTTCATCAAGCTTTTCAATTTGGTACGACATGTTCATTTTGCTTCCAATTCCTCGTTAATTCACGCACGATATTAACTATTGATCACTAAGCAAAAGTAAAAAAAACGACTCTTTGCTCTTAGACAGTTTTATATTTTAAGCCGAATAGCGATTACTCTGGGCCCATAACTAATGTTAGGGATATTTGGCTTTGCGTTGCAATACCCGCGAGAGTAAAAACGATGTGATTCGGTTAAAGGTTTCATAAAAAGTGAAACAGAATAGAATGTTAATTACATTCTTTGTATGGTGTTGCCAGATTACATGTTTGCTTATGTTAATGCTTTCAGTTACATTTTCAACACATACAAACAAAAGAAATAATATTTGAACATATTTGAAACATAATATTGTATTCAAAATCACTACTATTACTACCTTTGTAATAATTACTATAAGCTTAATATTGTACTTAATCTATAAGTTTAAAAGCATTCCTAAAAAACTAATTGTAAAATTTTCTCAAAAAGAAGAAGCACTTAGAACAGAAGAATTAGAAATTCCAAACAGTACAGTCGAACTATACCCTAATATACCCGCCTGAGGACAGGCTATTTTCTTAACGATGGGGCAGTCACATATCCAACACCTCATACATACACACATATATTCAAACCCCAAGTTGGCGACACTTATAATTATCTTTTCATTAAACTCACATAAGCTAATAGCATAAACAATTGAACCCAAGCTCCCTAATCATGCACAGCGCTAGTATAAACACTGAGCCCCCAATCGCCCAAAGCGTGGGAATGCAAATTCAGCATTTTCCAAGAGCCGAAATCTTCCGATCAAAGTCCAAATCCAATAAGCTGTAGACTTTCCCATAGAAATTACCAATACATAAGCAAATTGAATTCATATAAATATTACTGTAAGTTTCTTCTTTTTGCCCTAAGGGATCTTAACTAGGACAGTAATTTACGATTACCATCTTACCATAGTAGGCTTCAGCTCATTGATCTTCCATCGTTAATGAATCGCAGAACAATTTTAGGAATTGATTTTCCGCATAAATTGAGTAACGGTAATATTGATTCGTCCTTTTTGTTGATGCGTCTTAGTTTCTCGATTCCGTCCCGAACAACTAGACATTATCGTCCGCTACATTTACCTATATGCACTACGGATTATTCTTTGCATAGTGCGTTTCATGTTCTATGTGTTAATTTTAATAAATATGATCACGTATTTTCCTTAGAGCTCTCTTCCTAAAATAAAATCGTTGCTCTTAGCACACCTTAGGGAAATCACTCGCAATGCACAGGCATAAGCATTACGTTGCTATTGTTGCTTGCAGTGATTTCTCAATCCTATCAAATATTCTATTATAGATCTTCTTTTACTCTTTTCTTGTTATTTCTTATTGTTCTTTTAATCTATCTTTCAATATTGTTAATACCTTCCTTGTTCTTTACTAATTTTATTTTACTTTATTTTATTTATTTATTTTTTTTTTTTAATCTTAAGAATTATTATTGTAATTATATTAATTATATTTAATCTCTTAATCTATATCTAATCTTTATCCATATTTTAAATTTTCATTTAACACTTTCTTTTCATAGTTTCAATAGTTATCACTGACCATATTTGGTTGTGTCTTGGGGCATATCTGGCCGGATACCCCCATCGCGTTGGTGATACTATGTAATAATTGTTGTATTTTTTGTAGGCTTTTTGACTCTCGTTATGCCAATATTTTTAAATAAATAAAAATAAATAAGTAAAACACGATTCGGTCGACTTCACAGACATCGATAAGACTGAATGCTCGTTTGGCTTATCGATGTTTTTTGTCATTCAAATGAAACAAGTAAGAAGGCTCTAGTCGATACGGCTCGACTACGAGATAGCCTGAACCCTTAAAAAAAAAGTGATACTCTTCTTCTTAACACACATATGAGCGCGCGCTCTGCTAACCACGCAGTTGCTGCTGGGGCCTATAACACCATTTCTAGATGGAGGATCCTTACAAAATTTTTAGAGTAGATTAAGAGTATCTAAATGTATCTATTTGCCAAATTGCAAGTCTCTAGTAATTGAAATGCGTTTTTTCAAATTGTGGGCGAAGGGGCGTGGCATCCAAAATCTGAAAATCACAGAATCTGCGTATCAATAATATCTATCTAACCAATCTAACAACCTAAAAAATGTAAACGGATTTTCGATTATTTATCAATAATTTGGAAATGGGACGAGTTATCGAAAAAAAAAAACAAAATAAACTCGTACTGCGTAACTAATATACGAGTGTTCATGTGCAATTTCGAAATCTCGACGTTTATACAGACGGACGGACGGAGAGACGGACAGGGCTAGATCAACTTATTCTGACTTTTACATACATTTTCACAAAACCATTATACCCTGAATTCCCATTTTCAATGGGTTCAGGGTATAAAAATGCGACTTACTAAGTTTATTAATATATATATTAAAATATTAAAGATAAAAAAAATATAAATAAGTTCGCAGCAGATCATATTTATGTAATTACTAGCCCTTGAAAAGACTAAGATTTTATTAAAAATAATATATATACATATGTATATATTATGGTAAGTATTATTAAAAGTATGATTATATTTTAGTCAAATATTAATTTAATTGTAAAATTTCTAATTTCATTTTAATTTTAATTACATTTTTACTAAAAGGAATAAGTTAAGCAATAATTTTTGTAACTTTGGTTCTTGACAAAACTTATATTTCCAAATTTCATAAGTTTTTATGTAAAAGCTTTGTAGAATTTCAATATTATGCTAAAGGTAAAGGTCGCCGGCATTGATTATAATTTTGCTTAAAAAATGTATATTAATATTATAGACATATTTTTCGTTGTATTTTATTTAAGTCCAGCCTTATTTATTTAATTTTTAAATCCAAAAGAGATTATTGCAAAATAATTTAACAAGAATACTTAAAACAAATAAATTGCAAGAAAATATATTTACTATTTGATATCCTTTGTGCTTCTTGATCTTAATGAAATATCACGTACATTTTCACAATTTTTATCGTAGTTTTTGAAATAGCCATCATATTTGCTAACATCTCTTGAGACCCCTGAGTTTGATACCATTGCTGGCAGAGCCCTTAAAAATCCATATAGCCCGGACGGAATAGGCGGCGTTGAGGGCACTGACAATCCACATCGATTATATAAGAATGGCATTATTCCAGTAATATTTGTATGATGCGTTAGAACTGCCTCCAAATCTGATTCTTGAGCGTGTATTAAAAATAAACTGTAGGCACTGGTTGGTATCATTCCAAAATGGTCAAAGGAATCGACGTAGGCTTCAGTATCCCTCTTGTAATTTTCCAAAAAATCACCTAATAACTTTGCTACCATTGCTGAACGAGCTTTACTAACGTTTTGCGTATTTCTAAATAAAACTGGAGGTTTAACACCCCCACCATACTTATTAAGAAACTTTAGTATAATTTTTTCATGACTATCTTTTGGATCTTGAGTTAGTCGTCGTAATACAGACTCTAAATATAAACTAAACGTTTGACGTGCTTGAAAATGAGTTAATGTTGACCCACTTCCAATTTTCTTAAGTAATTGCTTGCGAAGTCTTCGTCCTTCTTCTTCACATTTCTCTATACTTTGCTTCTTTAAGAAAGGAATTTCAGAGTCCGTTTCCAAAGCTCGTTCGTATTGTTTAATACGGTTTTCTTGCGAATTATCATCTTGAATATATCGTGAGCCCTGACAGAATAAATTTGAATACAGCATTTGGTTGTAATTATGTTGCGTTACTAATGCTTGAAAAGTTTGACCTTGAACATTTGGGGTCGATAGTGGAATACCATTTGCGGAATCTAAGAAATGTCCATATCGTTGCATTGTGTCTTCAGTTGGGAATATTCGAACAAAACCTCCACGTCTCATATACTGCAGTCGTGCGCTACGTAATATACGCTGTTCTTCTTGTGTTAAGCTAATTAACCCAAAAGGTTTTTTTTTTGTTTTGGTTGATCGAAGTGTAGTGCCAGATTCAGATGTGTCTACTTGCCTTTGACAACTTGAACTACGTCGTCGGGCTGATTTGTTCGTATAAAGAGATCTCATTTCTGGACTAAAAGCTGGAATTCCCACACAAGTCAGTAAATCCGTTACAAGACAAGCTTTTACTTTAGTATCCAAGGGACTGTCAACACCCATTGATGGTGAAAGGTTAACTTCCAGCAACCATGGTTTAAGGGTATTATCGATTAGAATATCGAAACCGTATAGTTCAAAACAGTTATTTACATTAGGTACAAACATTCTACACGCGGAAATGATTGTTTGAGCACACGCGAGAACAGCCTTAATTATTAAATCTTCAATGTTTAGCATTAGTAGATGAGTATCACATCCTTGAAGTTTAAGATGTCTTAAAAGTGCTGATAAGGTCCATTTATGACCAACATCCTCCTCTTGAGCATCCGATGATCTTATGTAATCAGAATGATATTTATTGATGCTATAGTTACAAAGGTGCATGCAAGGATTCCACAAATTGTCAGTGTTTCTATCGTATCTAACTGTCGCCAATCTGACTATACCCTCTTCATAAAGATATATAATTAATGGATCGAATGAAGTAACCAACACATAAACACGTAAATCACATTTATGACCATCAATACAAAGTGGATCCACGATATATTTGGATACTAAAACTTGTTCGTCCTGTGGTATCTGGTCTGGCTACAAGCGAAATATTTTAAATACGCATTTTCATTTTAAATTCAATATGACTACGATTTTACCGAATTTACAATAAATATTCCACGTCCCCTGCTTGAAGCTGCCGGTTTGACAATCCAAGGTCCTCTTTGTTTATTATGGGCAAATAATAGATCTCGTGATTCAAGCGGAAGAATAAAAGATTGGGGCACAATGTCAAAGTGTTTCATTCCACGTAAGTGTTGCATTCGTTCAATGTTTTTGTAAAGTCGGTCCTTTCGTGTGAGTTCATATGATCTAAATTGAAACGATATTAATTAATTTCGTATTACAAAAACAGTATGATTAATATATTACAACTAAATTAAATTCAACTGAACAGCTATATACTTTATCTCCACTACATAATGCATCTAGTACTTACATATATGCTACATTTGTAAAAATCGGTTCACTTTTTATGCTGAATTTTGGCTTCTGGTTTATACCGAGTCCACTGAATATGGAAATCAATGTATAAATGGTATTGCTAAATTATAAATAAGATTTAGTAAATACATAAAGGTGTCCTGTGTGTCAAATCTACCACACAAAATCACATTTACGTAAGCACCAACTTAGCCAAAACAATGCAGCTTGCGCAATAGGAAGATTGAGATGACCAAATCATCTTGGGACCTGCAAAAGTAAAACACCTAAAAACCATAGATCAAAAGGCGTAGAGCTTGCATCTCAAACAATCACATAATAGAATGCAACTGCATCACAGCAGTTATTTGTTCCCAAAGGGAAAAGGAGTATATTGACTCTGTGCAATGTCCGCCTTGCTGTCTGTCTGTCCGTATGAACGTAATATTTTTCGACGCTTGAAATTTTGAACTCATGTATGCCCCCGAATTATAACGTGTAAAAATTTTCTCGATCCGCCCACTAGGGGTGTGGCAAATCGGGAAATACGTATCTTCTACAACTTTATAGCTAAAACGCTGAAATTTTGCATGTGAGTTAATGTTATGTTCTATGAAGATTGATGAAAATGATTGCGTTGAAAGTCGAACCTGAATATATAGTGATTTTTCAAATTGTGCTATATTTTGAACATTATTGACACTAGAGACTTGAAATTTTGCATGTATACTCGGGTTGACAAACCAAGATCAATAAGCTATGGTATATATATCTACGCCCACAAGGGGCGGGGCAAACCGCAAAAATCTATATCTCCTACAGTTTTAGAGCTAGAAGCTTCAAAATTCGATCCTGTCCCTGTCATTTTCGCATTTTTGGAGTGTAAGCAAACAAACTTTGCAGTTATGTTAGCCTCGGCTCTTTCTAAGAATTGGCCACAAATATTCGTCTATGCGCACTGGGACATGGCAAATCTTTTCGCCGAAAAAACAGGGCAGTTGACACAAAAAAGAGGACAACAAATATTTTTGAAAACGTCAAAAAAAAAAAAAAAACTACATTTTTTTCTATAAAAGGTGTAGCACCTCATCAGAACTGACATTTTCTTTGTTGTATGTATTATTTGTGCCAATTTGCCGATAGCTTATAGTTTTGGCAACATTTGCTGTTCCGATACTACATCGATACTACCTAATCCAAAGATATTATATTTAATTGTATGTAATTTTTAACTAGTAAAACCAACCTAATTGCCAAAATAGAATTTAACGTATCAATATGCAGCTTGATCCTCAATTTGGTTTTAACCAAATTTACTTAGTGAACACCCTTTCCACCTCAGCATTTGACCACGGCAACGACAGCAAAGTGATAACAAATGCACCCAGGTACGAAAAGTTTTTGTTTTCTGCTGAGTCTGTGTGGTTCTTAACTTCAGTCCAGAAAGATACGATACTTTCTTTACCTCTCCATTCTACAAGTTTTTTATTTAAACTGCACTTGCAGTATTTGCAAAATGCCTTATCAATATTATTGGGAACGCGGCTAATCCATTTTTTTTTCTATTTTTTTTTTTTTTTTTTTATTGGGTCGTTTAACCACGAAACCCTAAATTTCAATGTAAATTTCCTTTGACATTTTTGTCAAACTTTTGAAAAGTTTAATGATCGATCGATAAATATATTTTCGATTACAGGGCTACAGCGTTTGAAATAGGTATACATCGTAAAATATGTTGGAATAAATCAATATTAAAGCGATGATATCGATTTATTTGACAAATTTTATAAACAACCTTTAACAATTAAAAAAGGATGAAAAAAGGTCAAAATAATATAAAAAGGCATTTTTCCCGGACAGGGGCTGTTTCTAAATTTTTGCGACAGTTGTAATTTCAAATAGGACAGATCTGTTCGGAAAAAGGCCATGTTGGCAACACTGCCACGAGTATTCAGGTCTATAGCTCTAATGACGCCGAAAAATATTGCGTTCATTCTAATGCTCTAACTGTAATGACGCCCAAAAATATTGCGTTCATTCGGACAGGCGAACAAGAAACTCGTTTTCCCTTTGGGAAACGAGTATAATTATATCTCGTTCATCTTTAGAGTTAGTCTGCAAGTCTTCTGCAGTGCGTACGCACATATGTACATGCGTACAAGCGTAGATCAGCGTGTGACTACGTGTGTACGAATCATTTTTGGAATATTATTCGTTCGTCTCGTAGTTGAGAAGGCTCGACTAGAGCTTTCTTGTTTTTATACTTTGTTCCCAAAGGGAAGAAAGTATATTGGGTTTGTGCAATGTCCGTCTTGCTGTCCGTCCGTCTGTCCGTCTGTCTGTCCGTCCGTCTGTCCGTATGAACGCAATATTTTTCGGCGCTATTAGAGCTAGAGACTTGAAATTTTAAACATATACTCATATATGTTCCCGAATTATAAAGTGTCAAAATTTTCCAGATCCGCCCACTAGGGGCGTGGCAAATCGGAAAACTCCTCCGCCCATAGGCAAGTTATCATACTAGATGATGAGCTAGAGAGTTCCAATTTGGAATGTATACTCGGGGTGACAACCCAAGTGCAAAAAACTATGGCGGATATATCGGGAAATCGGGAAAAACGTATCTTCTACACCGTTAAAGCTAGAACGCTGAAATTTTGCATGTGAGTTAATGTTATGATTCTAAGAAGATCGAACAAAAAGTTATATGTCTACGCCCATTGGGGGCGTGGCAAATCAGACCTGAATATATAGTGATTTTTCTAATTGTGCTATATTTTGAAAACTATTGACACTAGAGACTTGAAATTTTGCATGTATACTCGGGTTGACAACCAGTGTTGCCATTTTAGCATATTTAATGCTAGATCTAGCATATTTGAAAAAGGAAATGCTTGAAAAATTATGAAAATGCACATAGCTTTAAATCTAGCCTATTTCAATTTTACTTTGCTTATTTGTACTTTTAATATCCTACATGTATTTTAAGATATTTTTAAAGATGTATCTGATAATTAGTATACTTTTTGTAAATATTTTAATATGTAATGGAATTTTAAAATTATTTTATACCATATTTCGTTCAAAAAGTTTCGGTCATACTACTTTTCGGCAACTTGCTTGAGCATCACGTATAATATATTATATTTATATTGCTATTGCTCAATTGACCATTTTGCTGACAAAAATAACCCTTTTCAGGAAATCGCTTCATTTGCCATAGAAATTGTGAGTCTTCCATGATCAAATGCGGCAATAGAAAGGATATTGTTGTCGTGTGATGATAGATTGACTTTATTAACATAGATCAGTATGTACTTAACAGCTATGTATATCTATAGCGTTGCCAAATACATATGAGCTAGAATTGTCATATCAACAGATATTCAGTCAAATCAACATAGTAAAGACGAAACTTAGAAACAAAATGAGTATAAAATCTTTAAACTCAGTATTAAATATAAGGATTGTTTTATAAAATATTTAATTATTTTATGTTTATGATCCATACTCATGTACATTTTAAAGATATGGATTGCGCCATCATGGCAAATGTTGCTACAATTATCAATTGGCACAAGGATATTTAAATTTAATTCGAACGAGTGAGAATTATACTAATTCAAATGATTACGATTTGGATGAAATTTTAACACAATTAGAAATATATATTTTTTGGGTTGTTTTATTTATAGCTTATTTTTTAGCCTATTTTTTTAGTTTCTGCTTATTATAGCCTGTATTTTTGTGAAATTTAGCATATTTTGACGCTCAAAATCTGGCACCACTGTTGACAACCCAAGACTTATAAGCTATGGTAGATATATCTACGCCCACAGGGGGCGTGGCAAACCGCAAAAGTTTATATCTCCTACAGTTTTAGAGTTCGAAGCTTGAAATTTGGATGGTTCAGTTACTAATGTCCTCCTCTATCGATGCCTCTTTGGGGGCGTGGCATATCGAAAAATACCCTGTAATTTTCGCATTTTTGGAATGTAAGCAACCAAATTTTGCAGTCATGTTAGCCTCGGCCCTTTCTAAGAACTGGCAAAAAATTATGCGTCTACGCTCCCTGGGGGCGTGGCAAATCGGCAAAGAAGTTTGTTGTGACCAACTGCATAATTCATGCATATAATAGCTTAGTAGCAATTGCTAAGATGGCAAAATGCATTTTAACATAAATATAATAATATCAATGAATTTAAAAAATAAAATGTATAAGTTTTCGATTAATAAATAAAAAGTTTCCAGCGGGATTCGAACCTAGGTCTTTTGAAAACAACATGTAATCGTTAGCTAAACCTAAATAAATTCACAGCTGATCAGCAGCTTGTGACAAAACAAAGCAATACAATCGCAATTCTTGCAATATGTATACACTTTTGGATGTGTATACACTTACAAACATCTGTGTACATACATACATACATATATGCATGCATAGAAAAACTGCTTGTCAAGCAAGCAGCGTGGCAAATCGGAAAAGTTGTTTTAGTTTTAGCTTCAATGCACAATTCATATGCGTATGTTTATAAATGATTATCAATTGGCAGCAAGCATTTTATAATAAATATACAAATATAAAAAAAATTAAAAAATAATAATTTTTGAAAAAAAAAAAAGGTTTTTGCGGGATTCGAACCCACGCACCCAAGTATAGCTTGCATAGCGCTTACCATCAGCGCCACTGACCTAATATGATCCATGTTAACTAAAACCAAATAAGGCATTGCTAGAGCGTCTCTGACAAAACTAAATTAAAGATCGAAAAATTCCCAATTCAGTCACAATTCTTAGAATATTCTGGCATGCAAACTTTTGTATGTATACATAGAAAATTGTGTATACTCGTATAGTGTGTACATGTGTAAATCTGTATGTATGTGTAGGGAAAACGTTTGTTGCTTGCCATGTACGTTTGCTAATTGCCGAAATATTTCGTTAATTAAATGTTTATTAAATAAATAAGATGCACCTATGGGAACAAAGTATATCGCTGTTACTTGCGCCTAACTGCAACGTTCTTACTTGTTTATACCCTGAGCCCATTGAAATGGGAAATGGGAAAAATAATGATTTGGTTAAAGTTATATATACATATATATGATAGTTTGTAACGCGTTATTCGTTCGAAGAAGGGCTCAGGGGATTTCGTAGTCGAGTAGTCTTTTTATACCCTGAACCCATTGAAAATGGGAATTCAGGGTATAATGGTTTTGTGAAAATGTATGTAACAGGCAGAAGGCGACATCGCAGACCCCATAAAGTATATATATTCTTGATCAGCATAAAAAAATAAGTTGATCTAGCCCTGTCCGTCTGTCCGTCTGTCCGTCCGTCCGTCCGTCCGTCCGTATGAACGTCGAGATTTCGGAAACTACAAAAGCTAGAGAGCTGAAATTTCACATGAACACTCGTATGTTACCTACGCAATACGAGTTTATTTTGTTCGATAACTCGTCCCATTTCCAAATTATCGATAAAAAATCGAAAATTCGTTTACATTTTTTAGGTTTTTTGGGTATAACTTCTACACCGTTTTAGCTAGAGACTTCAACTTTATATATTTAGATAGATATTATGGATACGCAGATTTTGTAGTTTTCAGATTTTGGATGCCACGCCCCCTTCGCCCATAATTTGGAAAAAACACATTTCAAATACTAGAGATTTGCAATTAGGCACATAGGTAGATTTAGATACTCTTGATCTACTCTGAAAATTTCATGAAGATCGTTCATTTAGAAATGGAGTTATAAGCGTCCAAAGTTCAGCCCAACCCACCCCCAAGCCACGGCAGCAACTGCGCAGCTAGCAGAGCGCGAGTTATGCAACCAAATATGCTCATGCAAATTGCACAACCACTTGCACTTATGCATGAGAATAATGATAACGACCAGGTCAGCATAATCATGCAGAAATATTTAAAAAGAGATCAGATTACCAAAATATAAACAACGTAAGCGTCGCCGCCGTTTCCGATGTAAATGCTTAGTTAGCAACAACAAACATAAGCAAAACAGGCATTTGCATATGCCAAAGAAAAAGCAACAATAAATATACATAAGTAAAAAGGGCATTTGCATATGCCAAAGAAAACTTTACAATCAGTCTTAAGATTCATTCCAACGAGAACAGAAGGTTTTTTATTCAATAAAGACAAGTTTTAATATCCAAAGATATTAAGTGTTTGTTCTTAATCATTATATCCATATATCAGAAGATATTTTGCCAAAGTGATTTTTCAGCCTTTATTTGTGTTTGTGTATCCGAAGATATACAAAATAAAAACCATAATTGGCGCAGCCGAAATCGAACAAGTGCGTTTCGTTCGAACCGAAAGCAATAACATTTCATTTTTGTTCAGCAAAATAAAATAAAAACAGAAACAGTTAAAACACAAAATTGATTCGTGAATTAACAATTAACAGAACAAAGTGACAATTTTATGTACCCAAAGTACTCGAAAAACAAAAACATACACAAATACGACGAGAATCGAAGAATCGCAAATACAACGATGGAAGAAGAAATGCAAAACCTAAGAGGGGTCATACTCCAACAAGAGGCAGCCCTAAATCTTCTCCGACAACAATACGAACAACAACAACAACAACAACCAGGCCAATGGTTGTCAAACAAAGACATCATTCAACAATTTCGCCAACTACGACAACTGGATGACCAACATGATGTGTTGGCCTTCATCAAATCCGTTGAATTCCTTATGACGCTATGCCAAGGAAACGAGCTGCTAGTCCAATTCGGCACCAGCATCGTCGCCAATGAAAAGGTCTCAGGAGCAGCAGCAAACTTCATCAGACAGTTGGGGATGGAGCCAAGCTGGGAACAAATGAAGACTAAACTGATGGAACAAATGCGGCCGAAGACGACTTACGAGGATGTATTCGACAGATGCAGATTCATTAAAGTAAGTAGTTTAAGAGAACTGTTCCAAGAATTTGAAAACGCAAAATGCGAAATAAATAAAATATACATGTTTGATGAACTAAAACCTACAATATATGAGAACGATAAAGTAGATAGAGATTTGTTAAATATATTAATAAACAAAATAGACACTCCATTCAGAATTCATGTTGATCAAGGTATTTCTATGCATGCTCTACAAACAAAATATTCAAACATTAAAGCACTAGATGATCCCAGAGCTATAACACAAAGATATAGAAAAACATCTAACAACACTTACAATAAACAAAATAACGCTAACACCAACACCATCTATAACAAGCCAAATCAAAACAGCCAAACCCCTAATAACAGTAAGAACAATGATCAAACAAATCAACAGACATATAACAGACCACAACCCAATCAAAACCAAAATCCTAGACCAAGTTACACCAACAGAAACAATGGCTCAAGACAAACAAGAATGTCTCATATGAGCGTTGATACCCAAGGGAACGATTCCACTCCTATGGAAATCGGAACTTTAGAAGAAAATCAGGCAGAAGAAGTAAATTTTTTGATACCTTGCCTAGGGCAAACCTACCCATAATAACGTGGACAATAGGAAAAGAGGAAATAAGATGCTTAGTCGACACTGGTGCAACGACAAGTATCTTAAAATCAAAAATTCTTGAACAACAGTACCCTAAAATTGAACTCACAAAACCTTGTTCTTATAAAACTCTTAACGGTGTGAATATTGTAAAATACGCAATAACTACACCTTTCCCCAAAGAGATCCCCTACTTAGGAACACTTCAGTGGAAACTCATAGATTTCCCAAACAAGAATTTTTCAGCAATAATAGGACAAAACTTTTTAAAAGCCTTTAAGGCTCAAATCAACAATACTGAAAGATACGTAAAATTACTGGATAAGAAATTCTATTTCTTGGACTACGAATATCCAGAATCAATGCACAATGCTTGTGCCCTACAACCTACAAATATAGATCATATACGAGACCGCCTCAACCTCGCACATTTAAATGACGAGGAACGCCAAGCTGTCGAAGCTCTACTCGCGGAATCCGATGATCTATTTTTTCGGGAAGGGGATGTTTTATCAGCGACAAACCAAATCTCCCACGAAATTATCACTACAGTGGATAGGCCCTTATATTCTAAAATATATAGATATCCCCAAATCCACGAAAAAGAAATAAATAGACAAATAAAAGAAATGCTTAAGCAGAATATAATAAAAGAGAGTAACTCTCCCTATAACAGCCCCTTATGGATTGTTGAGAAAAAACTCGATAATTCAGGGTCCAAAAAGTTCAGAATCGTTATCGATTATCGTAAATTGAATGAATTCACGGTCGATGACAGATTTCCAATTCCCAATCTTAATTCTTTGCTAGATAAACTGGGTAGATCACAATATTTTACAACCCTCGACTTAGCGAAGGGCTTTCACCAAATTCTCGTTAAAAAGGAAGACAGACCAAAGACAGCATTTTCAACACCGTCAGGTCACTACGAGTTTATCAGAATGCCGTTTGGGCTCAAAAATGCTCCATCGACATTCCAGAGACTTATGAACGAAGTCTTAAAAGACTATATTGGCGAATATTGCGTCGTTTATATGGATGACATATTAATTTTCAGCACGTCTCTCCAAGAACATATGACCATATTAAGAAAAATATTCAAAACTCTGAAAGAAGCCAATTTAAAAATCCAAGTAGATAAATGTGACTTTCTAAAGAAAGAAACACAATTCCTCGGTCATATCTTGACCACTCACGGCATTAAACCGAACCCAGAAAAAGTAAACACTATTCAAAACTTAAAATTGCCCAAGACTACAAAGCAGATCAAGTCATTCCTAGGAATGACAGGGTTTTATAGAAAATTCGTTAAAGATTATGCAAAAATAGCATTCCCTATGTCAAGATATCTGAAGAAAGACGAGACAATCAACACTGACGACCCAAGCTACATAACAGCATTTGAAAAGTTGAAAACATTAGTTACAAATAGTCCAGTCCTACGATACCCAAATTTCTCAAAAAAGTTCACTATCACTACAGATGCTAGTAATTTCGCGGTGGGAGCAGTCCTTTCTCAAGAAAGCCACCCAATTGCGTACGCATCCCGAACATTAAACCAACACGAATGTAATTATTCAACCATAGAAAAAGAGCTCCTAGCCATAGTGTGGGCCGTAAAATATTTTCGACCATATGTTTATGGTAGAGAATTCAACCTCGAAAGCGATCACCAACCGCTAAAATGGCTGATGGCCAAATATACAGGCAAAGACATAAGCCCAAGATTGCAGAGATGGCTCATTAATCTGGGGGAGTACAATTTTCACATAGAATACATAAAAGGGAAATGTAATAACATCGCTGACTTTCTGAGTAGGATTAGAGAGGACGAAATAAACCTAATGGAAGTTGAATCTACTGATGAAGAAGACAGAAGATCTATAGCAGCTCAAACGATTCATTCTAAAGAAGAGGATCAGGGTTTCGACATGTCTATACTAGAAACAGCAGTTAACAGATTCAATGTACAACTAATTTTTACAGAAAAAAAACTCGAAACCACCGTTCAGGTGTTTGACAAAAAGAGAATTTATATTAGCAAAAAAGACGTTGAAGACAACCAAGCAATAAACATCCTCCGTCGGGAAATAACCACGGGAAAAATAGGAGTTTTTTCACACATAAGTGACCATGAATTTTACCAATTACAAAAAATAATAGCAAAGGAATACACTTCCAACCCAAAAATAAAATTTGTAAAGTGCACTAGGTTCGTTAGAGATATCGAGTCAGAAGACGAACTGCATACGCAAATAGCCTTATTTCACAAGAACGAGAGTGGCCACTGCGGGATAGTTGCCACTTATCAGAAGCTTAAGCTCGAAATTTACCATCCCAACCTTAAGACCCATATCCATAGAATAATCAATAACTGTGACGTCTGTAGTGGTGGGAAATACGATAGAAAACCCATAAAAAACAATTTTTATCTTACAGAAACACCAAAAACTTGCAATGAGATAGTACACGTAGACACATACGTAAATTCAAAGCAATCCTTTACAATATTCATTGACAAATTCTCAAAACACGCCACTTGCTTCCCACTAAACGATAGAAATAGCGTTACAATCGTAGAACATATTCAACAATTTTTGTCAATAAAAGGGAAGGTCCATAAATTCGTCTTCGACAACGAATTTAATAGTCTTAACGTCAGGGAATTTCTAGAAAAAGAAGGTATAGAATATCATTCAACTAAACCAAACAGTCACACTGGCAATAGTGATGTCGAAAGACTTAATAACACACTAACAGAGAAAATTCGTACACTAAACATAGAAGAGAAAAGACCTATAATCGAACAAATGGCTAGAGCCGTATATTTTTACAATAACACATACCACACCACCACGAAATTCACACCATTTGAAGTACAAAATCACAAAGTAAATCACTCTAAATTGTACGAAAGAATGTCAGAAGAAAAATCCAGAAAAATAACGAAACTAAACGATAGTAGGGAAACTTACATAGAGAATAGAACAGAGGGATTTACAAAAAATTATAAAAACCTAAGACACAAAGAGGAACCCAAATTCAGAAAAGCAAATTTACGAAACATCCATACAACAAACGTTAAAAGACCTACAAAATTTTCAGATAATCACAACAATCATCATCATGGTCCTGTTGCCAACGCTGTCGAAAGCAATGATCAATATAACCCCAATCCTGACTGAAAACGGTTTCGTATCATTAGGAGAGAGCACAGTGGAACTGGTCAACAATTCTAAAATGGTTCTACATATAATAAACACACAAGAAATATTAGAATTAACAAACATAATACAGAACAATACAAAAATCTTAGTTAAGCAAAACAGACATAGACTAGACGCAGAAATAGAAACCATAAGAATTAAAATAAGATCAATAACCCCAAACCCAATAGCAAGACAAAAACGCGGTCTCATTAACGCTATAGGAAAAACTCAGAAGTGGCTCACCGGCATCATGGACGATGACGATAGGGAAACTATTATGAATCATCTCCTTAACAATCAAGAAAACGAACATAATATAATAAAAAACATTAACGAACAAGTAAAAATAAACAATGACCTTCAGAAATCAATTAACACATTAAAAGAAGTAATACTAGACGACAGAGAAAAAATAACCAAAACTCTTAACAACATAGAAACATTCAATAATATAATTAAAACAGACATAATGTATCACGATCAATTACTAAAATTGAAATTCTTGCATGATAAAGTCGACACCATCTTAGACATAATAGCGTCAGCTAAATACAACCTCTTTCATCCTTCAATACTAACAAACGAAGAATTCACACTATACAACATAGACTTCTACAAAATTAAACTAATCCGCATGGGAGTCATGACCTACGAAAATAAGATAATCATTGCAATCAAAATACCAACTAACATCATAACAACTACAGTATTTCTGACAACCCCACTAACAAACCAGAAAAATAAAAGAATCGACATGAGTCCCGAAAGAGTGGTAAAAATCCAAAACAACACTTACACATACGAGGAACACAAAACAATAAACGAGCTGAAATTGAGCTCTAACTGTATCATTAAGAAAAATTGTAGAATGATAGAAGACGTAGAGTTTAAGACGAAATTAATAAATGAAGGCACATTACTAATAAGTAACGCAGAAAATAATGTAATTCAATATAGTTGCAACGAATCCACCAATAGTCAAATATTAAAAGGTAACTTCCTCATAGAATTTACGAATTGTACAATCTTCATTGACCACACCTACTATAAAAATAATCAAGAAATATATATACAATCGTTCTCTAATGATGAAGAAGAAGTAAATTCATTTAACTTTACAGAGAAGCAAACATTCAAAGAAATTATATTAGAAGAAATAAAAAACACTAAAGCCATAAAAGAAATCAGAGCACAAACAATAATTTCCAACAGCTTCGGCATAACATCAATTGCTCTTGTATTCCTCTTCATAGGAATATATACCTATAAAAAATGTAAAAGAGGAATCCAGGAGAATCCCTCATCAAAAAGGGGAGGAGTTATGCAACCAAATATGCTCATGCAAATTGCACAACCACTTGCACTTATGCATGAGAATAATGATAACGACCAGGTCAGCATAATCATGCAGAAATATTTAAAAAGAGATCAGATTACCAAAATATAAACAACGTAAGCGTCGCCGCCGTTTCCGATGTAAATGCTTAGTTAGCAACAACAAACATAAGCAAAACAGGCATTTGCATATGCCAAAGAAAAAGCAACAATAAATATACATAAGTAAAAAGGGCATTTGCATATGCCAAAGAAAACTTTACAATCAGTCTTAAGATTCATTCCAACGAGAACAGAAGGTTTTTTATTCAATAAAGACAAGTTTTAATATCCAAAGATATTAAGTGTTTGTTCTTAATCATTATATCCATATATCAGAAGATATTTTGCCAAAGTGATTTTTCAGCCTTTATTTGTGTTTGTGTATCCGAAGATATACAAAATAAAAACCATAATTCGCGCGCCTCTAAGTGCGTAAAGAAGAAGAGTATCACTTTTTTGCAGGGTTCAAGGGGATTCAGTCTCGACTAGAGCCTTCTTACTTGTTTTCTTATTTACTTGTTCAAGCATGAACACGCCAGATACATAATTATATTAAAAATGCACAATACTAATAGTTGATAACCTGCGCGTTATCTGACGCAAGTAATAAACATGTCATCCCTTAGTTGCAGCGACAAACGCAGCGAGTAATAAAAATGTAATTTGAGCTTAGACAACGGCTTAGCGATCGAAAGGGATGCTTGACAAAACATCTGTGCACTTGTGTGCATGGAACTAATTTTACCCTTCCTTACGAAATAAACAGTTCAATTTTTGAACTCGGCAAATGTGGAGTTATTTTTCTTTAACTCTAAGACTTCTAAAAGTATTATATTTGTTGTGTAATAATAAGTCTACACGTCTAGATATGGCGAAGTCTGTTTTATCTTAACTTTTATTTACTCTCTGGTTACTTTAGCAAAGCAAGATAATACATTTAAAAAAAAATAAAAAAACAAGTTATAAAGCTGTAGTCGAGACTGCTCGACTACGAAATCCCCTGAGCCCTTCTTCGAACGAATAATATTCCAAGAATGCTTCGTTTCGAATCTCCACGCGTATACATGCACAAACACGAGCCCACAGACACGCTGATCTATGCTTGTAGGCATGTACAGTATGTCCATTAATTGTTTGCAAAACGAAAAAAGGCATTCAAATGCGTCTTTGACATCATATTTTACTAGGAAAGACACTTTTTTTCATAATTTTTTATACCCTGAACCCATTGAAAATGGGAAATCAGGGTATAATGGTTTTGTTAAAAGTATGTAACAGGCAGAAGGAGGCGTGGCAGACCCCATAAAGTATATATATTCTTGATCAGGGTGACGAGAAAAGTTGATCTAGTCCGTCTGTCCGTCCGTCCGTCCTTCCGTATGTATGAACGCATCGTTTTCCGAAGATACAAAAGCTAGAGAGTTCATTCTTTTTGTGTTAGGTCCGTATATTGCACGCGTAGCACGAGTTTGTTTCAGAAATTCGATAACTTGTATATTTGCAAAGTTATAGATAACTGAAATTATCGGGAACCAGTTTCAAAATTCTAGCTAATTCATCTTTAGAGTTAGAGTCTCCAAGTCTTCTGCATATATATAGATACTAATTTAATACAATTTCTGTTTTTGTCAGATTTTGGATTCCGGTCCCCACTTCGCCCCACCACCCCCAAATGTGTAAAAAATGCATTTCAAATACTAGAGACATGCAGTTTGGTTTAGCATACAGATATGAATATCATATTCATAATCTGAAAAGATCAATACGATTGTCCATCTAGAAACAGAATTATTAATCATCAAAGTTTTCTCATCAAAACCCATGTGGCGCAGCAACAAAGGCAGCGAGACAGCAAGCCGCCTGCATTGCTCACACACATACAGGCGTACAAGCATAGATCAGCGTATGTGTGTGCTCGTGTTTTTGCATGTATAGTTTCTTACGCGTGGAGAATCGAAACGAAGCATTCTTGGAATATGAATCGTTCGAAGAAGGGCTCAGGGGATTTCGTAGTCGAGCAGTCTCGACTACAGCTTTCTTACTTGTTCTTATATGTATTCTTAACACTGTTAAAAGACTCTGTAGGTTATGCAAAGAGCAGTTCCGTTACTTTTTATGTTAACTAACAGACCCCCTGTGACGTCACAGGGTCCTAAGTGTGCTCTGTTATTCAATTGTATACTTGGCGGTCACTGAAGCAAAGATCCTCCAAGTGCTCATAAGTAACCAAAATAAGTTGTTTTGCAACGAATTCGAATAGTAAGAACCATAATCATGATCAATCCTCACTTTTATTTACTTAAAATACGAAAACTTATTAGATAATGGAAGAAACTGTGAGACCTTCTGGCAGTAGCAAAATCACTTCCTGAATGGGTACTACGTCCGAAAAAATGATCAAAAGGCATGATTTTTTTAATTTTCGCCATTAGTATTGTTTATAAATATCAATATAATTCAATATTCAAATAGAGTACATGTTGAAGTCATATCAGGTAAGCTGCTGCTCACACCTGCTTCCATGTCAAGAAAAAAAGCCCAAAGACCGAAATAAAATGTATGTATTAATTAAGAAACCCAAAAAGGACTGAGAGTATAAGTAGTCAAACATACAGAAATAGATAATCTGGCTGAACAAGCCCTCAGAAATCTTGGTAGAAGCTAACAATGCCGCACCCAATCATTGGCGAACAGATTTATAATATGATGAATGAATATGATAGATATAATGAGGTGGATTGATGGGAAACGATTAGTATATGTTAATACTAGTTACCTTTGTAATAAAAAGTCATTTAAAATAAAGTTTAAGTTATATAAGACGAAGATATTGCCGGTTAATCGAATTACCTTCAGCAATAACTGCCTAGAAAACGGCTTAGAATACAACATTTTCTAAAACCCTTATATTGTCAGATTCATGAATCTATATAGAACTCATAATTTTCAACTTGAATTGCCTTAATTTAGTCTACTAGTTTTAAGATAGTTAACAGTGCCGAAATTGCCTAATTTTCATACAAACTTAAGCGCGTCAGACCCCCTGTGACGTTTCACTGTTAACTTAACAGACCGCTTTGCATAACCTAGTGTTACTCAATTGTGGTATTCTTAATTATACTAAATAAAAAAAATAATGAGAATAGCAACAGAAACATAAAAAATAATTCGAAACAAAGAAAAACAGCAAATATTTACTGTTTATTAATTGTTTTCAAAATGCAAACACTAGTTGAAAGAAGACGGGAAAAAAGCTAACGGAACATCAAAATCAAAAACGGCTGGTCGCGTCTTTTTTCTCGTTTTCCGTGAATTCGTTCGCTTAAATAGTTTCTTGAAATCACTACTACTTCTGATAAAAATTACATTTTTGCAATGCCTGGTAAACGCACTGATGATAATTTGATACAATTAGTGTATTTTAATAAAACCATCAAAGAGTTAGCTGAAATGTTTAATATTAAGCTTAGAACTGTGTATAATATTATTAGTCGGGCAGAAAAAGAAAATAGACTAGAATTAAACAGCTCTAGAGCCAGACCAGCAAAGCTCTCTCGACGGGATTGTTCAAAAATTCTAAAGACCGTGGAAAACAATCCACAAACAAGCCTCAGAGAGCTAGTTAGTGACATTAGAATAAACCTTCGGAAGTCTGTGTGCCCTGAGACTGTGAGAAAAATACTTAATTTCCACAGATACTCATCTCATATAGCAAGGAAGAAGCCGTTGTTGTCCGCTATAAATATTGAAAAACGCTTGACCTTCGCTTGGCTTAATGTTAACAATCCTCTTAGCTATTGGAATGATGTAATTTTTTGCGACGAGACAACGATCATGCTATATTATAATGATGGCCCTGGAAAAGTTTTGCGGAAACCAAAAACAGCACTCCAGGCCAAGAATATAGTGCCTACTGTTAAGTTTGGTAAGCTTTCAGTCATGGTGTGGGGTTGTATTTCTTCCAAAGGTGTAGGGCAGGTGCAAATTTTCAACCATACCATAACATAAGAAGCATTTTGCAAACAATTAATAGACAGTCAATATTTGCTGTTTTTCTTTGTTTCGAATTATTTTTTATGTTTCTGTTGCTATTCTCATTATTTTTTTTATTTAGTATCATTAAGAATACATACATATGTATAAGAATAAAAACAAGTAAGAA
Source organism: Drosophila antonietae (assembly GCA_030914385.1). NCBI lineage: Eukaryota > Metazoa > Arthropoda > Insecta > Diptera > Drosophilidae > Drosophila > Drosophila antonietae. The sequence continues at coordinate 32,207,455 of JAUESO010000609.1, read as the reverse complement.
AACTCTAGTCGAGAGTGCGCGACTAGATAATACCCTGAACCCAATTTTAATAAAATAAAATAATAATCTGTACTGTGGTTTGGTTTTTTGTAATTATCTTGAAAATGCATCAATTTTAGTGCTGAAAATGGCAAAAAAAACTTCTTTATTTTGACAAATAGTTAAATATATTGCTCTTGATTAGTACTAAAATTAATCCGTTTTCAAGATAATTACAACAAACCAAAGTGTCGAACCTGACAAAAAGTTGGCTTTTCTGGAGAATTACCCATATGGATAAATCAGAAGGTATACATATGTATATAAGAATGTATGCGTGTAACGTTCAAAATGTACATATGTATGTACATGTATATATACATGGCATTGGCAAAAAAAATAATAATAGATGGCGCTTATATTAGTTGAAATTCGAAAAATGTTATATTATTAAATATCATTAAAAATAGACCCAACAAATAGACATTCTTCGATTAACAAACATCACCTTAATTAACACAGGCACTTCATAATTGTAAAAGAAATATATCAATGCCACTCGAAGCTGTAATAGCCATAGTAAATAAGTTCACTGCTAAAGGGCCATCTAGCAAGTTTAAATTTTAGACCATGCTACACTAGTTTTGAATGTACATGTGTGCATACATACATATAGGAAAACCGCAGATGTCACGTGCTTTTGTTATTTGGGCAGACTTTTTTTTTGTTCATTATTTTCTGTTGACTTAACGGAATAAAATATAATTGAAACAAAAACACTTTCAGAAATGATGTTATTAAATATTTGAAATTAGAAAAAAAAGAAGAAAAAAAATTAAAAATAAGAAATTATGAAGGGCTTAGGCGACGCTAGAACCTGCGACAGCCTAACATTCGTTGCATCTGTCTAGCCATCTACACCACGGCTCACTTGAACGGCAGAGTAGCGAAAACGAATGAAATTCGCCATATACGAAAGAAACACTAAAGCAGACAATTCTAACGCAATTCAAAAACAATTGTGATTCTTAGAATATACACGCATAGCAACATAGAAAACGGCCCAAGATTTTTTGTGTGTATATGTGCACACGCATACGAAAATTGATTTGCATTGCTCAACGTTGCTTGCATTTCCATTGTTGTTTTAATTGTTTTAAAATTTTTAAAATATATAATGGAATGTAATGAGAGTTCAGCATATGATCTACATATTCAATTTAACATTTTAGGTTTTTTTTTAGAAATCATAACTCTTTTACAATTAGCTTTACATGCACAAATATGTACATACATACAGTCGAGGAAAAAAGTCAACATACAGCAAAAATTTTTCGATATTTCGGATTTTTGCAATGAAAATCAAAAAAGTTGGTATGCCATTATTTCTGGTCTCAATGGATAAGTTTATTAACAAAAAAAAAATTTGAATTCAGAATTCATTAACAACAATAAGAACAAAAACTTAAAAAATGCACAGGAAAAAAGTCTACATACAGCCATTGAGCTTTTGTGTTTGAGATTCATATTTGTAGAAATATTAGTCGTTCTTTGACTTTTAATATTTGGTTGGTCCACCATTAGCATCTATTACAGCCTGTAGTCGCCGGGGCATCGATGCTACCAAATTTTCGGTAGTTGTGGGCGGAACTTTGGCCCAAGCACGAATCAGGGCGGTTTTGAGACTTTCCTGACTGCTAATATCCTCTTTCCGTACCAATCTTTCTAAAATGTCCCAAAGATGTTCGATTGGGTTAAGGTCTGGCGATTGGGGTGGTGAATGGAGTTGCCTTGGGGCATCATCAACCAATCAACCAATCACGCACAACATGTGCGGTATGCTTTGGATCCTTGTCCTGTTGGAAGATCCAGCTGTTTCCCAAGCTCAAACTGTCCACCGATGCTTTCAAATTTTCTTCCAATATCTTTTTATATTGAAAGCGATCTATATTGCCTTCCACAAACACCAGATGACCGACTCCAGATGACGCCATAGCACCCCAAACCATTACACTACCGCCTCCATGCTTGACCGTGGGTATAATGTTTTTCGGGTCGAGAGCGTTGTTTGTTTTTCGCTAAACTCTGCAACGGCCATCGCTTCCAAAAATATTATATTTACTCTCATCCGTAAATAAAACCCTTTTTCAAAAGTTCTCCCCTTTATTTAGGTGAGCTTTGGCAAACTCCAAGCGCAAAATCCGATTCTTTTCGGAAATTAAAGGTTTCTTACGTGGAACTTGACTTTTGAAACCATCCTTGTGCAGATAATTGGCAATTGTTTTTGGATGCACAATGACTCCTGAACATTTCTCGATGTGTTCCGCCAATTTTGGTGCACTTATTTTCGGGTTTTACTTCACTTCTGTGAGGATGCTTCTCTCGTCCCGACTTGATAGCTTCTTTGGCCTTCCTGATCTCTTCTTATTTTCTGTAGAATTGTTGTTGTTGTTGTTGCGAATGATGGTCTGGACTGTTGAACGACTTAATTTAACTATCTCCGCGATTTCGCCATATGATTTTTTATCATTTCGAAGGCTGATAATTAAATTGCGAACAGAAGACTGTATTTCCTTCCTTTTTTCCATTTTTTTTAAATAAAAAGAGTATTAAAAATACTTCTGTTAACTTACTACACACACTTGATAACGCAATGAAGCTAGCCCTCAAAATAGTCGGGGATTTCCCATTTTTACCTTTCATTGCTTGAATTATTAAAGAAAATTCCCACGCTGTATGTTGACTTTTTTCCGTGAACATTTTATGTTTTTCGCTAGTAACTTTGGTATACATAATTTTTAATAAACTTTTTATTCTAAAATAATGATAACTATAAGAGCTCTAAATAATTGCATACCAACTTTTTTGATTTTTATTGCAAAAATCCGAAATATCGAAAAATTTGTGCTGTATGTTGACTTTTTTCCTTGACTGTATGTATGTACGATTGCAGCCACACGCTGATCTACGCTTACACACATAAACATACATACATACATACATACATACATACATACATATGTATGTATGTATGTATGTATGTATGTATGTATGTATGTATGTATGTATGTATGTATGTATGTATGTATGTATGTATGTATGTATGTATGTATGTATGTATGTATGTATGTATGTATGTATGTATGTATGTATGTAGGTATGTATGTATGTAGTATGTATGTATGTATGTATGTATGTATGTATGTATGTATGTATGTATGTATGTATGTATGTATGTATGTATGTATGTATGTATGTATGTATGTATGTATGATGTATGTATGTATGTATGTATGTATGTATGTATGTATGTATGTATGTATGTATGTATGTATGTATGTATGTATGTATGTATGTATGTATGTATGTATGTATGTATGTATGTATGTATGTATGTATGTATGTATGTATGTATGTATGTATGTCTGTATGTATGTATGTATGTATGTATGTATGTATGTATGTATGTATGTATGTATGTATGTATGTATGTATGTATGTATGTATGTATATGTATGTATGTATGTATGTATGTATTATGTATGTATGTAGTATGTATGTATGTATGTATGTATGTATGTAGGTATGTATGATGTATGTTACAGTCTGTCAAGAATGAGTTGGCACACTGGGAAAAAATTAGATTTTTTTTGACTTTAGATGCAAATATCTAAGTCAATAATGCAAAAAAAAACATTTTTTAAAATGGGAATCTGTTTAATATTATTTCTTTAATTTATAATATAAAAAAAAAGAAGCAAAATATTCAATATGTAACAAATAAATCAACAAAAAACAAATATCATTCAAATAATAGTGTCCAATAATGTGTTGGGCACACTTTGTTTTGCACATCTGCGTTGGTCTTTTTCTTAGAAGTAACGGTATTTTTTTACCGCTGTCTCTGCATATTCTCGGCATCTATGCACATATTCTTCACATTTTTTGTCAATTGGTTGACAATTTTCGCTAGTTACGAGTATAATAACACATTTAATATTTTAAAAATATGACTGGGAAGCGATTAAGCTTTGAGATGGTGCAGCTCATCTATTACAACCACGAGATGGGCAAATCCGTTCCAGAATTGATGGACACGTTTTCTGTGCCCAGGAGAACGGTTTATAATCCGCTAAATCGGGCCGAAAAGGAAAACAGGCTGCTTTCAAAGACGGGAGGAGTGCCGAAAAAAAAGCTAACTAACCGAGTAGAGAGGCTAATTCTAAGAAAAGTGAACACTAATCCGCATATTTCTTCCAGAGCTCTTGCCAAAGAGGTAAAGGAAGAATGTGGAATCGATGTCTCACATGAGAAGGTGCGCAAAGTCCTCCTACGGCATGAGTATAGTTCGAGTGCAGCATGAGTATACAGGGTGTAGAATTATATTTTTCTTTTCAAGCGCATTCAATGGCTTGCGCCATACCCTAGGAGGACCATCATTATAAAATTGCATTATTTTTGTATTGTAACATAATATGTCGTCATCATAATATTCTGCGGGGTTAACCATGTTGACAGCAAAACTAAAACGCTTTTCTATGTTTGCTTCTAATAGGAAAGGTTTTTTCCGTGCTACGCTCGTATATATATGTATGTATGTATGTACATATGTGCGCCCGCAATGCGTCTTACTGTGTCGTTGCCTTGCTTGCTGCGCCACATGGGTTTTGATGAGAAAACTTTATAGCTAATAATTCTGTTTCTAGATGGACAATCATATTGATATGTTCAGATTAAGATTATGATATTCATATCTATATGCCAAACCAAACTGTATGTCTCTAGTATTTGAAATGCATTTTTTACACATTTGGGGGTGTGGGGGCGAATTGGGGTCAGGAATCCAAAATCTGACAAAAACCGAAATTGTATAAAATTGGTATCTATATATATGCAGAAGACTTGGAGACTCTAACTCTAAAGATGAATTAGCTAGAATTTTTTAACTGGTTCCCGATAATTTCAGTTATCGATAACTTTGCAAATATACAAGTTATCGAATTTCTAAAAACAAACTCGTACTGCGCGCGCAATATACGGACCTAACACAAAAAGAATGAACTCTCTAGCTTTTGTATCTTCGGAAATCGACGCGTTCAAACATACGGACAGACGGACAGACGGACATGGCTATATCAACTTTTCTCGTCACCCTGATCAAGAATATATATACTTTATGGGGTCTGCCACGCCTCCTTCTGTCAGTTACATACTTTTAACAAAACCATTATACCCTGATTTCCCATTTTCAATGGGTTCAGGGTATAAAAAATTATGAAAAAAAGTGTCTTTCCTAGTAAAATATGATGTCAAAGACGCATTTGAATGACTTTTTTCGTTTTGCAAACAATTAATGTACATACTGTATGTGTGTGAGCATTGCAAGCGTCTTGCTTTCTTGCTGCCTTTGTTGCTGCGCCACATGGGCTTTGCTGCAAAAACTTTATTGATTAATAATTCTGTTTCTAGACGAATAATCGTATTGATCTCTTCAGATTAAGAATATGATATTCATATATATATGCTAAACCAAACTGTATGTCTCTAGTATTTGAAATGCATTTTTTACACATTTGGGGGTGTGGGGGGGAATCGGGGACCGAAATCCAAAATCTGACAAAAACCGGAATTGTAATAAATTAGTATCTACATATATGAAGAAGACTTGGAGACTCTAACTCTAAAGATGAATTAGATATAATTTTATAACTGGTTCCCGATAAAGTTTGTTATCGATAACTTTGGAAATATACGAGTTATCGAATATATTGCGCATGCAATATACGGACCTAACACAAAAAGAATGAACTCTCTAGCTTTTGTATCTTCGGAAATCGACGCGTTCATACATACGGACGGAAGGGCGGACATGGCTATATCAACTTTTCTCGTCACCCTGATCAAGAATATATATACTTTATGGGGTCTGCCACGCCTCCTTCTGCCTGTTACATACTTTTAACAAAACCATTATACCCTGATTTCCCATAAAATTGTAAAGTAAAAATTGTATAAGTATCAAGTGTGATATATTTTTACCAAACAATGTCTACGACTTTGGGCCCTTAAATTGAACCACTAAGAATACAATGTGTTGTATGGTTAGTGATTAAACCAATTAAATAACATTTTGAAAGGCTTATTTATTTACCTTGGAAAATGGTTAACTCTTTGATACAGCGCTAAGTTTCGTAAGGTGTCAAGTTTCATATGAACTCCCGTCCACAACAAATTAAAATCTGATTCGCTCTGAACTTCAGTTAAGCCATGAACATTAAATATCTTTCTCAATAATTTTGTTTCTGTTTGAATAAATTTATACGTGATTTGTAAGTGATGTGCAGGCATATTTACTCCACAGTCATTATCTTCGTCACTAGATGCTTCTTGATCTTCTTCACTTGTGTTACTGTCAGTATTGAATTGAGAAGTGGTTATGGATTCATATCCACTTTCCTTATTTAATTTAGATTCTATTTCGACAACTGAATCCTTTAGTTTTTGTTTTGTTTTAGGTTCTTTTTCAGTATACTGGGATTTTTCATGTGCATCACTTAAAACAGAAGTATCACATGAAGAAAATAAATTAACCGTTTTCGTAAGTTGACTTTGCTGATCATCGCAAATTGTACATTTTTCAACTGACACATATGCCTTTGCTTGTGCAACATTGCTTGATGAAATGTTGGTTATTGTAGACAATGTAGATGTAATTTCTCGAGTTTGATGATCCATTTGTATTGATTTTACTTCTTGTAAATTTTTTCTAGTTTTTGGATTAAGTATATTAGTGCGAAAAACCAATACGGCATCACGTGATCCAATTTTTCCACTTGTAACCCAGTCATCCTGATTAATGTAATTAATTTCACTATAATAAAAACCGAAAACGATATATAGGAATATTAGACATTTGGAATATTATTATTATTATTATTCTTAAATTATGAGTTAACAAGTAAGAAGGCTCTAGTCGAGACGGCTCGACTACGAGATACCCTGAACCCTGCAAAAAAAGTGATACTCTTCTTCGTTACGCACATATAAGCGCGCGCTCTGCTAACTGCGCAGTTGCTGCCGTGGCTTGGGGGTGGGTTGGGCTGAACTTTGGACGCTTATAACTTCAATCTGAAAACTACAAAATCTGCGTATCCATAATATCTATCTAAATAAACATATTTGAAGTCTCTAGCTAAAACGGTGTAGAAGTTATACCCAAAAAACCTAAAAAATGGAACCTAAATGGAATTTTCGATATGGAATTTTCGAATGGAAATAAACTCGTACTGCGTAGCTAGCATACGAGTGTTCATGTGAAATTTCAGCTCTCTAGCTTCTGTAGTTTCCGAAATCTCGACGTTCATACGGGCAGGGCTAGATCAACTTATTTGTTTATGCTGATCAAGAATATATATACTTTATGGGGTCTGCGAATTCCCATTTTCAATGGGTTCAGGGTATAAAAATAAAATCGAAATATCACACACAAGATACTCAAACAATGTATTTCACATAATGTAAGCATTATATAACTGATAATATGCATATACATTATATAACTGATAATATAATTAAAAATTAATATTTTATTTTTTTTTTGCAAAACTGGGCGTTCAAGGTGTAATATGAATAAACAATTCAGAAGAAGGCAATTGAGAAGTACAAATACATTTTCATTTGATCAACACATGTCTGTCGTTCATGTGTCCACCTGTGTCTCCGGAGGTAAGAATGTTCATCCCATAATCTACAATAGATTTCTATAGCAAACACAAATCAAATTTGTTTTAAATAATCTATACGTATTGTTTCAATATCAATAGAATGTTTTATCGCTCAAAAGAAAATTGGTCTTAGTACTTTACTTTGTCTAGGGCTAATTTTTTTTTTTAATAATAAGAGTGTTTCAAGACTGCTTTACTCCGTGATCCCGTGAACCCTTCGATGAACTGATATAAAAAGAATTTTACGCTTCTTTTCTGCATACATAACAAAAATTACATACACACATAATCATGCGCTCTTCTAACTTCACAGTTGACACAGCGACTCCAATTGGGCTACAATTTGGGTTAATTATTTAATGAGTACATCATTTTATAGATCTTATCTTCATCTTTCTCTTTATGACAAAACAAACCACAAGCCTATAATATTTGAAACAAATATTTTTAAAAACGACTTACGCAGAACTATTGTGTGCATCACACAACGAAGAGGCAGGCATTTCTGGAAGAACGAAAGAAAATTCATTTGTAAATTAATACTCATACAGTTTAATATATGTTATGATATATCATTTGGCAAATAATATAATTATCGGTTTTGCTGAATAAGTCCAAAAAGTGCAATGAATGAGATACAAGATTATTGTATGTTGTCTTAAATAGTTTATTATATATTAGTAAATCCCTATTTTTCGTTTTTTAGTTCAAAAACAAACAAATTTAGTATCTAGGTTTTTGTAGGCGCTCATTGATTATAAATGTTCGTATAAGATCAGTCAACTACCGATAAAACAGGCAGAAGGAGGCGTGGCAGACCACATAAAGTATATATATTTTTGAGCAGGGTGACGAACTGAGTCGATATAACCATATCCGTCTGTCCGCATGCTTGAATGAGTCGATTTCCGAAGATATATGAGCTAGATAGTTAATTCTTTTTGTGTTAGATTCGTATATTGCGCGAGCAGTATGAGCTTGATTCAGAAATTCGACAACTTTTATGTTTCCAAAGTTATCGATAAAAAACATTTATCGAAAATCAGTTTTAAAATTATATCTAACTCATCTTTAGAGTCAGAGTCCCCAAATCATTTGCATATATAGATACTAATTTATTACAATTTCGGTTTTTGCCAGATTTTGGATTCTCGTCCCCAATTCGCCCCCACACCCCCAAATGTGTAAAAAATACATTTCAAATACTAGAGACATACAGTTTGCTTTTGCATATAGATATTAATGTCATGATCATAATCTGAGCAGTTGATTACGATTGTCCGTCTACAAACAGAATTATTAATCAAAGAAGTTATGACACCAAAACCAACGCGGCCCAGAAACAGAGACAGCGTGACAGCAAGCCGCCTGCAATGCTTACACACACACAGGCGTACAAGCATAAATCAGCGTGTATGTGTGCTCGCGTATTTGCATGTATAGTTTCTTACGCGTGGAGAATCAAAACGAAACATTCTTGGAATATTATTCGTTCGAAGAAGATCTCGGGGGATTTCGTAGGCGAGCAGTCCCGACAACGGCTTTATTATTTATTATTGTTGAAAATTAAATATGAATTCAACTTTTTTTTTGTTAATAAACTTATCCATTGAGACCTCAAATAATAGCTTACCAACTTTTTTGATTTTCTTTGCAAAAATCCGAAATATCAAACAATTTGTGCTGTATGTTGAGTTTTTCCCTTGACTGTATGCTTTCGAATTATAAAGTGTAAAAATTTTAAATGTATATGTCCACGCCCAGCGGAGGCGTGACAAATAGGACCTAAATATATAGTGATTTTTATACGCTGAGCCAATTGAAAAGTTGAAATCAGGGTATAATGGTTTTGTTAAAAGTATGTAGCAGGCAGAAGACCCATAAAGTATATATATTCTTGATCAGGGTGACGAGAAAAGTTGATATAGCACTGTCCGTATGTCCGTCTGTCCGTATGTTTGAACGCGTCGATTTCCGAAGATACAAAAGCTAGAGAGTTCATTCTTTTTGTGTTAGGTCCGTATTAGACATCTGCATGAATGCATCCAAATGGGCAAATGAATCATTTATTATAAAAATCTGTACACTTTTTTTGTGTACAGCTTAAATGGGTGGCAGTAAATGTTGTACAACTTGTCTGTATCGACAGCTTGCCGTCTCACTCCCTCCCATGCTGTACAGCACCTTATGAGTACACTAAAACTACTGTACAGTGTTTTTTACTGCACACTATTTTGGTGTGCAGTAAACTTACTGTACACTAAGTTGTTATTGATGACGCTTCATAAAAAATGTCTTCAATAAAATTTCATACACATTTTGTAAATTTATTTCATATTTATAAATTTATTTCTAAAAATGACCTATTATATAATAAATTAATATTTGAGTGCAAAAACATTATTTTATTTACTAAGTCCATCTGTGGTTGCAACTTTGCAACGTTTATAATTAATCAAATTTTTAGCAACCGAAAAGGCCCTTTCGGATGCTGCACTGCTCGCTGGAACGGCCAACATTTTACATTTTATCAGCTTGCCTTTGCAAGTTAATAAACAAATATTTTTTATAGTGAACGTAGTGTTTATTTATTAAACTCCAAATTCTAACTCGCACAATGCCAATTGTATTGCATTGCATTGCAAAGGCAACGCACAATACAACTGACTAGCGACTCGATGTGCAGCAAGCCTTTTATACTTGCTTCTCTTGCATATGGAATTTTCGGGATTTCTTATTCTAGAAAGCTTAATGCTTACTTCTTGCTTCTCTTACATATAGAATATTCGGGATTTCTTATTCTAGAAAATGTAATGCTTAATAAATGATTACTTCTAAATAGATGATGAGTTTTTCGAGATCATTCTACAACAGTTTACATTTAATAATATAATAATATAAAATATAATATAATAATATTTAATACATATTTGTTTATATATATTTGTATATTTATATTTATTATTTATATATTTATATTTATCATAAGAGTAGCTTGAGTAATGGGGTGATAGCTTGCACAGCTGTTAGACATGACAGAAATGCTGTTCTCATAATTGTATATGGTGTACAACGTGTAGAAACGAGACAAAAATTGTCCTCACTCACGAAGTGTATTACATTTTACTGTTCTCACTCTAGTTGAGAACAGTTGAAATGCTGTACTCGATTCTTCTGCACACTAGACAATACTGTACAGTAATGAAATGGGTGCAGTATTTTGAGAACACTTTACTACTGTACAGTAGTACTATGCTGTAAGAAATGAATGAATTCTTGCAGACCTGTATTATATACCTTAAAAATACTTCCAGGCACTGGAAGGCTACAATTAATTCCATGCACACAAGTGCAAAGATATTTGTCAAGTATCCCTTTTCGCTAAGCCGTTCTCACGTCTCATGTTAAATTTTTAATACTCGCTGCGTTTCTCGCAGCTAAGGGATGACATGTTTATTACTTGGCTTCAGATAACGCGCAGGTTATCAACTATTGCCTATTTTTATACCCTGAGCCCATTAAAAATGGGAAATCAGGGTATAATGGTTTTGTTAAAAGTATGTAACAGGCAGGAGGCGTGGCAGACCCCATAAAGTATATATATTCTTGATCAGGGTGACGAGAAAAGTTGATCTAGCCCTGTCCGTCTGTCCGTCCGTCCGTATGTATGAACGCGTCGAATTCCGAAGATACAAAAGCTAGAGAGTTCATTCTTTTTGTGTTAGGTCCGTATATTGCACGCGCAGTACGAGTTTGTTTCAGAAATTCGATAACTTATATATTTACAAAGTTATCGATAAACGAAATTATCGGGAACCAGTTATAAAATTCTAGCTAATTCATCTTTAGAGTTAGAGTCACCGAGTTTTCTGCATATATATAGATACTAATTTAATACAATTTCGGTTTTTGTCAGATTTTGGATTCCGGTCCCCACTTCGCCCCACCACCCCCAAATGTGAAAAAAATGCATTTCAAATACTAGAGACATACAGTTTGGTTTGGGATATAGATATGAATATCATAATCTTAATCTGAAGAAATCAAAACGATCTAGAAACAGAATTATTAATCATCAAAGTTTTCTCATCAAAACCCATGCGACCCAGCGGCAAAGCAGCGAGACAGCAAGACGCTTGTAATGCCTACACACATGCTTACACACATACAGGCGTACAAGCATAGATCTGCGTTTGTGTGTGTTCGTGTTTTTGCATGTATAGTTTCTTACGAGTAGAGAATCGAAACGAAGTATTCTTGGAATATGATTCGTTCGAAGAAGGGCTCAGGGGATTTCGTAGTCGAGCAGTCTCGACTACAGCTTTCTTACTTGTTATACCCTGGTTTTGTGCAAATGTATGTAAAAGGCAGAAGGAGAAGTTGCAGACCCCATAAAGTATATATATTCTTGATCAGCATACAAAATATGTTGATCTAGCCCTGTCCGTCTGTATGAACGTCGAGATTTCGGAAACTACAAAAGCTAGAGAGCTGAAATTTCACATGAACACTCGTATGTTAGTTATGCAGTAAAATTTTTTTTTACGATAACTCATCCCATTTCCAAAGTATCGATAAAAAATCGAAAATTCGTTTACATTTTTTAGGTTATCGATCAAAAATCGAAAATTCGTTTACATTTTTTAGGTTTTTTGGACAACTTCTACACCGTTTTAGCTAGAGACTCCAACTTTATATATTTAGATAGATATTATAGATATGAATTTTTGTAAATTTTGTAATTTTTAGATTTTTGATGCCACGCACCCTTCGCACCCATAAAGATAGTCCATCTAGAAATGGAGTTATAAGCGTCCAAAGTATAGCACAACCCACCCCCAAGCCACGCCAGCAAATGCGTGGTTAGCAGGGGTATCTCGTAGTCGAGCCTTCTTACTTGTTAATATATTTACTTATGAGTCATGTTCATGCTTGAACATACTGCCAGGGGCCTAACATTTTTGGCTGGGAACTTTTAGTTATCTGTTTGGTAACGCGCACGTTATCCGTAATGTTTATTCTTATACATATGTTTTCATTTCATAAAATTGAATTTTAAATTATATAGTTTCTTTACGTTACATTTTCTTATTGCATATATAAGTAATATTATTACAATTATGATACTTAATATCATAGATGCGTGTCCTAATATATGATGAATATGAAGCCCGTTTAGCTCTAAGTGGTTTTCCTTCATATGCTGTATTGCTATTTAAATATTAAATATTAAATATTATTTAAATTTTCTATCTCTTTTTTGTGGTTAATTTTTGCTAGTTCTAATGGGCTCCACACTATTTTTGGGATCTAGACAATTTTTGCTACGTATGAGGTTGCAACTTCTTCGTATCTCTCTGAGTGGATGTTATTATTATGAGTAGTTACTTTTGCACTTGACATTTGACAAAGTAATGCTAACATTATCATAACCATCAATACGCTTAGTCTTGATTCTCTCCTCTCCCTGCTAGTTTGTTTCGTGCTTTTTTTTGTCTGAGTCTTCATTTTTTAATTTACCCAGTTGGCATATTTTGTTGATAGGTCGTGTAACTGAACCTTCTTGTGATTAAATTTTTACTACTCTAGCTTTATTATCTTGACCTTTGTGAACTTCTTTAATTATTCGTAGTAGCCATCTAACTGGATGACAATTTTCATCCTTTTTTTGCTCTATTTGCCCTTCTTCTGATTTGGGCATCTCTTTCTTTTTGCTTCTTTTTATTTCTTTTGCTTCCTTTTCCTTCTTTTTGTTTAATTTTTACATCTTTTTGCTTCATTTGTTGCTACTATCGTTGATTTACCTTTAAATTTTGTACAACCAGATACAATCCATCCAAATTTTTTATTCGGCCCAAGTAATCCATCTATTTTTACTATTCCATTTTTTAGTACGTGTGCATATGTCTGCTCCTATTTTTATGTCTACTCGACCTGGTTTAAATAATTGGGGATCAGCTAAACTGTAACTGTGCCATTTAGCTGTATCTACATTTACTTTATTTACTTCATTAATTTTGATAATATTATGGCCTCAACCGTGAGTTGCTCTTTTTTTTGATTTTGTTGTTTTTATACCCTGAGTCCATTGAAAATGGGAAATCAGGGTATAATGGTTTTGTTAAAAGTATGTAACAGGCAGAAGGAGGCGTGGCAGACCTCATAAAGTATATATTTTCTTGATCAGGGTGACGAGAAAAGTTGATATAGCCATGTCCGCCCTTCCGTCCGTCCGTATGTATGAACGCGTCGAATTCCGAAGATACAAAAGCTAGAGAGTTCATTCTTTTTGTGTTAGGTCCGTATATTGCACGCGCAGTACGAGTTTGTTTCAGAAATTCGATAACTTATATATTTACAAAGTTATCGATAAACGAAATTATCGGGAACCAGTTATAAAATTCTAGCTAATTCATCTTTAGAGTTAGAGTCACCGAGTTTTCTGCATATATATAGATACTAATTTAATACAATTTCGGTTTTTGTCAGATTTTGGATTCCGGTCCCCACTTCGCCCCACCACCCCCAAATGTGAAAAAAATGCATTTCAAATACTAGAGACATACAGTTTGGTTTGGGATATAGATATGAATATCATAATCTTAATCTGAAGAAATCAAAACGATCTAGAAACAGAATTATTAATCATCAAAGTTTTCTCATCAAAACCCATGCGACCCAGCGGCAAAGCAGCGAGACAGCAAGACGCTTGTAATGCCTACACACATGCTTACACACATACAGGCGTACAAGCATAGATCTGCGTTTGTGTGTGTTCGTGTTTTTGCATGTATAGTTTCTTACGAGTAGAGAATCGAAACGAAGTATTCTTGGAATATGATTCGTTCGAAGAAGGGCTCAGGGGATTTCGTAGTCGAGCAGTCTCGACTACAGCTTTCTTACTTGTTATATCTAGTTTTTTGTTTTCTGCTGATATTCCACTTATTCCTGTCTCATTTCTGAGTGTGCGGCCTCCTCAGATATAATCGTTTTTTAAGACCCCCTATCTATCAATGCTCTTAATTCAATATAGTTCTCCTTGCTTGTTTTTACTTTAACTTGCAGTGGCTAATAAGGCCTTTTCATTTGTCATTACTGTATTTAAATGTAGCGTTGTGTGATGATCTCTGTTGCAAAAGTAACAAGTTATTAGGGTTGTTAACAATATATCAAAATATCGATATATCGATATATATTAAAAAAAAATATATTAGTGATGTAAATTTGAATGAAAACATCGATGTCGATGTCCATCTATGTGTTCAAAATCAAACATCGATGTTGGATTGATACATCGGATTGTAAAACATTTCCGTTTGACAATCAAACGAATATTTAATTTATTTTTTTAAACTGCAAAATTTTGTTTGCAATTTGCGATAGGTACTTTTCATACATTCCCAAACACATACAGGGTCGCTTTCGAATGCGGTTAACTGCATTTCTAAATCCATATCCACATTCGGATTATGACATTGAGCAAGCTCATAATGGTGGTCCCAAAAAGATATGGAGCTCACGGTAATCTGTGGTATGACTTCATTGGTTCAAATAAGGATATAATTTTCATAAATGCGTTGGCACATGCCGAAGGATCACTAAAATTTCAAAGTTTGCTGTTCACTGATTACAAAATGGCAATGTTATGTTATTATGAAATTAAACCATTGATGTTTTGCAAAATATCGATGCATCGCTCAGCATCGGCATCAGCGAAAACATCGAAAAAATTCGGAAAAATCAGTAAAAAAAAAAAAACATCGATGCTCGATGCATCGATGACTTTTTACATAACTAAAATATATATTTATATCGGAATATTTTTTTTCCCCCAAATATCGAATACTTTTGTGATATATTTGATATTTTTTATATATTTACGTTGGTGAAAACGCATTACTCTGATTTGTAAAAATCGAACAGCCAAATGTAATTTGTGCCTTAAAGTAATACAAACAAATAGTAACACATCAAATATGGCATCGCATATAAAAAACAAGCATGATGACGCATTTAGATGACCGCGGTGATAGCTATGAAAACGACCACAATAGGTCAATACTGAAAGTACACATTGCGGAAGAGGGAACTTGAGATGTAACGCAGCTTGCCACAAACTTCTTGGGAAAGCAATCCGATAATTTTTTTGAATTCTCATAAGGCCACTATCCCAGTACTATCGAAGATCGCATTACGATCAGCCCCTGGTAGCTAGGTGCCTTTGGAGCGACTTGCTTCGCCAATAAAATGAGTTGTTTGGGACCAGGGATGCCAACCCTCCGTCTTTTCACGTAGACCTCCGTATTTTGAAAGAGATCTACGTACCTACGTGTGAAGAGACTAAAACTACATACTTTATAAAAATATTGCAAAAATACTCTAAAAACAAAAATTTTTGGGTAATATCAATATATTATGAATTAATGAAAAAAAATATGATTTATATTGGGTTAGCAGCACTAAATTCCGTTTTCAATATGTTTACGAATGCCATTTCATTCATGGGTTAGCAGCGCTAAATTGCAAAAAAAAAGATTGGCATCGCTTACAATCGCTTTACAATTTGTGTTGAAATTGCGCATCTTATGCTTGCAAAAAATTGCCAAAAAAAAAGTGGAAGGATTTGCAAGAGATGTCTATAACTTTATATCAAAAAGCCCAAAACGTATCGGAGACTACAAGGAGTTTCAGTCTTTCGTTAATGTGAAACCACAAGTAGTTGCTTCAAGAAGTTGAAAAGCTGTTAGAACAACTTCCTGCGTTAAAGCTTTACTTTCAAGGAGCTGCATTGAATGACCAGTTAAAATCTGCAGAGCCGATTCTCCAAATATGCTTAGATTCGACGACAGAATTGTATTTGGAGTTTCTGAAATTTGTGCTGCTGTATTTCAACAATTTAAACAAGGAAATGCAGTCAGAAAGTCCAAAATTTTATTTGTTCTACGAAAATGTTCTTGCAGTTTACAAGACAATAGTTGAGTGCTTTCTAAAATCTGAGTTTTTATTATTACCTGATGAAAAAATTCTAAAGATTGATTTCGCCAACGATGAGAACCACTTTCCCTTAAAAAATATGTATTTCGAGGGAAACTTTGCGGCTTTGTTGACAGAAAAAAAATCATAATATGGAACGAGATGAAATCATCGAAATTCAAAACTCCTGTCTTCAATTTTATATTTTGAAAGTTTAAGGCAACTGCAAAATAGGTTTTCCTTTGAGGATGAGGAGCTGCAGAAAATGAAAAGCTTACACTTTTTAAATCCAGCGACAATACTCAACAATAGTTTGAAAGCAAAGCTACCATCTATTGCACATTTGGAGCAACTGTTTCCAATTCCATATATTAATATGTATAATTTGTTAGTTTTTTTTTTACTTTTTTTAAGCTTAAAAGAAGTACGTAGATCTACGTATTTCAGCAAAATTGTGCTACGGAAAAACACGTAGATTTTGAAGCCTGGCTACGTATTTCTCAAATTTTGACTTGGCATCCCTGTTTGGGACTCACGAAGTCGTATGACGGATTCTCACATATCAGAACGCGTTTTTTGTTTTGTTTTAATCTTTGAGTACCTAATACTGGGAATCATTATAAATAATAGTTATTCTTATTATTCTTCTTCTTTTTTTTTTGGTCGGATTGTAAAGTTATTGTGGGGAAAAGTTTGAAAAATATCGATATATCGATATTTTTAAAGTTAAATATCAAATATCATTTTGATATTTTTTCAAAACTTAAAATATCATCAAGTTATCTTAGTTATCTTACTTGTACACCGATTTGTGTTTGAGTGTTTTAAACACTTTAGACATACGGATTAGTGCTGGAGAAACATCGATGTTTGACGACATGGATGTTTCGATGTTTTGCAATAAAAAACATCGATGTATCGATGAAACATCGGAAAAAACTTTTTTTTATTATAAACGTATTCAATGTTTATATTCTTAACAAAATTAAATGGTATATTTGATTGAAATTCATTCATCATTTCACAAATTCAAAACTTCAAATAAAAAAAAGAAGGAAAAACAAAATTAAATAATAAATAAAAAATATAGGTATGTTCAAACATGAACACGATAAATAAAAACATACATACAAATAAATATACAGTGGCTCACAGCTTATTTGATACAGTGCAACTTTTCGACTTTACCCTTCCTTAATATCGAAAGGAGAAGGTATATCGAAAAATTTTAAATGCACTTATTTAGCTATATATCTAAATTACTAGTTTTAAGTATTGGTACTTCCAGGAAATTTTGTTTTTGGCGTGGGGGTCAAACTTTACGGGTATATGTCGATTTTAGAGCTCTCAGCTTATTTGATACAGTCTCTTTTATGTAAATAAAATTGCCATATACAGAGCGTTTTTTGTCTTTCGTGCATTATGCTATGTTTGGTTAATATAGAAGACAATTTTTTTGCGATCTGCAATACATTAACACACTAGGAAAAAATA
Organism: Drosophila antonietae; assembly: GCA_030914385.1. NCBI lineage: Eukaryota > Metazoa > Arthropoda > Insecta > Diptera > Drosophilidae > Drosophila > Drosophila antonietae. The sequence continues at coordinate 32,189,285 of JAUESO010000609.1, read as the reverse complement.
TATTGTATAATGAGCCCACGAACAACAATTGAGAAGCGTGAACTGGTCATTTGCCCTTTTAAGAAAGGATAGAGTGACTGCAAAAGAACAGAGCTATTGGAATTAAGTTCCTCCAAGTCTACCATATTATATTTACCATATTATAGACTTTCAAAAAGAGAATTCTTTAAAAAACAAGAGCAGAAAGGCACCAATGAAATTTTCACTGAGTCCGACTAGTGTTACATAGCTCGAAAAATTCTAGTTAACTCCAAGTTGTCTTCTTTAAAGTTGGGTGAAGAGGTTGAAAATGAACTGGGCAAGTTTTCGAGAGCATAAGCTATTCGGCGTGTGTTGCTCGACCATGATTTCAAAGCACTAGTAGCTCGAAAGAAGCTGTTTAAAACAAAGAAGAACTACCTAAGCAGACTAGCCTTTCATAAGGAGCACATTTTGAAGGACTCCTCGTTTTGGAACATTGGGATTTTCTCGGAGGAGTCAAAATTTAATATTTTGAGCTTCGGCAGTATGTTTTATGTGTGGGGAAAGCCGAATACTGAGCTCAATAAAGAAAACCTTAAAGCAACAGTGAAGCATTGCTGTGACCACGGTATGGTTTGGGCTTGTATGTCCGCAGCCGGAGTCGGTACTTTGGTATTCATCGATAAAATGATGTAGAAAATTCATTACCTTCATATAAAATAAAAAATTTTGATCCGAAGTTCCAAAAAACTGGCTGTAGGCAACGGTCTCCGTTTCTACTAAGACAACGACCCGATCCGCAAAGCCAGATTCATTCAAACATGGCTTATTTGGAACTGTCCCCACGTCATGAATCCCCCGGCACAGTCTTCCGAATTAAATGTCATCGAGAATCTGTGGGCACTTTTAGTCAACAGCGTCAGAAAACATAAGAATTGTAACAAAGAAGACCCAAAGAGAACCTTACTGGAGGAATGGCCCAAAATAACGCAAAGATATACTAAAAACTTGATGGATTCAATGACAAATAGGCTGGAAGCTACGATAAAAGCGAAGGGAATGCAAACCAACCAATAAATTAAAGGGTAACCTTAAATTTTAGTATCTTACTGGCACTGTATCAAATAAGCTGTGAGGGAATTTTGGTATATTATTTTATTTTTTTGCTGTTGAACAGCATTATTTAAAAAAAAAAATCTTTTGTTTTATAAAACAAGGAATTGCCCTCTTTAAAATGACATTTAAAGTATTGCGATATCATTTATAGTTTTTGAATTACAACAAGAGAAAATTTTAAAATTGAAGTGTATCAAATAAGCTGTGAGCCACTGTAAAATTACGGATAACCTGCGCGTTACCAAACAAACAAAAAATTAAAATTTCCCAGCCACCAAATTCAGGCCCCTGGCAGTATGTTCAAGCATGAACATGCCACTTATATAAACATATTAAAAAATAGGCAATAGTCGATAACCTGCGCGTTATCTGAAGCCAAGTAATAAACATGTCATCCCTTAGCTGCAGCGACCAACGCAGCAAGTAATAAAAATGTAACGCGAGACGTGAGAACGGCTTAGCGATCGAAAAGGGACACTTGACAAACATCTGTGCACTTGTGTGCATGGAATTAATTATAGCCTTCCAGTGCCTGGAAGTATTTTTAAGGTATATAAGCACTAGGATTTTAAGGAATAAACAGTTCAATTTTTGTTCTCACAAAGAGAACAGTTCAATCTTTGAATTCGGTAAATGTGGAGTGTTTCATTTCGACTCTCTAACATTTTGGTCCTTCGGCGTTCTCTGTTGTTTTCCCCCACCAGTGGTAAGAGACACAGAGAAAGGAACCAGCGTGTTTGTGCTGTGGTATTACAAAACCTCAGCAAAAGACAACAAAAATTTTGTTATATTGCTCTGTTCTCCCCCACCAGAGGTAAGAGACAGAGTATATATACAAAATAGTGCTCAAATTTAAAAAAAAGAAAAGTTTGTAGTGCAAATAAGTTCGTGTCTCAAAAAATAAAAGGGAACGGACAACATAAAAAAGTCCAAATAGGACAAAAAAGTGCTCAAATCAAAAATTAAAAAATTTGTAGTGCAACTAAGTCCGTATAGGACATAAAAAAAATTTAAAAAAAATGCTCAAGTTTTAAAAAAAAAGAAAAATTTGTAGTGCAAATAAGTCCGTATCCCAAAATAATAAGGGAACGGACAACATCAAAAAGTCCAAATAGGACATCAACAACAAAAAGTGCTCAAATCAAAAATTAAAAAATTTGTAGTGCAACTAAGTCCGTATAGGACATAAAAAAAAAAAAAGAGTGCTCAAGTTTTAAAAAAAGAAAAATTTGTAGTGCAAATAAGTCCGTATCCCAAAATAATAAGGGAACGGACAACATTAATAAGTCCAAGTAGGACAACAAAAAGTACGCAAATCAAAAATAAATAATTTGTAATGCAAATAAGTCCATATCCCAAAAATAATAAGGGAACGGACAACTTTAATAAGTCCAAATAGGACATAAAAAAAAAAAAAAGTGCTCAAAAATAATCAAAATTTGTAGTGCGAATAAGTCCGTATACCAAAAATAAAAAAGGGAACGGAGAACTTTTATAAGTCCAAAGAGACAAAGTCAAGAAGTCCAAAAAGGACAACAAAAACCGCAAAAAAAAAAAAAAAGCGGACACAAAAAAAAAAAAAAAACAACAACAGCACCAATCGATCACGCAGGAGCGATTCAGAAGACAACGGAATTCCAATCACGCAGGAGCGATTCAGAAGACAGCGGGATTCCAATCACGCAGGAGCTATAAAGAAGACATCGGGATTCCAATCACGCAGGAGCTATTCAGAAGACAGTGGGATTCAAATCGATCACGCAGAGCCACCCTTCGGAGAAGACTGGAGCTAAGATAAGTCGTAATTTTATTTACTTTATTGTTCAAATAAGAAAAGAAAATGCTGTCAGAGAAAATTATAGTACTGTTAAAAAAACAATCGGACTTAGTGTCCAGATTGATGAAGCTAGACTCATCAGATGAGATAAGGCCGCCTAGCGACATATTAGAAGAGCTAGGTAGGATACAGAATGAGTTAGAAAATAATAACTCAATATTGTTAAAAGTGGGGGTAATAGACCACCCATATTTTAACAATAAGGAGTTTGAAAAAGCGGTAAAAAACTATAAAAGATATAAAAACAGAAATTTTGAGTAGCGGGAAGCAAATAAAAGAAGAAATTAGGCAGATAGGAACGGTGACAGTTCATGAAGAGGCAGAATTTGAAAACAAAGTAGATCAGATAAGAAAATACTTAAAAGAAACAAATGAGGATATTGCGAAATCAAATGTAGGTGTTTTCGAAATTCGAAAAAATAAGATTCTATTCTTATGGAATAGAATTTCGAAACACATACAAGAGCTTCAACCCAAATATGAAGCCAGCAAAACGTTTGAAGAAGGGGTAATCGAACTAGAGTTCGACATTCAAAATACCATCAGCGCATTAGACGCAAAGAAAACTTCCCCAATTCAATCCACTATCCAAGAAAAGGCAGATAATCTCCCTGGACTACCGAGAATGCAAGTCCCAATATTCTTTGGCGATGCTAAAGATTGGGACTCATTCGCTCAACTATTTAACGACCTTATCGATCAAAGACAGGACCTAACTTCTGCCATAAAATTTAACTATTTAAAAACCTCATTACGAGGAGAAGCAAAGAGCATGGTTGCTCACCTATTAACAGGGTCCGCAGATAACTATACCGTAGCTTGGGAGTTATTAACCAAAAGATACGAAAATAAAAGAAAAATTTTTTCGGAACAACTTAACCGAATATTAGAACTCCCAAATTTAGATATTGACTCATCCAAAAGTATCAACAACTTCATACACACAATCAATGAGTCAATACACATCATTAAAAATAAAGCTCAACTCTCAAGTGAAGTTGACAAAATGTTTGCACATTTAATACTGAGAAAATTTAGTAAAGAGGCTCTTCAATTATATGAAAGCCAAATAAAAAAGACAAAGGACATACAACTGCTGACTGACGTAATGGACTTTTTAGAACAGAGGTATTACTCAACGTCCGCATCAAAAAAAGAAGAAAATAAAGTCTTCAGAAGCACTACCAATGTGCAATATTGTCCGATATGCAAAGCAGTAGGCCACAGTGTCACGCAATGCACAAAATTTAAAGCAATGAATCCGAGTGAAAGGCTAGACATTGCTAAAAAGACATACTTATGTCTAAAGTGTTTAAAACACTCAAACTCATATCGGTGTAAAAATAACATAACTTGTGGCTTTTGCAACAGAGATCATCACACAATGCTACATTTAAATATAAATAAAGACAGGGTTAATACAGTAATGGCAAATGAAAAGGCCTTATTAGCCACTGCAATAATCAAAGTAAAAAGAAGCAAAAAGAAAGAGATGCCCAAATCAGAAGAAGGGCAAATAAAGCAAATGAAGGATGAAAATTGTCATCCAGTTAGACGGCCACTACGAATAATAAAAGAAGTTCACAAAGGCCAAAATAATAAAGCTAGAGTCGTAAAAATTAAATCACAAGAAGGGTCAATTACACCACCTATCAACAAAATATGCCCACAGTGTAAATTAAAAAATGAAGACTCAGAACAAAGAAGCACGAAACAAACCAATAGGGGGCGGGGAGGATCAAGACTAAGCGTATTGATGGCTATGATAATGTTAGCATTACTCTGTCAAATATCATGTGCAAAAGTAACTACTTATAATAATAACATCCACTCAGAGAGATACGAAGAAGTTGCAACCTCATACGTAGGAAAAATAGTTGAGATCCCAAAAATAGTGTGGAGCCCATTAGAAGTAGCAAAAATTAACCACAGAAAAGAGATAGAAAATTTACAAATAGCAATACAGCATATGAAGGGAAATCACTTAGAGTTGAACGGGCTCCATTGTCATAATATATCAGGACACGCATCTATGATATTAAGCATCATAATTATAATAATATTAGTTATATATGCAAAAAGAATTGATATTATAATTTACAAAATACCTGATAACCTGCGCGTTATCAAAAACACAGAAATTAGGCCCCCGGGCAGAATGTTCAAACATGAACACGATAAATAAAAACATACATACAAATAAATATAAAATTACGGATAACCTGCGCGTTACCAAACAAACAAAAAATTAAAATTTCCCAGCCACCAAATTCAGGCCCCTGGCAGTATGTTCAAGCATGAACATGCCACTTATATAAACATATTAAAAAATAGGCAATAGTCGATAACCTGCGCGTTATCTGAAGCCAAGTAATAAACATGTCATCCCTTAGCTGCAGCGACCAACGCAGCAAGTAATAAAAATGTAACGCGAGACGTGAGAACGGCTTAGCGATCGAAAAGGGACACTTGACAAACATCTGTGCACTTGTGTGCATGGAATTAATTATAGCCTTCCAGTGCCTGGAAGTATTTTTAAGGTATATAAGCACTAGGATTTTAAGGAATAAACAGTTCAATTTTTGTTCTCACAAAGAGAACAGTTCAATCTTTGAATTCGGTAAATGTGGAGTGTTTCATTTCGACTCTCTAACAGGTATCACTTCATCAGTCTTAACCGTTAATAACCGATGCTGGACGATAAGCTTTTTTAAAATTCTCTCATTTTTTTTAATTTAATGCTATTATTACCATTGCCACTAACATCTCTCAAAAACTTATCCATTGCCTGCCAGCACCAATATCCTAAAAAATAATAAATAAAATAAATAAATGAAAATTTGTTCTTACCAAACTCACAACACGTTTTCTGCTTAATTTAGTTTATTGTTGTTAGCAACTTAGCAGTGTTGCCAGTTTTTTCTAAGAAAACAATGTGGGAACATATTTAAAAAACCTGAAATTTTGGGGAAAAAATCAGGCAAAGAAGGTGAAGTTTTTTTTTTTATCTTCTTTGCATTCTTCTATAATGCCAATCATATTTTAATAGTCACGACAGCATTCCTTCTTAATGTATATAAGTTGATTCATTATGAGAATGGTATATTTTGTTTCGCCAATATCAAAAGCAACATTTTGTTTTCTGAAACTTCACAGAACTCCCAGATCTATTACTAAAATATTTCAAGCACCAATTGGTTATGTGATCAATTGGCAGCTATACTAAATTTGCAATGACTGCAATATACATAATTTCGCAGCCAGCATTTGAATTCTTGGCTGTTACGTTACACATCCTTTTTTTTATATTTTTGTTTATACTGAACTTTTAATTGGGTTTTAATTCAACTACAATGAACAACACTTAATTGTACATACATTCTCTAAAATATGTTAAAGTGCTAAGAAAGATAAGCGGAAAAAAGTTAAATATTTGTTAAAGAAGCCAGAATTCCCGTTGCCCGCTGTTTTGGATAAATTGGATAAATTTAGTGGATGGAACATTTTTACAAAACATCGAACAAAAAACATCGATGTTCCTAATTTTTTTTAAAAAACATCGATGTATCGATGTTACATCGATGTTGCGCCCAGCACTAATACAGATGTCTTCTTAGTCATGTCCAGCCTTTCACTTGGATTCATTACTTTAACTGCTTTGCAAATCGAACAATATTGCACATTGGTAGTGCTTCTAGACTTTTTTTTTTGTCGTTATTTGATGCGGACGTTGAGTAATACCTCTGATCTAGAAAGTCTATTACGTCAGTCAGCAACTGTATGTCCTTTGTCTTTTTTATTTTTCTTTCATATAATTGAAGTGCCTCTTTACTAAATTTTATTAAATTAAATGTGTAAACATTTTATCAACTTCGTTTGAGAGTTGAGCTTTATTTTTAATTATGTGTATTGACTCATTAATTGTGTAGATGAAACTGTAAATATTTTTGGATGAGTCAATATCTAAATTTGGGAATTCTAATATTCGGTTAAGTTGTTCCGAAAAAATGTTTCTTTTATTTTCGTATCTCTTGGTTAATAACTCCCAAGCTACGGTATAGTTATCTGTGGACCCTGTTAATAGGTGAGCAACCATGCTCTTTGCTTCTCTTCGTAATGAGGTTTTTAAATAGTTACATTTTATTGCAGAAGTTCGGTCCTGTCTTTGGCCGATAAGGTCGCTAAATAGCTGAGCGAATGAGTCCCAATCTGTAGCATCACCAAAAAATATTGGGACTTGCATTTTCGGTAGTCCAGGGGGATTATCCCCCTTTTCTTGGAGAGTGGGTTGAATTGGGGAAATTTTTTTTTGCGTCTAATGCGCTGATGGTATTTTGAATATCAAACTCTAGCTCGATTACCCCTTCAAACGTTTTCCTTGATTCACATTTGGGTTGTAGCTCCTGAATTTGTTTTGAAGTTCTATTCTATAAAAATGCAATCTTATTTTTTCGAATTTCAAAAACCCCTACATTTGCTTTTACAATATCCTCATTCATTTCTATTAAATATTTCCTTATTTGATCGACTTTGTTTTCGAATTCCGCCTCCTCATGAACTGTAACTATTCATTCTTTTATCTGTTTTCCGCTACTCAAAATTTCTGATTTTATCCCCTTTATGGTTTTTACCGCTCTCTTAAATTCCTTATTGTTAAAATATGGGTGGTATATTACCCCCACTTTTAACAATATTGTATTATTGTTCTCTAGCTCATTTTGTATCCTGCCTAGCTCTTCTAGTATGTGGCTAGGTAGTCTTATCTCCTCTGATGAGTCTAATTTCATCAATCTGGACACTAAGTCCGATTGTTTTTTAAAAGTGCTATAATTTTTTCTGGCATCTTATCTTATCTTATTCGTAAACAAAATAAAATTATGACTTATCTTAATCTTCTTAGAGATCCTCCTGTTGTTCCAGTCTTCTCTGAAGGGCGGCTCTGCGTGATTGCTTTTTTTTTTTCCGCATTTTTTACGGTTTCACTAGTACTTTTGAGCACTTTTTTGGTTTTTTGTTGCCCTTTTTGGGCCTATTGAATTTGCCCTCTTTGGATTTATTAAAGTTGTCCACTCCCTTTTTATTTTTGGGATACGGACTTAGTCGCACTACAAATTTTTTTTTTTAATTTGAGCACTATTTTGTATATATACTCTGTCTCTTACAAAATTTTTGTTGTCTTCTGCTAAAATTTTTTAATGTAAATAAAAACAACTCCACATTTGCCGAATTCAAAAATTGAACTGCTTATTTCTTAAAATCCTGGTACTTATATACCTTAAAAATACTTCCAGGCACTGGAAAGCTACAATTAATTCCATGCACACAAAATCTTCAACTTTGTGTCTAATTACTTTTCGGTGCCAATCAAATGCAAGTTTATTTTCGCCCGTAAAATACCTTCCCAGGTCAGCTATTATTCGGTTTGGTACTCCAAACCCTGAAACAGCGGATTGAACAGCATTTATGCAACTTTCACTATCATTAGATATGACTAAAATAGTACTGGCATAAGAGCTGGCATAAGAGCATACTGGCTTTATGAGAATTCCAAAGAATTATCGGATTGCTTTCCAAGAAGTTTGTGGCAAGCTGCGGTTCATCTCAAATTCCCTCTTCCACACCGTGTATTTTAAAAATTTACCTATTGCGGTCGTTTTCGAAGCTATCACCGTGGCAGTGTTGCCATCTTTTCGCCAAAAAAACAGGACAGTTGACACCAAAAAAAGGGCAAAAAAGAGACAAAATATTTTTGAAAAGGTCAAAAAAAGCGGATAACATTTTTTTCTATTTCTAAAGTAGAATTTTATTTTAATTTTCGTTTAAAAGGTATAGCACCTCATCAAAATTTGTATTTTCGTTGCTATATGTATTATTTGTGCCAATTTGGCGTACACAATTTTCCGGTAACTTGTAGTTTTGGCAACATTTGCCGTTTCGATGTAGTCCAAACCTAATCCAAAAATATTAAATTTTATTATCATTTATTTTTATTATATTAATTTTTAGCTAGTAAAACCAACCTAATTGCCAAAATGGAATTTAGCGTATCAATATGCAGCCTGTTCCTCAATTTTGTTTTAACCAAATTGACTTGGCTGAAAACTCTTTCCACCTCTGCATTTGACCACGGCAACGACAGCAAAGTTATTACAAATGCACCCAGCTCCGAAAAATTTTTGTTTCCGGCTGAGTCGGTATGGTTTTCAACTTCAGTCCAGAAAGATACGATATTTTCTTTATTTATCCATTCTACAAGATGGATCGAATTATATTGAGCAATAATTCTTTCAAAACTATTTTGAGTGCCACTTAAAACTAGCTCCAATATGGGCAGTATGGACACTTTATTTGCCCTTAAAATGTTTTCAGTTGAAAATAAATCAATTTTTTTTTAAATGGCAAAGTTGTCAGGCAATCTGTAAATTAATATTTTTGAGTTGAATTTAAATTATTATAACAACAATTTTCCATACCTCTGCTTTAGCTGGATAATCAACAGGGATACATCGTAAAATATGTTGCAATAAAGCAATATTAAAGCGATGACATCGATTTATTTGACAAATTTTATAAACAACCTTTAACAATTAAAAAGGATGAAAAAAGGCCAAAATAAAATAAAAAAGGCATTTTTTCCGGACAGGAGCTGTTTCTGAATTTTTGCGGCAGTTGTAATTTCAAAAAGGACAGATCTGTCCGGAAAAAGGCCAAATTGGCAACACTGCACCGTGGTCATCTAAATGCATCATAATGCTTGTTTTTTATATGCGAAGCCATATTTGATGTATAACAACTTATTTTTATATAAGGCACAAATTACATTTGGCTGTTTAATTTGTACAAATCAGAGTAATGCGTTTCACCATTATGAAAAGGAAAAAAAAATTTCCGCTATAAATATATTTTTTATACAAAAAAATATCGATGTATCTATATTTTGATATATTTTCAACCCTATTTTTTTCGAATTGGAGGCGAAGGGGGAGTGACATCTGAATCTAAGTGTGTCTATTTGCCAAATTACAAGTCTCAAGTAAGTGAGCTGGGTTTTTTTTCGAATTGGGGGCGAAAGAGACGTGGCATCTGACAAATACAAAATCTGCGTATCCATAATATCTATCTAAATATATAAATTCGATATCTCTAGCTCAAAAGGTGTAGAAGTTATGTTCAAATAACATACAAATTAATTTAATTAATTAATTTTCGATTTGTTATCGATAATTTGGAAATGGGATGAGTCATCGAAAAAACAAAATAAACTCGTATGCAGTACGACCAATATACGAGTATTGTGAAGAATCACATTCTTTGCAACCACATTGTCCCTACTATTATTAATAAATTAATAAATAGCACAATAAGAAAGTAATGTCATTCATACATAGTTATAATACAGGGTATCTAGAGATCGGCGAGCGGCGGCAAACAATTACGCAGAAACAGACAAACGCAACGACCAAACGAACGGGACAAAATACAAGACAAATAATTATAACGGCGATCAATCGCGGTACATTATTCGCCAAATAATGCACCTAGCAACAGCATCGAACGACAGCAAAGACATAACGGACAGCATAGCAAAGACAAAACGGACAGAGCGCAACGCTAAGAGAACATAGCAACGCTCAGTGCAAGCAAGTGACGCAACGTTATGAGAGCGCAGCAGCGCTCAAGGCAAGCAAGCGCCGCAACGTTAAGAGAGCGCAGCAGCGCTCAAAGCAAGCAAGCGGCGCAACGCTAAGAGAGCGCAGCTCAGAACGAACGAGCAGCGCAATCGTGAGAGCGCATAGCCACGTGCCGAGTCGAATTCTCCTACGCTATGTAGCGTAGGCACGCTATGGCCCTCGGCCGGGCAGAGGCAAAAGCTCGTGCGCAGCCGAATGCATGCAAAGGCATGTATCGGCTGCGCAGCGTAGAGCGGGTAAGCGCAGCAGCCGCCCCAAAACAAAGGGCGCGTGGGTGCTGCAATTAATTATCTTCTGACCTCCGAAGCGAACGGAATTATTAAAAGCTGACCCACGCATTAAAACAATGCCGACGCCTCCTCCTGATACCCGGTAAGTAACTAAATATAAAAGTGAATTGAGAGAAACGTGAAAGTGAATTGTGTTAAGTGTTCTTCCGGGTGGTGTCGCCGCACATAGCGAGCGCCACATGTTCAGGGCCCAAGTGTTATACGCCAGGGCCGGATACAAGTGGTGCCAAGCGGGGCTATTTTGCTGGCGAAGTGTGTGTGTTGTGTCTCTGGCAATGCAGTGGCGCACCGCGGGCGGCACGTGATCCTGCTCCAAGCGATATACGCCAGAGCTGGATCCACGCGGCCGCCCGTGGGCGTGCCATTGCGCTCCGAGCGTCATACGCCAGAGCTGGATCCACGTGGCAGTGCTATTGCCTGTTTTAGGTTGTCAGTGTCTGTTGGGCTGGCCGGGTTATCTCGCGACGACCCCCAGCTGGTGCCACGTGATCCTGCTCCGAGTGTGATACACCAGAGTTGGATCCACGTGGTAGCCAGCTGGGTCTTCATAACTGCCAGCGAGTAGGGTGTTCCAGCCTCTGAGTGCTATACACCGGAGCTGGACCCGTAAGACCTCGCATCTCACACAGGTTCCACCGATGCGCGGTAGACGCCACCAGACTCTCACTCCGCGCGTTACACGCCAGAGTGAGGTCTGAGCGGCCAGCGGCGCGCGTGCCTTTGGCGTTTCCAGGCCGCCTTCTGCTGCTCCTGTCATCGCCGACCCATTTCCTACCTATCATTCCCCTTAGCCTGTCATTCCTCTTATCCCGCGGTTCCGGCAATTTAAAAATTTAATATCTCGAACGGACAGACGGACAACTTATCAACTTATATTTTTGTGCTGATCAAGAACATATATAATTTGTGGGGAAACATATTAAAAAATAGGCAATAGTCGATAACCTGAGCGTTATCTGAAGCCAAGTAACAAACATGTCATCCCTTAGCTGCAGCGACCAACGCAGCAAGTAATAAAAATGTTACGTGAGACGTGAGAACGGCTTAGCGATCGAAAAGGGACACTTGACAAACATCTGTGCCTTTGTGTGCATGGAATTAATTATAGCCTTCCAGTGCCTGGAAATATTTTTAAGGTATATATAAGCACTAGGATTTTAAGAAATAAACAGTTCAATTTTTGAATTCGGTAAATGTGGAGTGTTTCATTTCGACTCTCTAACACACTGCTCCGATCCATACGACTCGAGTCGTGAAGTCGTTCAGGTCACGACTTGGCCGCCCTATTCCCCGGACTTAAACATTATAGGAAATGTTTGGGGTTGGCTTTCAAGGAAAGTATTTGATGGGGGTAAACATCAATTTAAAAAAATTTTTTTTTAATTAAAAATAAATTAATTAGTTAAAGTGCGTCTATTCTAGTGAGCTGGAAAAAGTGCCTTATTTTTATCTGTTTTCATAAAATGAATAAAAACAAGTAAGAAAGCTGTAGTCGAGACTGCTCGACTACGAAATCCCCTGAGCCCTTCTTCGAACGAATAATATTCCAAGAATTATTCGATTCGTTTCTGCACGCATAAGAAACTGTACATGCAAAACCAAGCGCACACATACACGTTGACCCACGCTTGTAGGCATGTATCTCGCTGCTTTGCTGCTGCGTCGCATGGGTTTTGATGAGAAAACTTTGATAATTAATAATTGATATTCATATCTACAGTGGCTCCAACGCCAAATCGGACAAGCCTTTTAAATTATTTCAATGTGATTTTTAGTTAGCATTAAGTCACTTATATTAAGTTTTAACATTTTTCCTTAATTCTATGAAGTCTTAACTTACTGAAACAAAAAAAAAAAATTTTATTTTTAAGCTGCAACAATTTTTTATTTAAAAAAAACCAATAACAAGTCCGATTATGAGCTTTTGGCGTTGACTTCATAGAATTAAGGAAAAAATGTTAAAACTTAATATAAAGGACTTAATGCTAACTAAAAATCACATTGAAATAATTTAAAAGGCTTGTCCGATTTGGCGTTGGAGCCACTGTATATGCTAAACCAAACTGCATGTCTCTAGTATTTGAAATGCATTTGTTTCACATTTGGGGGTGGTGGGCGAAGTGGGGACCGGAATCCAAAATCTGACAAAAAACCGAAATTGTATTAAATTAGTATCTATGTATATATATGCAGAAGATTCGGAGACTCTAACTCCAAAGATGAATTAGCTAGAATTTTATAACTGGTTCCCGATAATTTCGTTTATCGATAACTTTGCAAATATGCAAATTATCGAATTTCTGAAACAAACTCGTACTGCGCGTGCAATATACGGAAGTAACACAAAAAGAATGAACTCTCTAGCTTTTGTATCTTCGGGAATCGACGCGTTCAAACATACGGACAGACGGACATGGCTATATCAACTTTTCTCGTCACCCTGATCAAGAATATATATACTTTATGGGGTCTGCCACGCCTCCTTTTGCCTGTTACATACTTTCAACAAAACCATTATACCCTGATTTCCCATTTTTAATGGGCTCAGGGTATAAAAACAGATATTTTGCAAAATTACATGTTTTTTTGTATTGTATACTTGAAGATTCATCGAATAACGAAGATTTCGGTGTATCCACTTTTTTAAAATTGTTATCCAAATATAACTGTTATATGTTATATGTTATAACTTATAAAGCAAATATTAAGGAAAAATGCAGTGCGTCTCACCGAAGACCCGCAGTGTATACAAGTTTTCCACTTCATTGGAAGAAAATCTACTATCATTAACAAGTAAGAAGGCTCTAGTCGAGACGGCTCGACTACGAGATACCATGAACCCTGCAAAAAAAAAAAAGTTATACTCTTTCTTCTTCTTTACGCACTTATGAGCGCGCGCTCTGCTTACCTCGCAGTTTGGACGTTTATGGATGGACGATTCTTACAAAATTTGTCCTTTGGCAAATTTTCTACCTGAATTCTAAACTGAATTCCTTGGACACATAATAACAACAAAAACAAGTCATCCATTTCCAAATTATCGATAAAAAATCGAAAATTCGTTTCCATATTTTGCATTTTTTTAGCATAACTTCTACACCGGTTTAGCTAAAGACTTCGAATGAATATATTTAGATAGAATGGATGCTACGCCCCCTTCGCCCATAATTTTAATAAAACGCATTTCAAATACTAGAGACTTGCAATTTGGCAAATAGATACATTTAGATACTCCTAATCTACGTTAGTTTCATAAGGATCGTCCATCTAGAAATGGAATTATAGGCGTCCTAAGTTCAGCCCAACCCAGCCACAAGCCACGGCAGCAACTGCGCGTTTAGTAGAGCGCGCGCTCATAAGTGCGTAAAGAAGAAGAGTATCACTTTTTTTGCAGGGTTCAGGGTATCTCGTAGCCGAGCCGTCTCGACTAGAGCCTTCTTACTTGTTTTATCTAAAATTTACAACTTTTTAATTTTGTTATATTTGTAAATTTATTATAAAATACTTGCTGTCAATGCCAATAAATGCCATACATGTTATTTTAAAATACCCGGGTTCAAACATTCCCGCTAGAAACATTTTGTTTTTTAACCCTCTCATGCCCGAATGAAAATGGGCGTGGCTAAACATTTTTTGAGTATACATATAAGCTAGAGTTGAGCTCAATATCAACTGACAAAAATTTCAAAGTCCTAGGTGTCCTGGTTCAAGAGCTACAGGATGTTGCGTATATGCAACATTGGGCAATTGGGTTATATATTTAAAGTCAAGTTGATTTTTTCTCAAACGCCTTTATTTATATTTATGTATGATATGACACGAAACAATTTTTTTTGGGATTGAAGCACAAGTGCACATTACATTTACTGCATTTACAGCTTGGAAATTCAGTGCTGCATACTTTACATCTTCCTCTTGTTCCCCATTCCGGCCAATGATTATAACCATCAAATCGTAGTGATTTTGCTGGGTCTACAACATAAGATCTTTTACAGGGGTTTGATTCAGAGCCAGTAGAAGGAGCTGGTGATGATGGAGCTGGTGATGAGGGGATGAATTCATTGCCAAAAAAAAGTGCTGGACGACCTCTCTTTTTGGCGACAAATGTATTTTGACTTGCGTTCAAAAGCTCGGAAGCATCATCCAATTGAAAATTTATGAGCGGCATATGCTTCAATTCGCCGTCTGTATGTGTTATGTCTTTACGGTACAACAACCAACTGTTTACTAAACTTGTGTTTATGCACCAGTATAGAGTAAAGAAGTATGCCAACAAACCTTTTTACTTCAGGCACAGTGCATTTCAATTCTATGTCCTTCGTTTGGATGGCATATAAATTCATTTCATCATATATTTTCTCCCACAGTTGATCCGCAAAGAAAGTATTAAAATATTCTATGGGGTTTTCACTGCATTGCTGCATATTTCACTTTTCCAAGTGGTAGCGCTTTTGATAAACTCTGCCCTCCTCCACCTCAAACTCTTCAAATCAATTTTTTCCATCACCTCCTGTACCACGTTTTTATTTTCGCTTGAATCTTCGTAATTTTCGTTTCTAATAAATTGGTCAATCAACCCAACTTCCACATTTTCAGCTCTGTTATCAATATTTTTCAGTTTCTTCAATAATTTCATCCATATTTCTATCTTATTCTTCTTCATTCTCCTCATCAGCCGAATCTTCCCAATCAAAGTTGGCAATTTTTTCAATTTCAGCTTGAGTCAGACCTTTTGGGCGCATCTTAGAATCAGTATACTAAAAAGTTTTATTTTACTAAAATTACCACAATAGACCAATGTTGTATATACGCAACACGACATTTGTAAAATTATTACAAGCAAACTAAATAATATTTTCATGCAGTTTTTTTTTTTATTCTTCTTTATGTTCTTATTGAACTTGATTTTGGAATGAATTAATTATTTTAATGTTTTTTTAACACTGTTAAGACTACGTTTTTTTGCACAATGAATTTGTCGACTGCGCTCTCGGAAAAATAGCTACAAAGTGAACGCTTGAACAGCTGACTACCGAGAAATTAGTTGTAAGATCACTCAACACATGCAGCTATATTTCTGAGAAAGAACCAAAACAAAAATTTTACAATAACGATAGTTACACGCTCATAAATACAATGTTGCGTATATGCAACTGCGGGCATGAGAGGGTTAATCCAAAACTTGTCAATTTTATTTATTTAATTCATTAACATTTTTTCTGCTATCTCAGCAATTACTACTAAGCTATTTGAATGCATAATTTATGCAGTTGGCCACAACAAACTTCTTTGCCGATATGTTCAAATAATATATTAAGGACTGAATTTCGGAAAAATAAATACATTTGACTGCTATTATTAAGTCTTGAAATTTGTATGAAGATATTCCATCACAAGAGGATTATAAGCGTCCAAAATAATGGCCATACTGCATCGCCAATTCCAGCAGCAACTACGCCGGTAGCAAACGGGTGCATAAGGAAGAAGAATATCACTTCTTTACAAGCTTTTATGGATATCTTAGACGAGCAGTCTCGACTAGAGCACTCTTACTTGTTTCTAATTATTTATTGTTTATGAACATTCATTCTTAAGTTTCCATGATCACATTCGAATCGTATTATGGTCCAATAATATCACAGTGTCCTATTGTCCGTAAGGAAGAAATACCCCCATAAGGTTATTGATAGTATTAGAGTATTATTATATAGAGACATTTTTATGTTAATATTTGAAATATGCCTGTTTTCACTTTTCGCTTTGCCAACATATTTACATAAATATATATGTAACTTTTATTCCTCAATAACTCATTCCGACTAGAATGTTCGTACTTGTTTAAACTTATTAACTTCAGGGTAGTGTGTTAATAAAACAATAAAACGGAGATTTTCTGAACATATTCTTTATTAAAAATATTATTCGTAAAAAAAAAAAATATATATTTTTATGTTGAACGAATTCATAGTAAATTAAACTTTTTTTTTTTATTTAGTACGTCAAAAATATTTACACAATTTATTATTAATATATATTTTTATTAAAACACATAGCATCTGGTCAACCTCCATCTGATCATGCAGAATAAAAACAAGGGGAAATTGTTTAACTACAAATAAATAACAGCTAGACACAAAATAAAACCTTTCAAATTGATATCAAAACACTCGTTAAAGTAAGTAAGACCATTATACGTAGAATAATTATAGTTGTAATAAAGAATATGGGAATGAAAAAGAATTATAAAAGAACTTCGAATCGATTAGCCCTGTCATATCACTAATTAGAATATAACATATATACTTCTGTAACATAATGACTGGGAAGCTTATCAATTAATACAAATCGGAGGAATCTCGTATACGTGACGTCGAAAAAACAACAACTTGGCCTTCAATCTTTAGCGTATTCATCATTATAGTCAGGCCACCATTAAATTCTTCCTTCATGTGATGTATCGCAAACAAATAGGCATAGCTTTTAACAGCCTGAGGATATATATGGGTGGGCGGCTTTCATATAAGTGAGCAAAGCGTTGACGTAGTTTATCGTGAATAATACATACATTTTATATATGGTGAATTTAAAAAAAAAATAGCTGTGCTTCAGAATCTAAATTGATCCGTTCGGATAACGTACTATATCAGAAAAATATGTCACAAGGCAAGCCTGGTTAGAAAAACATTTTGTATTTAATTAGAGAATTCAGTGTTACAGTTCAAATTCATATGCCTGTTAATCAAAGCCTCATTATATATTAACAATTATAATAACCAGATAGCATGTAGATTATATATATTAACATATTTAGTTATAAAATTTAATTTTTTAAATATTTTCGACATAGTATATATATATATATATATATATATATAAAACTTATCTCATAGTAATAGATTACAAGAATTACATTACAAAATTGCATTACATTTAAAATTACATCTAATTTAAAATTGATAGCATATATCATTATAGCATGCTATCCAATTATTAATGCTCCATTAAATCCAGTCTTCCTTCTAGAGTTCTGCCCAATACAACCAGATTAATTATTTTTGCCCTTATAGATACACGATTGGTTTATTTTATTTCTGAATTCATCATTATTATAAATTCTGGATTCTCTGTTGCCAAATTTATCACTTTCTTTTCGATTGTAGTTCGAAAGAAGAAATATTTAAGTTATTTATCATTTCTTGTGATGAAAGCTCATTATGAAGTGAATTTTGTTTATTTGTAGAAACATGCTTTGTATGATTTACTACTTTATTAAAGTAGTTAGTTGTCGTGGTTTTATCTCGTTGTTTCCTTTTCTCCAAAATAGAATAGACTTTAACAATTTGTTCAAGCTGTTCTTTATTTATACTGGTTTTTCCTTGAGAGATTAAAGAAGTTGCTAGTTTAGCTGCAAGCTCAGTTGTATCCCTGCTAAGGGGCACTTTTGCAAGTATATTTCTATTGAGCTCTGTTTTTTTGTTTTCCAATTCTATCTGCAGAGGTGTTGAACGTTTTAGTAACTGTTCGGTAGCTTTAATAGCCTTTTTTAAAGCACGTTCTTGCGTAGGATCTACCATTTTTGAAAGTATTAGACCTGTAAATTTTTCTTTTGCTGTTTCTAAGATGGTACAATTTTCACTTGTAAGAAGAAGCATATTTGCTTTTTCTGGATTTAATTTTAAAATTTGTAATGCTTTTGCTAATAATTCGGTGATGGTTGGTCCCAAACTTCCCAGATGATCCTCCAGTGCGGTTAAAAGGCGAAGTACGTGAATAATATTTATATTATTTGTGTTTTTATTAAATTGTATTGTAATATCATCGTTATTTTCTATGGATTCATCATATTTCAATGTATTATCAGTAATATGAACGTGGTATTTAGAGTTTGCTAAGTCGCCATTAGTCATAGGCAAACATAACCTTTCACGGCTTTTTATTTTAATGTTTTCCACATCTTGATCATATAGTTCTTCCAAGCGAGCGTTAAAAAATAGTATCCATTCATTTTGATAGTTATAAGATCTATAGTTTACGCCAGCGGCTATTAGCTCATCTTTACGGCGCTTCCAAAAATTTTGCCATTCTTCCTTATACATAGGGTGTTCTTCAGGATCAGATTTATATAAATCATATTTTGTATTTAAATCGCGTACATTTTGGTCAACCAAATGTCTATAAGCTTGCCAGACATCATCATCTCTTAATGGGGACAAAGATTTACGTTCTACATTCCATTGAGAAATTATTAATCGATTTGAACGTATTCGCTTTCGATCATATGAATTTGATCTTGATCGACTACGCTTAGAAATTCCAGAAGGCTGTCTATTACGCGAAGGTTGATTTTGTCTAGTCTCTCTCAAGAACATATCAACCATTCGTTTATGAGTTTCATCATCGACAGTCTCTGTTCTATAGTCTTCGTTAAAAGAAAGTTGACTGTTATACTTAGGTATAACATTTTGATTCATAATTGTATGATTAGAGGGATTTAAAGTTTTAAGTAAAACGTCATTATTAACGATAGTTTCAGTAAATTTATAGCTAGAATTTTCAATCAACAATTCTACATCTTTTAAATCTACAACATGCGTAAATGTAGGACCTAGAATTTCTGATGCATGTTTCCGATTAAAAACTGTTGATATAATATCGTGTTTATTCTTCGAAAACGGGTATTCGTAGCAGGGATAAACTGTCTCGCGACCATGATATTTCTCAATAGCCTTAGCCAATTTCTCTAATATTGGCGGCAATATTTTAAAAACTTGGTGCTCTGGTATATGTGAAATATATTGCCTATACTGCCGTACGGCTGTCGGGAAATGCTTTTCACAATATGTTAATCGATGACTGTAACTTAGTATATGATTGTACATTATTATCTCATCAGTGGTAATATTACATAAACTACAAAAAAATTTAGCAGATCCATCATTAAGGTTTCTCATAATTTTAATAACGTACTCAACTCCTAGAAGTCCCATGATTTCAGTTATAGTTGAATTTGAATCCAAAATAGATCCACAATTCGATCTGTTTTGAGACATTACATTCTCAGTTTCAAAGCGTTGAGGAATTAGGTCTAACTTATTATTTTTTTCGTTTATGTGATCACAAATTTTCATTGGCTCTATAGATGTAGAAATCGGCTCATCAGCCTCCGAATTTATTATTAATTTTGATATAGGAACACAAGAAATTTTAGTTTTTCTTATTGAAGTTGGATGCGGATTTTTCACTATATCAGATGGGAGTGGAGACTTAGGGCTTAAGCTTTCTGTAATTGTTTGAACATTAGTTTCATTAACATTAATACGGTTTATTTTATTATCTGAAACGCATGCCTGGGTTTCAATACATTCGGAATATTTCGAGTTAATGCTTTGACACTTTACAGAATTGTGTTTAAATAGAGTTCTATCAAATTGATTTGGAGTAGCAGATTTTACAGTAATACTATAATCTTCTCCTGGTCGGTTTTTATCAATATGAGATATTTTAGATTTACGAATCACTTCTTTATTAGGTTCAATTTTAGCATTGTTAATTGCAGATTCTTTTTTAGTGTGTTCCATACCAGTAGAAACTATTTCACTTTTACTGTTTTGTAGTGGTTTATTTAGTTTAATGGGGCCGCCTGATTGATTCTTCGTTGTGTTCATTTCTCTATCTTTTTCTTTATCGCTCGAGAATCCAACTATGTTCGAAGATTTTAAATTATTATTTTTAGTTTTTAATGTCTTATCCTCAGAAAATATGTAATTAGGAAGGAAAAATTTCATTACGAGATCCATTTTCGAAAAATGTTTCTTCCCACTAAGATGGCTTATTAAATTTTTGTTTCCATATTGGAAAACTTTGCAAACATTACATAAATATTTTTTCTTCATTTCGTCTGCACAAGCAACAAGTCTTTCTGGCTTGCTTCCATTTTCAGTCAAGAATTCAACTTGAATTATTTCTTTTATAGACAATGTTGATAATAGTTTTGAAAATTCAGTTTTATCAATCATTTTTTTACATTTTGTTGCCATAATGTTTAGTAAACGGATATTCCAACATAAGAAATCTAGTGTAATATCTGCATATGGTCGACCATATATTAATTTTGATAAGTATTTATGGCTATAAAATTAAAGGGAAAAAACGTGTATTGTAAAATAAGACATTTTATTAAAAACACATTTATAAAAATTGTTGTATAGATGTATTTGAATGACACTTATCTAGAAGTAACTTGAAGTAAACAAATTTCCGTTAAGTTAAGTTAGATTAAATTTCTCTACAGGTATTTAAAAAGTAATAGTTCTAGTGACCTACTTGTGAACATGAAAACTTGTGATTTTGTCTTCCTTTATTTTCTTAATTCGCGTTTACCGAAAACTAGCGATAAACAACCAAGTATATTTCACAATTACTCTAATTTCAAAACAAAATGTGAAAGTGTAGATGACTCGCAAAAATAAGAGGGATACAGAAATATATATTCCACATTTCTCCAGCCTTAACAGCGGCGAAATAGTCTCCGTTTATTAGGACAGCAGGATGAACATTAGGTATATACAGTGGACCAATAATGTCTTCGTACAGCAATGATTTTTTTCTTTGGCAACGAATAAGTGATGCAAGATGGGCAAAAATTAAAAATGTTAATTCACAGATTTATTAATATTTTAACAACATTTTGGGAAAAAAATAATATCAATATTTTGCTTAGCATAAAAATTATAACTAAATAAACATAAAAAAAACGCTTTTTTGTCTCCAATAAAGTCTTCGTACAGCGTACTTGCTTAGAACTTTATATGCAGACAAAAAGCGAAAATGATAACGGTTTTTCTGCGAATTTTCGCTTATGTGCTTTACGCATAGATGCGAAATAAGTTCCAAGTAATTTTATGCACATTTTGTTGGCGAGTGGACAAAAACTGATTAAAAATGCCAGGAAAACATTTAACAATTGAAGAACGTCATATTATTTTACATATGCATGTTAAACAACAAAAATCCTATTCGCAAATTGCAGAAATATTAGGTAGAAGTCGTTCTACAGTACAATCTGTCATTGGAAGGTTCAAATATGAAGGGCCAGTGGAAAATAAGCCAAAATCAGGACGACCGAAAATTTTGACAAACTCGGATCAGGTAAATATAAAACGAATGGTATCCTCGGATCGATTTATTAGTGCAAATATGATTAGTGCAGAGTTTTTAAAGTCATAAAATAAGGAAGTGCACCCAGAAACTATTCGAAAAGCCATAGTTGCTAGCGGGTATAAGTCGTGCACTTCCAGACGAAAGCCCTTCATATGTAGCGCTAATCGTAAAAAACGTTTGGAGTTTGCTAATCAGTACAAAAATGTACCAAATGAGTTCTGGCGTGATATATTATTCTCAGACGAATCAAAATATAATATATTTGGATCAGATGGACGAGAAGAGCTGGAGAGGCACTAGATCCAAAAAACACAATTAAGACAGTAATGTGGTGGTGTGATGGTATGGGGTTGTAATGCTGCTGGTGGCGTCGGAAAATTTGAAATAATTGGAGTGATGGACCATCTTAAATACATTGACATTTTAAAAAAGAATTTGGCCCCAAATGTAGAACTGTTAGGTTTATCACGGTCTTATTATTTCCAACAAGACAATGATCCCAAACATATGGCACATAACACCAAAATGTATTTGGCCTATAACACTCCCCATTTATTAAAGACACCACCACAGAGTCCTGATCTTAATCCAATCGAACATTGTTGGCATATGCTCGAAAAAAAAGCAGGACTCACCATATAACTTCAAAATCCAACCTGATAGAAGCATTAAAAGAGGAGTGGGTGAAAATTGACAAAAACTATATATTGAAAAATTTGTTTTGTCGATGCCAAAAATGCTGGCAGTAATAAAAAATAAGGGCTACCCCACAAAATACTAATATTAAAAAAAAAAATAAAAAAAAATGTAATCTTTCGCAGTTATAAGAGTATTTTTAAGCATATAGGTTAAGTGTCCGAAGACTTTATTGGAGGCAAAAACGCGTTTTTTTTATCTTTATTTAGTTACAACTTTTATGCTAAGCAAAATATTGATATTATTTTTTTTTTTCTAAAATGTTAAAATATTAGTTAATAGATCTGTAAAATAAAATTTTTAATTTTTGCCCATCTTGCATCACTTATTCGTTGCCAAAGAAAAAAATCATTGCTGTACGAAGACATTATTGGTACACTGTATATATTCTTGACCTGGCGAAATCGATCTAGCCACATCTATTTTCCGTCCGCAACGATCTTTTAAGCTACAAAAACTAGACTTAAAATTTAAATGAGTAATTTTTGAGTATTATTATTGTAACATATTTTGTAATTAATAAAATTATTTACATATAAGCGCACGCTATGCGCTATTAATTGTAATTGTTGCAGTGACTTGGAATACTTAGATCGAGTATGAAACTTTCAGAACATAATGATAACATTCAAATGTACGTATTTGCCAATTTACAGATCTCTAGTATTTAAAATACTATTTTTTTATTTATTGTTGGGGCGAAGGGACTTGGCATTCAAAATCTGAATATTAAATAAGTAAGAAAGATGTAGTCGAGACTGCTCGACTACGAAATCCCCTGAGCCCTTCTGCGAACGAATAATATTCCAAGAATTATTCGATTCGTTTCTGCACGCATAAGAAACTGTACATGCAAAACCACGCGCATACATAGACTCTGATCTACGCTTGTAGGCATGTACAGTCTGTCAAGAATGAGTTGGCACACTGGGAAAAAATTTGATTTTTTGACTTTAGATGCAAATATCTAAGTCAATAATGCAAAAAAACAATTTTTTCAAAATGGGAATCTGTTTAATATTATTTCTTTAATTTATATATAAAAATAGAAAACAAAATATTCAATATGTAACAAATAAAGCAACAAAAACAAATATCACTCAGTAATAACAGTGTCAATAATGTGTTGGCACACTTTATTTTGCACATCTGCGTTGGTGTTTTTCTTAGAAGTAACGGTATTTTACCGCTGTCTTTGCATATTCTCGGCATCTATGCACATATTCTTTCACATTTTTTGTCAATTGCTTGACAATTTTCGCTAGTTACGAGTATTATAACACATTAAATATTTTAAAAATATGCCTGGAAAGCGATTAAGCTTTGAGATGGTGCAGCTCATCTATTACAACCACGAGATGGGCAAATCCGTTCCAGAATTGATGGACATGTTTTCTGTGCCCAGGAGAACGGTTTATAATGTGATAAACCGGGCCGAAAAGGAAAACAGGCTGCTTTCAAAGACGGGAGGAGGACCGAAAAAAAAAGCTAACTAACCGAGTAGAGAGGCTAATTCTAAGAAAGGTGAACGCTAATCCGCATATATCGGAGAAATTGCATTCATCGAAAACACAATGAATGCCGAGCAGTACCTTCAAATTTTAAAATCAAATTTGCAAACAAGTGCGGCCAAATTTGGCTTTATGAGCAGCAACAAGCCAAATTTTAAATTTTATCAGGATAACGATCCCAAACATAAAGAGATCAATGTCCGCACCTGGTTGCTTTACAACTGTGGCAAGGTGATTGACACTCCCCCACAGAGTCCAGATCTCAATCCGATTGAACATGTGTGGGCATATTTGAAGAAAAAAGTTGGAAAAACTAATCCTAAGAGCCGCACACAACTAAAATCGGCTATAATTGAAGAATGGGAGAAAATCCCTCTTGATTTTGTCCAAAAATTAATTTTTTCCATGAAAAAACGCCTCCAACATGTTTTAAATGCCCAGGGAGGACATACCAAATATTAAAATAAATGTAATTAATCAAAGTTTAGATTTAATTTGAAGTTAAGATGCATAGAATGCAAGTGTGCCAACACATTATTGACACTGTTATTACTGAGTGATATTTGTTTTTGTTGCTTTATTTGTTACATATTGAATATTTTGCTTCTTTTTTTTATATATAAATTAAAGAAATAATATTAAACAGATTCTCATTTTAAAAAAATTGTTTTTTTGCATTATTGACTTAGATATTTGCATCTAAAGTCAAAAAATCAAATTTTTTCCCAGTGTGCCAACTCATTCTTGACAGACTGTATGTGTGTATGCATGTTGTGTGTAAGCATTGCAAGCGTCTTGCTGTCTCGCTGCTGCGTCGCATGGGTTTTGATGAGAAAACTTTAATGATTAATAATTCTGTTTCTAGATGGACAATCGTATTAATATCTTCAGATTATGATTATGATATTCATATCTACATATATGCTAAACCAAACTGCATGTCTCTAGTATTTGAAATGCATTTGTTTCACATTTGGGGGTGGTGGGGCGAAGTGGGGACCGGAATCCAAAATCTGACAAAAACCGAAATTGTATTAAATTAGTATCTATATATATGCAGAAGACTTGGAGACTGTAACTCTAAAGATGAATTAACTAGAATTCTATAACTGGTTCCCGATAAATTCGTTTATCGATAGCTTTGCAAATATACAAGTCTGTTACATACATTTAACAAAACCATTATACCCTGATTTCCCATTTTTAATGGGCTCAGGGTAAAAAATCTCCGTTTCCATAACATCTACCATAATATACAAATTGAAGTCTCTATCTTAAGCAGTGTACAAGCTAGGCTTAACGATGAAGTAGAAGAAATGTTCGATTTTTATCGATAATACAGAAAAGCGCTGAGTTATCGCTCTCTACTTTTTGTAGTTTACGAAATATGTGCGATTATACAGATAAACGGACAGGGCTATATCAATCCAGTACGTCGCCCTGATCAAGAATATATAAAGCTTATGGTGTCTACCACGCCTCCTTCTGCCTATTATAAAATATATACATTTCCGAGAATTTTTTTTCAAAATTTATATTTTGATGCTGAATTGTAAGAAAATGTATTTCTCACAAGTCTGCAAAAGATTGTAACTGAAAAAGCTTTCGTTTTAAAAATAAACCGATTTTAATTTTATTGTATGTTCGTATACATTTTACTGTTCACGCGAATTTTTCGTATGCCCATACAAATGAATTCTTGTGTGGAGATCAGAACTTTCAGAGTTAAGAAATTAAACAAGATACGAGCATTTTGAGCATTTTATTTTGTGCTCCCTTATTTTCTTATTTTGTTTCGTTTTGCGCCGTTATTCCTTGTTATACTTTTGAATATTCATTGATCAAGCTTGTGATAACCGCCGCTGTGAACGCTCAAAATAGTGTTTACATATTATGATTCCAGTTCAAGTTAAATAGAATCTTTTGTCAGAAAACGCAATGTTTGGGCACCAAGTAAATGCGCAACACTCATAAGATGTTCTTAAACAAATCCGATAGGATTTTAACAATGGAAGCATTTTTCAACACACTTATTTAAAAATCAATTATTGATTAAGTAAAATTCGCGTTGCTGTTGTTGTAGAAATAAGCCGAGGATTGTTAAAATTAAGCTATATTTTTTCTGAAAATGCAAAATAAAAACTAAAAAATTTACCTAATCTTAATAACATTCAAAAATTTTATAATGATAAATTAAATATTTAAAAACAAGAAGGCTCTAGTCGAGACGGCTCGACTACGAGATACCCTGAACGCTGCAAAAAAAAAGTGATACTCTTCTTCTTTACGCTCTTTTGGGCGAGCGCTCTGCTAACCTCGCAGTTGCTGCCGTGGCTTGGGGGTGGATTGGGCTGAACTCTGGACGCTTATAACTCCATTTCTAGATCAACGATTCTTACAAAATTTTCAGAGTAGACTAGGAGTATCTAAATGTATCTATTTGCCAAATTGCAAGCCTCTATATGAAATGCGTTTTTTTCCAAATTCGGAGCGAAGGGGACGTGGCATCGAAAATCTGAAAATCACAAAATCTGCGTATCCATAATATCTATCTAAATATATAAATCTCTAGCAAAAATGGTGTAGAAGTTATATCCAAAAACCCTAAAAAATGAAATCGAATTTTCAATTTTGTATCGATAATTTGGAAACGGCATGAGTTATCAAAAAAAAAACAAAATAAACTCGTACTGCGTAACTAACATACAAGTGTTCATCTGAAATTTCAGCTCTCTAGCTTTTGTAGTTTTCGAAATCTCGACGTGGTTAAAAAAATGCATTTCAAATACTAAAGACTTGCAATTTCGCAAATGGGTACATTTAGATACTCTTAATCTACTCTGAAAATTTCATCATCGTCCATCTAGAAATTGAGTTATAAGCGTCCAAAGTTCAGCCCAACCCACCCCCAAGCCACGGCAGCAACTGCGCAGTTAGCAGAGCGCACGCTTATATGTGCGTAAAGAAGAAGAGTATCACTTTCTTTGCAGGGTTCAGGGTATCTCGTAGTCGAGCCGTCTCGACTAGAGCCTTCTTACTTGTTATTACTTATTTTACATAGTTAATATGAAATCAACTTTATATCGTATGTTATATTATTTGTATGCACCAAGTAAAAATTAAGGAGTGCGAAAGTAACGTATGTAGATAGTTTATCATTTTTTTGACAAAATACCCAATAATAAAAAAAATTTTTTACATTTGTTAATACAACTAAAAAAATACAATATTTGATTTAATCATTTTAAACTGAGAAAACTAAAAAAAACCTTCTGTAAAATTTCGTTTTTCGACATACGATACTTTCCCGGTAATGCGTTGATATACATATATAAGTTACTATTTTCGAAGAGTAGAATCGATTTTAAATTTATATTTACATTTACATTTACATTTTAAAGTTCGCATCATCCCAATTATATACAGGGTTGTCCATATTCGACTGACCCATTGGACAGCCAAGTATCTTTTGACAGAGGCTTTAGATCGCTCATTAAGATATCATGTTAGAAAATTAATAATGTGAAAAGTGCGCCTGCTAAGAACATTAAACATTTGTATGAAATATTTTCGACCGTTTATGCTTTTTTTAATCCAAAGAGCCTAAATAAAAATCATCATATTAGAATTTTGCCCTCGTACAGTCCAGTGTGGAGACGTCGCCAAGAACACCGGCGTTCTCAGCAGTTGGACACTTTACCACTTAACAACAATTATACAAAGTATTTATTACCGTTTAAAGGCGATTAGAATGGGCGCAATCTTACTTTAATGTCGAAAATGGCGATTTCGACTGGCCACCGAATTCGATTTACCACCTGACCACTTTTTGTAGGAATATTTAAGATCAAAGGCTTATCTTAACAAGTAAGAAAGCTGTAGTCGAGACTGCTCGACTACGAAATCCCCTGAGCTCTTCTTCGAACGAATCATATTCCAGGAATGCTTCGTTTCGATTCTCTACGCGTAAGAAACTATACATGCAAAAACACGAACACACACACGCTTGTAAGCATGTATGCGTGTGAGCAATGCAGGCGGGTTTGATTATGATATTCATATCTATGTATATGCTAAACTCTAGTATTTGAAATGCATTTTTTGCACATTTGGGGGTTGTGGGGCTAAATGGGGACCGGAATCTAAAATCTGACAAAAACCGAAATTGTATTAAATTAGTATCTATATATATGCAGAAGATTCGGAGAATCTAACTCTAAAGATGAATTAGCTAGAATTTTATAACTGGTTCCCGATAATTTCGTTTATCGATAACTTTGCAAATATACAAGTTATCGAATTTCTGAAACAAACTCGTACTGCGCGTGCAATATACGGACCTAACACAAAAATAATGAACTCTCTAGCTTTTGTATCTTCGGAAATCGACGCGTTCAAACATACGGACAGACGGACATACGGACATGGCTATATCAACTTTTCTCGTCACTCTGATCAAGAATATATATACTTTATGGGGTCTGCCACGCCTCCTTCTGCCTGTTACAGACTTTTAACAAAACCATTATACCCTGATTTCCCATTTTCAATGGGTTCAGGGTATAAAAACACAAATTTGGCGTTACATTAATATTCGGTTTTTCTAAATCAACAATAAAAAATTCTGGTTTTACTGAAAAATGAATCATATATAATACTGGTATTGGTATCCATTATTTTGTATAAGGTTTTATTAGATATTTTGACATATTATAAATAATTTTCATTGATCCGATTTTGGACCGCTCTTCCTGCAGCCATGTCTTTAGGACGAATATTGTTAATATCAGCATTCTATGAGCTTGGCGGTCCAACTTTCTCTATAGGGTTGAGATCTGCGGATTGGAACAGCGTTTCCAAGAATTTTGGGCGATTGGATGTCACCCACATTATTTAATTTATTTTTCAGAACTCAAGCAATTTCTGCTAAACCCTGTTCTCCAAAGGTGAATATGTTCCTTTTTGGTCTACTGTATATTTTAGCTAAGGTATTCAGCTCTGCGATACTTTTGTTGTTAAAAAAAAAAAGTGAGTTATATAATGCTTTTTCGATAAAACACGTTAAATGTGCCATTTGCTGCTTTTCAAAATAGTCTTAATGCTTTGTTTTACAATTTTGCAAAAATAGCGAATGTTAATGTAATGCCAAATTTGGTGTATTTCTTGTTGTTCATTTAGTTATGTTAAATATACTTTATAGATACCTCTCTGAAAACTTAGCATTTACACTTTTTTTTATAAACAGTGTGTTTTATTTGAGTTTGAAGTTGAAAAAACAAAAAACCGAATATTAATTTGATACACTGTACATACGAAAGCGCAATGATACACACATATACAGCCAACCATACGCACACAAAAATAAAACTGTTTATAAGAGTATACAGAACGGTAAAAAAAATGTTGCTAAGCGTCGTATATATTTCGGATGGTTGGAAACGCGAAAGACATGATGTCATACAAAACTAATTGATTTTATAATATACATCTTTATAAACAGGAATATTTATGTGTATTGATTCATCTATAGAAAAGCTTAAATGTATTATTAATATACATATGTTTTAGGATAACTTACCGGTATTTAATAATAAGATATTCAATTGGATTTTCAACTGGAATTTTAGCTGGCTGCCAAATCCAAAAAAGTTATGGTGATATATTTTGTTTATTTCTCAGATGGAGCGCTAAAATATTAAAAATACTAATACAATATGATATTTGTATCTGCAATTTATAAGAGGACATAAATGTAGCCGAACATGATTATCTACCATGAATACGTACATAAAATTTGTTAACCTTTTTTGCGATCTATGCGTCAAACAAAGAATTCAAATCCACCAGAGAAATTGCGCAGTTTATATATCAATTTCCACAGAAATTTTCAATAAAAAAAAAAACGTCTTAAATTTCTTATATGCACTGTGACGAAGAATCGACAGAAAATTTCGACCACAACGAATCAAATGAAATTGTTTTTTACATCGGTCAGTGATGTGCATAATACCGATAGAAAAATCAGTGTTATATGTAGTCCATGAATTGATATAGAAACGTTCTCCATAATATAAATGGATATCAACTTATCGATAATTTAATTTTTGGAAATTTTGGTTTATGTTACGACTCTAACCATACAACACACACATTTTCAACGAACAAATGAATAATGATGAAAACACTACAATTTTGTATGAGCATGGCAAAGAGTTTTAAGAGAATGCAATCCGATAATATAATTCACATTAAAAAAAAATGTTAATAAAAAAGTTATATGAATTTCGCATCCAATATCTCTATATATTTTATATATTTAAAGGTTTAGTGGTTTTAGAAGATATGGGCAACTGTATTTTATTGATATGAGTACACCTGAAGAGAATGTGATTTAGTTTGCTAAAAGTGTTCCTTTCCATCATTAATTATGTACGAAAACCTGTGACTGAATTGAACGAAATATTAGTTCAATTTATACATAACTCGATTACTGACATCCGTTAAAAAATAGTTCAGAACAAATATTTGAGACCAACGAGCACGAATTTCACTTAGAGGAAAAACAAATCTTCTTATAATTTCGCCATCTTTGAATAAACGCGTATTATTTTTTAAATATCGCGACATGGAAAATTCCTGTAATAATCGTTATGAGTTATTATTTGTGGACGATGAGTCGGTGGTTGCAGCTATTCCACCTAAACAAATCCCTGGACCCGGCAAAAAAAAAAAAGAAACTTCTGTACAGTCGAACAGTATTAAAAAAGAAAAGGAAAATAAAATCAATATGCTAAACAAAAGCACTACAAAAATTGGACATCAATACACTGGCCCAAAAGGAAATATTACTGTTTCGAATGGTATCAAAGAATTACGTACAAAAAATGTTCGTATGACCGGCTCCGAAAAGATTCATTCCAATTTATCAGAGTATAATAATGAGCTGCCGCAACGGCACATAAGAGATCGTGATAGTAAGGCTCCACGTTTCCGTGGTAATGAAAAATTCGGAAAGCGAGAATTCGACCGTCAATCTGGTTCGGATAAAACGGGTAACTATCAAAATATTTTTCTATACTAATGTATACTATGTATCAGCTCGACTATTCGAGACCATATTGAAGGTAAAAGGAATGTATTTTATCGTTATAAAATCCGACAAGTGGTCGGAATATGTATATGTATGTATATACTATGGTCATTTATGTATGTATGTATACATATCAATTTTTTCTGTATAGATCAGATTATTCAATTTATGGAGAAAGTGCAAGAAAGAAGTTCACGGAAATTACAGCTACTTAAATTTCTGATGAACTCTAAATAGGTTTTTGAAAACGTTTATATTATAGATATTATATAAAATAAAACAAAATTAATTAAATTTCTCTTACTGGTGTAATTTGAAAAACAATCTACTTTTTAGGTGTTAAGTCTGTTGATAAACGTGATGGAGCTGGTGCACACAATTGGGGATCTGCAAAACAAGATATTGAAGAACTTAAATCCGGCAATGCAGCTACTGTAGGAGATAAGGAAGACTCTGCAAATGAACAATCTGGCGAACCTACAAATAATTTGGAAGACGATGAGTCAAAGCAAATGACTCTTGATGAGTGGAAGGCTCTGAAGGATCAACGTGCTAAACCCAATTTTAATCTGCGAAAGGCTGGTGAAGGTGTAGATAACTCAGAATGGAAAAAAATGACTGTTTTAAGCAAAAAAAAGGAAATAGGTACTGAAGATGAACTGGAATACGACCCATCAATGTATCCCCAACGCGTAGGTCGCATACAACGCATTGTAGATATTCAGTTTAATTTTAATGATGGACGCAAAACTGGATTTCGCAAGGGACCACGTGCACCAGCGCGTGGAGGTCATCGTGAAGAATTAGCGGCAAACATAGGATTCGAAAAAATACCATCATACAAATTTGCAAAACAACATCGCGCTGGATCCAAAAACTTGAAAGTAGATGATGAAATTCAATTTCCCACTCTTTCTTGAAACTTACCTTCAAGTCTTTTAAGCAAGTTTTCAGCAGCTAATGAGGGCTATTCATTTTGCCTGAAATAAATGTGTACTTTACTAAACATATTTCGCTAACCCAAATTTTAGAAATTGTGTGAATGGGGTTTGAATTATTTACTGCAGTTATAATCAATAAACTATTGAAAATAGTTTTAAATGTTGGAACAATTGAATTTATTTTTTATACTTAAGATACCGATATTCACAAGAGGGTCGAACCATATTAAAATTCTATGAATGCTATTAAAGAGATTACAATATCCTGTATAAACGGGAAATTTGACAAGTATAATCCATAGATAAATAAAATTCAGCTTAAAAAAAATTTGTACAACAATTTTGAACAACCGAATATTTCAATACAAAAAATTTAAAGTTAAATTTATAAAATTTGGATAATACAATCAAGAAAAGCGTGTAAGTATAAAAAAAACAACAAGTAAGAAAACTAGTCGAGAGTGCTCGACTAGATAATACCCTGAACCCAATTTTAATAAAATAAAATAATAATCTGTACTGTGGTTTGGTTTTTTGTAATTATCTTGAAAATGCATCAATTTTAGTGCTGAAAATGGCAAAAAAAAACTTCTTTATTTTGACAAATAGTTAAATATATTGCTCTTGATTAGTATTAAAATTAATCCGTTTTCAAGATAATTACAAAAAACCAGTGTCGAACGTGACAAAAAGTTGACTTTTCTGGAGAATTACCCATATGGATAAATCAGAAAGTATACATAAGAATGTATGCGTGTAACGTTCAAAATGTACATATCTATGTACATGTATATATACATTGCATTGCCAAAAAAAATAATAATGGCGCTTATACTAGTTGAAATTCGAAAAATGTTATATTATTAAATATCATTAAAAATAGACCCAACAAATAGAAGTTCCTCGATTAACAAGCATCACCTTAATTAACACAGACACTTCATAATTGTAAAAGAAATATATCAATGCCACTCGAAGCTGTAATAGCCATAGTAAATAAGTTCACTGCTGAAGGGCCATCTAGCAAGTTTAAATTTTTAGACCATGCTAGTACATTAGTTTTGAATGTACATGGCATACATATAGGAAAACCGCAGATGTCACGTGCTTTTGTTATTTGGGCAGACTTTTTTTTGTTCATTATTTTCTGTTGAATTAACGGAATAAAATATAATTGAAACAAAAACACTTTCAGAAATGATGCTATTAAATATTTGAAATTAAAAAAAAAACGCACTTATTCACAATTAGTTAAACTACTAACTGACTTTCAAAGGTATCAAATACAAAAGAATAAATAATAAGAAAGAAAGAAATAATAAAAAAAAATTAAAAATAAGAAATTATGAAAGGCTTAGGCAAGACTAGAACCTGCGACACCCTAACATTCGTTGCATCAGTTTAGCCATCTACACCACGGCTCACTTGAACGGCAGAGTAGCGAAAACGAATGAAATTCGCCATATACGAAAGAAACACTAAAGCAGTGGCTGAAAATACAAATACAATTCAAAGACAATTCTAACGCAATTCAAAAACAATTGTGATTCTTAGAATTTGCACGCATAGCAACATAGAAAACGGCCCAAGATTTTTTGTGTGTATATGTGCACACGCATACGAAAATTGATTTGCATTGCTCAACGTTGCTTGCATTTCCATTGTTATTTTAATTGCTTTAAAAATTTTAAAATATATAATGGAATGTAATGAGAGTTCAGCATATGATCTATGTACATATTCAATTTAACATTTTAGTTTTTTTTTAGAAATCATAACTCTTTTACAATTAGCTTTACATGCACAAATACATATGTATGTATGTATGTATGTACGATTGCAGCCACACGCTGATCTACGCTTACACACATAAACATACATACATACATACATGTATGTATGTATGTGCGCCCGCAATGCGTCTTGCTGTGTCGCTGCCTTGCTTGCTCCGCCACATGGGTTTTGATGAGAAAACTTTATAGACTAATAATTCTGTTTCTAGATGGACAATCGTATTGATATGTTCAGATTAAGATTATGATATTCATATCTATATGCCAAACCAAACTGTATGTCTCTAGTATTTGAAATGCATTTTTTACACATTTGAGGGTGTGGGGGCGGATTGGGGACCGGAATCCAAAATCTGATAAAAACCGAAATTTTATTAAATTGGTATCTATATATATGCAGAAGACTTGGACACTCTAACTCTAAAGATGAATTAGCTAGAATTTTATAACTGGTTCCCGATAAATTCATTTATCGGTAACTTTGCAAATATACAAGTTATCGAATTTCTGAAACAAACTCGTACTGCGCGTGCAATATACGGACCACTAACCATATAACACATAGACTGGACAACTGGTACAAATGAATGTGCACACTTATTTTTTGACTTTAGAAGCCCCCTAGCTTCGTATTTGCTCGGGTTTTTACTTTTAGGGTCGGGAGAGAAAAATTGCTGATGGCAAAATCATCCCGCTTCGAGCGCTCGACGGTGATGGTCGATTTTCCAAAAAGGCCTGAAATGTGCCGCTCTTTCCCTTGCTCTCTTTCTCTTTCTGCTCCATGCTTTTTACTCTCTGCTCTCTTCTCACAAAAATATATGTATGCTGGCACAAACAGCAAGCAGCTCACAAAAATTGAAATTTCTTCTCGACTCGCGAGTCGCGGTCCCATTGGTTCCCTTCTGAGCGAAGAGTATACAGAATTCTTAAACTGCTTTGCCATGCTCATGCAAAATGTTAGCGTTTTTATGATTATTTGTGGAAAGGGTATGAAAGTGTTGATGTGCATAACGAATATTATTTCCCGATGACCATACACACACACATTTACACTTCCTCGCTATATGTGTAGGCATTTATGTACCTGTGTGCGATATTCTTGCTGCCGCCTGTAGATCACTTTTAGAACCCCCAGCAGGGGTTGATGTTCGTTCGGTTGGATAGCTGCTGTGAGCTTGCATACGCACACACATTCACATACACATTGAGGTAGGCACACGTCCAATATTCGAGACCCATGTACGAAACATGCAAATGCCCCAGGCAGAGTAGAGAGTTCATTCAAATGCTTATACAAGTGATACTCGGCGATTGTGATTATCACATCACAAACTTACACATATGTATGTGTGTGTGTAGACTCACATCATCTACCCACAGCAATCGCTGGGAAATTAGAATTGCTACATGCAGCAAGTGTATCGCACACAGGCACATAAATGCTTACACATATAGCAAGGAAGTGTAAATGTGTATGTGAATGTGTGTGTGCGTATGCAAGCTCAGAGCAGCTACCCAACCGAACGAACATCAACTGCTGCTGGGGGTTCTAAAAGTGCTCTACAGGCGGCAGCAAGAATATTGCACACAATCACATAAATGCCTACACATATAGCGAGGAAGTTTTTTTTTTTTTTTTTTTTTTTTTGTATTCGTTTATTAACAAAATTATATTATATTATTATTTAGCTGAGGCGACTAGAGATAGCGACTAGTGATAGCGCAAGATGCTTGCGGGACGGCCGTAAAGCATTGCTTCGCAAGCGCTTTGCACTATCTTAGGCTGGGACACCTCGTCTTCTTATCCGCTCAACTCTGCGGAGCTCCGTCATGACCGTGGCTGTGAAGGTGCTTGTTAGATTCCAAGCTGCCTCCGATTCCAGCATGATGTTGACGATATTCTCTGCTCCAATGGAACGGCCAACTGCCTCTTCTAGGCAACGCCTCTCCTCCTGGAAGCGTCCACACTCAAACAGAACGTGTTTGGCATCTTCTACCAGACATAGTCCGCACCATGGGCATTCATCAATTTCGTCGTGGCCAAAGCGCTTCAGATAGCTCCGAAAGCATCCATGTCCAGTGAGAATCTGCGAAAGATAAAAATTAACCTCAGCGTGTTTACGGTTTAGCCAAGGATCAAGCTCCGGGATGAGCGTGTGGGTCCATCGCCCTTTTGTTGAGCGGTTCCACCTTCTTTGCCATCGTGCAGTGCTGTTTGCCCTGA
Organism: Drosophila antonietae; assembly: GCA_030914385.1. Taxonomy (NCBI): domain Eukaryota; kingdom Metazoa; phylum Arthropoda; class Insecta; order Diptera; family Drosophilidae; genus Drosophila; species Drosophila antonietae. Next base: position 32,152,975 of record JAUESO010000609.1, on the reverse strand, counting down.
TAACGTTGCGTCGTACGGGCTCATGTGTGTTCCGCTCCACGGCTTCGGCGACCAATTCCTCCAGTGGCACCATACCAGCAATAACAAGTGCCGCGTCATCGGAGACTGTCCTGAAAGCGTAGCTGACTCTGATTGTGCTCAATCTGTAGATGGCGCAAATGCCTCGGCTGTAGCTCGGCGTTCCCATCGCACTTGACCATATCGGTGCAGCATAGAGGATGACGGACCTAATGACGCTCGTTAGGAGGAGGCGTCGTTGTGGCCTTGGTCCCCGCGTGTTGAGCATTATTCTTGAGAGAGCTCTACAAGAATCAGCTGCTTTTTTATGCACATATTCTAAGTGCTCGCGGAAAGTTAATCTCGTGTCTATCATGACGCCAAGATACTTTATCGCCCTCATAGATGCGATGGTAACGTTGCCGATCTTTATATTGGCAGTTTCCACTCTCTTGCGACTGCTGACTAGGACGACTTCCGTTTTGTGCGCCGCTAGCTCTAGTCCAGCTCCAGACAACCAGCTTCGTATGCGATTGATACTTGCGCTGCACATATCCTCAGTATCTTTAAGCTCCTTTCCTATGGTGACGATTGCTACATCATCAGCAAAGCCAATGGTGTGCGCACCTGCTGGTAGTTCCAAGCGCAGTACGCCGTCGTACATCATATTCCATAGGAGAGGCCCCAGCACTGAACCTTGGGGGACTCCAGCTGACACTATATGAGTTTGGGGACCCTCACTCGTATTGTATATTAGTGTTCTTCCTCTGAAGTAGCTCCTCACTATCTATTTTAGATATTTAGGGATATTATATTGTGACATCGCATCCAGTATCATATACCAACTAGCTGTGTTGAAGGCATTCTTCACATCAAGAGTCGCAATGATGCAGTAGTGCTTCGTCCCGTGCTTCCATCTGGTGCCTTGGATGGCGGAAGCTGCCAGGCCGACAACTTTATCAAGCGCATCTGCTGTTGAACGGGCCTTCCGGAAACCAAATTGGTTAGGTGAAAGGCCTCCGGCGCATTCAATGGCACTCTCCAGCCTAGAGCAAATCAGTTTCTCAAACACCTTTCCCATGGTGTCTAAGAGACAGATTGGTCTATATGAAGATGGCTCATCCGGTGGTTTGCCAGCCTTAGGTAGCAATACCAAGTTCTGAATTTTCCATATTGCGGGGAACGTCTCATGAATTATACATTCGTTGTATAATTCCGCGAACGCGGTTGGGTGCAAGGCGAGGGCTAGCTTTAGCGCATGATTTGGGACCCCGTCTGGCCCAGGGGCTGAGTTAAGTCTAAGACCTCTGAGAGCTACTAATATTTCCTCGTCCGTAACTAAGTCAATGTGGGTGCTCGTTGAGCCCTGCTCGGCAGACATGGTCTGAGGGGCATGAATGGAGTTTTGTCTTTCTGGAAAGAGCGTTTCCACAATCGATTTAAGCTCCAAACGATCCATAGGCTGCACCTGATTACCTGCGTATAGTCTTTTAACCACTATCTTATATGCCCTGCCCCAAGGGTCATATTCGGCTGAGTCGCACAATTCTAAAAAGCACTCTCTTTTGCTTGCCCGAATGGCCTTCTTCAACTGTCCTCTAGCCGCCTAGTATGCTACTTGCTTTTCTACATATGTGGTCCTACCACGGGCGCGTTGGTAGCTTCTTCTCGCCTGGATGCATTTGCGTCGAATGTCACCTATTTGTGCATTCCACCAATACATAGGCGTTTGTTGTCGCATGAACCTCTTGCAGCGTAGCATGCTACTACTGCAGGCACTCTGAATTTGGGCTACCATTTGGCATGCTCTGGCCTCAACATTGCCAGATGTGCCCAGCGATTGAATGGCCTCTGAAAAGACCAAGGGATTGAAAGTATCCAGCTGATACGATTCTCTACAAAAGTTTGGCGACCTGGCAAGTGGCTCCCCTATTGTGAACAGAAGTGCCGTATGATCGCTGCCCGTATAACTATCGCAATGACTCCATGATGCTTCCCGAAAAAGGGATGAAGTGACAAAAGTAATGTCAATTACTGATCCGTATCCAGCCCTACTGAAGGTGTACTCTTGGCCAGTATTGAGCAGTGCAACATCTAATGTCGCTATAGCGAGGAAGTGTAAATGTGTGTGCGTATGCAAGCTCACATCGCTACACAACCGAACGAACATCAACTGCTGGGGGTTGTAATAGTGCTACAGGCAGCAAGAATATATATCGCACACAAGCACATAAATGCTTACACATATAGCGAGGAAGTTTTTTTTGTATTCGTTTATTAACAAAAAATTATACTATATAATACTAGATTATTTAGAGGCGACTAAAGATAGCGCAAGATGCTTGCGGGACGGCCGTAAAGCATTGCTTCGCAAGCGCTTTGCACTATCTTAGGCTGGGACACCCCGACTCCTTATCCGCTCAACTCTGCGGAGCTCCGTCATAATTGTGGACGCGATCCTCCTTAACACCAGGAGCATTCGTCTGTGTCCACGTGGCCAAAGCGCTTCAAGTAGCTCCGGAAGCATCCATGTCCCGAGAGAATCTGCGTAAGATAAAAATTAACCTCAGGGATGAGCGTGTGCGTCCAGCGCCCTTTTGTTGAGGTATTCCATCGTCTTTGCCATCGCGCAATGCTGTCCGCCCTGACAGCGTCGCGCCGTATAGGCTCGTGCATGTTCCGCTCCACGGCTTCGGCGACCAATTCCTCCAGTGGCACCATACCGGCAATAACAAGTGCCGCGTCATCGGAGACTGTCCTAAAGGCGCAGCCTAGCGAGGACGTGTAAATGTGTGTGTGTATGGTCATAGGGAAATAATATTCGTTATGCACATCAACACTTTCATACCCTTTCCACAAATAATCATAAAAACGCTAACATTTTGCATGAGCATGGCAAAGCAGTTTAAGAATTGGGATCGCGACTCGCGAGTCGAGAAGAAATTTCAATTTTTGTGAGCTGCTTGCTGTTTGTGCCAGCATACATATATTTTTGTGAGAAGAGAGCAAAGAATAAAAAGCAGAAAGAGAAAGAGAGCAAGGGAAAGAGCGGCACATGTCAAGCCTTTTTGGAAAATCGACCGTCGAAGCGCTCGAAGCGAAATGATTTTGCCATCAGCAATTTTTTCTCCCGACCCTAAAAGTAAAAACCCGAGCAAATACGAAGTTGAGGGGTTTCTAAAGTCAAAAAATAAGTGTGCACATTAACTTGTACCAGTTGTCCAGTCTATGTGTTGTATGGTTAGTGGTATAACAAGTAAGAAGGCTCTAGTTGAGACGGCTTTTTTATCGATAATTTGGAAATAGGATAAGTTATCTAAAAAACAAAACAAACTCGTACTGCGTAACTAACATACGAGTGTTCATGTATAATTTCAGCTCTCTAGCTTTTGTAGTTTCCGATCTCGACGTTCATACAGACGGACAGACGGACAGACGGACGGACGGACGGACGGACAGGGTTAGATCAACTTATTTTTTTTATGCTGATCAAGAATATATATACTTTATGGGGTCTGCGAAGTCTCCTTCTGCCTGTTACATACATTTTCACAAAACCATTATACCCTGAATTCCCATTTTCAATGGGTTCAAGATATAAAAAAACAAGTGAGGCTCTAGTCGAGACTGCTCGACTACATGATACCATGAACCTTGCAAAAAAAAAAAAAAATACTATTATTCTTTACACACTCATTAGCGCGCGCACTCCTAACTGCGAGGTTGCTGCCGTAATTTGAAGGTGGGTTGGGCTATACTTAGGACTTATAACTCCATTTCTAGATGTACGATCTTCATGAAACTTTCAAAATATATTAATAACATGAAAATGTGTTTCATTTACTAAATCGCAAAATTGTCTAATATTTGAAATGGTTTTTTTTTTCAAATAGGTGGTGAATGGGGCGTGGCATCCAAAATCTGAAAATTAGAGAATCTTATCAATTGTAAAGTATTCCTTTCAATAAATTGGCATGAGCTTCTGCTCTGGTTAGTGGTCGGTTCAAATCTGTTTTTTATTTTAAAATCGAATATGGGCTTAGCCTAAATACATTATATACATATGTATGTATATGTATGTATGTATGTATGAGTATGAGTTCTGCCGCTGCACTCAGCGGAGAGCGTAATATTAGGCGAACAGTATTAAAAATGAAAAGGAAAATAAAATCAATATGCTAAACAAAAGTACCACAAAAATTGGAAATCAATACACTATAATAATAATATAATAATAATGGTATCAAAGAATTACGTACAAACAAGTAAGAAGGCTCTAGTCGAGACGGCTCGACTACGAGATACTCTGAACCACTGTTAAAAGACAAGTGTTACTCAATCGTGCTCTGAACCCTACAAAAAAATGAATACTCTTCTTCTTTACGCACTTATGAGCGCGCGTTCTGCTAACTGCGCAGTTGCTGCCGTGGCTTGGGGTTGGGTTGGGCTGAACTCTGCACGCTTATAACTCCATTTCTAGATAAATGATTCTTACGAAAGAGTAGATTAGGAGTATATAAATGTATCTATGTGCCAAATTGCAAGTCTCTAGTATTTGAAATGCGTTTTTTTTTTTCAAATTTTTCATAATCTGCGTATCCATAATATCTATCTAAATAAACAAATTTGAAGTCTGTAGCTAAAACGGTGTAGAAGCACTAACCATACAACACATAGACGGGACAACTGGAACAACTTAATGTGCACACTTATTTTTTGACATTAGTTGGCCACAACAAACTTCTTTGCCGATTTGCCACGCCCCCAGTGGGCGTAGACGGATCATTTTTTGCCAGTTCTTAGAGCTAACATTCCTGCAAAATTTGGTTGCTTACATTCCAAAAATACAAAAATTACAGAGTATTTTTCGATATGCTACGCCTCCAAAGAGGCATCGATAGAGGAGGACATTAGTAACTCAACCATCCAACTTTCAAGTTTCTAGCTCTAAAACTGTAGGAGATATTAACTTTTGCGGTTTGCCACGCCCCCTGTGGGCGTAGATATATCTTATTGATCTTGGGTTGTCAACCCGAGTATACATGCAAAATTTCAAGTCTCTAGTGTCAACAGTGTTCAAAATATACCACAATTTGAAAAATCACTTTATATTCAGGTCCGATTTGCCACGCCCCCAATGGGCTTAGACATATAACTTTTTGATCGATCTTCTTAGAATCATAACAGTAACTCACATGCAAAATTTCAGCGTTCTAGCTTTAACGGTGTAGAAGATACGTTTTTCCCGATTTCCCGATATATCCGCCATAGTTTTTTGCACTTGGGTTGTCACCCCGAGTATACATTCCAAATTGGAACTCTCTAGCTCATCATCTAGTATGATAACTTGCCTATGGGCGGAAGAGTTTTCCGATTTGCCACGCCCCTAGCGGGCGGATCGGGAAAATTTTTACACTTTATAATTCGGGAGTATATATGAGTATATGCTTAAAATTTCAAGTCTCTAGCTCTTATAGCGCCGAAAAATATTGCGTTGATACTGACAGCCGGACAGCAAGACGGACATTGCACAAACCCAATATACTATTTTTCCCTTTTTAAGGGAACAGAGTATAAAAATCGATGTGAATATGAGAAACGCGTACGTGCTCTAACGCGTGCCATGGCTGCCACCGAAGACACGAAGACAAAGAAGACCAGCGCCGGCGCCCCAACAGCCTGTGCGGCCAGCACCGGCCCCGCCAGCGCAACAAGCACAAGCACAAACAAGCACAGTACAACATAATATATATAAAATAGATATGATAAATAAGATTTAATTATAAATGTAACTATAAAAACCCTTTGTTAAACTGAGCGATAATTGCGTTGCCCGGTTTAGTGTATGGCCCGTAAAGCCATACAAATATTAGACAGGAGACACTAACCATACAACACATAGACTGGACAACTGGAACAAATTAATGTGCACACTTATTTTTTGACATTAGAACCCCCCAACTTCGTATTTGCTCGGGTTTTTACTTTTAGGGTTGGCAGCGAAAAATTGCTGATGGCAAAATCATTCCGCTTCGAGCGCTCGACGGTGACGGTCGATATTCCAAAAATGCCTGACATGTACCACTCTCTCCCTTGCTCTCTTTCTCTTTCTGCCCCATGCTTTTTACTCTCTGCTCTCTTCTCACAAAAATATATGTATGCTGGCACAAACAGCAAGCAGCTCACAAAAATTGAAATTTCTTCTCGACTCGCGAGTCGCGATTCCATTGGTCCCCTTCTGAGCGAAGAGTATACCGAATTCTTAAACTGCTTTGCCATGCTCATGCAAAATGTTAGCGTTTTTATGATTATTTGTGGAAAGGGTATGAAAGTGTATGTGCATAACGAATATTATTTCCCGATGACCATACACACACACATTTACACTTCCTCGCTATTTGTGTAAGCATTTATGTGCTTGTGTACGATAGATATTCTTGCTGCCTGTAGCACTATTAGAACCCCCAGCAGCAGTTGATGTTCGTTCGGTTGGGTAGCGATGTGAGCTTGCATACACACACACATTTACAATTCCTCGCTATATGTTTTTTTTTTTTTTGTATTCGTTTATTAACAAAAAAATTATGGTATAGGCTCGTGCGTGTTCCGCTCCACGGCTTCGGCGACCAATTCCTCCAGTGGCACCATACCAGCAATAACAAGTGCCGCGTCATCGGAGACTGTCCTGAAAGCGTAGCTGACTCTGATTGTGCTCAATCTGTAGATGGCGCAAATGCCTCGGCTGTAGCTCGGCGTTCCCATCGCACTTGACCATATCGGTGCAGCATAGAGGATGACGGACCTAATGACGCTCGTTAGGAGGAGGCGTCGTTGTTGCCTTGGTCCCCGCGTGTTGAGCATAATTCTTGAGAGAGCTCTACAAGAATCAGCTGCTTTTTATGCACATATTCTAAGTGCTCGCGGAAAGTTAATCTCGTGTCTATCATGACGCCAAGATACTTTATCGCCCTCTTAGATGCGATGGTAACGTTGCCGATCTTTATATTGGCAGTTTCCACTCTCTTGCGACTGCTGACTAGGACGATTTCCGTTTTGTGCGCCGCTAGCTCTAGTCCAGCTCCAGACAACCAGCTTCGTATGCGATTGATACTTGCGCTGCACATATCCTCAGTATCTTTAAGCTCCTTTCCTATGGTGACGACTGCTACATCATCAGCAAAGCCAATGGTGTGCGCACCTGCTGGTAGTTCCAAGCGCAGTACGCCGTCGTACATCATATTCCATAGGAGAGGCCCCAGCACTGAACCTTGGGGGACTCCAGCTGACACTATATGAGTTTGGGGACCCTCACTCGTATTGTATATTAGTGTTCTTCCTCTGAAGTAGCTCCTCACTATCTCTTTTAGATATTTAGGGATATTATATTGTGACATCGCATCCAGTATCATATACCAACTAGCTGTGTTGAAAGCATTCTTCACATCAAGAGTCGCAATAGTGCTTCGTCCCGTGCTTCCATCTGGTGCCTTGGATGGCGGAAGCTGCCAGGCCGACAACTTTATCAAGCGCATCTGCTGTTGAACGGGCCTTCCGGAAACCAAATTGGTTAGGTGAAAGGCCTCCGGCGCATTCAATGGCACTCTCCAGCCTATAGCAAATCAGTTTCTCAAACACCTTTCCCATGGTGTCTAAGAGACAGATTGGTCTATACGAAGATGGCTCATCCGGTGGTTTGCCAGCCTTAGGTAGCAATACCAAGTTCTGGATTTTCCAGGTTGCAGGGAACGTCTCATGAATTATACATTCGTTGTATAATTCCGCGAACGCGGTTGGGTGCAAGGCGAGGGCAAGCTTTAGCGCATGATTTGGGACCCCGTCCGGCCCTGGGGCTGAGTTAAGTCTAAGACCTCTGAGAGCTACTAATATTTCCTCGTCCGTTACTAAGTCAATGTGGGTGCTCGTTGAGCCCTGCTCGGCAGACATGGTCTGAGGGGCATGAATGGAGTTTTGTCTTTCTGGAAAGAGCGTTTCCACAATCGATTTAAGCTCCAAACGATCCATAGGCTGCACCTGGTTACCTGCGTATAGTCTTTTAACCACTATCTTATATGCCCTGCCCCAAGGGTCATATTCGGCTGAGTCGCACAATTCTAAGAAGCATTCCCTTTTGCTTGTCCGGATAGCCTTCTTCAACTGTCTTCTAGCCGCCTGGTATGCTACTTGCTTTTCTAAATATGTGGGCCTACCACGGGCGCGTTGGTAGCTTCTTCTCGCCCGGATGCATTTGCGTCGAATGTCACCTATTTGTGCATTCCACCAATACATAGGCGTTTGTTGTCGCATGAACCGCTTGCGGCGTAGCATGCTACTACTGCAGGCACTCTGAATTTGGGCTACCATTTGGCATGCTCTGGCCTCAGCATTGCCAGATGTGCCCAGCGACTGAATGGCCTCTGAAAAGGCCAAGGGATTGAAAGTATCCAGCTGATACGATTCTCTCCAAAAGTTTGGCGCCCTGGCAAGTGGCTCCCCTATTGTGAACAGAAGTGCCGTATGATCGCTGCCCGTATAACTATCGCAATGACCCCATGTTGCTTCCCGAAAAAGGGATAAAGTGACAAAAGTAATGTCAATTACAGATCCGTATCCAGCCCTACTGAAGGTGAACTCTTGGCCATATGTGTAGGCATTTATGTGATTGTGTGCAATATTCTTGCTGCCGCCATTAGAGCACTTTTAGAACCCCCAGCAGCAGTTGATGTTCGTTCGGTTGGGTAGCTGCTCTGAGCTTGCATACGCACACACACATTCACATACACATTTACACTTCCTTGCTATATGTGTAAGCATTTATGTGCCTGTGTGCGATACACTTGCTGCATGTAGCAATTCTAATTTCCCAGCGATTGCTGTGGGTAGATGATGTGAGTCTACACACACACATACATATGTGTAAGTTTGTGATGTGATAATCACAATCGCCGAGTATCACTTGTATAGGCACACAGGCATATAAATGCTTACACATATAGCAAGGAAGTGTAAATGTGTGTGCGTATGCAAGCTCACATCGCTACATAACCGAACGAACATCAACTGCTGCTGGGGGTTCTAATAGTGCTACAGGCAGCAAGAATATCTATCGCACACAAGCACATAAATGCTTACACATATAGCGAGGAAGTGTAAATGTGTGTGTGTATGGTCATCGGGAAATAATATTCGTTATGCACATCAACACTTTCATACCCTTTTCACAAATAATCATAAAAACGCAAACATTTTGCATGAGCATGGCAAAGCAGTTTGAGAATTCGGTATACTCTTCGCTCAGAAGGGAACCAATGGGATCGCGAGTCGCGAGTCGAGAAGAAATTTCAATTTTTGTGAGCTGCTTGCTGTTTGTGCCAGTATACATATATTTTTGTGAGAAGAGAGCAGAGAGTAAAAAGCATGGGGCAGAAAGAGAAAGAGAGCAAGGGAGAGAGTGGTACATGTCAGGCATTTTTGGAATATCGACCGTCACCGTCGAGCGCTCGAAGCGGAATGATTTTGCCATCAGCAATTTTTCGCTGCCGAGTGTATCGCACACAGGCACATAAATGCTTACACATATAGCAAGGAAGTGTAAATGTGTGTGTGTATGCAAGCTCACATCGCTACCCAACCGAACGAATATCAACTGCTAGGGGTTTTAATAGTGGTACAAGCAGCAAGAATATCAATCGCACACAAGCACATAAATGCTTACACATATAGCGAGGAAGTGTAAATGTGTGTGTGTATGGTCATCGGGAAATAATATTCGTTATGCACATCAACACTTTCATACCCTTTTCACAAATAATCATAAAAACGCAAACATTTTGCATGAGCATGGCAAAGCAGTTTGAGAATTCGGTATACTCTTCGCTCAGAAGGGAACCAATGGGATCGCGAGTCGCGAGTCGAGAAGAAATTTCAATTTTTGTGAGCTGCTTGCTGTTTGTGCCAGTATACATATATTTTTGTGAGAAGAGAGCAGAGAGTAAAAAGCATGGGGCAGAAAGAGAAAGAGAGCAAGGGAAAGAGCGGCACATGTCAGGCATTTTTTAAAATCGACCATCACCGTCGAGCGCTCGAAGCGGAATGATTTTGCCATCAGCAATTTTTCTCTCCCGACCCTAAAAGTAAAAACCCGAGCAAATACGAAGCTAAAGGGGTTCTAAAGCCAAAAAATAAGTGTGAACATTAATTTGTACCAGTTGTCCAGTCTATGTGTTGTATGGTTAGTGATAATACGCAAAAAGCCAGGCCAAGCGAAAAGTGAAAACCGAAGAGTCACCAAAAAGCCCTGCCGTTGCTTTCACATCACGTGCTGCCACTGCCATTAGCCGAACTATCGTCGGGCTCGGCTGCCTGCTGAATACGAAGCTCTTCGTGTGGCCGCCGATGCGTCTGTTAATTCAAACGGCAACGGCAACGGGCGGAGCTGCAGCAGCTGGTCTGCAGTCCCATTCGCAGTCTCAATATAATTACAGTAACATGCGTGAGGACGACATCGAGCTGGCCATTAAGGTGGTAAGTTATCCAAAGAAACAAGTTTCCCGCTAACAGCTACAAAATTACTGAATAACTCAATATCAGATGCATAAACAACAGAGGCAGGCCTTAATTGAACAGAATTTACACAAAGTAATTTGTATTATTCAAGCCAGTAAATAGTAAAATGCGCTAGACGGCGCCCGCCAGGAGATAACCACTAGGAAATCCTTCTCAAATAAAAAACAAGTAAGAACGTTGCAGTTAGGCGCAACTAACAGCGATATACTTTGTTCCCATAGGTGCATCTTATTTATTTAATAAACATTTAATTAACGAAATATTTCGGCAATTAGCAAACGTACATGGCAAGCAACAAACGTTTTCCCTACACATACATACAGATTTACACATGTACACACTATACGAGTATACAAAATTTTCTATGTATACATACAAAAGTTTGCATGCCAGAATATTCTAAGAATTGTGACTGAATTGGGAATTTTTCGATCGTTACTTTAGTTTTGTCAAAAGGCGCTCTAGCAGTGCCTTATTCGGTTTTAGTTAACATGGATCATATTAGGTCAGTGGCGCTGATGGTAAGCGCTATGCAAGCTATACTTGCGTGCGTGGGTTCGAATCCCGCAAAAAACTTTTTTTTTTTTCAAAAATTATTATTTTTTAATTTTTTTATATTTGTATATTTATTATAAAATGCTTGCTGCCAATTGATAATAATTTATAAACATACGCATATGAATTGTGCATTTAAGCAAAAACATTGTGCATTTAAGCAAAAACTAAAACAACTTTTCCGATTTGCCACGCTGCGTGGCAAGCAGTTTTTGTATGCACGCATATACATACATATGTATGTATGTGTACACAGATGTTTGTACGTGTATACACATCCAAGTGTGTATATGTTGGAACTAAATTGATTTGGTCCATAATAGCGTACTTAGCGAAGCGAGTTTCGGTGCTTATGCTTTCACGTTTCTCTCTAAACTGCCTAACAATGCTAGTGTTATTCTTCTGCATAGCTCCGAACCACACTCGACGACAGCGTTGTAGCGCTGTCGTCTCGATAAAACGGTACTTCTTAAAGCGACAAAATGCAAAGAACCAATCAGAGCGCAATTAGCGACTGATGCAACATTACTAATATGATGAAATTAGGAATTCTGGTGAACACCACATCAACACACACACACACACACACACACACACACACACACACACACACACACTGTGTGCATACAGTTTGCTTTGACATACAGGTATGTAGGATTCTGGTGTAAATCAGAATATCCATACACACATACACACAGCCACACACAGCGCATACACGCAGTACGCAGCAACAATCACATACAGTGCGCTCCGACACGGCCATCCTGACCTTGACACGTCCTCGTGTACTCAACATTTGGATCATAATCGTATTACGTAATCAATAATATTTCACTTATCTGACTTTAGATAATAATCTTTCATCAGTCAATCTATGTTAATCTATTTATTCACTCATTATTATTATCATCATTATTATTTAAATTATCGTCTCACTCATTCTTTTATAGATTCTACTGAACCACCTCGGCCATACTGACCATAACACAAACTCGTGTATTCTAAAAATGCCTTACTGCATTAATCATTTCATTTATCTTATAAATTTCTTGATTACAACTGTTATCACTACACAGCGCCATACAAAATTTTATCTTCCTCTTCTAGTCTCACTCCTAATTACTCTTTAACTCAGCTTTCTTTGTTGTTTTACTTTATTATCATAAACCACTCTGGTTTCGCTTTACATTGATTTTGCACTATCAATCATACAACTTTTCAGGTATCCATCCATATTCATTATCATCTTATGCGTCACACGCCATGATCAAAACATTAGTTTTGCACTTGTGTTAGCATTATAACCAATTCTTTCAATATTTCTTATCAGCCTTTCAGGCATCTATACTGTCTCTTGCAACAGTTTCACTGTCAATAATTCGATACTGTCTCTTGCAACAGTTTCATTCTAAATAATTCCATACTGTCTCTTGCAACAGTTTCTCAATTATTTCATACTGTCTCTTTCAACAGCTTTTCAATTTTTATACTGCCTCTTTCAACAGTTTCTCAATTTTTATACTGCCTCTTTCAACAGTTTCTCAATTTTTATACTGCCTCTTTCAACAGTTTCTCAATCAATTCCATACTGTCTCTTTCAACAGTTTTTTCAATCATTCAAATCTTCATCACAATTTTCTAGTTCAACTAATACATGCCCTTCTGGCAACTTTCTTATATCACCCTGTACGTGAATTTGTATTTTTTATTATTTGTCAATGACCTTAGAAAATATCTATCTTCGTCTAACAATTCAGCTATGTTTAGAAGTCTTCCAAATTTTGGACTTCATTTGATGCCTTTCTGCGTCAAAATCTCCTAATTCGTATTCAACAACCTAATAACCTTAGCATTGTTTTTATAAAATTACTCTTTGCTATATCCTGGTGCCGCTAATACATTTTGCACAATTGGCAAAGATCGAGTTCTACTATTTCTCTGGATTTTTCTATAAATTATTCCTGCTTATACTTCGTAAGTTTTTGTAATGTACCCGGCAAGAGAATTGTCTTTCAATTTGTTCATAATATCAATAATATCAGAGTCCTTCCGCTGTTCACAATAAACCAATCAATAGATATCTCTGCCAAATTAATTAATTTTTCAGCGTCACAAATGCAGTATATTCAACGGAATCAGGGTGAATCGGAATTTGGTGAAAACCACTAGCCATATCTAAACAAGTAAAGTAATACGAACCACACAATCTATCAATCTGGTCACTAATGAGCGGCAAGGGGTATTTGTCAGCGACGGTATTTGAGTTTAATTCTCTGTAGTCAATACATAAACGATCGGATCCATTTTTCATAAGACTTACATACGGAGAACAACTTGGGCGGATAATGTTACATCAGAGTAACTCTCTTAACCTCTCACGCACTATATCTCTCTTTTCTGGACTGGGCCTATTTTGTTGGGGTCAATTAGTCGAATTCTCATTTCACCTGTATTAACTCGTGTGTTTGGGATCCCTTTAGAAAATGCTGAGGTATAATTTCTAATTTATTTTATTAATTTGTTTTTATCAGCATCGGTCACTTATCTTTTATCTTATCAAGGAATATTCGGCACCAGAGTCGAAGCAAATTGGGTAGCTCTCACCTCACTGTAACATGACTCCTGTTGGCTCAGACACAAAGCACTGGTTTACATTCTTTTGTTTTGTTGGGACGTCACTTTCAGAGCATCGGTTCGCAAAATGCCCGGGTTGGCCACACTTGAAGCAAGTAACACGAGTCTTCTCTCGTTGGGTTTTCGCCTCTGCCTCGCATCGCGTTTTTTTCTGCATTCTGCTATTTTGTGTCCGGCTTCACTCTTCACTAGCCGGACGACTGCTTAACAAATTCAAAAACATCGCTGCTGGTGTTTCATCGCTTTCGTATCGATGAAGGAACAATTCTTTAAACTCGCTCCACTTCATGCCAGGGTAGGAGATTTCCGTTAGCCATTGGGATGCACTGCCGTCCATTGCATTGCTTAATGCCATAATAAGCTTGCTTCCTGGGGTGGCGCCGATCCCACTTCTGATGTTGGAACTAAATTTATTTGGTCCATAATAGCGTACTTAGCGAAGCGAGTTTCGGTGCTTATGCTTTCACGTTTCTCTCTAAACTGCCTAACAATGCTAGTGTTATTCTTCTGCATAGCTCCGAACCACACTCGACGACAGCGTTGTAGCGCTGTCGTCTCGCTAAAACGGTACTTCTTAAAGCGACAAAATGCAAAGAACCAATCAGAGCGCAATTAGCGACTGATGCAACATTACTAATATGATGAAATTAGGAATTCTGGTGAACACCACATCAACACACACACACACACACACACAGTGTGTGCATACAGTTTGCTTTGACATACATGTATGTAGGATTCTGGTGTAAATCAGAATATCCATAAGCACATACACACAGCCACACACAGCGCATACACACAGTACGCAGCAACAATCACATACAGTGCGCTCCGACATATACATATTGCAAATCCCGCTGGAAACTTTCATTAATCGAAAACTTATAAATTTTATTTTTTAAATTCATTAATATCTGTATATTTATGTTAAAATGCTTTCTGCCATCTTAGTAATTGCTACTAAGCTATCATATGCATGAATTATGCAGTTGGCCACACAAACTTCTTTGCCGATTTGCCACGCCCCCAATGGGCGTAGACATATAACTTTTTGATCGATCTTCTTAGAATCATAACATTAACTCACATGCAAAATTTCAGCGCTCTAGCTTTAACGGTGTAGAAGATACGTTTTTCCCGATTTTCCACGCCCCCAATAGGCGTCTGGTGATTGATTTTAGAAAACTAAATCAAAAGACAACCGACGACAAATACCCAACCCCAACTATCTCCAACATATTATCGAATATGGGTGATGCTCAGTATTTTACAACACTAGACCTAAAATCGGGCTTCCACCAGATAAAATTAGCGGAAAGGGACAGAGAAAAGACTGCATTCTCTGTAAATACTGGAAAATTCCAATTCTGTAGACTTTCATTTGGGCTAAAGAATGCCCCTAGTATATTCCAGAGGGCAATAGACGATGTCCTCTGGGATCAAATTGGGATAACATGCTACGTCTATGTGTAGAAGATACGTTTTTCCCGATTTGCCACGCCCCCAATGGGCGTAGATATATCCGCCATAGCTTTTTATACCCTGAACCCATTGAAAATGGGTTTTGTGAAAATGTATGTAACAGGCACAAGGAGACGTCGCAGACCCCATAAAGTATATATATTCTTGATCAGCATAAAAAAATAAGTTGATCTAGCCCTGTCCGTGTGTCCGTCCGTCCGTCCCTCCGTCCGTATGAACATCGAGATTTCGGAAACTATAAAAGCTAGAGAACTGAAATGTCACATGAACACTCGTATGTTAGTTACGCAGTACGAGTTTATTTTGTTTTTTCGATAACTCATCCCGTTTCCAAATTATCGATAAAAAAAAAATTGTTTACATTTTTTAGGTTTTTTGGGAATAACTTCTACACCGTTTTAGCTAAAGACTTCAAATGTATATTTAGATACATATTATAGATACGCAGATTATGTGATTTTCAGATTTTGGATGCCACGCCCCCTTGCCTCCAATTAAAAAAAAAACGCATTTCAAGTACTAGAGATTTAGCACATAGATACATTTGGATACTCTTAATCTACTCTGAAAATTTCATAAAGATCGTCCATCTAGAAATGGAGTTATAAGCGTCCAAAGCTCAGCCCAACCCACTCGCAAGCCACGGCAGCAAATGCCCAGTTAGCAGAGCGCGCGCTCATAAGTGCGTAAAGAAGAATATTAGTTTTCTCGACTAGAGCCTTCTTACTTGTTGAACTTGGGTTGTCACCCCGAGTAAACATTCCAAATTGCAACTCTCTAGCTCATCATCTAGTATAATAACTTGCCTATGGGCGGAAGAGTTTTCCGATTTGCCACGCCCCTAGCGGGCGGATCGGGAAAATTTTTACACTTTATAATTCGGGAGAATATATGAGTATATGCTTAAAATTTCAAGTCTCTAGCTCTAATAGCGCCGAAAAATATTGCGTTGATACGGACAGCCGGACGGACGGACAGACGGACAGCAAGACGGACATTGCACAAACCCAATATACTCTTTTTCCCTTTTTAAGGGAACGGAGTATAAAAATCGTTGTTATATATATATTTTTTTTATGTTATTTTTAAATTTAAATGAAAATAAAGTCGGTTTTAGCGATAGTATCGAATTTTTTTCTTGAAAACATGGAAAATATCGAATGTTGCCACTATCGATAGTTTGCCAGCTCTACTATACACTCATACATGCATATATGTATGCATGTATGTGTACTCAGATGTTTCTACATGTATACACATCCAAGTGATATAGCAGTAAACTTTGTATTTAGGTTTACCTAATGATTACATGTTATTTTCAAAAGACCTGAGTTCAAATGCCGCTGGAAACTTTTTATTTATTAATCGAAAACTTATAAATATTGGCAGAATAATATATTGGCCAGTTCTTAGAAAGAGACGAGGCTAACATGACTGCAAAATTTGGTTGCGAAAATTACAGGGTATTTTTCGTTATGGCACGCCCCCAAAGAGGCTGAAAAATCATTTTTGGGACATCGATAGAGGAGGACATTAGTAACTGAACCATCCAATTTTCAAGCCCTAGTATACATGCAAACTTTCAAGTCTCTAGTGTCACTGGTGTTCAAAATATAGCACAATTTTAAAAATCACTATATATTCAGGTCCGATTTGCCACGCCCCCAATGGACGTAGACATATAACTTTTTGATCGATCTTCTTAAAATCATAACATTGACTCACATGCATGCATTGCGTTCTATCTTTAACGGTGTAGAAGATACGTTTTTCTCGATTTGCCACGCCCACGCCCTACCTCATAGCTGAGGTAGGCACACGCCCAATATTCGAGACCCATGCACGAAACATGCAAATGCCCCAGGCAGAGCATTCACTCAAATGCCTATACAAGTGATACTCGGCGATTGTGATTATCACATCACAAACTTACACATATGTATGTGTGTGTGTAGGCTAACATCAGCTACCACACAGCAATCGCTGGGAAATTAGAATTGCTACATGCAGCAAGTGTATCGCACACAGGCACATAAATGTTTATATATATAGCAAGGAAATGTAAATGTGTGTGCGTATGCAAGCTCACAGCAGCTACCCAACCGAACGAACATCAACTGCTGCTGGGGGTTCTAAAAGTGCTCTACAGGCAGCAAGAATATTGCACACAAGCACATAAATGCCTACACATATAGCGAGGAAGTGTAAATGTGTTGTGAGGAGCAATATAGGTATGCACGTATGCAGTGTATATAAACACATGTATTTGCTGTGTGTTTATATGCACATACGTGCATGCATATATTGCTCCACACAGCGACGCGAACACTATAGGAGCAACCCTCGCGACTGGAAGGGTCAGAGAGCGGACTATAGTCTGTCTCTCTCGCTCCTATAGTATCAGCAATTGGCTCGCGTCGCTCGACCGCAGGTCATAGGGCACCGTTAGCCGAGGTACCGCTCCAACTGACGGACGCTGTCTTTTTGCATAGCAACAGCGGTACTTCGGCCAACGCGAAGCTGCCGCGACATTTGGCGGCCTGCTGGCGTCACCCAGATCACGCGATTGTGCCGTTAGATGGGCACGAGCGGCAGGCAGTCCCCGCTCCAGAGCCGAACAGGGCCTGCGGCTGCCCTATAAAAGGGCACCGGCGGTGTCATAGGGCGATCAGAAAGTACGCAAGAATCAAGAGTGAAGAATCAAGAGTGAGATCGAGAGTGAAGATCAAGAGTGAGATTCAAGTGAAGTGCAAATACAAGTCAACGCGAGTGAAGACATCGAAGGACTACGATATCGACGCAGGACACCGATATCCAGGACTCGAAGTAGACAGGACATCGTGGGAGCATCCAAAGTATCCTGGGGGGATACTGCAGACACCTATAAGGACCCAGAAGTCTCGTCACAAAACTTGTGTAGGTTCACGCAGCCGTGCGAATAGGTAGAAATTGTGCGCATAAGAACCTAGGTGTGCCAAGAGCGAGTCCAGTAGTAGGAGTAGCCTGTACAGCCGAGCGAACCGCCGGAGTAGACAGTGCAAATCCTGGCGTGAGCTGGAGCGCTTGGGCGAATCCTGGTGCTACTGAGCCATAATTGTCTGCCCAGCCGGAGTGCGTGAACAAACATAACGCACGACGACTATACAAGCGTGTTGTATCGCCAAATAATAATAAGTATTATAACGAGAATATACCAAGTACAAACCAAATTCACAAGGTGTTATTATTCAATATCGCAAGGGCTTCAACAAATAAATTTGTTGAAACGAACGCACAGTCGGCTGAAACTGACCCGCCCAACGTGGGGCCCTGCAATAAGAGAATAAGCAATACTTGTGAACAATGGTGCGAGCTTGGGTGTATAATCTCAAAAAGGACGATGTGCTACGATACGGCGACGAATTCGGAGTCACGCTGTCGGGCACATTGGACGTAATGCGGAGACAGTTCGGTGAGTGGGTGGAGACGAACTAGGGAAGGACCCCATATTCGCTCAGGCTCGCCGAGCTGGCGCGTCTGCATGGACGCCGCCCGTCACATAATGAGGACGTACCAACTGTCGTCGTTGGAAACGAAGAGTATGGAGAAGAGCCGAATGTTGCGCGGCTATCTCTGCCATCCACCAGTGCCGCTGCGCGGCTGCAGCAGACAGAGCAAGGAGCATGGAGAGTCACGTTTACACCGCAGCCTGAAATAAGGACGCGAGGGCCAAGCAGCTCAGAGCAGGAGTACCCAAAGGTGGCCAAACAGGTGAGGGAGTGGAACTTCCGCTTCGATGGCACCTCAAAGCCTTTGGAGTTCCTGGAGCAGGTGGAGTGGTCAGCAGACACCTATAGCCTGGATCTGGATCTGATCCCAAGAGCGATGCCAGAGCTGCTGAAAGGCATGGCTCTAAAGTGGTACGTGGCCAACAATAGGCACTGGAAGACGAGGGGAACCTTCGTGAGAAGCTTCCAGGAGTTCTTCCTGCCGAGGGACTACCTGGAGGATCTCAAGGACGAGGTCAAGCGTCGGAAGCAGATGGTGGACGAGCCATTCAAGATCTACATGGTGGAGATGCAGACTCTCATGCGGCCGCTCCGTTATGGGCCAGATCATGAGATGAAGTTGATATACAACAACAGCATCCCTGATCTGCGCGCCTACGCGCGGCCGTATTAGTTCCAGAGTCTGATGGAGCTGATGAGGCTGGCCGACGAGTTCGAGGAGTTGGAGCGAGACCGCGAGAGATTGCGTCGGCTGCAGCGGCCAACACAGACGCGTTTGATGGTCATGGCGGATGACGATGGCCACAAAGAGGAGTGTCTGTGTCCTCGTCCAGCGCCAAGGACTGGTGCCCCAGGACAAAGGACACACATTCCCAATCCTGCCAGGGCATGCCAGATGTGCGGCCAGGAAGGGCACCGGGCTCTGGAGTGCCGTAACAAGGCACTGGAGTTCTGCTGGCAGTGTGGACGTATAGGCGTGCGGACGATTACCTGTTGCCAGTCGGGAAATGACCAGCGACACCCGCCATCCAGGGGCAAGTGGGAGCAGCGTCAAGGAGCCCCCAGGCGTTAGTAGGCAGCCTACATGACGAAGGCCACCAACTGACGGCGATCGTGGTCATTGGAGCCAGGCAGCAGAAAGCCACGATCGACACAGGAGCCTCCAGCAGCTTTATTAGTGAAAAGGTCGCTGAAAGGCTCCAAGGAGTGGGCGTGGTGCGTGCCACAAGGCGACGCATACGTCTGGCGAACGGCAGTTGCAGTGAAGTGGACTCGCAACTGGAGACGAAGGTCAGCCTGGGGAGTCAGCAAGTGCACATTGCATTGCTAATTCTGCCAGGAGTGATCGACGATCTGGTGCTGGGCTGGGATTTCTTGGCCGGTATTGGCACCACATTGGAATGTGGCGGCTTGGCGCTGAGGCTTGAGCCAAGAAATCCACAGTGGGATGGACAGCGGGAGAAAAAGCTGGCAGTGGCTGTGGCCAGTGAGGAAGTGGGTCGCGAGACGCCGTTAAAGGCGATCCAAAAGGATGCAGGCCGCTTGACCAAGAGCAAGGAGATGCCAGCTGGGACAGGATGTCGCTGGCTTCGAAAGCTGCGCCAGGGCTTGCACCGAGCTCCGCACAAGTTTCCAGACTACAAAGAAGAGTCTGGAAACTTATATCGACACGTCCCGCACCAAGCCAGCCAAGATGATGTAGCTGCGTGGAGGCTGTGTGTGCCGACAGAGCGGCGCAAGCACGTGCTAGAGGTGAGCCACGACGCAGCCACCGCTGGCCACCTTGGGGGCAGAAAAACCATTGCTCGGGTGGCAGCGAGGTACTACTGGCCAGGGATGTACCGGGAAGTGCGCAGCTACGTGCAGCGGTGCGAGCTGTGCCAACGCTGCAAGTCCAGTCAGCGACAGGCAGCCGCCCACAGGCCCGAGAAGCTCTTGGGAAAGTTGGAAAGACCAATTCAAGAGCAGGCGCGGCATTTCAACTTGCGGCGGCGGCAATGGAAGCCGGCTATTGGGGACAAGGTGTGGGCGAAAGAACGCCACTTGTCCAATGCCGCGGACGGATTCGCAGCGAAGCTGGCATCGCGATACGGAGGGCCGTATACTGTAATCAAATTTGTGTCGCCTGTCATCTGCAGCATCAACTCGGATGCCGAAAAACGGACCCGGACCGCGCATGTGGCTGACCTGAAGCCGTGGAGAGGCGAGACGGGTGAGTCGCATAGCGTGGCAGAGCAAGCTGCGTAAAGTAAAAATTTCAAAAAAAAAGGGAGTGAATACACATCGCGATGTGTATTGCTCCTAAAAACGCCTGAAAACACCTATAACGGAAAAAAAATTGAAATTTAAAACTGTTAACTAAGTGACGCGCAACAACAAATTTTTAAATAACGCGCGCACTGCAGTGGAAGCGAACAGTTAAAACTGTTAGCTAAGTGCGCGCAACAACAAAATTTGAAATTGCTCGTGCACTGTTACGTACGTAACAACAACACACACAACAATCAAGCGTACGAACAACAACACGCACAGCTGACAAGACTTGGACGCGCACGCATAAACATAAGCAACAACAATTTATGCTTCGAGCTAGCGCACAACAATAACACACGCAGCTGATTAAGGACAAGCGTGTGCAAGAACACGAGAAAAGGTCAATGGCCTCGCGAGAGACGAGCGAGCCCAGCGATCAGCCGTTAGCTCGCGAGAGGCGAGCGAACGCACAGCAAACGCCGTTAGCTCGAGAGAGGCGAGCAACAACAAAATGCATACGACATGCAAAACAGCCAACAACAAAAGGCACGCAGCATACAAAACGGGCAAAAACAACATGCGTAGGCGCGTAACCCAGTGAACAATTTGCATAGTGCATTTAACACAGGCAACAACTATGCAAGGCAGGAGAGAGCTTGCAAAGGCATAGACTGCGTTTGTCTTAGGAGGGCAGATAAGGATGCGGGGCAAGGGGATGCATTGCAGCGGTATCTGGGCGATACCGTAGCGCTCGGCCTGCCTGGAATTCAGCAACCAGGAAGGGTATGCTAGAATAGGCCGAAATGCATCCCGTTAGATGCTGATGCCCGCGTCGTCGGCAGAGCGGCGGCGTGGGATATATAAGAGCATGCAGGCAGAAGGCTCGTTGGGCTTTTGGAAGTTGAAACGGTGGACGTGTGCCACGCGGCTGGGTGCACACCGGTGGGTCGTTCTGAGGCGTCGGAAGAGCTATCGGCCGATCCTCGCGCATTGGCCAGTGACTCCGCTGGAGCTATGCGCGTATGAGGAGTGCTCCGATACGCACAACCGACGCCAAATCTTCGAGCACCGGCCCCAGTCGCGAACGACGTCCACTTCGAAATTTCTAAAGGCAAATCAACACAAACAAAACACGTACAAACTGGAGAGTGGCAACAGCGAATCAACACGCACAAACTGGTGAGTGGCTGCTGTTGGACGACGGGGAGTGTGGGCGCCTGCCACTCGGCCGGTCGCGGCCACTGGCGTGACGGGTGGAGAAAGGGGCTCTGGCGAATCCTCGTGCATTGGCCGGCGATTCCGCTGTAGCTATGCGCAGACGAGGAGAGTGTTGCCATTGCCATTTCTCACCGTTACGCCGCCGTCGACCGGTTTGCGAACGACGCCGATAATACCTGAAGTCCAACAGCATCACGAGAAAACGAAGGCGTGGCTCCATCCGAGAGTCCTGGAGGACACAAAGAGCCCATCCATAGGTGGAAACAACGCTTCCAGCGCCAAGGGACGAGGTGTGCCAATTGGGAGAATTGGCCATCTGACCTGCGCACCTGCGCCGCAGCCACCGGGGCCTGCAATCACGAAGAGGAGTGTTTGCAGCGGCGCCCGGCGTGGGCAGAGGCGGCGGCAGGCCCATCGGGTCCAAGGGCATCAAGGAGGCATCAACTCGGGCTGGAGGAGTGGAGTTTTACATTAAAAATACGTAAGAGAAAATTTAAAAACATCTAACTCACTTACCAGCAACGCACGGAGTTGCCAGCAGCGAACGGGAAACAGCTGATGAGCAGCGCGGCGCTGTTAACAGAGCGTTAACAGCGATGATCGACACGCTGTGGAGCAGCGTGTCATCGATCAACGCAAGGTGGAGCAGCAACGAGAAAAGAGGCGCGGAATTCAAAAACACGAAGGTCGTGTTTTCCGAAGGAAGAGGGGAGCGTGAGGAGCAATATAGTGCAGTGTATATAAACACATGTATTTGCTGTGTGTTTATATGCACATACGTGCATGCATATATTGCTCCACACAGCGACGCGAACACTATAAGAGCAACCCTCGCGACTGGAAGGGTCAGAGAGCGGACTATAGTCTGTCTTTCTCGCTCCTATAGTGTCAGCAATTGGCTCGCGTCGCTCGACCGCAGGTCATAGAGCACCGTTAGCCGAGGTACCGCTCCAAGTGACGGACGCTGTCTTTTTGCATAGCAACAGCGGTACTTCGGCCAACGCGAAGCTGCCGCGACATTTGGCGGCCTGCTGGCGTCACCCAGATCACGCGATTGTGCCGTTAGATGGGCACGAGCGGCAGGCAGTCCCCGCTCCAGAGCCGAACAGGGCCTGCGGCTGCCCTATAAAAGGGCACCGGCGGTGTCATAGAGGCAATCAGAAAAGTAATCAAGAATCAAGAGTGAAGATCGAGAGTGAAGATCGAGAGTGAGATTCAAGTGAAGTGCAAGTACAAGTCAACGCGAGTGAAGACATCGAAGGACTACGATATCGACGCAGGACACCGATATCCAGGACTCGAAGTAGACAGGACATCGTGGGAGCATCCAAAGTATCCTGGGGGGATACTGCAGACACCTATAAGGACCCAGAAGTCTCGTCACAAAACTTGTGTAGGTTCACGCAGCCGTGCGAATAGGTAGAAATTGTGCGCATAAGAACCTAGGTGTGCCAAGAGCGAGTCCAGTAGTAGGAGTAGCCTGTACAGCCGAGCGAACCGCCGGAGTAGACAGTGCAAATCCTGGCGTGAGCTGGAGCGCTTGGGCGAATCCTGGTGCTACTGAGCCATAATTGTCTGCCCAGCCGGAGTGCGTGAACAAACATAACGCACGACGACTATACAAGCGTGTTGTATCGCCAAATAATAATAAGTATTATAACGAGAATATACCTGCTGGGGGTTCTAATAGTGCTACAGGCAGCAAGAATATCTATCGCACACAAGCACATAAATGCTTACACATATAGCGAGGAAGTGTAAATGTGTGTGTGTATGGTCATAGGGAAATAATATTCGTTATGCACATCAACACTTTCATACTCTTTCCACAAATAATCATAAAAACGCTAACATTTTGCATGAGCATGGCAAAGCAGTTTAAGAATTCAGTATACTCTTCGCTCAGAAGGGAACCAATGCGATCGCGACTCGCGAGTCGAGAAGAATATTCAATTTTTGTGAGCTGCTTGCTCTTTGTGCCAGCATACATATATTTTTGTGAGAAGAGAGCAGAGAGTAAAAAGCATGGGGCAGAACGAGAAAGAGAGCAAGGGAAAGAGCGGCACATGTCAGGCATTTTTGGAAAATCGACCGTCACCGTCGAGCGCTCGAAGCGGAATGATTTTGCCATCAGCAATTTTTCGCTACCGACCCTAAAAGTAAAAACCCGAGCAAATACGAAGTTGGGGGGGTTCTAATGTCAAAAAATAAATGTGCACATTAACTTGTTCCAGTTGTCCAGTCTATGTGTTGTATGGTTAGTGATAAAACGATATTAACGACTACGCTTCGGCAGAGCGGTAGCCGAAAAACGAGAGCGAGATGAGAGCAGAGCAAATGCAATTGACTTTCTTACTACGGCTCTTTTTTGCCGTTATTCTTATTGCAATTCGGCCTTGTAAACATTGTTTTTGCCAGTTCGTAAAGCGTATTACATACATACATATATGTTCATACATATTTGTACATAAATCATAATATTTTATTCAGTCCCGAATATAAAATAAAATCAAAGTAAATTTTTTAAATTTTTCGATGCGGCACTAACAGAGTTATTTCCTTCTTTTTCAACTTGGATGTCATGCAGTGATGCCAAATCAGTTTTTTTCCCGTCAAACTTAGCTTTTTTGAAAATAATTGCGGGAAAAATTTTAAAACAGCGGGAAGCGGGAATTCTAGGTATAAATAGTTTCATTTTCCGCTTCTTTTTTTTTTTAATGAGCAATTTATCATTTTTCTAGCGAATAATCGTATGTGTAATTAACTGTTGTTCATTGTAGTTGAATTAAAACCAAATAGTTCAGTATAAACAACAAGTAAGAAGGCTCTAGTCGTATCTGCGTATCCATAATATCTATATAAATAAACAAATTTTAAGTCTCTAGCTAAAACGGTGTAGAAGTTATGCCCAAAAAACCTAAAAAATGTAAACGAATTTTCGATTTTTATCGATAGTTTAGAAATGGGATGAGTTATCGAAAAAACAAACTCGTACTGCGTAGCTAATATACGAGTATTCATGTAAAATGTCAGCTCTCTAGCTTTTGTAGTTTCCGAAATCTCGATGTTCATACGGACGGACAGGCCTATATCAACTTATTATACCCTGAGCCCATTAAAAATGGGAAATCAGGGTATAATGGTTTTGTTAAAAGTATGTAACAGGCAGAAGGAGGCGTGGCAGACCCCATAATGTATATATATTCTTGATCAGGGTGACGAGAAAAGTTGATATAGCCATGTCCGTCTGTCCGTCCGTCCGTCTGTCCGTCTGTCCGTCCGTCCGTCTGTCCGTCTGTCCGTATGTTTGAACGCGTCGATTTCCGAAGATACAAAAGCTAGAGAGTTCATTCTTTTTGTGTTAGGTCCGTATATTGCACGCGCAGTACGAGTTTGTTTCAGAAATTCGATAACTTGTATATTTGCAAAGTTATCGATAAACGAAATTATCGGGAACCAGTTATAAAATTCTAGCTAATTCATCTTTAGAGTTAGTCTCCGAGTCTTCTGCATATATATAGATACTAATTTAATACAATTTCGGTTTTTGTCAGATTTTTGATTCCGGTCCCCACTTCGCATCACCACCCCTAAATGTGAACAAAAAATGCATTTCAAATACTAGAGACATGCAGTTTGGTTTAGCATATAGATATAAATATCATAATCATAATCTGAAGAAATCAATACGATTGTCCATCTAGAAACAGAATTATTAATCATCAAAGTTTTCTCATCAAAACAAATGCGACCCAGCAGCAAAGCAGCGAGACAGTTCTTGAAACGAATCATTCTTGGAATATGATTCGTTCGAAGAAGGGCTCAGGGGATTTCGTAGTCGAGCAGTCTCGGCTACAGCTTTCTTACTTGTTTTTTAACTATAACTATTAACTATAGCAGTTGATGATCGTTCGGTTGGGTAGCTAATGTGAGCTTGCATACGCACACACATACATATGTGTACATCTGTGATATTATCACAATCGTCGAGTATCAGTTGTATAGGCATTTGAATGAATGATCTGCATTTGCATGATTCGTGCATGGGTCTCGAATATTGGGCATGTGTCTACCTCAACTTTGAATTAAGTAATCGATTTTGGTTTCAAATTGCAGGAGAAGTCAATTATTTGTATTACCTGTTGATCAGTTATCATTTGTTCTTTAATATTTCAATCAGGTACTGATTTGACCCTATAGGTAATGGGACAAATGGGACATGTTGTTCAAATGCTTGCGCAAATTCAGGTCACATATAGCCCTTTTAAAGAAATGCCTAGATATACAGGTTAAATTGGCCCTTTTATGCAAAAAATATGCATCCGTTATGTAGACATTGATCGGCGCAGCAGCTTGTAACGAGCCTTCGGTTATACCCGAGTCTAAGCCGGGCCAGTTTCAGCCGACTGTGAGTTCGTTTCAACAAATTTATTTGTTGAAGCCCTTGCGATATTGGAATAATAACACGTAAATGAGTTTCTGTTTGAACTTCGTATATTCTCGTTATAATTATATCGGTATTTCGTATCACAATGCACTTCTATACTCGTCGAGCGTTATGTTTGTTCACGCACTCCGGCTGGGCAAGCAATTATGGCTCAGTAGCACCAGGATTCGCCCAAGCGCTCCAGCTCACGCCAGGATTTGCACTGTCTACTCCGGCGGTTCGCTCGGCTGTACAGGCTACTCCTACTACTGGACTCGCTCTTGGCACACCTAGGTTCTTATGCGCACAATTTCTACCTATTCGCACGGCTGCGTGAACCTACACAAGTTTTGTGACGAGACTTCTGGGTCCTTATAGGTGTCTGCAGTATCCCCCCAGGATACTTTGGATGCTCCCACGATGTCCTGTCTACTTCGAGTCCTGGATATCGGTGTCCTGCGTCGATATCGTAGTCCTTCGATGTCTTCACTCGCGTTGACTTGTACTTGCACTTCACTTGAATCTCACTCTCGATCTTCACTCTTGATTCTTGATTACTTTTCTGATTGCCTCTATGACACCGCCGGTGCCCTTTTATAGGGCAGCCGCAGGCTCTGTTCGGCTCTGGAGCGGGGACTGCCTGCCGCTCGTGCCCATCTAACGGCACAATCGCGTGATCTGGGTGACGCCAGCAGGCCGCCAAATGTCGCGGCAGCTTCGCGTTGGCCGAAGTACCGCTGTTGCTATGCAAAAAGACAGCGTCCGTCACTTGGAGCGGTACCTCGGCTAACGGTGCTCTATGACCTGCGGTCGAGCGACGCGAGCCAATTGCTGACACTATAGGAGCGAGAGAGACAGACTATAGTCCGCTCTCTGACCCTTCCAGTCGCGAGGGTTGCTCTTATAGTGTTCGCGTCGCTGTGTGGAGCAATATATGCATGCACGTATGTGCATATAAACACACAGCAAATACATGTGTTTATATACACTGCATACGTGCATACCTATATTGCTCCTCACAATTGAAGTGATGCTTGTTAATCGAAGAACGTCTATTTGTTGGGTATATTTTTAATGATATTTAATAATATAAAATTTTTCGAATTTCAACTAATATAAGCGCCATCTATTATTATTTTTTTTGGCAATGCATATACACATATGTATATATACATGTACATATGTACATTT
Source organism: Drosophila antonietae (assembly GCA_030914385.1). NCBI lineage: Eukaryota > Metazoa > Arthropoda > Insecta > Diptera > Drosophilidae > Drosophila > Drosophila antonietae. The sequence continues at coordinate 32,125,168 of JAUESO010000609.1, read as the reverse complement.
TGAACGTTACACGCATACATTCTTATCTATACTTTCTGATTTATTCATATGGGTAATTCTCCAGAAAAGTCAACTTTTTGTCACGTTCGACACTTTGGTTTGTTGTAATCATCTTGAAAACGGATTTATTTTAATACTAATCAAGAGCAATATATTGAACTATTTGTCAAAATTAAGAAGTGTTTTGCCATTTTCAGCACTAATATTGATGCATTTTTAAGATAATTACAAAAAACCAAACCACAGTACAGATTATTATTATATTTTATTAAAATTGGGTTCAGGGTATTATCTAGTCGAGCACTCTCGACTAGAGTTTTCTTACTTGTTTTTAGTTGCTTATACTTGCAACTTTGATTCTTTAAATTCTCTAGTTCTATACGAAAGTTGTTTGCAGCCGCGCAACATCTATCCTATCTTTTCGCCTATAATTAACTTTGCCTAAACAAATATCACGGATTCGGCATTAAATTAATAAATAATAAGCTAAATTAAATCGTATTGGCTTTTTGTTGGGGATTTTTCTCTTTTGATATATAAATCAAAACGCAGTTTTTGTAAATGTAGGTGCACAAAAGTTTATTCAATCAAAAATCAGAAATTATAAGTAGCAAGTACACAACGCGACGTTTTCAACTTAACTGAGCCGACACTTTCATAACTGATCTTGCAGAACAAAAATGATACAATGATACAAGACTCGATGTACAGCATGCTTTTATACTTCCTTCTCTTACGTCTAGAATGTTGTAGATGTCTTCTTCCTATGCTACTTCTCTTACATATAGAATGTTCTGGATGTCTCTTTTCGTATGCTTGCTTTTCTGTATGTATGTATGTATGTTATGTATGTACACAATCCCGAACATTCGTTTCTTATTCTATTGGAAATGCTTGAACAGCCAACGACTGATTTTACAGTTACTTCAAATGCTTATTTCTACAAAGATGATAATGATGATGAGTTTTGTTCGAGATCATTCTTCAATACCCTCCCTAAAACTCAACATCTCTATAAAATTTCATTCATTACTCTTAATTCCTAATTTCTCTCGCTGCTCTCCTTTGACATTTTCTATCATTCATATATGCTGCTATGGCTTCAAGCACGACATCCCCTTCTCTCCTTCCTCGGCTTTGTTCGTTAATTTTAAGCGACTGTCTCCTTCCCTTCTGCCCTTCTTCTTTGATTTCGTCTATCTTCGGTGCTACTACACGTCTGCCAAATCTACCCCTGCTTTCGTTAGCTCCTCTTCTTTGCTCTTCAAATCTTTTGCGGCGCCTTCTATTATGCTTTCCACTGCTTGCCTTTGAGACTTCTTCCTCCTCCTCACTGATACGGCTATCATCACTGCTATTGCTACTGCTGCTTTTTCTGATTCTGCAGTTTCGTCAGTTTCCATTTCCTCCGCCTCCCTTTCGGCGTCTCTTCATCACTTTTTCTGTCTTGGGAGTGTCCGGCTTTTCATCTACTTCCATTTTGCTTTCGGCATCAGCTTTCGTCTCCTCTGTTGGCTTATCCACTTCTTGTGTGTTGTCTTCTTTTGCCTTTTCTGATTTATCCTCAGCTTTCCCAGCAGCTTCGACCTTCTCAGCTTCTAAGGTGCTGCAACTGACCTCCAGATGTTTGTTGGTGTCATCTGCTGCCACGGAGGATTTTTCCTCGTCCTCCAAGCTACCTGCTTTGCCTTCTGCACCCGATTGTGGTTTCGCTTTCTCCACATCGCTCATTGTATTCCAGTTGGCTTCATTGTTCAATATAAGATACTTGGCAGCCAGCAGTTTATCCAGATCCTCGTTGCTATCATCGCTATCGTCGCCCTTTTACTCTTCTTTTTCTTTTTGTTGCATTTCGTTGCCTGTTTCTGCTCCGTCTTGACTATGCGATGAATTTCTTTGAGTTTCACTAGACTCTCTAGTAGCTTATGTCGCGATTCCAGCGGATCTTCCATTGTCTTACGCTTTGTGTTCACCTGCTCTATGGATTGTTTTTGCTTTTCCCATTCATTCCATACGCCTTTCATGGAGCGACGCTCAGACTCCAGTTCCTGTAGTAAATCCGAGATGCGTTGATTCTTTGCCTGTAGCTCACTCCGGCACTTGTACACTATTTGCTTCTGCTTTTCATCTTGTTCAACCAACAGCCGCTGCATTTCCTCGTGGTCATCCAGTATTGCCTGCTTTAACAATTCAACTTCCATTTGGCATTGCTGCAGATCGCGACATTTTAACTGATACTCGCACTGCAGTTCCTCACGATCCCGCTTCTCATTGATCTCCCTGCGCAGATCATCCAACTTGCGTTGCTCTTCTTGTTTCACTTGTACCGTTTTCCAAATGCGCTCCTTTGCATGCACAGCCGACTCACAAATTGCAATCACATCTTGACCTTTACGCCTCACCTCGATCTCGCTCAGATGCTGATTCTTGCTCATCTGCAACTGGTTACGAGTCTCATTCAGCATCGTCTTGATCTCCATGGATTCATGATACAGCGCGGAGAACTACAATTGCAAGCACTTATACTCTGTCGTCTCCGCGATGACCGATGCACGTAGCTGGCAAATATCCATTTTAAGCTTCTCGACTTCCTTGAGAGTTTCACGATGCGTGGCATGCAGCTTATCAAGCTCCTGTGATCGATTGTTCGCCAATTCCCGATACACCACCAGGTCTTTCTGCAGCTCCTCCAGATGATGACTATTCACATTCATCGTTGCAATACTACCACCGCTACTGGGCGTCTTTGCAGTGAGCGCATACTGATTCTTCATCGTATGCGTATCCCATTATTTTTTCAAATTTAAATCTCCGCCACTAATGTTGAGATTTGCTTTTCCGTGCGCGTTGATAAGTTGAGCACCACCTACGCCTGTCTTCAGCGAATCCATTTCTTTATATGCAAAATAGCAGCCTCGACGCCTTGACATGTGATCAGAAGCTCCTGAGTCGATCACCCGCACCATCTTTTCTCTGCAGTCCTTGCTTGCAATCAATCCATTCCTTGAGAATTCGCCTGATTCTTCTTGATTATTTTCAGCACTTCTCCTTTCGTTACAGTTGTTGCTCTTGTGGCCTTTCTTCTTGCATATATAACACCTGTAGCAGTCTTTCTTTAGATGTCCAATCATACCACAATTATAACACTTCATAGTTTGCTTCTTATTTTCAAATTCACTTTTATTTTTCCTGTTGCTTGCAATTAACGCTGTTGACTCTTCGGATACCATTTCTTGTTCTTTTGACCTTAGTTCTTCTGTCATTAAACGAGTCGTCAAATTATTCAATGTTCTTTTACTGTCCTCGACCGAATCCCACGCACTATGAGAATAGTTAAACTTCTGAGGCAAAGACGATAGGATTCGCGACATTAACATTGTTTCAGGCACAGCACTTCCAAGATTTTTCATCTTGCTCCACAAAACTTTTAACTTTGAAATATTATAGTCCACACTTTTACTTTCAATCCATTTGAAATCAAAAAACTGTTTCTGAATAGCTGATAAATTTTCTTCTGATTTCATATCATACACTGAGTTTAATTTTACCCACATTTCTCTAGCTGTTTTGCAGCTCACAATCAATTCCATCGGTCTTCTCTCGATAGAATGAATTATTATTTTTCTTGCAGTCTTATCAGCCTTTAAAAATCTTTTCGAGTCTCTTTCGTACGTTGCAGACTCCTCTGTCGGACACGTCAAAACACCTTCGCACACGGCAAGAACATCGTCGTCTTCTTCTAATAATGTGCAAATCATGAAACACCACAAATGCCAATTGTCTTTGTCGCGTAACCGTTCTATTTTCATATTTACCGGCTCCATTTTTACTGTCTTTATTTTATTACTTATTTGCCACTAATTCACTTTTGTACTTGCACTCGATTTCACACTACATTACACATTTAGCACCGTCTGGGCCCATAACCTGTTGAGGATTTTTCTCTTTTGATATATAAATCAAAACGCAGTTTTTGTAAATGTAGGTGCACAAAAGTTTCTTCAATAAAAAATCAAAAATTATAAGTAGCAAGTACACAACGCGACGTTTTCAACTTAACTGAGCCGACACTTTCATAACTGATCTTGCACAACAAAAATGATACAATGATACAAGACTCGATGTACAGCATGCTTTTATACTTCCTTCTCTTACGTCTAGAATGTTGTAGATGTCTTCTTCCTATGCTACTTCTCTTACATATAGAATGTTCTGGATGTCTCTTTTCGTATGCTTGCTTTTCTGTATGTATGTATGTACACAATCCCGAACATTCGTTTCTTATTCTATTGGAAATGCTTGAACAGCCAACGACTGATTTTACAGTTACTTCAAATGCTTATTTCTACAAAGATGAAAATGATGATGAGTTCTGTTCGAGATCATTCTTCAACACTTTTATTTTTGCCTTCGTAAATGATTGGAGACAGAGTTGCTGAAAAAGCTCGACAGCTTCCAACATTTTGGTGACCCCGACACTACACTTCGTGATGTTCGTTTTAGTGCGCTAGCAGTTAATAATCTATTTCGTCGTCAGTCAACAGTGAAATTTATAAACATTTGTGCAAAATAGTGCATTCAAATTAACAATAAATTTCATCGTAACACAACAGTGTAAAGCATTAACATTTGTGCACAAATCATTTTGTTCAAAGTGCATACATCAGTGTGTGCGTGCATTATCTTTGGCTTTCTCATTCTCTTTTAATCGTTTGCTTCGTTCGTCGCTGCTGGTGCCTTTTGTGCAGCGTCTGCATAGAAGGCCGGTAATCCGAAAATAGCTGTGTAGGTCACACACATACAAACATACACACACAGTGAGCTTGCATATAAAAGGTGCAGCTAAATTGGAAGTGCATTAGTGAGTCTATTAGCTTGTGCATTAACTTTGAAATTGAAAGTGTTTTTTTTTTATTGAGCATAACTTAAGTGAATTTGTGATGTATTAAAATGAATAACTCAGAATCTAATACTGATCAAGTGCCTGCATCTCAGTCACTTATTTAAGACTTAAAACGAAAGCTCTTTTCGACAGACTTGAAAGGTTATATGCCGAATTAGACGTGGATAAACTAAGTCATATCGTCTCGATCACCAAATTAGAGTCAAATTTTGAAGCGGTTCACACTAGCTTAGAGGAATCAGATTTTGAATCCATATCTAGTGATTTACCTGATTTGAATCAACTCTACTAAAGTTTAAGGCCTTGCTTCAGCGTGAACTGGGAAGTCGGCCGAATCCACAGCTTTCTTCAACGCTCAATACAAGTTTTACAAATGCTCATCCAATGCTCGTTATGTCTAATCGATCGCGTTTGCCGCAGCTGGAGCTGCCGAAATTTAGTGGAATCTACACTGAGTGGGAAAACTTTTACTCTATGTTCAAAACGATCATAGATACTGATCCTGATCTCAATCCTGCTTAAGTGGTTCTGCTTTGGATTCCATCAGCTCATTGGAAATCAACAAGGCTAACTATATCGTCGCTCTGGATATTCTTCAACGTCGTTTTGATAATAAACGTTTTATCTTACAGGCACACATCAGAGCGATATTTGGGCTTGAGAAGGCTGATGCATCTGTAGGTAGGCTGAGGCAATTAACAGATAAAGTGACATCTCACATTCGTGCTATGGATTCTTTAGCATCGAGGGAAGAAGTTGCTGATATTATCATCGTGCAAACAGTGCTGCAGAAATTGGACAAGTCCACTCAGGTCAAATGGGAGGAAGGCTCGTCTGCTAATGAGTTACCATCGTAGGCCAAATTGTCAACTTTCTTGCAAGGACGATGTGTAATGCTTGAAAATGTGGATCAAGTTTTGCAAGATGGTCAGAAAGAAAAAAGTTAAGAAAATCATTTGTTGCTTCCAAAATTCCTAGTTGTTGTGTATTTTGCGAAGACACAAGTCACATGATATTTCAATGTAAGCGCCTTGAGAAATTGTCGCCAATTGCAAGACATAAGGAGGCCAAGAGACTCGCACTTTGCCTCAATTGTCTGAGAAAAGGACATCAGTTAAAGGATTGTAAATCTAGCTCCTGTCGTACTTGCCAATCGAAGCACCATACTCTATTGCATTACAATCAGTCTTCGATAGCCACAACCAACGCTGTGTTGAAACCTGATCAAGAAGCACATACAATACACCCCACTGCCATGGTTGCAATGTCACCTGCTCTGCCTCAAACCCACATATCACCTAGTTCGTCTGATGTTATGTCGACCTGGAACATTCGTTCCGTGTCGTGTACTCTTGGATTCAGGATCTAAACTTCACTTCGTCACCAGTCGTTTTGCAAATCAGCTTCAGCTTCGAAAAATCAAATCGCTCACTGCAGTTTCTGGCATTGGAGATGCCAGCTTCTCAACTGAAGGATACTCAGTCGATTTAAAATCGCGTTTTAAAATCGCGGATTTCAGATTATTCCACTACCATCACTGCAATCGTTGCCCAGATGATTACTGACAATCAGCCTGGGATGTCAATGTCTTCTAACAGTTGGAATATACCCTCAAACATACAGCTAGCTGATCCCTTATTCCATAAATCACAACGGATTGATCTTCTCATCGGAGCTGGTCTCTTCTTCGAGCTGTTGTGTGTTGGGCAAATTCTGTTGGCACCTGGCTTACCAATTTTGCAGAAAACTCAACTCGGCTGGATCGTGTCAGATGGCGGACACTCGGCCCCCAAACTCTCATCGTTCATCGCAACCCAAAGAGCTTCGGATGACACTAATCACAGCACTCGGCTTGATGAGTTAGTTCGTCAATTTTGGGAAGTGGAGCACGTCTTCGAGCCTATCGCCAAGGTAAAAACCGAGGAGCTCCATTGTCAGCAGCATTTCATCACAAACCATCGTCGATTGTCTTGAGGGGAATATTCAGTTTGCTTGCCAAAAAAGCTAGGCGTCGAATCTTTGGGCGACTCCTATTTGCAGGTCAAGCGACAAATATTTCTTACCCCATCATTCCGTATACGAAGAAAAGAATTCGACAACAAAGCTGAGAGTTGTCTTTGACGGCTCAGCCGTCTCATTAAACGATTTGCTAATGTCAGGACCGACTATTCAAGCTACATTTTTTCACACGCTCGTTCGTTTTCGCACATTTTCCATTGCACTTACAGGAGATATTGGTAAAATGTATAGCTGTTAGAGAGTCGAAATGAAAACAATCCACATTTACCGAATTCAAAAATTGAACTGTTTATTCCTTAAAATCCTAGTGCTTATATACCTTAAAAATACTTCCAGGCACTGGAAGGCTATAATTAATTCCATGCACACAAGTGCACAGATGTTTGTCAAGTGTCCCTTTTCGATCGCTAAGCCGTTCTCACGTCTCGCGTTACATTTTTATTACTTGCTGCATTGGTCGCTGCAGCTAAGGCATGACATGTTTATTACTTGGCTTCAGATAACGCGCAGGTTATCGACTATTGCCTATTTTTTAATATGTTTATATAAGTTGCATGTTCATGCTTGAACATACTGCCAGGGGCCTAAAATTTGTGGCTGGGAATTTTTAATTTTTTATTTGGTAACGCGCAGGTTATCCGTAATTTTATATTTATTTGTGTCGCATGTTCATGTTTGAAGATACTGCCAGGGGGCCCAAAATTTGTGTGCGCTCAGAACTGCCCGCCTGATGATTGTCCACTCGCCTCTGAAGCGGCTTCTGTGTGGTTGATGAGAGTCCTGTCATCTTCCCGAAGGTTCCTATCATCGTTGTCTTTCTTCATGGGTACCCTCCATTGCTACAAATTCTCATTTCTGAATTTGAGCAATTTTTTTTTTTTAAGCTGTCCTCTTTGGACTTTAGTTGCTCTATTTGGACTTAAAGTTGTCCGTTTCTTTTTTATACTTTGTTCCGGAAGGGGAAAAGGTATATTGGGTTTGTGCAATGTCCGTCTTGCTGTCCGTCCGTCTGTCCGTCTGTCCGTATGAACGCAATATTTTTCGGCGCTATTAGAGCTAGAGACTTGAAATTTTAAACATATACTCATATATGTCCCCGAATTATAAAGTGTTAAAATTTTCCCGATCCGCCCACTAGGGGCGTGGCAAATCGGAAAACTCTTCCGCCCATAGTCAAGTTATCATACTAGATGATGAGCTAGAGAGTTGCAATTTGAAATGTATACTCGGGGTGACAACCCAAGTTCAAAAAGCTATGGCGGATATATCTTCGCCCATTGGGGGCGTGGCAAATCGGGAAATACGTATCTTCTACACCGTTAAAGCTAGAACGCTGAAATTTTGCATGTGAGTTAATGTTATGATTCTAAGAAGGTCGATTAAAAAGTTATATGTCTACGCCCATTGGGGGCGTGGCAAATCGGACCTGAATATATAGTGATTTTTCAAATTGTGCTATAAGTTGAATACTATTGACACGAGAGACTTGAAATTTTGCATGTACACTCGGGTTGACAACCCAAGACCAATAAGCTATGGTAGATATATCTACGCCCACAGGGGGCGTGGCAAACCGCAAAAGTTTATATATCCTACAGTTTTAGAGCTAGAAGCTTGAAAATTAGATGGTTGAGTTACTAATGTAACCCTCTATCGATGCCCCAAAAATAATTTTTCAGCCTCTTTGGGGGCGTGGCATATCGAAAAATACCCTGTCATTTTCGCATTTTTGGAATGTAAGCAACCAAATTTTGCAGGCATGTTAGCCTCGGCTCTTTCTAAAAACTGGCAAAAATTATGCGTCTACGCCCACTGGGGGCGTGGCAAATCGGCAAAGAAGTTTGTTGTGGCCAACTGCATAATTCATGCATATAATAGCTTAGTAGCAATTGCTATGATGGCAGAAAGCATTTTAACATAAATATAATAATATTAATGAATTTAAAAAATAAAATTTGAAAGTTTTTGATTAATAAATAAAAAGTTTCCAGCGGGATTCGAACCTAGGTCTTTTGAAAACAACATGTAATCGTTAGCTAAACCTAAATAAATTCACAAGTCAGCTGATCATCATATTCTGGCATGCAAACTTTTGTATGTATACATAGAAAATTGTGTATACTCGTATAGTGTGTACATGTGTAAATCTGTATGTACGTGTAGGGAAAACGTTTGTTGCTTGCCATGTACTTTTGCTAATTGCCGAAATATTTCGTTAATTAAATGTTTATTAAATAAATAAGATGCACCTATGGGAACAAAGTATATCGCTGTTAGTTGCGCCTAACTGCAACGTTCTTACTTGTTATTTTTGGGAATACGGATTTACTGGCAAAATAGCACAAATCTGCTTTGATTTGTGCCACATGTTCACGCTTGAACATACTGCCATGGGGCCCAGAATTTGTGCGCGCTCTCCTGATGATGGTCCAGTCATCTCTGAAGCGGCTTCTGCGTAGTTGATGAGAGTCGTCGTCTTCCCGAAGGCTCCTGTCATCTTAGCCATCCTTCAACCTATTGGTTTGGGGATGAAGGCCCTCTATTGCTACAAATTCTCTTTTGTGAATTTGAGCAATTTTAGTTCGTTCCCCTTATTTGGGGATACGTTTCCACTGGCGATACAATTCTCTTTTAGGAATTGATCGTCCGCCCCCCTTCTTTGGAGATGCGGTTCTACCAGATTTTACAAATTCTCTTATGGAATTTGTTTTTCCGTTCCTCTTTTTTGGGAATACGGATTTAACCAGCACTACAAATTCTCTTGTTTGAATTTGAGCAATACATTTATATATTATCTGCCTCTTACCTCTGGTGGGAGAGAACAGAAATATATTAAATGTTTTATCTTAAGCTGAGGTTTTTATAAAAACTCACAGCATTAAGACGCTGGTACCTTCTCTGTGTCTCTTACCACTGGTGGGGGAAAACAACAGAGAAGGCTCGAAGGACCAAAATGTTATTTGGCCCTACCTCTGAACTCTTTGAGTCCAACAATGGAACCCTGAACTCTTTGAGTTCAGATTGAACTCTGGTCCCTTTGGATTCCAAAATTGAACTCTTCTCTTTGTGAGATCAAAAATTGAACTGTTTATTCCTTAAAATCCTAGTGCTTATATACCTTAAAAATACTTCCAGGCACTGGAAGGCTATAATTAATTCCATGCACACAAGTGCACAGATGTTTGTCAAGTGTCCCTTTTCGATCGCTAAGCCGTTCTCACGTCTCGCGTTACATTTTTATTACTTGATCCATTGGTCGCTGCAGCTAAGGTATGACATGTTTATTACTTGGCTTCAGATAACGCGCAGGTTATCGACCATTGCCTTGTAATAATTTAAAAAATTGTTCACGAGCCTCAGCTCTGTCTTGTGGTCAAATTATTAATGTTTCTTTATTTTGAAGAATATATCGTCTTAGGCTAAGTACAATATTTGTATGTAAGAAGTTCTGCCGCTGAGCGCAGCGACAGAGCGGGAGAGCGTAGTATGTTTATATATGTACATATATGCATAGGGCATATACATACGGCAAATACTTTAGGCATGCGGCAAAATGCAGACGCGGCATATCTCGCGCTGCCGGTCAGTCACATATAAGTGGCTGATCGTATTTCAATTATTATGCTCGATATGTATATTTATGCATAGCGACAAAGTTTCACTATGGGCGCATGTAGTATACACTATCATGCACTGAGCATATGACGCATTTATATGTAGAATACTCTACATTGCGTCCGGTATTATTATTATATTATTAAACATACTACACCTCCCCTTTTTAAAGAAATGACGTAATATGTGTAGTCATTTTATTTTAGTGTTGATTTTAAAGAAATTAATATTAATTGTTGTTTCTTATTGTAAACTAACTTATTTTTTTTTTTTTTATATATGTGTTATTTTCTAACAAGTAAGAACGTTGCAGTTAGGCGCAACTAACAGCGATATACTTTGTTCCCATAGGTGCATCTTATTTATTTAATAAACATTTAATTAACGAAATATTTCGGCAATTAGCAAACGTACATGGCAAGCAACAAACGTTTTCCCTACACATACATACAGATTTACACATGTACACACTATACGAGTATACACAATTTTCTATGTATACATACATGCCAGAATATTCTAAGAATTGTGACTGAATTGGGAATTTTTCGATCGTTACTTTAGTTTTGTCAGAGACGCTCTAGCAATGCCTTATTTGGTTTTAGTTAACATGGATCATATTAGGTCAGTGGCGCTGATGGTAAGCGCTATGCAAGCTATACTTGGGTGCGTGGGTTAGAATCCCGCAAAAAACTTTTTTTTTTTTTTCAAAAATTATTATTTTTTAATTTTTTTTATATTTGTATATTTATTATAAAATGCTTGCTGCCAATTGATAATCATTTATAAACATACGCATATGAATTGTGCATTTAAGCAAAAACTAAAACAACTTTTCCGATTTGCCACGCTGCTTGCTTGGCAAGCAGTTTTTCTATGCATGCATATACAATGTATGTATGTATGTACACAGATGTTTGTATTTGTGTATACACATCCAAGAGTGTATACATATTGCAAGAATTGCGATTGTATTGTTTTGTGTCGTCACAAGCTGCTGATCAGCTGATCAGCTGACCAGCTGTGAATTTATTTAGGTTTAGCTAACGATTACATGTTGTTTTCAAAAGACCCAGGTTCGAATCCCGCTGGAAACTTTTTATTTATTAATCAAAAACTTATGAATTTTATTTTTTAAATTCAATAATATTATTATATTTATGTTAAAATGCTTTCTGCCATCATAGCAATTTCTACTAAGCTATTATATGCATGAATTATGCAGTTGGCCACAACAAACTTCTTTGCCGATTTGCCACGCCCCCAGTGGGCGTAGACGCATAATTTTTGCCAGTTTTTAGAAAGAGCCGAGGCTAACATGCCTGCAAAATTTGGTTGCTTACATTCCAAAAATGCGAAAATTACAGGGTATTTTTCGATATGCCACGCCCCCAAAGAGGCTAAAAAATTATTTTTGGGGCATCGATAGAGGAGAACATAAGTAACTCAACCATCCAATTTTCAAGCTTCTAGCTCTAAAACTGTAGGATATATTGCGGTTTGCCACGCCCCCTGTGGGCGTAGATATATCTACCATAGCTTATTAGTCTTGGGTTGTCAACCCGAGTATACATGCAAAATTTCAAGTCTCTAGTGTCAATAGTGTTCAAAATATAGCACAATTTGAAAAATCACTATATATTCAGGTCCGATTTGCCACGCCCCCAATGGGCGTAGACATATAACTTTTTAATCGACCTTCTTAGAATCATAACATTAACTCACATGCAAAATTTCAGCGTTCTAGCTTTAACGGTGTAGAAGATACGTATTTCCCGATTTGCCACGCCCCCAATGGGCGTAGATATATCCGCCATAGCTTTTTGAACTTGGGTTGTCACCCCGAGTATACATTTCAAATTGCAACTCTCTAGCTCATCATCTAGTATGATAACTTGACTATGGGCGGAAGAGTTTTCCGAGTTGCCACGCCCCTACTGGGCGGATCGGGAAAATTTTAACACTTTATAATTCGGGGACATATATGAGTATATGTTTAAAATTTCAAGTCTCTAGCTCTAATAGCGCCGAAAAATATTGCGTTCATACGGACAGACGGACGGACAGCAAGACGGACATTGCACAAACCCAATATACCTTTTCCCCTTCGGGAACAAAGTATAAATATATATTATTTTTGTTTATTTATTTATTTGTATGACAAGAAAAAAGTTTTGTTTTTACTTGAAAAGGTTGATCAGTCCTATTTCATGCATTCTTTCAGATATGCAATTCTTTTAAGCTATCTTTATGTACTTTTTGTTTTTCAATCGAACATTTGTGCTCATTGATAAATTGTATGTTATTATTTAATTTAATTTTTTTTTTCTTAACCTTCTTGGTTGATTAAAAATAGTTTTTCTTATCTGTTAAAGCTTATGAACTTATTTGGTAATTTTCCAAAATACGAGTTCATATGGACAATATTGTTGTGTTGATACATTACGTGAAATATTGTATCCAAACGTTACAATCAGTGTTAGAGAGTCGAAATGAAACACTCCACATTTACCGAATTCAAAAATTGAACTGTTTATTCCTTAAAATCCTAGTGCTTATATACCTTAAAAATACTTCCAGGCATTGGAAGGCTACAATTAATTCCATGCACACAAGTGCACAGATTTTTGTTTGTCAAGTGTCCCTTTTCAATCGCTAAGCCGTTCTCACGTCTCGCGTTACATTTTTATTACTTGCTGCGTTGGTCGCTGCAGCTAAGGCATGACATGTTTATTACTTGGCTTCAGATAACGCGCAGGTTATCGACTATTGCTATCGACTATGTTCATGCTTGAACATACTGCCAGGGGCCTAAGATTTGTGGCTGAGAAACTTTAATTTTATGTTTGGTAACGCGCAGGTTATCCGTAATGTTTATTCTTATACATATGTAATGTTTTTATTTATCGTGTTCATGTTTGAACATTCTGCCCGGGGGCTTAATTTCTATGTTTTTGATAACGCGCAGGTTATCAGATATTTTGTAAATTTAGATTCTAAATTATATAGGACCAGGAAATGCTATAGCTTTTAATCGTCTCTTTACATTACATTTTCTTATGGCATATATAACTAATATTATTACAATTATATTGCTTAATATCATGGATGTGTGTCCTGATATATGATGAAAATGGAGCCCGTTTAACTCTAAGTGATTTTCCTTCATATGCTGTATTGCTTTTTGTAAATGTTCTATTTCCTTTGTGTGGTTAATTTTTGCTAGCTCTAATGGGCTCCACACTATTCTAGGGATATCAATAATTTTTCCTACGTATGAGGTTGCAACTTCTTCGTGCCTTTCTGAATGTAAGTTATTATTATGAGACACTATGGTTTTATCTCCTGATCGAGCGGTGCAATCTGATTTCATAGTTCTGGTAACTCTATGAGTTCTTGTTGTGCTCCCTTACATCGTACGCTTAGCCTCTCATTTATGGGGACTTTAAATATCCACTTGTTTTTACCTTCTAGTTCAACCCAATATGTTTTTGAATGGACTACCGTTTTATAAACACAGTTAGATGGTCTGTTTGGTTTAAAAGGTGAAATTTCGCAACTGTTATCATTGGCATTATCCCAAGGCCTTCAGCCATTAGGTGATACGAATCTATTTCGAAATTGTAAACTAAGTATTCTGTTCTTTGATGTACTATTATCATTTGGTCGTCATTGAGGACTGGTATCGGAACAACTTTATATAGGTGAGATGGATATCTGCTAAAAAGCGGGATTTTCGCACTGACTATTATCTTGTTGTCTATAAAGGTTGCCTTTGTTGTTAGTAGCTGATAGATATCTTTTAATTCTGTACCAGTCCTTTTACCTGGTTGGACTAAATTCTAGGACAAGCTTTCTTTTATTTTGGTTATCTCTTCCCCAAATTGGTAAGGTTTCAAAATAGCTGGACTTAATCTACTGTGATTAATATCAATTAGCATATTTATTATCCCTGTTTGAATCTTGTCACATTCTTCAATCAAGGAATTTAGTTGATTAGTTATCATGAAGAAATTAATTGATTGTTTGTACACATAATACGATTCTTTTAGTATTTCTGTCATGTTGTCTATGCGTATATTCATGTCCTTAAAGTGGGTATTAATGTCCTCAACGGACCTTTTGAGTATATTTGCTGTGGAATCTATTATTGATGTTTGTTTCTCACTCAATTTGTTTATGTTATGTTAGTTCTCTAATAAATTGAACATGTTTTCTTCCATTTGTTCTCTATCGTCAGCATCCATTATTCCAAATAATAAGTGATGTAATGAGCCCATGAACTCGAAAGGTGCGCGTTTGGGTCTTGGGTTATCTTTTAGTATGAATAGTTTGTTATTTTCATTTAATTCTGCTATTCGTCTTTTTGTATTGTTGAGGATAATGTTACATTGGTCTTCGAAACTATATAATTTTGTACACATTACTCTCATTTTCCCTTCGAATTCGCTTCCTTTCTTTAGCATTTCAAAATATGACTCTAGATTGTAGAAGATAACTAGATCCCATGATGAGGTTACTATTTCTACTTCACCCATTGGGTCTAAGTAAATTGCCGAATTATTTCCTAGTTTCGAAATCGTTATCTTGTCGTTTTTACTTATTTTTGCACTTAACATTTGGCAGAGTAATGCTAACATTAGCATAGCCATCAATACGCTTAGTCTTGATCCTCCCCTCTCCCTGCTAGTTTGTTTCGTGCCTTTTTTGTCTGAGTCTTCATTTTTTAATTTACACTGTGGGCATATTTTGTTGATAGGTGTAACTGACCCTTCTTGTGATTTAATTTTTACGACTTTAGCTTTATTATCTTGGCCTTTGTGAACTTCTTTTATTATTCGTAGTGGCCGTCTAACTGGATGACAATTTTCATCCTTCATTTGCTTTATTTGCCCTTCTTTTGATTTGGGCATCTCTTTCTTTTTGCTTCTTTTTGTTTCTTTTGTTGATTTACCTTTAAATTTTGTACAACCTGATACTATCCATCCAAATTATTTATTTATACCCTGAACCCATTGAAAATGGGAATTCAGGGTATAATGGTTTTGTGAAAATGTATGTAACAGGCAGAAGGAGACGTCGCAGACCCCATAAAGTATATATATTCTTGATCAGCATAAAAAAATAAGTTGATCTAGCCCTGTCCGTCCGTCCGTCCGTCCGTCCGTCCGTCCGTCCGTCCGTATGAACGTCGAGATTTCGGAAACTACAAAAGCTAGAGAGCTGAAATTTCACATGAACACTCGTATGTTACCTACGCAATACGAGTTTATTTTGTTTTTTCGATAACTCGTCCCATTTCCAAATTATCGATAAAAAATCGAAAATTCGTTTACATTTTTTAGGTTTGGGTATAACTTCTACACCGTTTTAGCTAGAGACTTTAAATTTATTTGCTTAGATAGATATTATGGATACGCAGATTTTGTAGTTTTCAGATTTTGGATGCCACGCCTCCTTCGCCCCCAATTTGAAAAAAACGCATTTCAAATACTAGAGATTTGTAATTTAGCACATAGGTAGATTTAGATACTCTTGATTTACTCTGAAAATTTCATGAAGATCGTCCATTTAGAAATGGAGTTATTAGCGTCCAAAGTTCAGCCCAACCCACCCCCAAGCCACGGCAGCAACTGCACAATTAGCAGAGCGCGCGCTTATAAGTGCGTAAAGAAGAAGAGTATCACTTTTTGCAGGGTTCAGGGGATTTCGTAGTCGAGCAGTCTCGACTAGAGCCTTCTTACTTGTTTTACTATTCCATTTTTTAGTACATGTGCGTATAAGTCTGCGCCTATTATCATGTCTACTCGACCTGGCTTATAAAATTGGGGATCAGCTAAACTGTAACTGTGCCATTTAGCTATATCTATATTTACTTTATTTACTGGTAGGCCCTTCATTAATTTTGATAATATTATGGCCTCAACCTTGAGTTTCTCTTTTTTTGATTTTGTTGTTTTTATATCTAGCTTCACTTTGTATTTAGACCTACAAGTGTTTTCTGCTGATATTCCACTTATTTCTGTCTCATTTCTGATTCGGGGTAAATTCAACCACTGTGCGGCCTCCTCAGATATAATTGTTTTTTGAGACCCGCTATCTATCAATGCTCTTAATTCAATATAGTTCTCCTTGCTTGTTTGTACTTTAACTATTGCAGTGGCTATTAAGGCCTTTTCATTTGCCATTACTGTATTCACCCTGTCTTTATCTATATTTAAATGTAGCATTGTGTGATGATCTCTGTTGCAAAAGCCACAAGTTATGTTATTTTTACACCGATATGAGTTTGAGTGTTTTAAACACTTTAGACATAAGTATGTCTTTTTAGCAATGTCTAGCCTTTCACTCGGATTCATTGCTTTAAATTTTGTGCATTGCGTGACACTGTGGCCTACTGCTTTGCATATCGGACAATATTGCACATTGGTAGTGCTTCTGAAGACTTTCTTTTCTTCTTTTTTTGATGCGGACGTTGAGTAATACCTCTGTTCTAAAAAGTCCTTTACGTCAGTCAGCAGTTGTATGTCCTTTGTCTTTTTTATTTGGCTTTCATATAATTGAAGAGCCTCTTTACTAAATTTTCTTAGTATTAAATGTGCAAACATTTTGTCAACTTCACTTGAGAGTTGAGCATTATTTTTAATGATGTGTATTGAATCATTGATTGTGTGTATGAAGTTGTTGATACTTTTGGATGAGTCAATATCTAAATTTGGGAATTCTAATATTCGGTTAAATTGTTCCGAAACAATTTTTCTTTTATTTTCGTATCTTTTGGTTAATAACCCCCAAGCTACGGTATAGTTATCTGTGGACCCTGTTAATAGGTGAGTAACCATGCTCTTTGCTTCTCCTCGTAATGAGGTTTTTAAATAGTTAAATTTTATGGCAGAAGTTAGGTCCTGTCTTTGATCGATAAGGTCGTTAAATAGTTGAGCAAATGAGTCCCAATCTTTAGCATCGCCAAAGAATATTGGGACTTGCATTCTCGGTAGTCCAGGGAGATTATCTACCTTTTACCGCTACTCAAAATTCCTGTTTTTATATCTTTTATAGTTTTTACAGCTTTATCAAACTCCTTATTGTTAAAATATGGGTGGTCTATTACCCCCACTTTTAACAATATTGAGTTATTATTTTCTAGCTCATTCTGTATCCTACCTAGCTCTTCTAATATGTCGCTAGGTGGCCTTATCTCATCTGATGAGTCTAGCTTCATCAATCTGGACACTAAGTCCGATTGGTTTTTTAACAGTACTATGATTTTCTCTGACAGCATTTTCTTTTCTTATTTGAACAATAAAGTAAATAAAATTACGACTTATCTTAGCTCCAGTCTTCTCCGAAGGGTGGCTCTGCGTGATCGATTTGAATCCCACTGTCTCCTGAATAGCTCCTGCGTGATTGGAATCCCGATGTCTTCTGAATAGCTCCTGCGTGATTGGAATCCCGCTGTCTTCTGAATCGCTCCTGCGTGATCGATTGGTGCTGTTGTTGTTTGTTTGTTTTTTTTTTTTTTTGTCCGCTTTTTGTTTTTTTTTTTTGCGGTTTTTGTTGTCCTTTTTGGACTTCTTGACTTTGTCTCTTTGGACTTATGAAAGTTGTCCGTTCCCTTTTTATTTTTGGGATACGGACTTATTCGCACTACAAATTTTGATTATTTTTGAGCACTCTTTTTTTTTTTATGTCCTATTTGGACTTATTGAAGTTGTCCGTTCCCTTATTTTTTGGGACACGGACTTAGTTGCACTGCAAATTTATCTTTATTTAAAACTTGAGCACTTTTTGTTTTTGATGTCCTATTTGGACTTTTTAATGTTGTCCGTTCCCTTTTATTTTTGAGATACGGACTTATTTGCACTACAAACTTTTCTTTTTCAAAATTTGAGCACTATTTTGTATATATACTCTGTCTCTTACCTCTGGTGGGGGAGAACAGAGCAATATAACAAAATTTTTGTTGTCATTTGCTGAGGTTTTGTAATACCACAGCACAAAGACGCTGGTTCCTTTCTCTGTGTCTCTTACCACTGCACACTGGGCAAAATTGCCAAAAAAGTGGCATAAAGTCTAATATTGCACATAGCGAACTGAAACTTGGCATATTTTATAAATATACCACTCTAAATATAAAAACAAAGTTTTAAGTCATTTGACCACGCCTCCAAAAATAGCCCATATAGGGCCACACTGCGTATACGTGATCACTATTGAACTATATGTAAAAAAGCTGAGCTGCAAATGCAAAGTACCGCAAGAGCCGCAAAAAGCCGCAAACGGGGTTGTTACTAACTTTTAGTACACACTTTCTACTTTATTTTGATGTATAGTATCTAACGCACAAACACGCAGAAGGTAAAGTTTTACTCCACACAAGATGAACACTTTGGATGGGTTTTCTATCATTATGAACAATACAAAACAGTAAACATATAGAACATAAAAAAAAAAAATGAACACAAAATGCTTTTTTTTATTCATTCTACATACCCAGGCCTTCAAAATACATTTTTCACAATATTTTATTTTTGCGATTTGTACATTTGCCAAGCAGTCAAAGTGAATAAAAATTTCCCACCAATTTTGTCACCAAAATCAGCTGACTAATCAGTTGACTTTGAAACTTGATTATAATGAAAGTATTACATTTTTAGCAAAAACATTGTTTGATTCTTCATCAACAACAAACAGAATTCATTTTTGGTTCCATAAAATTTTGGACTTTATGCCACTTATTTGGCAATTTTCCCAGTGTGCACTGGTGGGGGAAAACAACGGAGAACGCCGAAGGACCAAAATGTTAGAGAGTCGAAATGAAACACTCCACATTTACCGAATTCAAAAATTGAACTCTTCTCTTTGTGAGAACAAAAATTGAACTGTTTATTACTTAAAAACCTAGTGCTTATATACCTTAAAAATACTTCCAGGCACTGGAAGACTATAATTAATTCCATGCACACAAGTGCACAGATGTTTGTCAAGTGTCCCTTTTCGATCGCTAAGCCGTTCTCACGTCTCGCGTTACATTTTTATTACTTGCTGCGTTGGTCGCTGCAGCTAAGGGATGACATGTTTATTACATGGCTTCAGATAACGCGCAGGTTATCGACTATTGCCTATTTTTTAATATGTTTATATAAGTGGCATGTTCATGCTTGAACAATCAGTTTGTGCGCAGAAATGTATGAACGAACATATTCATTAAATTTTCTGCGACTTTTCTCTATTGTCCCTAAAGTCTGGTGATGGTGTGCAGTAGACTTTATATTGTCTATTTTCAAATATTTGCACAAGTCATTTATAACGGAATTTTACTTTGGCCAAAGTTTTATTTATGCCTGTATGACCTCCTTGAATATGATCATCATGGAATGTAAACAGTTTTGCTTCTTTTTATACCCTGAACCCATTGAAAATGGGAATTCAGGGTATAATGGTTTTGTGAAAATGTATGTAACAGGCAGAAGGAGACGTCGCAGACCCCATAAAGTATATATATTCTTGATCAGCATAAAAAAATAAGTTGATCTAGCCCTGTCCGTCTGTCCGTCCGTCCGTCCGTATGAACGTCGAGATTTCGGAAACTACAAAAGCTAGAGAGCTGAAATTTCACATGAACACTCGTATGTTACCTACGCAATACGAGTTTATTTTGTTTTTTCGATAACTCGTCCCATTTCCAAATCGATAAAAAATCGAAAATTCGTTTACATTTTTTAGGTTTTTTGGGTATAACTTCTACACCGTTTTAGCTAGAGACTTCAAATTTATTTGCTTAGATAGATATTATGGATACGCAGATTTTGTAGTTTTCAGATTTTGGATGCCACGCCTCCTTCGCCCCCAATTTGAAAAAAACGCATTTCAAATACTAGAGATTTGTAATTTAGCACATAGGTAGATTTAGATACTCTTGATCTACTCTGAAAATTTCATGAAGATCGTCCATTTAGAAATGGAGTTATTAGCGTCCAAAGTTCAGCCCAACCCACCCCCAAGCCACGGCAGCAACTGCGCAATTAGCAGAGCGCGCGCTTATAAGTGCGTAAAGAAGAAGAGTATCACTTTTTGCAGGGTTCAGGGGATTTCGTAGTCGAGCAGTCTCGACTAGAGCCTTCTTACTTGTTCTTCATCATCTTGGATGAGAGTCACCGGCTTGAGTAGCGCTACTCTTAATAATTTTATTATTAATTTATTACCCATTTTAAAAGTATCTATTGAGCTAATTCAAAGATCTTTTTGCACGGTGTCACTTTGAGTTGGTTAATTTAGATACACTGGCTTGCCAATCAAGCCTTTGGAAAAACTGACCTAAGTCGAGAATTCCATTGGAGTATAAACGGCCAACTTCAATTCTTACTAAAACTTTTTCATTTCATGTTTCATTAAACATGTAGAATCTGTTATTGCAAGGTCACTACTTTTCGTACCTCGTCATTTGGAATGACTTCGTATACGTTGGGCTTAGAAGCTTTTTCAAGACTTTGCCTTGGCAATAGTTCTTGTTTAGTCTGCGCAGAAATTATTTTGTCTACTTTGGTTACTGGTAGTGACTTTCAGTATTTTTCCATTCATGTCAATTAGGTCGAATATTGTTATACTTGACAGGGTGTATGCCAAGAAATTATCTTTACGAAATATCTAATAAGAATGCTTTTTCGCATTCCTCTGCCTATTCAAATGGAACATTCCTTTTACATAATCAGATTATGTGCCGGGAATATTCGGCGAAATTTTGTTTAAAGCGTCTATAATAATGCAAAATGTAATCAATCTCCTAGCACTGTCTGCGTCTGTAGGGACGGGATAATTAATGGTAATATTCCTTGATCTGTGCATTTGTGACTTAGGAATGTCACTTCATGCATAAAAGGTCCCAAAAGGTAATCGCGTGAGACGATATGAGCCATTGCTCGTTGAAAAGACATTCACATTTTTTTATTGGGAATTCAAGTGTTTTCTCAAATGGAAATTTTAAAATGTTGTACTTATCGATATTTAAACTGTATGTCCGTTTTTGTAATGATATTACAAAAAACATTTTTTTTTTTTTAATTTTATTTTTAATTTATTGTTTTTTGATTATTTTTCCCTATGCGATCAACGTAGTGATCTTCTGTCTAACATTTGTAGGGCTTTACGGGCCATACTCTAGACCGGGCAACGTAATTGTCGCTCAGTTTAACAAAGGGTTTTTTTTTTATAATCTTATTTATAATTAAAGTTAATTAATTTATCTATCTGTTTATAATTAATATATATCTATTTTATTTTTATTTGTTGTACGCTCTATGTAGCGTTGTCGGATTCACGTTGTGTGCTCTTTGTAGCACTGTCGGATCCTTTGGCACAGCTTGCTGCGCTGGCTGTTGGGGCGCCGGCCCTGGTCTTCTTTGTGCACGTGTAGTCACAGTGAGCGGCTGCTCATGTTATTACTGTTGTTGTTGTTGTCGCTTTTGCTTTGTGGTTGTTTCAAATGCTTGCGGATGGCGACAGCCTTCTTGATCATGTGGTACAGATCCTCGGGGATGTCGGGTTTAAGACCCGCCGATTTCATAATGCGGCAGATTTTGTTGCCATTCACAAAGCGAAGCTGGGTTACACAATGGGAATCACGAAGGATGATTCCGATCTTCGAAGGTGTCATGCCTTTCGTGCCGAGCTTCTTGATCTGCTCCTAAACATCTTCTGCGTTCAGCTTCAGCTATGATGGCACTGTATAACATTATTGTGTACGAGCTCCTTTCGTACAGTGGATCCATCCCTCGGGACCACGGGCACGGCAACTGAAGCGCATCGCGTAGCCGCTACCGTGCCCGAGGAAAAACCGTTGTTTCACTTTAGTTTTTGATTAATTTTTTTTTTTCACTCTACATGTTCGTGACACTTGTCACGGTCGCCATGTAATAATTTAAAAAATTGTTCACGAGCCTCAGCTCTGTCTTGTGGTCAAATTATTAATGTTTCTTTATTTTGAAGAATATATCGTCTTAGGCTAAGTACAATATTTGTATATAAGAAGTTCTGCCGCTGAGCGCAGCGACAGAGCGGGAGAGCGTAGTATGCTTATATATGTATATATATATGTATATGCATAGGGCATATACATACGGCATGTACTTTAGGCATGCGGCAAAATGCAGACGCGGCATATCTCGCGCTGCCGGTCAGTCACATATAAGTGGCTGATCGTATTTCAATTATTATGCTCGATATGTATATTTATGCATAGCGACAAAGTGTCACTATGGGCGCATGTAGTATACACTATCATGCACTGAGCATTTATATGTAGAATACTCTACATTGCGTCGGGTATTATTATTATGTTATTAAACATACTACAGCCTATTTTTTAATATGTTTATATAAGTGGCATTGTCATGCTTGAACAATAGGTGTGTGAAAGTCTCAGAGCCTGATTCTATGCTCCAGTGCATTTTGTGGCGAGACTCTTCAGACCTTGATATTCAAGTTTTCAAGTTGAATACCGTCACGTATGGGACCAAACCCGCTTCCTTTTTGGCAATTCGTGCAATGCATCAACTAGCAATGGATGAGTCGTCGTCGTACCCATTAGGATCTTAAACTGACTTGCGAGATTTCTATGTTGACGATTTGATATCAGGAGGCAATTCAGTTGAAGAAGTTCGTGACATTATGCGACAAACTACAAATTTTCTTGACCAAGGAAATTTCAAATTGAAGAAATGGTGCTCCAACTCAACTGATATACTTCGCGGAGTTTCAGAAACTGAGCAGGAGAGTTTTCTTAAACTCGACGACGGCAGCGATGTGAAAAAAACACTCGGATTCATCTGGGGGCCCCGAAAGAACAGCTTCGTGTTCACTTTCGAGCCCAAAGTTAGTACTGGCAAATACAGAAAACGGTCGGTTTTATCAACCATTGCGCGATGTTATGATCCGTTAGATTTGATCGGACCAACTTTAACTAGTGCCAAAATCATCTTGCAACGCATGTGGAGAGACAAGCTGCAATGGGATGAGAGCTTACCGCAACCATTGGAAACTTAGAGTGAATTTTGTAAGGACTTTCATCAAGTGAGTCATGCACTATTTCCTCGTTATGTACTCCAACTTAAAGCAAGGGTCGAATTACATGCCTTCTGCGATGCTAGTCTTCAGGCTTATGGCTTTTGTGTTTATGTTCGCTCATCAACGAATGCTGTTCAAGTTCAGTTGCTCTGTTCCAAAGCTAGGGTCGCCCCACTAAAGACTATTACGGTGCCTAAACTTGAGTTATGCGCTGCATTTCTGCTTGCGAATTTGGTAAGCGAAATAAATAAAGTGAACTTGTTCGAATGTGAGATGCATTGTTGGTCAGATTCAGCCGTGGTCTTGTCTTGGTTAAAGGAAGCGCCATCCAAATTCAATGTGTCGCTAACAAGATTTGTGCCATACAGCAGCTCACGATCGGCATGGAGTGGCATTACGTGCCAACTGAGATGAATCCGGCGGATATGTTATCCAAAGGAGCAGCAACGTTGGAACTTTTGCACTGAAAACTATGGATGCATGGACCTTCTTTCTTGCAAAAGGAAAAATTTTATTGGGCAACGCACTGGATGTCTGAAGCATGTCTTCTTGAAATGCGCCAAAGAGTTTTATTCTCAGCTGAGCACGTATGTAGATATCTCTTTGTCATTCAAGTAATTAAATTCATTCGGAATAATGATTTGCATTTTTGGCTACATTCACAAATTTATCAGGAAAATAAAGTCAGCTGAATTGTCATCAGACGATCTTCGTCAAGGATCGTTCCTACTATGCCGTCTTGTTCAATGAACGCAGTTGCAGCCAGAATACTCTGCCCTACAGAATGGAAAGAATATACATTCGTCAAGCTCCATTCTTTCGCTCTCTCCGTTTATGGATAACTTTGGTCTACTTAGAGTTGGTGGTCGTTTGCGACACTCTACTCTCGACTTCGATGCGCGCCACCCAATTATTTTGCCCAAAGAGCATCCCCTAACTTTCGCTATAATCTCGCATCTTCATCAGAAGCATCACCACGCATTACTGCAGGCGTTGCTTGGAATAATTCAACTGCAGTTTTGGCCCATAGGCGGCAAGAAAACGGTTGCCCGAGCACTGCGAAAATGTATAATTTGCTGCAGATCGCGGCCTCGTCTCGTCGAGCATATAATGGCGGACTTGCCTAAGGATCGTGCACAGTGCTCACCGGCATTTACAGTCACTGGAGTGGATTATTGTGGTCCCTTTTACTACAAGCCTGATGGACGAAACAAAGCCTCCGTAAAATTCTACATCTGCGTGTTCATTTGCTTCGCAACCAAGACTGTATGGTTGGAACTCGCAAAGGATCTTTCGACAGCTGCTTTCTTGGGCGCCCTCAAGCGTTTCATTGGTACGCGCAGCATTCCAAAATGTATTTGGTCTGACAATGCTACTAACTTTGTGGGTGCACGGAACGAGTTGCGGCGTCTATTGTTGAGCCAGGAACATCGCATTGAAGTCTACAACTACTGCATCAACAACAACTTCGTTCGCCACATTTCGGCGGCCTATGGGAAGCAGCAGTGAAGACAGCTAAAAAAAAAAACATTTATATCTCTCTATGGGATCGGCACTTCTTGGCTTCGACGAACTTCGCACTTTGGTATGCCAAATTCAGGCTATAATCAATTTTCGTCCTCTTGTTCCAATTTCAGAAAATCCCGATGATCTTGGAGTTCTTACTCCAAGACATTTCCTGATTGACCACTCATCAGTTTCCCCGAGCCAGACCTAACTGGACTTAACCACAATCGCCTCGATCGCTGGCAACGCATGACGTACATACAGCAGTTGTTTTGGAAGCGCTGGAGTGATGAATACCTCACCATTCTCCAACAGCGTGGAAAATGGCGCACCCCGCAGCCTTCTGTCAAAGTCAACGATGTCGTATGCGTGAAATACGAAAAGTTGCCACCTTAGAAATGGCCATTAGCCCGAGTCGTTGAGATCATTGCTGGAGCTGATGGTGTCGTGAGAGTTGCTGTTCTACGTACGCGCACTGGAACTACACGTCGAGTTGTCAATAAGCTGTGCGTCCTTCCGGTTGATGATTCTGTTGAAAGACTTGGTCTTTTGGCCGCAGAACATCTATCCTATCTTTTCGCCTATAATTAACTTTGCCTAAACAAATATCACGGACTCAGCATTAAATTAATAAATAAAAAGCTAAATTAAATAGTATTGGCTTTTATTTTTGCCTTCGTAAATGATTGGAGCCAGAGTTGCTGAAAAAGCTCGGCAGCTTCCAACAAACATATTTTCCATGTTTTATTTATTTTAAATTTCTTATTCACGAATCATTTTCATTTTTCTTTTACTTAAATTACCCAAAATCGTTTAATTAATTCAAAGTTGAGGTAGGGACACTCCCAATATTCGAGACCCATGCACGAAACATGCAAATGCCCCAGGCAGAGCATTCATTCAAATGCCTATACAAGTGATACTCGGCGATTGTGATTATCACATCACAGTTGTACACATATGTATGTGTGTGTGTAGGCTCACATCAGCTACTACACAGCAGGCACATAAATGCCTACACATATAGCGAGGAAGTGTAAATGTGTGTGTGTATGGTCATCGGGAAATAATATTCTATATGCGCATCACACTTTCATACCCTTTCCACAAATAATCATGAAAACGCTAACATTTTGCATGAGCATGGCAAAGCCGTTTAAGAATTCGGTATACTCTTCGCTTAGAAGGGAACCAATGGGATCGCGTCGAGAAGTAATTTCAATTTCTGTAAGCTGCTTGCTGTTTGTGCCAGCATACATATATTTTTGTGAGAAGAGAGCAGAGAGTAAAAAGCATAGGGCAGAAAGAGAAAGAAAGCAAGGGAAAGAGCGGCACATGTCAGACATTTTTGAAATATCGACCGTCACCGTCGAGCTCTCGAAGCGGAATGATTTTGCCATCATCAATTTTTCTCCCGACCCTAAAAGTAAAAACCCGAGCAAATACGAAGTTGATGGGTCGCTAATGTCAAAAAATAAGTGTGCACATTCGGTTGTTCCAGTTGTCCAGTCTATGTGTTGTATGGTTAGTGCTTGGAGGCTCTAACTCTAAAGATGAATTAATTATAATTTTATAATTGATTCTCGATAACTCTGGAAATATAAAAGTTATCGAATTTCTGAAACAAACTCGTACTGCGCGTGCAATAACGGACCTTACACAAAAAGAATGAACTCTCTAGCTTTTGTATCTTCGGGAATCGACGCGTTCAAACATACGGACAGACGGACATGGCTATATCAACTTTTCTCGTCACCCTGATCAAGAATATATATACTTTATGGGGTCTGCCACGCCTCCTTCAGCATGTTACATACATTTAACAAAACCATTATACCCTGATTTCCCATTTTTAATGGGTTCAGGGTATAAAAACAATAAAACAAGTAAATGAACGTGGAGCGCAAAAAAAAAAACCGAATTCCCACTTGAAATCAGATCAGCAACGTAAAAATATCTTAAAACCGATTTAGGTCCAAAGCGGTATAATGCCGACTCATACATTGCAACTAGCAATGCATGCACGAGTATCCAAAAACGAAGCGGGTTTGGTCTCATAAGTGACAGTGTTGAATTTAATAACTTCAATATCATGGTCTGATGAATAGATAGATAGAATGGTCTGATAGAATGCACTGCCGTAGCATAGAATACGGCTCTGAGACTGGTAACAGTAAAACTTGTATTAAGCGTTGAAGGAAGCTATAGACCGGCCAGTAGAATTGATTCAAATTTCGCAGGTAAATCACAAAATATCGATTTAAGTCTAATTCCTTTCCTCTAAGTTAGTATGGATTGTATCAAAATGTTCTTCTAAATTCATTAAAGCCCTATTTGACTTCTTAGTAGCCTCAGTCTTTGAATTGTACGACTTTGAATTGTGGGGGATAATCTTAAATAATTTAGGTGCATATAGTTTGTTCTAGTTGTCCAGCGTATGTGTTCGGCTCAGACTGTCAATGTAAGTAAAGTCCACATTGACTAGATACGTCATATGACATATCCAGATGACGTTTTATTTATCTGGAAAGAATGTGTAAAACACTCGGGAGTTCTATAAACTTCAAGGAGTACGTGGCCTTGGTTCATATGAGTCCAACTGACCTCATTTCTTCACTCTATATTAATGCATGCTAGTACCACAAAACTCATTAGCGAAACTACGGATATTTGATACATCTAGATAGGGTCGCAGTTATAGCTGTATTATCATATCTTCATTGTGGGCCCGACCTTCAGCAGTTCGATGTTTAAAGTACATTATCGAATTGTAACCATTTGCCCAAACAACGCAAAACGAGTCGGCACCATTCTGGAACAGAATTATTAAATAATAAATATTAAATATTTTCGTCGCTTCTCATATCGACGACACCGTCAACCTAACAAGGTTGAGAAAGATGCGGCTACATATGACCAAATTTGACACATACAAATTCATTGCATTGCGCCCTACCACTTTTATAATTTAGTTGATGCTAAGTCTAACAGAACTTGAACCTTCAAATCTGTATACATTGCATTGTTTTGAAGCTGCCTGCTCTCGAGGTTCATATTCTACTTCTGCTTGTATTATTGATATACAACAGTAAAATATTTATCTAAAAGTGAACGATCACTTATGTTTCAACAGGTCTTGTTCTTCTAGATACAGTTTAGTCTGTATTCATAAATTTAGGCTTTGTTATTAATTTCGACGCAATAAATAATAATAATATAATAAACACTCTTAAGTTTATCTTCTATTTCGATATGTCACGCTCCACATTTAGTAAACTAAAAGCAAAATAATTTTTTGATTCAGAAGATATTGTCAAGAGTTTTCGTGGTTGGTTACAATTCACATTGCATTTTGATATCATAAATAAATTCATTTAACCTATCAGAGAGATATATTTCTTTTTTTGGATTCCTTTTGCCACTGATCTTCGACTCCTTTCCGAACTTCATCTAAAAAAGGAAGACAATTTAAATTAAAAAACTGATATTGTAAACTTTAAAATATGTACTCACATAATATTTGTATTCTGGAGAAGTAGATTCTAGCATTAATATTCTGTTTTCTATATTTTTAATGCGATTGTAAATATTGTCATCGTCGTCCAGGGTTACATGCATATACTCTTCTATATTTTGTAAGCGCGCATTTGTCAGTACATTGTGTTTAACCAGTTCAAACTGGTTATGTTTTGTATTCATTAGTTTATTTAGTTGGGAAGAATAGTTTGGTCGTAGTTGTCCATTATTATCAACTGTGCGATGTACTAATATAATATAATTAATCAAATTTAGCGATTGATATCTCAAATAATAATAATATAGTCTTACCTCTTATATGACCATTTGAATGTTGTTGCTTTACAAGAATACTTTGAGTGCGAGCACATGAATCTTCTATCACCGATTTTGGTAATGCACTATCTGCCAATTGTTGCTTAAAGTCAATTATATTGTACAGATTAATTTCATCACGTTTTCTTTTTAACAAACATATTACTCGTCTGTTCAATTCACTGTCGTTTACTCTGATTTGAACTAGTTTATTTTCAGAAATATTTTCTACTTTCTGTTCAATTTTGCATGAAGAAAATTCAAATGATCTCGAAGATGTTTCGGCAAATTCTGTTATAAATTTAAAAAACAAATAAAATCGCTTTCAACTTTTATGTTTATATTATGTACAATTATTTTGTCTATTACAAATAGAAATCTTATAGATTCTTACGGGGCCAAGGACACTCCATATTTGCTTTCCACTCTCCGATTAGATCATTTTCATATATTTCCTTTTTCCATATAGGCACACTCGACTTCAGCTTATTTATTGCAAAGCTAACCGATTCCAAGGCCGGTAGGCGATGAGGTGCAGAAACGGCAATTACTATACTTTCTTCGGTTACAGGAACGCTTCCAAGGCGATGATATATTGCAATATGCTTCAGAGTTGGCCACCGCTCTCGTAGCTCAGAGCAGATCTTTCCCATTTCCTTCAAAGCCATGCTTTCATATGCTTCATATTCCAAAGATACCACCTATAAGAATATAATTTTATTAATAAATCTCCAGTATTTAAAAAACTACAAATTTTAAAACTATTTTGATGAATAATATCATCTGGTACTGCCTTAGGTTCTGACAGTGTTTGGTGAGCGTTCTTAGTGCATATACATACATATGTATGTATGTATGTTTGTATGTATACA
The DNA here is from genome assembly GCA_030914385.1 of Drosophila antonietae. NCBI lineage: Eukaryota > Metazoa > Arthropoda > Insecta > Diptera > Drosophilidae > Drosophila > Drosophila antonietae. The sequence continues at coordinate 32,095,360 of JAUESO010000609.1, read as the reverse complement.
TATGTATATAAAAATTAGATTTGTTTATACCCTGAGCCCATTGAAAATGGGAAATAAGGGTATACTGGTTTTGTTAAATGTATGCAACAGGCAGGATGGGCTGGCATATAGGTATTAATGTCATGATCATAATCTGAGCAGTTTAATACGATTGTCCGTCTAGAAACAGAATTATCAATAAAAGAAGTTATGACAGCAAAACCCATGCAGCCCAGCAACAAAAGCAGCGAGACAGCAAGCCGCCTGCAATGCTTACACACATACAGGCGTACAAGCGTAGATCAGCGTGTGTGTGTGCTCGTGCTTTTGCATGTATAGTTTGTTATGCGTGGAGAATCCAAGCGAGGCATTCTTGGAATATGATTCGTTCGAAGAAGGGCTCAGGGGATTTCGTAGTCGAGCAGTCTCGACTAGAGCCTTCTTACTTGTTTTTGTTTGTAAATTTGGAATAGTGTTGAAGGATTTTTTAAATAGACATGTTATCTCCATTCTTTTTCTTCTATTTTTGTACGATTTATAAGATCTTATGCGTACCGCTTAACAATGCAAAGAAATCATCAAAAGCCATAACTTTCAGTATATAAAGCGACATACAGGCACTATAGCCCAAACACAGCACAAATTTCAAAAGATTTCCACACAATATAAGAGGTAAAATATTCATTGTGTGGAAAAATATTATCAATTATCGAGCGTAGTATATGTACATACATACATGCATATGTAGGTATGTATATGTATTTATTTTTCGACGGTCTAACTAAATATCTGTACTCAACCATCAAATATACATACACATTAATTCACATTCTTATCATTAAAATACGTATTTGAAAAAAAAACGGACAAAACATAATCATACTTTTTTTCCTTCAAAACTGTCACGAGTTGTTCCTACAAAAACTGAACACGCTCCACAGCTTTGATCAATAATAAGTTGATGTATAAGATTTATGTCAATTTTATTCCTAATTAATTTAATGTGGTCCATGGCGAAATTTGTATGTCGTTATCCTCCACTTATGGGCGGAATCACAGCAATTTCATCTCCTTTACGTAAATATATCTCTGCGTCCAGATTCTCAATATAGTTTTCGTTGTGAGCTATGATCAAATTGTTTCTTATTGTATGCAAGTTAAAACAATCAATTAATTCTTTCAACAAATTTTCAGCTTTGACCACCGATTGAACAGTAAATTTTGCACGTGAAGTTTTCGCTAGCTCGCGACTTTCAGCAAAAAATAGCACGTCAATGTCCACTAGCAAAGGGCTCGCTTCCATATTTATTATTAGTGATGGCACGATTAATCATTTGATACACAATAATCGATTATTTTGCTTCCTAAGTCGTGAATGGAATTGCAACACTAACCACTAACCATAACCACTAACCATACAACACATGGACTGGACAACTGGTACAAATTAATGTTCACACTTATTTTTTGACTTTAGAACCCCTTTAGCTTCGTATTTGCTCGGGTTTTTACTTTTAGGGTCGGGAGAGAAAAATTGCTGATGGCAAAATCATTCCGCTTCGAGCGCTCGACGGTGATGGTCGATTTTCCAAAAATGCCTGACATGTGCCGCTCTTTCCCTTGCTCTCTTTCTCTTTCTGCCCCATGCTTTTTAATCTCTGCTCTCTTCTCACAAAAATATATGTATACTGGCACAAACAGCAAGCAGCTCACAAAAATTGAAATTTCTTCTCGACTCGCTAGTCGCGATCCCATTGGTTCCCTTCTGAGCGAAGAGTATACCGAATTCTCAAACTGCTTTGCCATGCTCATGCAAAATGTTTGCGTTTTTATGATTATTTGTGGAAAGGGTATGAAAGTGTTGATGTGCATAACGAATATTATTTCCGTATGACCATACACACACACATTTACACTTCCTCGCTATATGTGTAAGCATTTATGTGCTTGTGTGCGATTGATATTCTTGCTGCTTGTAGCACTATTAAAACCCCTAGCAGTTGATATTCGTTCGGTTGGGTAGCGATGTGAGCTTGCATACACACACACATTTACACTTCCTTGCTATATGTGTAAGCATTTATGTGCCTGTGTGCGATACACTTGCTGCATGTAGCAATTTTGTAGCAATTTTTCCCAGCGATTGCTGTGTGGTAGCTGTTGTGAGTCTACACACACACACATACATATGTGTAAGTTTGTGATGTGATAATCACAATCACTTGTATAGGCATTTGAATGAATGCTCTGCCTGGGGCATTTGCATGTTTCGTGCATGGGTCTCGAATATTGGGCGTGTGCCGCCTACCTCAACTTTGAATTAAGTGAACGATTTGGGTTCGAATTGCAGGAGAGGTCAATTATTTTTTATTACCTGTTGATCTGTTATCATTTGTTCTTTAATATTTAGTACCTGATTTGACCATATAGGCAAAAATGGGACAAGTTGTTCAAAAGCTTGCGCAAATTCAGGTCACATATAACCCTTTTAAAGAAATGTCTAGATATACAGGTAAAATTGACCCTTTTATGCAAAAATATGCATTCGTTATGTAGACATATTTTCCACTAAAGAACAAAAATATACATGTATTATGTTTTATTAATTTCAAAGTTGAGGTAGGCACACGCCCAATATTCGAGACCCATGCACGAAACATGCAAATGCCCCAGGCAGAGCATTCATTCAAATGCCTATACAAGTGATACTCGGCGATTGTGATTATCACATCACAGTTGTACACATATGTATGTGTGTGTGTAGGCTCACATCAGCTACTACACAGCAGGCACATAAATGCCTACACATATAGCGAGGAAGTGTAAATGTGTGTGTGTGTATGGTCATCGGGAAATAATATTCGTTATGCACATACACTTTCATACCCTTTCCACAAATAATCATGAAAACGCTAACATTTGGCATGAGCATGGCAAAGCCGTTTAAGAATTCGGTATACTCTTCGCTTAGAAGGGAACCAATGGGATCGCGTCGAGAAGTAATTTCAATTTCTGTAAGCTGCTTGCTGTTTGTGCCAGCATACATATATTTTTGTGAGAAGAGAGCAGAGAGTAAAAAGCATAGGGCAGAAAGAGAAAGAAAGCAAGGGAAAGAGCGGCACATGTCAGACATTTTTGGAATATCGACCGTCACCGTCGAGCTCTCGAAGCGGAATGATTTTGCCATCATCAATTTTTCTCCCGACCCTAAAAGTAAAAACCCGAGCAAATACGAAGCTAAAGGGGTTCTAAAGCCAAAAAATAAGTGTGAACATTAATTTGTACCAGTTGTCCAGTCTATGTGTTGTATGGTTAGTGATACAACACATAGACTGGACAACTAGAACAAACTTTTTTCACGCACAAAAATATGAGCGAAGTGCCGCACAACTTCGTATTTGTTCGGTTTCGGCACTTCGCGCTCGGGCAGTCAAAATTTGAAACGACGAATTCAGTGCGCTGTACAGTGTTGCCAGTTTTTGAGACCAAAAAATAGCAAAATCAACTCTGAAAATAGCTCGAAATAGCTAAAACTTATAAAAAAATAGTTGAAAAAATAGCTGAAATTATATATATATTTTTTGTATGTTATTTATTGCTTTTTTTAATTTTTTCGAACAACGTTACAATGTCGTCAACATCTTCTGCGGGATTATTATTATACTTATCATTACTAGATATCAATATCCGCAATATACAAGCACAATGTCGCCTCCTCCTTCGCTGTATTACTTGTTTTGTTTTGTGGCTCAAAAACAATTTTGTTTTTTTGAGCATAGGCTCCAACTGAACTTTTGTGTTTTTTTGTGGCTGCATGCATTTTCAAATCGTGCAATTTTGCAAAAATATTGTATTTGCAGTAAATACAAAATGCTCGCGTATTGTCAGATTCGACTTTTCGAATCCAATCTTTAAATGGTGCACTCTTTGTACATTCATCGCGGAACGTTTGTTTGTATGCTTTTTCCATTTTTGTATGCTTTACCATAAATTAGCACAATTAATGATGATATTTATCCCAAGTAATAATATTATCTCGATAATAGTAATCTGGATAGTAGTAATCGTTACTTTGAAGACAATTTAAGAGTTATTCAGTTTTTTTTTTTTCGAAGAAATATAAAATAATTGTTTGTAAAATAGCTAAAAATATAGCTAATAGCATTTTCAAAATTTGTATAGCATATCACCTTTAAAAATAGCTAGATTTGCTATTAAATAGCTAAAATGGCAACACTGGTTGTATGGTTAAATTGACATTCATCGTTAGAGCTATCGATAGTATTGCAGCTCTGCGTTCGTAGCATTCATACCAATGTTTGTACGTGTGGTTAATATCAGCTGCATGTGGATAGAATTTTATAAAGATTGTGCAAAATTATACTGTGAGTAATGATTATACATATGTACATATACACTGCGCGTCATTAGGTTATCGCTCTTCTTTACACTCACCGCCAATACTCAATAAAATCTAATCTATCAGAGCTCCACCCTTATTTTGTCTAATTATGGTACATCCATATCTCTTCCAAATAAAACAATGACTACTGTAATATAAATCTGGGTCTAATGGACAGGGATGCTAACCCTCCGTCTTTTCACGTAGATCTCCGTATTTTGAAAGAGATCTACGTACCTACGTGTGAAGAGACTAAAACTACGTACTTTATAAAAATATTGCAAAATACTCCAAAAACTAAAATTTTTGGGTAATATCAATATATTTTGAATTAATGAAAAAAAAAAAAGATTTATATTGGATTAGCAGCACTAAATTCCGTTTTCAATATGTTTACGAATGCCACACAAACTTTTACATATCGGACAAACAAGGTGGCTATCTCTGCTTCAAGTAGTTGAAAAGCTGTTAGAACAACTTCCTGCGATAAAGCTTTACTTTCAAGGAGCTGCATTGAATGACCAGTTAAAATCTGCAGAGCCGATTCTCCAAATATGCTTAGATTCGACAACAGAATTGTATTTGGAGTTTCTGAAATTTGTGCTGCTGTATTTCAACAATTTAAACAGGGAAATGCAGTCAGAAAGTCCAAAACTTTATTTTACAGTTTACAAGACAATAGTTGAGTGCTTTCTAAAATCTGAGTTTTTATTATTACCTGATGAAAAAAATTCTAAAGATTGATTTCGCCAACGATGAGAACCACTTTCCCTTAAAAAATATGTATTTCGAGGGAAACTTTGCGGCTTTGTTGACAAAAAAAAAATCATAATATGGAACGAGATGAAGTCATCGAAATTCAAAACTCCTGCCTTCAATTTTATATTGAATGTTTAGGGTAACTACAAAATAGGTTTTCCTTTGAGGATGAGGAGCTGCAGAAAATGAAAAGCTTACACATTTTAAATCCAGCGACAATACTCAACAATAGTTTGAAAGCAAAGCTACCATCTATTGCACATTTGGGGCAACTGTTTCCAATTCCATAAATTAATATGTATAATTTGTTAGTTTTTTTTTTAATTTTTTTAAGCTAAAAAAAAGTACGTAGATCTACGTATTTCAGCAAAATTGTGCTACGGAAAAACACGTAGATTTTGAAGCCTGGCTACGTATTTCTCAAATTTTGACTTGGCATCCCTGCTAATGGTTTTGATAAAAGGATGTAACAGGCAGAAGGAGGCGTGGGAGGCCCCATAAGGTATATACAGTAACGAACATAATTACGCAGCCAGTACGCTCTTTAGTTTTATAGCAACTTTTCATGTCTTTTGAGATTTTTTTATAAAACAAAAAATTATTGAAATAGATTAAAGTATTCATTAAATGAAACCAAAAGAATTTTGTAAAAATCTTAAACGTAGAAATACATAAAAAAAACACGTCAATTTCGATGAACAAAATTATTGGTACACCTAGTGTTTTTTGTCTTTTAACAATTTGACCGATTGGGCAACACCGTTTTGGCAAATTCCCCATCTGTCATATTCCGTTATTTAAAACTGAGCACATTTGCATTAAAAAAATATTACATTTTGTGATAATTGGGAAATTGAGAATTATTTTTTTAATTTTCTAAAAAATGGACCTAAACAAAAAATAACATCGATAGCACACAGAGGAAAATTATCCTGCACTTACACGATTAAGGTAAATCTTATGCAGAAATAGAAGAAATAATGGATAGAAGCCGATTTACAATTCGAAGCATCGTTGGATCCTGTAACCTGCAAAGTTCGAAACACACAAGCCGCCCAAAATTGGTGGACAGCCGTGAATGCAGGGAAATCCTTCGAAAGGTGAAAAACAATCCGAGAATATCGTCAACACAGATCACTGCTGAAGTAAAAAATGAAATGGGAAAGGAGGTTTACCCGATTAATGTATGTAGAGTAATGCACAAGGCGAATTACAAAGCGTGAAAACCGTATATAACAGCGTTTGGACTATGCTAAGAATTTTATTAGCAAGCCATTCGATTACTGGAGTCAAGTATTGTTCTCCGATGATAGCAAATTCAACATATTCCGATCGGACGTGCGCAAACTGTGGAGGAAGCCGAATAATGCATTCGACAAACTCAATATTACGCCAACAGTTAAACATGGTGGTGGTGGGGTGATGGTCTGGGGTTGCATGTCTGCTGCAGATGTGGGCGACTTGGTATTTATAGACGGTATCATGGACAAACAAGTAAGAAAGCTGTAGTCGAGACTGCTCGACTACGAAATCCCCTGAGCCCTTCTTCGAACGAATCATATTCCAAGAATGCTTCGTTTCGATTCTCTACGCGTAAGAAACTATACATGCAAAAGCACGAGCACACACACACACGCTGATCTACGCTTGTAAGCAAGTACATACAGTGGCTCACAGCTTATTTGATACACTTCAATTTTAAAATTTTCTCTTGTAATTCAAAAACTATAAATGATATCGCAATACTTTAAATTTCATTTTAAAGAGGGCAATTCCTTGTTTTATAAAACAAAAGATTTTTTTTAAAATAATGCTGTTCAACAGCAAAAAAATAAAAAAAAAACGAAATAATATACCAAAATTCCCTCACAGCTTATTTGATACAGTGCCAGTAAAATACTAAAATTTAAGGTTACCCTTTAATTTAATGGTTGGTTTGCATTCCCTTAGCTTTTATCGTAGCTTCCAGCCTATTTGTCACTGAATCCATCAAGTTTTTAGTATATCTTGGCGTTATTTTGGGCCATTCCTCCAGTAAGGTTCTCTTTGGGTCTTCTTTGTTACAATTCTTATGTTTTCTGACGCGGTTGACTAAAAGTGCCCACAGATTCTCGATGACATTTAATTCGGAAGACTGTGCCGGGGGATTCATGACGTGGGGACAGTTCCAAATAAGCCATGTTTGAAAGAATCTAGCTTTGCGGATCGGGTCGTTGTCTTAGTAGAAACGGAGACCGTTGCCTACAGCCAGTTTTTTGGAACTTCGGATCAAAATTTTTTATTTTATATGAAGGTAATGAATTTTCTACATCATTTTATCGATGAATACCAAAGTACCGACTCCGGCTGCGGACATACAAGCCCAAACCATACCGTGGTCACAGCAATGCTTCACTGTTGCTTTAAGGTTTTCTTTATTGAGCTCAGTATTCGGCTTTCTCCACACATAAAACATACTGCCGAAGCTCAAAATATTAAATTTTGACTCCTCCGAGAAAATCCCAATGTTCCAAAACGAGGAGTCCTTCAAAATGTGCTCCGTATGAAAGGCTAGTCTGCTTAGATAATTCTTCTTTGTTTTAAACAGCTTCTTTCGAGCTACTAGTGCTTTGAAATCATGGTCGAGCAACACACGCCGAATAGCTTATGCTCTCGAAACCTTGCCCAGTTCATTTTCAACCTCTTCACCCAACTTTAAAGAAGACAACTTGGAGTTAACTAGAATTTTTCGAGCTGTGTAGCGCTAGTCGGACTCAGTGAAAATTTCATTGGTGCCTTTCTGCTCTTGTTTTTTAAAGAATTCTCTTTTTTAAAGTCTATAATATGGTAAATATAATATGGTAGACTGAGGAGGAACTTAATTCCAATAGCTCTGTTCTTTTGCAGTCACTCTATCCTTTCTTAAAAGGGCAAATGACCAGTTTACGCTTCTCAATTGTTGTTCGTGGGCTCATTATACAATATATTTTTTCCTAGTGTGTTAATGTATTGCAGATCGCAAAAAAAATTGTCTTCTATATTAACCAAACATAGCATAATGCACGAAAGACAAAAAACGCTCTGTATATGGCAATTTTATTTACATAAAAGAGACTGTATCAAATAAGCTGAGAGCTCTAAAATCGACATATACCCGTAAAGTTTGACCCCCACGCCAAAAACAAAATTTCCTGGAAGTACCAATACTTAAAACTAGTAATTTAGATATATAGCTAAATAAGTGCATTTAAAATTTTTCGATATACCTTCTCCTCTCGATATTAAGGAAGGGTAAAGTCGAAAAGTTGCACTGTATCAAATAAGCTGTGAGCCACTGTATGTGTGTGAGCAATGCAATGTCTCGCTGCCTTTGTTGCTGCGCCACAAAACTGAGAAAACTTTGGTGATTGTTAATTCTGTTTCTAGATGGACAATCGTATTGATTTCATCAGATTATGATTATGATATTCATATCTATATGCTAAACCAAACTGCATGTTTCTAGTATTTGAAATGCATTTTTTTCACATTTGGGGGTGGTGGGCGAAATGTAGATCGGAATCCAAAATCTGACAAAAACCGAAATTGTATTAAATTAGTATCTATATACACTTGCCAGAAAAACTATGCGTACAGGCCTAATGAGCGACTTTGATAGCGAATAAATATGATAAATAATAGTATTTTTATCAATATTATATTTTTTGGTGGAAAACAATTTAATAACACACATTTATCAACAATTTTTTTAAAATAATATTAAACAGTTTTTTTTTTATATTTAAAATAAGAAAAAAAACAACGAAAATTCACTTAGAAAAAGTATGCGTATAAACTAAATAACAAAAGAAAAATAAATTTGCAAAATTAATATGAGGTTAGATACCCCTTTCGCTTCTTAGTCTCTTCCAACCGTTTTGGCATCGATGCCACCAATTTCCGGGTAAAATCAACCGGAATTTTTAGCCATTCCTCCATCAGAACCGATTTGAGCATGTCCTTTGACGTACTTATTCGCTCTCTGATCCTGCGCTCCAAAAAATCCCATATCCATCCTCTATGGGATTAAGGTCCGGTGACTGGGGAGGCGAATGAAGCTGGTGTCTAGTATTATAGAGCAACCAGAGCTTGACATTGTGGGCTGTGTGTTTGGGATCATTGTCCTGTTGGGAGACAAAGTCCTCCCCAAGACCCAATTGTCTGGCGCTTTGGTGCAAATTTGTTTTTAATATATGGAGGTAATCCATATGATTCATTGTGGACTCAATAAAAACCAAATTGGCGACTCCACTTACTGCCATACACCCCCACACCATTACGCCACCTCCGCCGTGCTTAACGGTTGGAGCTAGATTTTGGACGTCGAACGCTGTGCCCCTCTTTCGCCACACAAGCTTTCTCCCCTTGATTCCAAATATACAAAATTTGCTCTCATCACTAAAAATAACTTGGTTCCAATAGTCTGGAGTGACTTCCAAGTATTTTCTGGCGAAATCCAGCCGCTTGATTTTATTTGCCTTAGAAATGAGCGGCTTTCTTCGAGCAACACGGGCATTTAATTCATTTTTCTTTAAAAATTTTGTTATGCTGTCTTCGTGAAGCTCTTTCTTGTACTTCTCTGCAACTTCCTGATTAATCTTGGCTGCAGTTAATCCAGGGTTTAGCCGCACCGTCTTCAGCACGTCCCTCTTCTCTCTCTCGGTCAGCTTTGAGGGCCTCCCAGAGCGTGGTTTTGACTTAACTGAGCCGTTCAAATTAAAGTTATTGACTACTCTTTGGACAGAAGAATGAGTTCTGCCAACAATTTCGCCAATTTCTCTGAAAGATTTCCCTTCATCGCGTAATTTGACGATGAGTTTCCTCAAATCGGGATCAATCTCTTTTGTTTTTCTGCCCATGACGAAATCTATCAACTTAATGACAAAATTTGCAAACCAACACGTAATTGGCATTCTTTTTTTTACCGTAATATGCTGTTTAACGGTACTAAAAGCTTCAAACGACGATTAAGAACAGTGGGTTGTTACTTTGTACGCATACTTTTTCTAAGTGAATTTTCGTTGTTTTTTTCTTATTTTAAATATAAAACAAGTAAGAACGTTGCAGTTAGGCGCAACTAACAGCGATATACTTTGTTCCCATAGGTGCATCTTATTTATTTAATAAACATTTAATTAACGAAATATTTCGGCAATTAGCAAACGTACATGGCAAGCAACAAACGTTTTCCCTACACATACATACAGATTTACACATGTACACACTATACGAGTATACACAATTTTCTATGTATACATACAAAAGTTGGATGCCAGAATATTCTAAGAATTGTGACTGAATTGAGAATTTTTCGATCGTTACTTTAGTTTTGTCAAAAGGCGCTCTAGCAATGCCTTATTTGGTTTTAGTTAACGAAACTTAGGTCAGGGCAGTGGCGCTGGTGGTAAGCGCTATACAAGCTATACTTGGGTGCGTGGGTTCGAATCCCGCAGAGAACTTTTTTCAAAAATTATTTATTTTTTATTTTTTTAATATTTGTATATTTATTATAAAATGCTTGCTGCCAATTGATAATCATTTATAAGCATACGCATATGAATTGTGCATTTAAGTAAAAACTAAAACTGGTTTATGCTTTCCGATTTGCGACGCTGTGTGGCAGGCAGTTTTTCTATGCATGCATATATGTATGTATGCATGTGTACGTGTATACACATCCAAAAGTGTATACATATTGCAAGAATTGCCATTGTATTGTTTTGTGACGTCACAAGCTGCTGATCAGCTGGTCAGCTGATCAGCTGTGAATTTATTTAGGTTTAGCTAACGATTACATGTTGTTTTCAAAAGACCCAGGTTCGAATCCCGCTGGAAACTTTTTATTTATTAATCAAAAACTTATGAATTTTATTTTTTAAATTTATTAATATTATTATATTTATGTTAAAATGCTTTTTGCCATCTTAGCAATTGCTACTAAGCTATTGTATGCATGAATTATGCAGTTGGCCACAACAAACTTCTTTGCCGATTTGCCACGCCCCCAGGGGGCGTAGACGCATAATTTTTTGCCAGTTCTTAGAAAGGGCCGAGGCTAACATGCCTGCAAAATTTGGTTGCTTACATTCCAAAAATGCGAAAATTACAGGGTATTTTTCGATATGCCACGCCCCCAAAGAGGCTGAAAAATTATTTTTGGGGGATCGATAGAGGAGAACATTAGTAACTCAACCATCCAATTTTCAAGCTTCTAGCTCTAAAACTGTAGGAGATATAAACTTTTGCGGTTTGCCACGCCCCCTGTGGGCGTAGATATATCTACCATAGCTTATTAGTCTTGGGTTGTCAACCCGAGTATACATGCAAAATTTCAAGTCTCTAGTGTCAATAGTGTCCAAAATATAGCACAATTTGAAAAATCACTATATATTCAGGTCCGATTTGCCACGCCCCCAATGGGCGTAGACATAAAACTTTTTGATCGATCTTCTTAGAATCATAACATTAACTCACATGCAAAATTTCAGCGTTCTAGCTTTAACGGTGTAGAAGATACGTATTTCCCGATTTGCCACGCCCCCAATGGGCGTAGATATATCCGCCATAGCTTTTTGAACTTGGGTTGTCACCCCCGAGTATACATTTCAAATTGCAACTCTCTAGCTCATCATCTAGTATGATAACTTAACTATGGGCGGAAGAGTTTTCCGATTTGCCACGCCCCTAGTGGGCGGATCGGGAAAATTTTTACACTTTATAATTCGGGAACATATATGAGTATATGTTTAAAATTTCAAGTCTCTAGCTCTAATAGCGCCGAAAAATATTGCGTTCATACGGACAGACGGACAGACGGACAGACGGACGGACAGCAAGACGGACATTGCACAAACCCAATATACTTTTTCCCCTTCGGGAACAAAGTATAAAAAAAACTGTTTAATATTATTTTTAAAAAATTGTTGATAAATGTGTGTTATTAAATTGTTTTCCACCAAAAAATATAATATTGATAAAAATACTATTATTTATCATATTTATTCTCTATCAAAGTCGCTCATTAGGCCTGTACGCATAGTTTTTCTGGCAAGTGTATATGCAGAAGACTCGGAGACTCTAACTCTAAAGATGAATTAGCTAGAATTTTATAACTGGTTCCCGATAATTTCGTTTAGCGATAACTTTGCAAATATACAAGTTATCGAATTTCTGAAACAAACTCGTACTGCGCGTGCAATATACGGACCTAACACAAAAAGAATGAACTCTAGCTTTTGTATCTTCGGAAATCGACGCGTTCAAACATACGGACAGACAGACAGACGGACAGACGGACATGGCTATATCAACTTTTCTCGTCACCCTGATCAAGAATATATATACTTTATGGGATCTGCCACGCCTCCTTCTGCCTGTTACATACTTTTAACAAAACCATTATACCCTGATTTCCCATTTTTAATGGGCTCAGGGTATAAAAAGTATATTTAAATATTTTAAAGGATAACAAAAAAAATTGCCAAGCTCGTTCACATTTCAACATGACAACGACCCCAAGCATTCTGCCCATACTGACAAAATGTGAGTTGCGTACAACACCGCCAATATGCTACCGCACCTACCACAATCTCCAGACCTAAATCCAATTGAGCATTAGTAGGAAGAATTGGATAGGCGCATAACCTAACACGCATTCACAAACAAACCCGAATTAAAGCAAGCTTTACCTGAGGAATGTCAAAAAATTGGTGAAGAAGTAACTAAAAAATTAGTTAATTCGATGCCAGACCGCTTACAAGCCGTTACAAAAGCAAAAGGCTTACGTACAAAATATTAACTATAATTTTTAGTTATTGTTTTTCATTATATTTTTATATTTCTTAAATTTTTTTTTTTAGTGTGCCAATAATTTTGTTTAGTGAAATTGACGTGTTTTTTTTAGTTATTTAATTTTAGTTAATTCTGCGTTTAAGATTTTTGCAAAATTGTTTTGGTTACATTCAATAAATAATCTAATCTATTTCAATAATTGTTTGTTTAAAAAAATCATTTCAAAAAACTTGAATAGTTGCTATAAAGCTTAAAAAGCATACTGTGCCAATGATTATGTTCGTCACTGTATATTATTGATCAGGTTGACGAGAAAAATAGGTATAGCCATGTCGGTCTGTCCGTCCGTCCGTATGAAGGCGATATACGTATATACATATACGGTATGTACGAGTTTGTTTCTGGAAATCGATCATTATTTCTCTTATACTCTTAAGTTTCATGAAGATTGTCCGTATAAAAATGTACTTGTAAGCGTCCAAAGTATAGCCCAAGCCACGGCAGCAACTGCGGAGTTAGCAGAGCGCTAAAGAAGAAAAGTATAAGTTTTTTTTTTGCAGGGTTCAGGCTATCCCGTAGTCGAGCAGTCTTACTTACTTGTTTAATAAATGTTTTTTTTAGAAAGGTACAAAACATGTATAAACAAGTAAGAAAGCTGTAGTCGAGACTGCTCGACTACGAAATCCCCTGAGCTCTTCTTCGAACGAATACTATTCCAAGAATTATTCGATTCGTTTCTGCACGCATAAGAAACTGTAAATGCAAAACCACGCGCACACATACACGCTGATCTACGCTTGTAGGCATTTATGTGTGTATGCATGTGTGTAAGCATTGCAAGCGTCTTGCTGTCTCGCTGCGTTTGTTGCTGCGCCACATGGGTTTTGATGAGAAAACTTTGATGATTAATAATTCTGTTTCTAGATGGACAATCGTATTGATTTCATCAGATTATGATTATGATATTCATATCTATATGCTAAACCAAACTGCATGTTTCTAGTATTTGAAATGCATTTTTTTCACATTTGGGGGTGGTGGGGCGAAATGTAGATCGGAATCCAAAATCTGACAAAAACCGAAATTGTATTAAATTAGTATCTATATACACTTGCCAGAAAAACTATGCGTACAGGCCTAATGAGCGACTTTGATAGCGAATAAATATGATAAATAATAGTATTTTTATCAATATTATATTTTTTGGTGGAAAACAATTTAATAACACACATTTATCAACAATTTTTTTAAAATAATATTAAACAGTTTTTTTTTTATATTTAAAATAAGAAAAAAAACAACGAAAATTCACTTAGAAAAAGTATGCGTATAAACTAAATAACAAAAGAAAAATAAATTTGCAAAATTAATATGAGGTTAGATACCCCTTTCGCTTCTTAGTCTCTTCCAACCGTTTTGGCATCGATGCCACCAATTTCCGGGTAAAATCAACCGGAATTTTTAGCCATTCCTCCATCAGAACCGATTTGAGCATGTCCTTTGACGTACTTATTCGCTCTCTGATCCTGCGCTCCAAAAAATCCCATATCCATCCTCTATGGGATTAAGGTCCGGTGACTGGGGAGGCGAATGAAGCTGGTGTCTAGTATTATAGAGCAACCAGAGCTTGACATTGTGGGCTGTGTGTTTGGGATCATTGTCCTGTTGGGAGACAAAGTCCTCCCCAAGACCCAATTGTCTGGCGCTTTGGTGCAAATTTGTTTTTAATATATGGAGGTAATCCATATGATTCATTGTGGACTCAATAAAAACCAAATTGGCGACTCCACTTACTGCCATACACCCCCACACCATTACGCCACCTCCGCCGTGCTTAACGGTTGGAGCTAGATTTTGGACGTCGAACGCTGTGCCCCTCTTTCGCCACACAAGCTTTCTCCCCTTGATTCCAAATATACAAAATTTGCTCTCATCACTAAAAATAACTTGGTTCCAATAGTCTGGAGTGACTTCCAAGTATTTTCTGGCGAAATCCAGCCGCTTGATTTTATTTGCCTTAGAAATGAGCGGCTTTCTTCGAGCAACACGGGCATTTAATTCATTTTTCTTTAAAAATTTTGTTATGCTGTCTTCGTGAAGCTCTTTCTTGTACTTCTCTGCAACTTCCTGATTAATCTTGGCTGCAGTTAATCCAGGGTTTAGCCGCACCGTCTTCAGCACGTCCCTCTTCTCTCTCTCGGTCAGCTTTGAGGGCCTCCCAGAGCGTGGTTTTGACTTAACTGAGCCGTTCAAATTAAAGTTATTGACTACTCTTTGGACAGAAGAATGAGTTCTGCCAACAATTTCGCCAATTTCTCTGAAAGATTTCCCTTCATCGCGTAATTTGACGATGAGTTTCCTCAAATCGGGATCAATCTCTTTTGTTTTTCTGCCCATGACGAAATCTATCAACTTAATGACAAAATTTGCAAACCAACACGTAATTGGCATTCTTTTTTTTACCGTAATATGCTGTTTAACGGTACTAAAAGCTTCAAACGACGATTAAGAACAGTGGGTTGTTACTTTGTACGCATACTTTTTCTAAGTGAATTTTCGTTGTTTTTTTCTTATTTTAAATATAAAACAAGTAAGAACGTTGCAGTTAGGCGCAACTAACAGCGATATACTTTGTTCCCATAGGTGCATCTTATTTATTTAATAAACATTTAATTAACGAAATATTTCGGCAATTAGCAAACGTACATGGCAAGCAACAAACGTTTTCCCTACACATACATACAGATTTACACATGTACACACTATACGAGTATACACAATTTTCTATGTATACATACAAAAGTTTGGATGCCAGAATATTCTAAGAATTGTGACTGAATTGAGAATTTTTCGATCGTTACTTTAGTTTTGTCAAAAGGCGCTCTAGCAATGCCTTATTTGGTTTTAGTTAACGAAACTTAGGTCAGGGCAGTGGCGCTGGTGGTAAGCGCTATACAAGCTATACTTGGGTGCGTGGGTTCGAATCCCGCAGAGAACTTTTTTCAAAAATTATTTATTTTTTATTTTTTTAATATTTGTATATTTATTATAAAATGCTTGCTGCCAATTGATAATCATTTATAAGCATACGCATATGAATTGTGCATTTAAGTAAAAACTAAAACTGGTTTATGCTTTCCGATTTGCGACGCTGTGTGGCAGGCAGTTTTTCTATGCATGCATATATGTATGTATGCATGTGTACGTGTATACACATCCAAAAGTGTATACATATTGCAAGAATTGCCATTGTATTGTTTTGTGACGTCACAAGCTGCTGATCAGCTGGTCAGCTGATCAGCTGTGAATTTATTTAGGTTTAGCTAACGATTACATGTTGTTTTCAAAAGACCCAGGTTCGAATCCCGCTGGAAACTTTTTATTTATTAATCAAAAACTTATGAATTTTATTTTTTAAATTTATTAATATTATTATATTTATGTTAAAATGCTTTTTGCCATCTTAGCAATTGCTACTAAGCTATTGTATGCATGAATTATGCAGTTGGCCACAACAAACTTCTTTGCCGATTTGCCACGCCCCCAGGGGGCGTAGACGCATAATTTTTTGCCAGTTCTTAGAAAGGGCCGAGGCTAACATGCCTGCAAAATTTGGTTGCTTACATTCCAAAAATGCGAAAATTACAGGGTATTTTTCGATATGCCACGCCCCCAAAGAGGCTGAAAAATTATTTTTGGGGGATCGATAGAGGAGAACATTAGTAACTCAACCATCCAATTTTCAAGCTTCTAGCTCTAAAACTGTAGGAGATATAAACTTTTGCGGTTTGCCACGCCCCCTGTGGGCGTAGATATATCTACCATAGCTTATTAGTCTTGGGTTGTCAACCCGAGTATACATGCAAAATTTCAAGTCTCTAGTGTCAATAGTGTCCAAAATATAGCACAATTTGAAAAATCACTATATATTCAGGTCCGATTTGCCACGCCCCCAATGGGCGTAGACATAAAACTTTTTGATCGATCTTCTTAGAATCATAACATTAACTCACATGCAAAATTTCAGCGTTCTAGCTTTAACGGTGTAGAAGATACGTATTTCCCGATTTGCCACGCCCCCAATGGGCGTAGATATATCCGCCATAGCTTTTTGAACTTGGGTTGTCACCCCGAGTATACATTTCAAATTGCAACTCTCTAGCTCATCATCTAGTATGATAACTTAACTATGGGCGGAAGAGTTTTCCGATTTGCCACGCCCCTAGTGGGCGGATCGGGAAAATTTTTACACTTTATAATTCGGGAACATATATGAGTATATGTTTAAAATTTCAAGTCTCTAGCTCTAATAGCGCCGAAAAATATTGCGTTCATACGGACAGACGGACAGACGGACAGACGGACGGACAGCAAGACGGACATTGCACAAACCCAATATACTTTTTCCCCTTCGGGAACAAAGTATAAAAAAAAACTGTTTAATATTATTTTTAAAAAATTGTTGATAAATGTGTGTTATTAAATTGTTTTCCACCAAAAAATATAATATTGATAAAAATACTATTATTTATCATATTTATTCTCTATCAAAGTCGCTCATTAGGCCTGTACGCATAGTTTTTCTGGCAAGTGTATATGCAGAAGACTCGGAGACTCTAACTCTAAAGATGAATTAGCTAGAATTTTATAACTGGTTCCCGATAATTTCGTTTAGCGATAACTTTGCAAATATACAAGTTATCGAATTTCTGAAACAAACTCGTACTGCGCGTGCAATATACGGACCTAACACAAAAAGAATGAACTCTAGCTTTTGTATCTTCGGAAATCGACGCGTTCAAACATACGGACAGACAGACAGACGGACAGACGGACATGGCTATATCAACTTTTCTCGTCACCCTGATCAAGAATATATATACTTTATGGGATCTGCCACGCCTCCTTCTGCCTGTTACATACTTTTAACAAAACCATTATACCCTGATTTCCCATTTTTAATGGGCTCAGGGTATAAAAAGTATATTTAAATATTTTAAAGGATAACAAAAAAAATTGCCAAGCTCGTTCACATTTCAACATGACAACGACCCCAAGCATTCTGCCCATACTGACAAAATGTGAGTTGCGTACAACACCGCCAATATGCTACCGCACCTACCACAATCTCCAGACCTAAATCCAATTGAGCATTAGTAGGAAGAATTGGATAGGCGCATAACCTAACACGCATTCACAAACAAACCCGAATTAAAGCAAGCTTTACCTGAGGAATGTCAAAAAATTGGTGAAGAAGTAACTAAAAAATTAGTTAATTCGATGCCAGACCGCTTACAAGCCGTTACAAAAGCAAAAGGCTTACGTACAAAATATTAACTATAATTTTTAGTTATTGTTTTTCATTATATTTTTATATTTCTTAAATTTTTTTTTTTTAGTGTGCCAATAATTTTGTTTAGTGAAATTGACGTGTTTTTTTAGTTATTTAATTTTAGTTAATTCTGCGTTTAAGATTTTTGCAAAATTGTTTTGGTTACATTCAATAAATAATCTAATCTATTTCAATAATTGTTTGTTTAAAAAAATCATTTCAAAAAACTTGAATAGTTGCTATAAAGCTTAAAAAGCATACTGTGCCAATGATTATGTTCGTCACTGTATATTATTGATCAGGTTGACGAGAAAAATAGGTATAGCCATGTCGGTCTGTCCGTCCGTCCGTATGAAGGCGATATACGTATATACATATACGGTATGTACGAGTTTGTTTCTGGAAATCGATCATTATTTCTCTTATACTCTTAAGTTTCATGAAGATTGTCCGTATAAAAATGTACTTGTAAGCGTCCAAAGTATAGCCCAAGCCACGGCAGCAACTGCGGAGTTAGCAGAGCGCTAAAGAAGAAAAGTATAAGTTTTTTTTTTGCAGGGTTCAGGCTATCCCGTAGTCGAGCAGTCTTACTTACTTGTTTAATAAATGTTTTTTTTAGAAAGGTACAAAACATGTATAAACAAGTAAGAAAGCTGTAGTCGAGACTGCTCGACTACGAAATCCCCTGAGCTCTTCTTCGAACGAATACTATTCCAAGAATTATTCGATTCGTTTCTGCACGCATAAGAAACTGTAAATGCAAAACCACGCGCACACATACACGCTGATCTACGCTTGTAGGCATTTATGTGTGTATGCATGTGTGTAAGCATTGCAAGCGTCTTGCTGTCTCGCTGCGTTTGTTGCTGCGCCACATGGGTTTTGATGAGAAAACTTTGATGATTAATAATTCTGTTTCTAGATGGACAATCGTATTGATATCTTCAGATTATGATTATGATATTCATATCTATATGCTAAACCAAACTGCATGTCTCTAGTATTTGAAATGCATTTTTTTCACATTTTGGGGTGGTGGGGTGAAGTGGGACCGGAATCCAAAATCTGACAAAAACCGAAATTGTATTAAATTAGTATCTATATATATGCAGACGACTTGGAGACTCTAACTCTAAAGATGAATTAGCTAGAATTTTATAACTGGTTCCCGATAAATTCGTTTAGCGATAACTTTGCAAATATACAAGTTATCGAATTTCTGAAACAAACTAGTACTGCGCGTGCAATATACGGACCTAACACAAAAAGAATGAACTCTAGCTTTTGTATCTTCGGAAATCGACGCGTTCAAACATACGGACAGACGGACTGTCCGTTCGTTTCCGTTTTTTAGGTTTTTTGGGTATTACTTCTACACCGTTTTAGCTAGAGACTTCAACTTTATAAATTTAGATAGATATTATGGATACGCAGATTTTGTAGTTTTCAGATTTTGGATGCCACGCCCCCTTCGCCCCCAATTTGGAAAAAACGCATTTCAAATACTAGAGATTTGCAACATAGGTAGATTTAGATACTCTTGATCTACTCTGAAAATTTCATGAAGATCGTCCATTTAGAAATGAAGTTATAAGCGTCCAAAGTTCAGCCCAACCCACCCCCAAAACAAAGCAGCAACTGCGCAGTTAGCAGAGCGCGCGCTTATAAGTGCGTAAAGAAGAAGAGTATCACTTTTTTGCAGGGTTCAGGGGATATCGTAGTCGAGCCGTCTCGACTAGAGCCTTTTTACTTGTTATAATAAAAATTAAGAAATAATATTTATTTTTTGAGTTATTGGAAACAAATTATTTTTAATTATTAAAATTGGTTTTTATGATAAAAATTAAAAATAATTATTAGAAATCAATTTTTACATAAAAATCAAATCATAACTTTTATTTTACATTTTTATTATAAAAATCAAAAATAAAAGTTAAAAATTAAAAAAAAAATCAAATTAAAACTTTTAAAAATTAAAATAAAAATCAAATCATAACTTTCATAAAAATTGATTTGTAATAATTATTTTTAATTTTTATCATAAAAATTAATTTCAATAATAAATAAAAATTTTTTATTAAAAATTGAAAATAAAAGTTTATTTTTTTTTTTAATTTGCCGTAAAAAAAACCCTATGTCTTTTATCCCACTTTTGCTGGTTACTTTTTTGTGCCTGATTTTTTTTTTTTAACCATAACTCTTATTTGCGGTCCCTGAATTTAAGCAAGACTTTCTTGATCGATGGTTTGCTTTATCGAATCAGCGCCTCCTGAGTAATGCATTTTGACATCCAAGGCCGCAAAATTGTGTGGCGTAAAGATGATATAGCCATCTAAGATTTTATTAAACTCTGGAATCTCGATAGAGAAAGGCCATCGCAAAATTCATAAAAAATCTAAGCTCATATAATCATAGCAATCGCAGCAACAAGCAACAACGACAACAGGTGTGGAAACGTGCCACAAGACCACAAGATTTATTTATAAATATAAAATAATTTTTTTCTTACAAAATATTTGAGTACTGTATTTCCAACATTCTTTCATTAGTTTTGGGCGTCAGATTCTCGTTCTCAAGTGGGTTTCGAGAGTTTGACTTCAACAAAAAAACCTATTCACTATAGCTAAAAATTATCATTCCAATGCATTTAAATGGACCAACTCATTTTGATACACTTTGTATTAGCCAAGATCAACGGCAAAGTTAAACTTTCATTCATATGATGATTGCAGAATGAAATCAGTCCATGTTCAACTTTAACATTAAGAAAATAACAAGTCGGTAGTTGTACGTGTAAATGTGTGACTATTAAAAAAAGCGTAGTGAAAAAATTACTTAATAAAATTGTTAAAATAAGCAATTACATTATTGCAATAAAAATTAAAAATTTATTTTAGGTTAAACTGACGACTGTGATAAACGATTCAATCCAAAATGAAGACACGGTTTAGCTCTTACGATATTATATGTGGTGTGGCAGAGCTTCAAAGGTAATTTAATTTTTTTGAAATATTTAAATTATGCATTTTATGATAAAACAAGATGTTTAATTTTTCAGCAAAGAAAAAAGAATTATCAAAGTAGGGTTAAAAACTGATATCTTTTCATCTGATTGAATATTAATAATTATGTTACTATGAATAAGTGGTTTAATTAGAATATTAAAAAAAAAAAAAAAGCAATCGGTTCAGTGTTTGTCAAATTTTCTTCTAATTATGGTAAACATAACAAATTTTTAAGCACACGAAATATCTTGGACTTGCCTAAAATCCCTTTAAATTATTGTCAGTATGACAACAGTGTCACAGCATTAACCATACAACAAATAGACTGGACAACTGGAACAACCGAATGTGCACACTTATTTTTTGACATTGGCTACCACCACTAACCATGCAACACATAGACTGGACAACTGGAACAAGTTAATGTTCACACTTATTTTTTGACATTAGAACCCCATCAACTTCGTATTTGCTCGGGTTTTTACTTTTAGGGTCGGGAAAGAAAATTTGCTGATGGCAAAATCATTCCGCTTCGAGCGCTTGACGGTGACGGTCGATATTCCAAAAAGGCCTGACTGTGTCGCTCTTTGCCTTGGTCTCTTTCTCTTTCTGCCCCATGTTTTTACTCTCTGCTCTCTTCTCACAAAAATATATGTATGCTGGCACAATCAGCAACCAGCTCACAAAAATTGAAATTTCTTCGCGACGCGATCCCATTGGTTCCCTTCTGAGCGAAGAGTATACCGAATTCTTAAACTGCTTTGCCATGCTCATGCAAAATGTTAGCGTCTTCATGATTTTTTTTTTTGTGGAAAGGGTATGAAAGTGTTGATGTACATAAATAATATTATTTCCCGATGACCATACACACACACATTTACGCTTCCTTGGTATAAATTTTTATTTTTTTTTTTTTGTATTCGTTTATTTACAAAATTATATATTAGATTAAATTATTTAGATGAGGCGACTAGAGATAGCGCAAGATGCTTGCGGGACGGCCGTAAAGCACGCTTCGCCAGCGCTTTGCACTATCTTAGGCTGGTACACCTCGTCTTCTTATCCGCTCAACTCTGCGGAGCTCCATCATAATTGTGGCCGTGAAGGTGCTTGTAAGATTCCAAGCTGCCTCCGATTCCAGCATGGCGTTGACTATATTGTCCGCTCTAATGGAGCGGCCCACAGTCTCTTCCAGACAACGCCTCTTCTCTTGGAAGCGTCCGCACTCGAATAAGACGTGTTTGGCGTCTTCCACCAGTCCTCGTCCACACCAGGGGCATTCGTCAGTTTCCTCGTGCCCAAAGCGCTTCAGGTAGCTTCGAAAGCATCAATGTCCTGAAAGAATCTGCGTAAGATAGAAATTAACCTCACCTTGCTTGCGGCTTATCCATGATACAAGCTCCGGGATGAGCGTGTGCGTCCAACGCCCTTTTGTTGAGGCGTCGCGCCGTATAGGCTTTGTGTGTGTTTCTCTCCACGGCTTCGGCGACCAAGTCTTCCAGTGGCACCATGCCGGCTATGACCAGCGCCGCGTCATCGGAGACTGTCCTGTAAGCGCAGCTGACTCTGATTGCGCTCAGTCTCTAAGTGGCGTCAATGCCTCGGCTGTAGCTCGTCGTTGCCATTGCTCTTGACCATATTGATGCGGCATAGAGTATCGTTGTTGCCTTGGTCCCCACGTGTTAAGCATAATTGTTGAGAGAGCTCTACAAGAATCAGCAGCCTATTTATGAAAATGGAAAGTTAATCTTGGGTCTAACATGACGTCAAGATACTTTATTGCCCTCTTAGACGCGATGGTAACTCTGCCGATCTTTATATTGGCAGTTTCCACTCTTTTGTGACTGCTAACTAGGACGACTTCCGTTTTGTGCGCCGCTAGCTCTAGTCCAGCTCCTGACAACCAGCTTCGTATGCGATTGATACTTGCGCTGCACATATCCTCAGTATCTTTCAGCTCCTTGCCTATGGAGATGACTGGCACATCATCAGCAAAGCCAATGGAGTGCGGACCTGCTGGTAGTTCCAAGCGCAGTACGCCGTCGTACATGATATTCCATAGGAGAGGCCCCACCACTGAACCTTGGGGGACTCCAGCTGACACTATATGAGCTGACAGCTGACAGTATATTAGTGTTCTTCCTCTGAAGTAGGTCTTCACTATCTCTTGAAGATATTTAGGGATATTATTCTGACATCGCATCCAGTATCATATCCCAACTAGCTGTGTTGAAGGCATTCTTTACATCAAGAGTCGCAATGATGCAGTAATGCTTCGTCCCGTGCTTCCATCTGGAGCATTGGATGGCGGAAGTTGCCAGGCCAACAACTTTATTAAGCGCATCTGTTGTTGACCGGGCCTTCCGGAAACCAAATTGATTAGGTGAGAGGCCTCCGGCGCTAGCAATAGCAGCCTCCAGTCTAGAGCAAACCAACTTCAACGCGACCGACATATGTGTACGTCTGTGATGTGATAATTACAATCGTCGAGTAGCGATTACTTAGTTCAAAGTTGAGGTAGGCACACGCCCAATATTTGACACCCATGAACGAAACATGCAAATGCCCCAGGCAGAGCATTCATTAAAATGCATATACAACTAATACTCGACGATTGTGATTATCACATCACAGACGTACAGTTATGTATATGTGTGCGTATGCAAGCTCACATTAGCTACCAAGCCCAACATCAACTGCTAGTAGTTAATAATCCTATAGACAGCCTAAATATTGCACACATGCACATAAATGCCTACATATATAGCGAGGAAGTGTAAATGTGTGTGTGTGTATGGTCATCGGGAAATAATATTCGTTATGCATATCAACACTTTCATACCCTTTCCACAAATAATCATGAAGACGCTAACATTTTGCATGAGCATGGCAAAGCAGTTTAAGAATTCGGTATACTCTTCGCTCAGAAGGGAACCAATGGGATCGCGTCGAGAAAAAATTTCAATTTTTGTGAGCTGGTTGCTGTTTGTGCCAGCATACATATATTTTTGTGAGAAGAGAGCAGAGAGTAAAAAGCATAGGGCAGAAAGAGAAAGAGAGCAAAGGAAAGAGCGGCACATGTCAGACCTTTTTGGAATATCTACCGTCACCGTCGAGCGCTCGAAGCGGAATGATTTTGCCATCAGCAAATTGTCTCTCCCGACCCTAAAATAAAAACCCGAGTAAATACGAAGTTGATGGGGTTCTAATGTCAAAAAATAAGTGTTCACATTCGTTTGTCCCAGTTGTCTAGTCTATGTGTTGTATAGTTAGTGGTCCCAGCTAGAAACTAGGGCTGTCGAATATTTTTAAAATATCGTATCGATGATATTTTTGGTTTTGAAAAAATATCAAAGTGATATTTGATATTATTTTTCGATATTTTACAAAACTTTTTCCCACAATAACTTTACAATCCGACCCAAAAAAAAAAAAAGAAAGAATAAGAATAACTATTTTTTATAATAATAACCAGTATTGGGTACTCAAAGATTAAAAAAAAAAAAAAACGCGTTCTGATATGTGAGAATCCGTCATACGACTTCGTGAGTCGCAAACAACGCATTTTATTGGCGAAGCAAGTCGCTCCGAAGGCACTTAGCTACCAGGAGCTGATCGTAATGTGATCTTAGATAGTACTGGCATAGTGCCCTTATGAGAATTCCAAAAATTATCGGTTTGCTTTCCCAAGAAGTTTGTGGCAAGGTGCAGTACATCTCAAGTTCCCTCTTTCGCACCGTGTACTTTAAAAATTGACCTATTGTGGTCGTTTTCGAAGCTATCACCGTGGTCATCTAAATGCATCATCATGCTTGTGTTTTATATGCGAAGCCATATTTGATGTGTTACCACTTGTTTTTATTATTTTAAGGCAGAAATTACATTTGGCTGTTCGATTTTTACAAATCAAAGTAATGCGTTTTCACCATTATGAGATAATTGCCAACGTAAAAATAAAAAAAATATCACACAAAAATTCGATATTTGGGGAACAAAAATATTCCGATATAAATATGTTTTTTTTTTTTTTACAATAAATATCGATATTTTTATATATTTTCAACAGCCCCACTAAAAACTAGTACTGGGAAAAGATCGATCTTTACCTAGATCGATATTTCGATATTATGTATGGGTCTCAGATCGATGTATCGATCTTTTCATAAAAATATTTTAACCCCCAAATTAAAAAAAAAAAACTAAGTTTTCATATAAAAAACAAAAGATGAATTTCTTACTAAAATTAAAAACGTTTCATATAAACTAATCTAAACTACGTAACAATGATTATATTATTTAATGAGATCATTTCCACAACACTGCCAACAAAACCTAGTGTAACCTAAATGAAAAGTCGGTTACGTTAGTATTTTAATTATATTGCTAAAATTAATTTGCAAATTACTAGGGTTGTTGAATATTTTTAAAATATCGTATCGATGATATTTAAAGTTTTGAAAAAATATCAAAATGATATTTGATATTCAACTTTAAAAATATCGATATATCGATATTTTTAAACTTTTTCCTACAATAACTTTACAATCCGACAAAAAAAAAGAAAGAATAATAAGAATAACTATTTTAATATAATAATAATAATAATGACCAGTATTAAGTACTCAGAGTTTAATACAAAAAAAAAAAAAAACGCGTTCTGATATGTGAGAATCCGTCATACGACTTCGTGAGCCGCAAACAACTCATTTTATTGGCGAAGCAAGTCGCTCCAAAGGCACCTAGCTACCAGGGGCTGATCGTAATTGATCTTCGATGGCCTTATGAGAATTCCAAAAAATTATCGGATTGCTTTCAATATTGACCTATTGTGGTCGTTTTCGAAGGTATCACCTTGGTCTTCTAAATTCATCATAACGTTGTTTTTTATATGCATTGCCATATTTGATGTGTTACAACTTGTTTTTATTATTTTAGGGCATAAATTGCATTTTGCTGTTCCATTTTTGAAATCTGAATAATTCGTTTTAACCATTTTGATTAAGAATGTCTCACAATTTGACAATTTGTGTGACCAACGATATATCAAATATATCACAAAAATATTCGATATTTGGGCAAAAAAAATATCACGATATAAATATATTTTTTTTGTATAAAAATATCGATATATTGATATTTTGATATATTATCAACAACCCTACAAATTACCTTACCACTTTATACAGCGTTTTTATTTAAGTGATGGGAAAATAATAGTCTAGAGATGGCGATATATCGAGAATCGAAGTTAGCAGTATCGATATTTTCGATACCTATCAAAGCATTGATGTATCGTTTTTAAATCGATCTTTTTCCCAGCACTACTAGAAACTAGAGCTGGCAAACTATCGATAGTGGCGCCATTCGATATTTTCGATGTTTCAAGAAAAAAAGTCGATACTATCGATACTATCGCTAAAACCGTCTTTATTTTCATTTAAATTTAAAAATAACGAAAAATAACAAATTATAACAAGAAAACTTAACAAAATAACAAAAATTATATTAACTTAAAAAAATAACAAAAATTATATTAACTTAAAAAAATAACAAAAATTACATTAACTTAAACAAACAATCAGTTTTACTTCATAACTGACTTTTTTCTTAAGTTAAAACAATTTTACTGGGAGATCCATTGATTGTGTTGTAGAAAGAGGAGCATATCCACATTTTTTGTTTATATTTTGTCAGTCTTTTTATACCCTGAACCCATTGAAAATGGGAATTCAGGGTATAATGGTTTTGTAAAAATGTATGTAACAGGCAGAAGGAGACGTCGCAGACCCCATAAAGTATATATATTCTTGATCAGCATAAAAAAATAAGTTGATCTAGCCCTGTCCGTCTGTCCGTCCGTCCGTATGAACGTCGAGATTTCGGAAACTACAAAAGCTAGAGAGCTGAAATTTCACATGAACACTCGTATGTTACCTACGCAATACGAGTTTATGTTGTTTTTTCGATAACTTGTCCCATTTCCAAATTATCGATAAAAAATCGAAAATTCGTTTACATTTTTTAGGTTTTTTGGGTATAACTTCTACACCGTTTTAGCTAGAGACTTCAACTTTATATATTTAAATAGATATTATGGATACGCAGATTTTGTAGTTTTCAGAGTTTGGATACCATGCCCCCTTCGCCCCCAATTTGGAAAAAACACATTTCAAATACTAGAGATTTGCAATTTGGCACATAGGTAGATTTAGATACTCTTGATCTACTCTGAAAATTTCATAAAGATCGTCCATTTAGAAATGGAGTTATTAGCGTCCAAAGTTCAGCCCAACCCACCCCCAAGCCACGGCAGCAACTGCGCAGTTAGCAGAGCGCGCGCCTCTAAGTGCTTAAAAAAGAAGAGTATCAGTTTTTTGCAGGGTTCAGGGGATTTCGTAGTCGAGCAGTCTCGACTAGAGCCTTCTTACTTGTTACTATTGATTCAATTAAAAAAGTGCATACTGCACGACCACTAACAGTGCGAAGATTTTGTTTAAAGTTTTCTAAATTATGTGGTAGACCACATGTTATTGGTATAATTAGTGATATAGTTGCTGTAGTGTTCGACGATACTTTGGTTGTTGCGTTATCAAACGGCGACAGAAGATCATATACATCTCGCAGTGTATTGATTTCGTCGATTGTCAGCGGTTGAGGTGCTTTTGAAAAACTTAGCAAGGCACTATTGATTTCTTGAGAAATCAGCAAAATTCTTTCAACCATTACATAGGCACTATTCCATCTCGTTGGAACTTCCTGTTTAAGGCCATATTTAATATCAGTATGTTGGGTGTCCTTTAATTTTTTGGTACGCAATCGTACTGCTTTTAAAATAGGCTACAATACTCTTGCATTTTTTTAATAAAGCAACAAGGCAATCCATTTTAAGAGAATCTTGCACCACTAAATTGAGCGAATGTGCAAAGCATGGTAAATGCCTCTTCTGGAGCAGCTCACATGCTTTTACATGCTTTTCGATCCCTATCGATAGTGGATAAAAATATCGATGGTGGCGGAAAATGTGAAAATTCGATATATCGATAGTGCTATCGATAGTTTGCCAGCTCTACTAGAAACCCGAAAGCCTCGTGAGTCGCGACACAACGTCGTTGGATACGTGCAACTTATGTATTAACAAGTAAGAAAACTCCACTACGTTACTACTACTAGTTACTACGAGACCCCCTGAACCCTTCTTCGAACGAATAATATTCCAAGAATTATTGGATTTGTTTCTGCAAGCGTAACAAACTGTACTTGTACACACGGACGCAGCCACACGCTGAAATACGCTTGTAGGCATGTATGTATGTGCGTACGCATTGCAGTCGTCTTGGTGTCTCGCTCTCTCTCGCTTGCTCTGCCACGTGGGTTTTACTGCGAGAACTTTTGTGATTAATAATTCTGTTTGTAGACGGAAAGAGACTTTTATATTGTGATCATGACATTCATTCAAGCAAAACGGTATGTCTCTAGTATTTGAAATACATCTTTTTACACATTTGGGGGTGTGGAGCAGAGAACTTGGAGACTCTAAAGATGAACGAGATATAATTTTATAACTGATTCTCGATAAATATTTTGATCGATACCAATGTATATATATACGTTATCGAAATTCTGAAACAAACTCGTACTGCGCGTGCAATATATGAAGCTAACACAAAAAGAATGTACTCTATAGCTCTTATACCATCGGAAATCGACGCGTTCAAGCATACGGACAGACGGCCATGGCTATATCTACTCAGCTCGTCACCCTGATCAAGAATATACATATGTACTTTATGGGGTCTGCTACGCCTCCTTCTGCCTGTTACATACTTTTAACGAAACCATTATACCCTGATTTCCCATTTTCAATGGGCTCTGGGTATAAAAAAGAAAAAAAAAAAATAAAACAAAATATATATATATATATGTTATTATTATTCTTTTATAGGTTAATCGGACTGCGTATAAACCAAATATATGATATCGACAATAAGACTTATCTTTTTCGTCTTCATGGAGGCGGAGCTTCGGAGAAGGTTACCTTGTTGATTGAATCTGGAACTCGTTTTCACACGACTGCATTTGAATGGCCAAAGAATATGGCACCTTCGGGATTCTGCATGAAGTTCAGGAAACACTTAAAAAATAAGCGACTTGAGCATATAACTCAACTAGGGGCTGATCGCATAATTGACTTTCAATTTGGTTCTGGAGAAGCTGCTTATCATGTATTTTTAGAGTTATATGATCGAGGAAATGTTATTTTAACTGATTGTGAGCACACAATACTTTACATTTTACGTCCTCATACTGAAGGAGAAAGTATAAGATTTGCTGTGCGTGAAAAGTATCCCATCGATCGTGCCAAAGAAGGAAGTTCTGAACTGCATGAAAACAAAATTCGTGAAATTTTAGAACATTCAAATAAAGGAGATAGCTTAAAACGTATATTGATGCCGATTTTAGATTGTGGCCCAACTGTAATTGAACACGTTCTGATTGAACATGGATTAGAAAATTACTTTTTAAAAGGTTCTGTGAATGCAGAGGAAGGACAAGCAGAATTATCAAAAAAACAAAGCAGAAAAAAAAATCGTAATAATCCAGAGATATCTACATCTGATATAAAGTTTTTTGATTTTGACACAAATTTTCCAAAGCTTATGCTGGCTATCAAGGTTAGTACAAGTTTTTTGCTTTAATGTCTTTTATAATCGAATTTTGATAACAAATTCAGAATTTAATAGTTAAACATAAATCGAGAATATAACTTTTTTGTTAAAATGTATTTTAAGACTACGTTGTTTACTGTTTCCCAAGCTTGTGAAATGCTAAACTTACTATTTTCGATCTCACTGAAAGTGTATCATAATTTGATTTTAATTTAAAAAAAATTAATTTAAAAAATATATATTATATTAAACAACGAAGTATTGTTAAGTTGATTTTGAACAAAACTGTCTAAAACACTCGAAACAGTTTTATGCATACTTATTATACTTTGTTCCCGAAAGGGAAAAAGTGTATTGGGTTTGTGCAATGTCCGTCTTGCTGTCCGTCCGTCTGTCCGTCCGTCCGTCTGTCCGTATGAACGCAATATTTTTCGGCGCTATTAGAGCTAGAGACTTGAAATTTTAAACATATACTCATATATGTTCCCGAATTATAAAGTGTTAAAATTTTCCCGATCCGCCCACTAGGGGCGTGGCAAATCGGAGAACTCTTCCGTCCATAGTTGAGTTATCATACTAGATGATGAGCTAGAGAGTTGCAATTTGGAATATATACTCGGGGTGACAACCCAAGTTCAAAAAGCTATGGCGGATATATCTACGCCCATTGGGGGCGTGGCAAATCGGGAAATACGTATCTTCTACACCGTTAAAGCTAGAACGCTGAAATTTTGCATGTGAGTTAATGTTATGATTCTAAGAAGATCGATCAAAAAGTTATATGTCTACGCCCATTGGGGGCGTGGCAAATCGGACCTGAATATATGGTGATTTTTCAAATTGTGCTATATTTTGAACACTATTGACACTAGAGACTTGAAATTTTGCATGTACACTCGGGTTGACAACCCAAGACTAATAAGCTATGGTAGATATATCTACGCCCACAGAGGCGTGGCAAACCGCAAAAGTTTATATCTCCTACAGTTTTAGAGCTAGAAGCTTGAAAATTGGATGGTTGAGTTACTAATGTTCTCCTCTATCGATGCCCCAAAAATAATTTTTCAGCCTCTTTGGGGGCGTGGCATATCGAAAAATACCCTGTAATTTTCGCTTTTTGGAATGTAAGCAACCAAATTTTGCAGTCATGTTAGCCTCGGCCCTTTCTAAGAACTGGTAAAAAATTATGCGTCTACGCCCACTGGGGGCGTGGCAAATCGGCAAAGAAGTTTGTTGTGGCCAACTGCATAATTCATGCATATAATAGCTTAGTAGCAATTGCTAAGATGACAAAAAGCATTTTAACATAAATATAATATATATAATATAATATAATAAATTAATGAATTTAAAAAATAAAATTTATAAGTTTTCGATTAATAAATAAAAAGTTTCCAGCGGGATTCGAACCTAGGTCTTTTGAAAACAACATGTAATCGTTAGCTAAACCTAAATAAATTCACAGCTGATCAGCTGGTCAGCTGATCAGCAGTTTGTGACGAAACAAAACAATACAATCGCAATTCTTGCAATATGTATACACTTTTGGATGTGTAAACACTTACAAACATCTGTGTACACATAAATACATATATGCATTCATAGAAAAACTGCTTGCCACACAGCGTGGCAAATCGGAAAAGTTGTTTTAGTTTTTGCTTAAAAGCACAATTCATATGCGTATGTTTATAAATTATCATCAATTGGCAGCAAGCATTTTATAATAAATATACAAATATAAAAAAAATGAAAAAAAAAAATAATTTTTGAAAAAAAAGTTTTCTGCGGGATTCGAACCCACGCACCCAAGTATAGCTTGCATAGCGCTTACCACCAGCGCCACTGCCCTGACCTGGCATTCGTTAACTAAAACCAAATAAGACATTGCTAGGCGCCTTTTGACAAAACTAAAGTAACGATCGAAAAATTGCCAATTCAGTCACAATTCTTAGAATATTCTGGCATGCAAACTTTTTGTATGCATACATAGAAAATTGTGTGTATACTCGTATAGTGTGTACATGTGAAAATCTGTATGTATGTGTAGAAAAACGTTTGTTGCTTGCCATGTACGTTTGCTAATTGCCGAAATATTTCGTTAATTAAATGTTTATTAAATAAATAAGATGCACCTATGGGAACAAAGTATATCGCAGTTAGTTGCGCCTAACTGCAACGTTCTTACTTGTTTGTTGTTGTAGTGGCGGCCCGATGATAAGTACAAAGTCGTGGTTGTAATTCCTCGACTTTATTGAGTGAAAAAGCTGTGTCTTTTTTCTTCGCTGTGTCTTTTTTCTTCGTACTGTCCAGCAAAGAAAGTAGGAAGAATAATCCCCGATTGCGAACCAGTAGGAGAACTGGAGTCGGAGTTATACTATTAACAGCGCATAATACTATCAATAGCATAGCATGTCGACCTGAGGGAGGAGCAGCTCCTGTTAATGCAATCTGACATTAACATTTGTATTTACTCGTAGTGTTTTATTCTTATATTTTAAGAGTCTTTCTGGGATACTTTAAAAAGTTTAAATCATTTATACTCTATTAACGAAGTGATTAGAACTTTTAAAGATAAATCTCGTGTAAAATGTAAAACACTGCCAATTAAACTTTGAATTCCCATTTTCAATGGGTTCAGTGTATAGGTTTTGTGAAAATGTACCAGGCAGAAGGAGACGTCCCAGACCCCACAAAGTATATACATATATGTATATGTATATTCTTAAACAGCACAAAAAAAAAAGTTTATATAGGCCTGTCCGTCTGTATGAACGTCGAGATTTCGTAAACTACAGCTAGAGAGCTGAAACTTCACATGAGTACTCGTATGTTAGTTACGCAGTACGAGTTTGTTTTGTTTTTTCGATAACTCCTCCCATTTTCAAATTATCGATAAATTTACATTTTTTAGGTTTTTGGACATAACTTCTACACCGTTTTAGCTAGAGACTTCAACTTTATATATTTAGATAGATATTATAGATACGCAGATTTTCATGAACATGAAAAAATTTACAATACTAGAGACTTGACATTTGGCAAATAGATACATTTAGATGCTATTAATATATTCTAAAAGTTTCATAAAGATAGTCTTTCTAGAAATAGAGTTGTAAGCGTCCAAATATAGCCCAATCCATCCCCAAGCTACGGCAGCAACTGCGCGGTTAAGTGCGTAAAGAAGACTAATATCACTTTTTTTTTTGCAGGGATCAGGGTATCTTGTAGTCGAGCCGTCTCGACTAGAGCCTTCTTACTTGCTTTTTATACTTTGTTCCCGAAGGGGAAAAAGTATATTGAGTTTGTGCAATGTCCGTCTTGCTGTCCGTCCGTCTGTCCGTATGAACGCAATATTTTTCGGCGCTATTAGAGCTAGAGACTTGAAATTTTAAACATATACTCATATATGTCCCCGAATTATAAAGTGTTAAAATTTTCCCGATCCGCCCACTAGGGGCGTGGCAAATCGGAAAACTCTTCCGCCCATAGTCAAGTTATCATACTAGATGATGAGCTAGAGAGTTGCAATTTGGAATGTATACTCGGGGTGACAACCCAAGTTCAAAAAGCTATGGCGGATATATCTACGCCCATTGGGGGCGTGGCAAATCGGGAAATACGTATCTTCTACACCGTTAAAGCTAGAACGCTGAAATTTTGCATGTGAGTTAATGTTATGATTCTAAGAAGATCGATCAAAAAGTTATATGTCTACGCCCATTGGGGGCGTGGCAAATCGGACCTGAATATATGGTGATTTTTCAAATTGTGCTATATTTTGAACACTATTGACACTAGAGACTTGAAATTTTGCATGTATACTCGTGTTGACAGCCCAAGACTAATAAGCTATGGTAGATATATCTACGCCCACAGGGGGCGTGGCAAACCGCAAAATTTTATATAGTTTATATTATGAAAATTGGATGGTTGAGTTACTAATGTTCTCCTCTATCGATGCCCCAAAAATAATTTTTCAGCCTCTTTGGGGGCGTGGCATATCGAAAAATACCCTGTAATTTTCGCATTTTTGGAATGTAAGCAACCAAATTTTGCAGTCATGTTAGCCTCGGCTCTTTCTAAGAACTGGCAAAAAATTATGCGTCTACGCCCACTGGGGGCGTGGCAAATCGGCAAAGAAGTTTGCTGTGGCCAACTGCATAATTCATGCATATAATAGCTTAGTAGCAATTGCTATGATGGCAGAAAGCATTTTAACATAAATATAATAATATTAATGAATTTAAAAAATAAAATTTATAAGTTTTCGATTAATAAATAAAAAGTTTCCAACGGGATTCGAACCTAGGTCTTTTGAAAACAACATGTAATCGTTAACTAAACCTAAATAAATTCACAGCTGATCAGCTGACCAGCTGATGTGTATACACAAATACAAACATCTGTGTACATACATACATACATATATGCATGCATAGAAAAACTGCTTGCCAAGCAAGCAGCGTGGCAAATCGGAAAAGTTGTTTTAGTTTTAGCTTAAATGCACAATTCATATGCGTATGTTTATAAATTATTATCAATTGGCAGCAAGCATTTTATAATAAATATACAAATATAAAAAAAATAAATAATTTTTGAAAAAAAGTTTTCTGCGGGATTCGAACCCACGCACCTAAGTATAGCTTGCATAGCGCTTACCACCAGCGCCACTGCCCTGATCTTAGTTTTGTTAACTAAAACCAAAAAAAGCACTGCTAGAGCGCCTTTCGACAAAACTAAAGTAACGATCGAAAAATTCCCAATTCAGTCACAATTCTTAGAATATTCTGGCATGCAAACTTTTGTATGTATACATAGAAAATTGTGTATACTCGTATAGTGTGTACATGTGTAAATCTGTATGTATGTGTAGAAAAACGTTTGTTGCTTGCCATGTACGTTTGCTAATTGCCGAAATATTTCGTTAATTAAATGTTTATTAAATAAATAAGATGCACCTATGGGAACAAAGTATATCGCTGTTAGTTGCGCCTAACTGCAACGTTCTTACTTGTTTTTTTGTTGTTTTATCTGGTTTTATATTAAAATTGTATATTTACAGAGCGCTTGTGATATAATGGCAATTGGACAGAATGGAAACTCTAAAGGATTTATAATTCAAGTTAAAGAAGAAAAACCAACAAATACAGAAAATATAGAACATTTTTATAGAAATGTAGAGTTTCATCCATACCTTTTTTCTCAATATAAAAAACTTCCTTTTAAGGAATATGAAACATTCATGGAGGCAGTGGATGAGTTTTTTTCATCTCAAGAGTCACAAAAAATAGATATAAAAACAATGCAACAAGAAAGAGAAGCCCTTAAAAAGCTTTCTAATGTAAAAAAAGATCACACAAAGCGTCTGGAAGAACTTAACAAAATCCAAGATGATGATAAAAAAAAAGCAGAATTAATAACATCCAATCAGAGTTTAGTTGATAAAGCTATTTTAGCAATCCAGTCAGCCATAGCCAGTCAATTGTCGTGGCCAGATATACAAGAGCTTGTAAAAGAAGCTCAAGCCAATGGAGACATGGTTGCAAGTTCGATCAAACAGCTAAAGCTGGAAATCAACCACATATCATTATTACTTACCGATCCGTATAATAATGAAAATGAAAATGAAAATGCAAATGATATTGGTAATGCTGTAAAAAATGATTCACAGATTGTTGATATTGATTTGGCCTTATCCGCTTGGGCTAATGCTTGTCGATATTATGATTTAAAGCGTTCAGCCGCTCTAAAGGAGAAAAAAACAATTGATGCATCACAGAAAGCTTTGAAGTCAGCAGAGCGGAAGACACAGCAAACTTTGAAAGAAGTACGCACTATATCAAATATAGCTAAAGCAAGAAAAATTTATTGGTTTGAGAAGTTTTTTTGGTTTGTTAGTTCCGAGAACTACTTAGTAATAGGAGGAAGAGATGCTCAGCAAAATGAACTTATTGTTAAAAGGTGAGTACATAACTTTCATTCATTTACAGCGGGAATCTCTCTATAACTTATACTGAATTAAAAGATGCTCATCTAAGCAAAGATCAATATTTTCACCGCAAACTTACAAATTGATTTATAACCTAGTTGCGATAGTTTGACTCACGATATTGCGAAACCAGCAAGAACAAGATAAATATCGATTAGATAGATAGATCAAAATCGTGTAAATTCCTTTGTATTTTGGACCTTCCGTTAATTCGTAATATGTTTTTCATACTAACAATATTTCACTTGAATGGACGTGGTCAATCAATTTAAGATAGATCCATAGACAATCCCATCAATTAAACATAAACCCTTCGAAGTATTGCTTATTCCATAATTCTACGCATCTTTACTGCATACATACCAAACAATATATAAATACACACACACGCATAAGAACACGCTCTGCCTGTAAAATGGGAAAGTCGTATTCACCTGTATCAAACTTTCATAATAAGATAATAGCATTTATAAATAAATGGAAACCAACTCTTAAATTTCTAATACAGTCGATTCTCGTTAATTCGTCATGGAAAGGGAACAGAATTTTTGACGATTTACAGAGGTTTTCGATTTCCCGGGGTTTAAAAAAATCAAAATACGAATTGAAGGGGTTTTTATATATCACGTCTTTTCAACAATTTTAACTTATTAAAAATAAATAAAATACACATTCAATTCAATATTATGTATTTAAAAACAAAATCAAACATAATCAAAATCATATTAACGAAAAATTAAGATATAAAAAAGCTTATAATTTTTTAATGTTTCATGTTCTACATAATTATTAGACTCTGTTCCCAAAGGGAAGAAGAGTCTAATGGGTTTGTGCAATATCCGTCTTGCTGTCTGTCCGTCTGTCTGTATGAACGCAATATTTTTCGGCGCAATTAGAGCTAGAGACTTAAAATTTGGAATATATACTCATATATTCTCCCGAATTATAAAGTGTAAAAAATTTTCCGATTCGCCCACTAGGAGCGTGGCAAATCGGAAAATTCTTGCGCACGTATGCCAGTAATCATACTAGTTGATGAGCTAGAGAGTTGCAATTTGGGAATTCTTCACGCTTCAAATAAAATGAGCAAACTAATGTGCATAATTCCAATGAGAGAGCAACGAAATTTCGCACATGAAGCGATAAAAAGGCCCCTTGTATAATAGTCTGAGAGACCTAACGGTAGTTGAACTTCTAGCAAAATCAAGAATTACGAATTACAAGAGGTTTCGAAACGAAATTACGAATTATAAGGGGTTTCGAAACGAAATTACGAAGCAAGATCATTGCCGAGTAGGCAGAAAAATTACGAATTAACGAGGGGACCAAAATGTATCGGATTTTTACGAATTAACGAAGTTTTTTCAAGGGACCAGCAGTTTCTTACTAAATATCGAGGTTTTCGATTTAGCGGGGTACGAATTAACAAGACTCGACTGTATTTGAAATATGTGTTAAACAAAATTCGGTTGATGGCGCTAGATTTGGGATCGGTTTCCAAGAATCCACGAAATAAATTATTCAAAATCCAAAATATAACGCATTTATTTTTATCATTTCATATGTTTTCTAAAAGATACATGCGGCCAAAGGATATATATGTTCATGCGGACATTCAAGGCGCATCAAGTGTTATAATACGTAATACAAATGGAGAAGAAATTCCACCCAAAACATTACTAGAAGCTGGCACTATGGCTATTTCATACAGCGTGGCTTGGGATGCAAAAGTTGTAACAAATTCTTACTGGGTTTATAGTCATCAAGTTAGTAAAACAGCTCCAACAGGAGAATATTTAGGCACAGGTAGTTTTATGATTCGCGGGAAAAAGAATTTTTTGCCATCTTGTCATCTTATTATGGGGCTAAGCCTACTTTTTAAACTTGAAGATGGATTCTTACAACGTCATGCAGGGGAAAGGAAAATACGAACTACAGATGATATAATTAGCGGAGCTAAAATTGAACATACAGATATATCGCCTACAGATATAAGTGAAATAAATGAGGCTTGTGAATCAATTAATGATTATGCAACAATTTCCTTTCCAAACACTGAAGTTAAGGTAGAACATGATACCGGCAGAATAACTATTACGACAGATTTATTAAATGAAAAAATAAAATCAAATACCGCTGATCAACAAATCCAAGACCAAATGCATGATGAAGATACAGTCATTATAAAGCCAGCACCATCCCGAAAGAAGAATCAATCGACAAAAAAGCGTAAGGAATGCAAGGAACGGTCAGAAAAAGCAAATATTGAGATGCACGATATTACCTCTCTTGATGTGGAAACAAATTCTTCAAAATTTAAACGCGGCCAGAAAGGAAAACTAAAAAAAATGAAACTGAAATACAGAGATCAAGATGATGAGGAACGTCAAATAAGGATGATGATTCTTAAGTCTTCTGGAAAGGACAAACTAATGGATAATATTGACAGGCATGATGAAAAGCCTAGTTCTTCAAAAAAAACAACTCCAGTGGAAACATCAGAATCCATTATTGCCAAAAATCAAATTGAAATTGAAGATATCGACGATAGTCCTATTACTGTAGACACCAACGTGATAGATAGCCTTACTGGCGTACCATTTGATGATGATGAGCTGTTATTTGCTATACCCGTTGTAGCTCCGTATCAAGCATTGCAGCAATACAAGTAAGTATAGTTCATACAAATTCAATTAAGTTTATAATCATGTGTTA
Organism: Drosophila antonietae; assembly: GCA_030914385.1. Taxonomy (NCBI): domain Eukaryota; kingdom Metazoa; phylum Arthropoda; class Insecta; order Diptera; family Drosophilidae; genus Drosophila; species Drosophila antonietae. The sequence continues at coordinate 32,056,704 of JAUESO010000609.1, read as the reverse complement.
AAGGGCTGGTAATATATCATATATTATATCATATATATAATTCGCGAAGTGAACTGAGTATATTGATTTTCTGCAATGTCCGTCTTGCTGTCCATCTGTCCGTAAGAATAAAATATTTGTTTACGCTATTTTCTCGATCCGCCCATTATGGCATGGTAAATGGGAAAATGCATGTTCGATAACCGCCCAAGCTAAAACAAGTAAGAAAGCTGTAGTCGAGACTGCTCGACTACGAAATCCCCTGAGCCCTTCTTCGAAAGCATAATATTCCAAGAATGCTTCGTTTCGATTGTCCACGCGTAACAAACTATACATGCAAAATCACGCGGGTACACACACGCTGATCTACGCTTGTACGCCTGTATGTGTGTAAGCCGTTTTCCGGACAGATCTGTCCTTTTTTAAATTACAACTGCCGCAAAAATTTAGAAACGGCCCTGTCCGGGAAAAATGCCTTTTTATACTTTGTTCCCAAAGGGAAAAAAGTATATTGGGTTTGTGCAATGTCCGTCCGTCCGTCCGTCTGTCCGTATGAACGCAATATTTTTCGGCGCTATTAGAGCTAGAGACTTGAAATTTTAAACATATACTCATATATGCTCCCGAATTATAAAGTGTACAATTTTTCCCGATCCGCCCACTAGGGGCGTGGCAAGTTATCATACTAGATGATGAGCTAGAGAGTTGCAATTTGGAATATATACTCGGGGTGACAACCCAAGTTCAAAAAGCTATGGCGGATATATCTACCATTGGGGGGGTGGCAAATCGGGAAAAACGTATCTTCTACACCGTTAAAGCTAGAACGCTGAAATTTTGCATGTGAGTTAATGTTATGATTCTAAGAAGATCGATCAAAAAGTTATATGTCTACGCCCATTGGTGGCGTGGCAAATCGGACCTGAATATATGGTGATTTTTCAAATTGTGCTCTATTTTGATCACTATTAACACAGAGACTTGAAATTTTGCATGTATACTCGGGTTGACAACCCAAGACCAATAAGCTATAGTAGATATATCTACGCCCACAGGGGGCGTGGCAAACCGCAAAAATTTGTATCCTACAGTTTTAGAGCTAGAAGCTTGAAAATTGGATGGTTGAGTTACTAATGTCCTCCTCTATCGATGATCCAAAAATAATTTTTCCGCCTCTTTGGGGGCGTGTCATATCGAAATATACCCAATAATTTTCGCATTTTTGGAATGTAAGCAACCAAATTTTGCAGTCATGTTAGCCTCGGCCCTTTTTAAGAACTGGCAAAAAATTATGCGTCTACGCCCACTGGGGGCGTGGCAAATCGGCAAAGAAGTTTGTTGTGGCCAACTGCATAATTGATGCATATAATAGCTTAGTAGTAATTATTAAGATGGCAGAAAGCATTTTAACATAAATATAAAAATATGAATTAATTAAATAAATAAAATTTACAAGTTAACGATTAATAAATAAAAAGTTTCCAGCGGAATTCGAACCCAGGTCTTTTGAAAATAACATGTAATCGTTAGCTAAACGAAATAAATTACCAGCTGATCAGCAGCTTGTGACAAAACAAAACAATACAATCGCAATTCTTGCTATATGTATACACACTTGGATGTGTATACACGTACAAACATCTGTGTACACATACATACATATATGCATGCATACAAAAACTGCTTGCCACGCAGCGTGGCAAATCGGAAAAGTTGTTTTAGTTTTTGCTTAAATGCACAATTCATATGCGTATGTTTATAAATTATTATCAATTGGCAGCAAGCATTTTATAATAAATATACAAATATAAAAAAAATAAATAATTTTTGAAAAAAAGTTTTCTGCGGTATTCGAACCCACGCACCTAAGTATAGCTTGCATTGCGCTTACAACCAGCGCCGCTGCCTTGATACGAGCCTTGTTAACTAAACCCAAATAAGGCATTGCTAGATCACATTTTGACAAAGCTAAAGTAACCACCGAAAAATTCCCAATTCAGTCACAATTCTTAGAATATTCTGGCATGCAAACTTTTGTATGCATACATAGAAAATTGTGTGTACACTCGTATAGTGTGTACATGTGTAAATCTGTATGTATGTATAGGAAAAACGTTTGTTGCTTGCCATGTACGTTTGCTAATTGCCGAAATATTTCGTTAATTAAATGTTTATTAAATAAATAAGATGCACCTATGGGAACCAAGTATTCTATTTTGGCAATTAGGTTGGTTTTACGAGTTAACAATTACATATAATTAAATATAATATCTTTGGATTAGGTTTGGACTACATCGGAACGGCAAATGTTCCCAAAACTATAAGCTGCCGGCAAAAAATTGGCACAAATAATACTTACAACAAAGAAAATGTCAATTTTGATGAGGTGCTACACCTTTTAAAGGAAAATTAAAATCAAATTCCATTTTTAAAAATAGAATAAAATTTTATGTTTTTTTTTTTTGACCTTTTAAAAAATATTTTGTCCCTTTTTTGTCCTCTTTTTTGTGTCAATTGTCCTGTTTTTTCGGCGAAAAGATAGCAACACTGGTAAGCATATTAAACCTTCAGATTATTATCATGACATTAATATCTATATGCCAAAACAAACTGTATGTCTCTAGTATTTGAAATACATTTTTGGGGGGACTTTATTTATTTGAAATACATTTTTGGGGGGACTTTAAATCTGACAAAGCCGAAATTGTATAAAATTAGTATCTATATATGTATATGCAGAAAACTTGGAGACTCTAAAGATGAACGAGGTATAATCACTAACCATATGGTTAGTGGTATAATTTTATAACTTATTGTCGATAATTGGTTTATCGATAACTTTGAAAATATACGAGTTATCGAATTTCTGAAACAAACTCGTATTGCTCGTGTAATATACGAGTCTAACACAAATAGCTAGCTCTTATATCTTCGGAAATCGACGCGTTCATACATACGGACGGACGGACGGACAGCTGGGGCGTAGATATATCCGCCATATCTTTTTGAATACGGGTGTTCACCGCGAGTATACGTACATTCCAAATTACAACTCTCCAGCTCATCAACTAATATTATTTCTAGCACAACGATTTGCCACGCCTTAGTGGGCGGATCGGAAAAATTTTTACACTATAGGTCGGGAGTATACAGGAGTATGTGGTTCAAATTTCAAGTCTCTTTAATTTAAATTTAATAGCGTCAAAAAAATGTCATTCATAAAGACAGATGGACAGCAAGACAGACAAGACAAGACGTTTCACAAAACCGCAAAAAACTCTTTTTCCTTTTGGAAACAGAGTATAAAAACTGTGAGTGTGAAAAATAATATTTGTATTAAATGTGTAAGATATAATGGAATTAAAAAAATACCACATGTAGTATATGTCGCAGCGTCGTTACTTTTCTGAGACTCTTCCATCATATTGTCATACACAAACTTATTTAGAGCGAAGTGAATTCCGACCGGCGTGTGTAATTGTCTGAATGCGACTGAGTTTGCATTGCTTCTCGATCACGCATTGATCTACGCATCTCTTTGTTATAATTCGAGTGGGTAAACTTGTGTTACTTGTGTTATTCGCTCACTTTCTCTACACTCTATTTCGAAATCAAATGAATGTAAACGACCATAAGTAAAGAGTCTCATCTATGTACCCTTAGAGTTGAATCTAGTTTTGTAAATTTGAAATTTGTCAGCGTACATGGTAACGCCAAAACTCTGACTAAAAATTCCACGACTAATTATTATGTCATGTTTCAAATACTAGTCTATAATAGCATTAGCATGTAACAAAATTTCAAAATAATATTGATCAATATTTATATTTCATAATAATTTGTTGAGTACTGTGTTTAGATTCATTACTTATGCCATTCAGCTTAACGATGTTATTAATTCTCTTACCACTAAATTTATCGGCGACGCTTTCCTTAATCAAGGAACATTCAGCTTCAAAGTCAAAACAAAATGGAACAGACTCACCGGTTGAACTACTTATTGTTTCTGACGGAGAGCTACCATACAGATGTTTATCCGTTTATCGTCTATTCGGTCGTTTCCTCGGGATCGTCTTTTTGGACAAGCGGATGCGATGTGCCCAAGCTCGTTGCATTTGAAATACTTCACACTCGATCGGTCTTCTGATCCATGCGTTGGCTTCTGCCGAGCACGACATTCGGCATATTTATGTCCAGACTTTAGACAATAATTGCATTTCACTTCAGAGCACTGCTGCCAATTTAGCTATTTTCCCACTAGATCTAGTGGGTTGCAACAAGGAAATGCGGGATAAATTATGAAATAGCGGCTAGCGGGAATTATAGCTATTTTTTAAGAAACATTAGCTTTACTTCATATTTTTGAAACATCTGGTAGCTTGGTGTACTTTTATGCTCTATGATGCCACATTTTCATACGAATAGTATTTTTTCATTTGAATGGCAAAAAACATCAATAAGCCAAACGAGCATTCAATCTTATCGATGTCTGTGAAGTCTACCGAATCGTGTTTTATGCCATCACCAAGAGGGTATTTTACAAATTTTAAAGCTCGAGCGGAAGTTAATAATGCCAAAAATATATAAGCAAAAACCGCGTATTATACGGATCCTGAATTAAAAAATTGGTTGACTTTAGATACAGCTCATGCGGGCAAATGTTATTGCAAATACTGCAAATCTAGCATTAATGCCAAGTTTTCAGACTTGCACGCACATGCCAAGAATGCTAAACACAAGTCAGCTTCAGCGGCTTTTGCACAGCCTAACAAACTACCATTTGTTTTTTTAATCTCATCGAAAACTTGCGATCAAGAAGCGGGACTTTGTATATTGCATCACATTGTTCAATCAAAGCTGTGGACCATTTTGGATTGCTGTGTAATATTTTACAAAACTATCAATTACATTAAATATCATATTTGTAGATACTGACTACGCCTCCAAGAAAAATGCTGCCACGATTACAAATTACCAGTAGCATGTTTGAGAAAGATAGGGACCAATGTAACGTCCATAAACAAAAAGGATGAAGATGAAGTCATTGATGAAATCTTATAAAATATTGAAATAACCGGAAAATGATATTCCAACGTTTTTTTTAGCTATGAAGAAACATTTCTAGCTATTTCTAGCGTTTTTCAAAGGCTGATTTAGCGTTTTCATGCAACGAAATGTTGGCAGCACTGCTTCAGAGAGATACTTCGCCTTTTTATACCCTGAACCCATTGAAAATGGGAATTCAGGGTATAATGGTTTTGTGAAAATGTATGTAACAGGCAGAAGGAGACGTCGCAGACCCCATAAAGTATATATATTCTTGATCAGCATAAAAAAATAAGTTGATCTAGCCCTGTCCGTCTGTCCGTCCGTCTGTCCGTCTGTATGAACGTCGAGATTTCGGAAACTACAAAAGCTAGAGAGCTGAAATTTCTCATGAACACTCGTATGTTAGCTACGCAATACGAGTTTATTTTGTTTTTTCGGTAACTCGCCCCATTTCCGATAAAAAATCGAAAATTCGTTTACATATTTTAGGTTTTTGGGGTTTAACTTCTACACCGTTTCAGCTAGAGACTTCAACTTTATATATTTAGATAGATATTATGAATACGCAGATTTTGTAGTTTTCTGATTTTTGATGCCACGCCCCCCTCGCCCACAATATCAAAAAAACGCATTTCAAATACTAGAGACTTGCAATTTGGCAAATAGATAGATATTGATACTCTTAATCTACTCTTAAAATTTCATGGAGATCATGCATCTAGAAATGGAGTTATAAGCGTCCAAAGTTCAGCCCAACCCACCCCCAAGCCACGGCAGTAACTGCGCAGTTGTTAGCTGAGCGCGCGCTTATAAGTGAGTAAAGAAGAAGAGTATCATTTTCTTTACAGGGTTCAGGGTATCTCGTAGTCGAGCCGTCTCGACTAGAGCCTTCTTACTTGTTATATTCTGTGCCTGTTGTGGGTGCGTTGTCATCTAGGTGCCGCTTCTTAAAAGTTTCGGGTTTTAATATTGTTTGTAAAAACCCAGCGCGCCAATTTGTCGTCAATTTGTGCATGTGGGCCAGAGCAAGTGATACCGCAAAATCCTCCAGGTCAACCGATTTAAATTTTGCCATTAGCAAAGTGACAATTCGTCAGACATGTACAGTGGTCAAAATTCGATTATAATGCGAAATATACATTTATGGAGCACCCCCTAGTTTCGAATATGATACAATTTATTATTATATTTATTATTTATATTATACAGATAGTTTATTATACAGATATACAGTAACTCCATCGGTAAATTATTAGGAAAATAACATAAAATAACACATATTTAACTCTAATTAATTTTGTTAACTTAAAACTATTTTTTACAGGTACAAGGTAAAGCTTACGCCTGGTACCGGAAAACGTGGAAAAGCATCTAAATTGGCACTAAGTATTTTCACAAAAGATAAATCTTGTAATAATCGTGAAAGAGATCTAATGAAAAGTATAAAAGAAGAATCACTTGCACGGAACATTCCAGGCAAAGTTAAAATTTCGGCACCTCAGTTACAAAAGATACGAAAGTAATTTTTTTCAATCCAGAAAATTACATTATTCTAAATTATATTGAATGCCTAAAATAAATAATACATTTTGGTTGTTATAATTAAATTAATGTTATGATATGAAATTTCAATATTGTATTATAAATGAATACCTAAATTAAATTTGCATAACCCGCTTTAACTGTATTTTAATAAAAAAAAAAAAAACAAGTAAGAAAGCTGAAGTCGAGACTGCTCGACTACGAAGTCCCGTGATTCCTTCTTCGAACGAATAATATTCCAAGAATGCATCATACACATGCTAATCTTTGCTTGTACGCCTGTATCTGTGTAAGCATTGCATTGCACTGTCTCGCTGCCTTTGTTGCTGCGCCACATGGGTTTTGCTGCAAAAATTTTATTGATTAATAATTCGGTTTCTAGAAGGACAATCGTATTCATCTCTTCAGATTATGAATATGATATTCATATCTATATGGTAAACTAAACTGCATGTCTCTAGTATTTGAAATACATTTTTTGCACATTTGGGGGTGGTGGGGCGAAGTGGGGACCGGAAACCAAAATCTGACAAAAACCGAAATTGTATTAAATTAGTATCTATATACCAGTGTTCGCAAAAACTACTCCGTAGCAGCAAGAGCAATGAAAATATGACTATGCTCTGGCTACCGCTCTCGTTTATGACGGGAGCCGTAGCAGAGCCATAGTCGAACGAAAATATGTGAGAGCTCTGCTCTGCTCTCGGAGTTTGCTATGCTGAAATCTGTAGCGGTAGCAATAGCACGAAACGAAATTAACGACTACGCTTCGGCAGAGCGGTAGCCGAAAAACGAGAGCGAGATGAGAGCAGAGCAAACGCAATTGACTTTGTTGCTACTGCTCTTTGGGCCGATATTCTTATTACAATTCGGCCTTCGATTGTTTTTGCTATTTTGTAAAGTTCCGTTATGTGTTTGATGAGAAATTGTAGCCAAATAATTTTGGCACGTGCAAAATTTTATTCGTCAGCAAATATGGAGCAGCAAAAGAAAACTCTAAACGTTTTAAAATATTTTATTGAAAGTGATGAGGAGCACGTTAAATGCACAAAATGTTTTAGAATATTAAAAAATGATAGAGTTTTCAATTTAAGGAAGCATTTGCGATTGCATGACATTGAAGTGGAAAATGAAAACTCTATTAGTGCCGCATCGAAAAACATAAAACATTCTACAATAAAAGTTCACATCAATAAAAAAACATTAATTCGATCATATATTGGTCTTGTAACTGAAGAAAGCGTTCCATTTCATGTGCTTAACTCTAGCAATATGCGAAATATAATTGACCCCATATGTCGTGGTATTGGAGAAAAATGTGGAAGCAACTTCAAGCTAAATGGAAACAAATGCAAGACAGTATTAAAAAATGTGGCAGCGAATATTCGGCTTGAAATAAAAAATGAAAGTAAAAATCGGCTTTTATCTTTAAAAATTGATAGTGCAACGCGGCTTGGCCGAAATATTTTTGGGCTCAGTGCTCAATATATAACAAAAAATGAAATAAAATCTCGAATTCTCGCAATGGTTGAACTTAAAGGAACTGAGGCAAGTACATCCAAAAATCTGGCTAAGGAAATTTTATCAGTTTTGGAAAATTATGAAATATCACTGAGTCAAATTGTGTCCATAACATCGGATAATGGGGCCAATATGATAAAAACTTCTAAAATTTTATCACAAATGTATAAAAGCGATGACGATTTTGATGAAGCATGCACTGAACAGAAGAATATGGAGTACACGAAACAAATAGACCACTTCGAAAATACTGAAAATATATATGTCGGGGATCTACAAATATGTCGATGTGCAGCTCACACTGCACAGCTTTGTGCACTTGATGTAACAAAACATCCAAGCGTTAAGAATTTTTTATTCCAATGCCGCAATTTGACGAAGTATATTCGCAAGCCTTCAAACGGTTACCGCGATTTATTTGAATTACGCAACTTCAAATTACCTCAATTGGATTGTCCTACTAGATGGGGATCAACATTCAACATGATTGACGATCTTAATAAAGCTAAGAGTATTTTGAGTCTAATTGAAACTGTGGAAAACAAAACGGAAGACGAAAATTTCGAAGCTAATGATTTTTTATGGGACTTTATAGATTGCTACGTTACAGTTATGGCTCCACTGCAAAAGACAATAGTACAATTTCAAGAGGAACAATTGCATTATGGTAATTTTTATGCTCTGTGGTTGACGTGCAAGCTTACCACTAATCATATTTTGACAACAAACGCCTTTAATAAAGATTCCATTATTTATATAATTGGAAATAAACTAATTCAAAGTATGGAAACAAGGAGCAAGAAATTAGTGTCAAACGTGGGCTTCGACGCTTGCCTATATTTAGACCCAAGATTTCACCATATCATTGACTCCTCACAGAAAGAAAGAGCTATCAATTTTTTAAAGACATTGTGGGATCAATTAAAAGTTCATGGCCAGATTCCCAATTCAAATAGATCAAGCAATTCATCCAATACGGATCCTGGAAACTTAAACGACAATGATATGGAGCTATTAGACAACTTTTTAAGTAATAGCATGATACTTCCCCATGAGTCAACAGATGTCCATGGGAAGATTGAGGGATTAAAATTACCTTTTATGAAATCGAATGTTAACGTATTAAATTTTTGGAGAGACAAAAAGTCAAGCGACCCAGAACTTTATGCCTTAAGCAAAGTGTGTTTTGCTATACCGCCAACGCAAGTAAGTATTAATACTTAAATAACAATAATGAAACAAGTGTTTAAATTTCTTAATACTTGCAGGTAACAATAGAGCGAGCATTTTCATCAATGAAGCTGGTGTTGTCGGATAACCGAAATCGCTTAAGCCACGAAACATTAGAAAATATACTTCTTGTTAAGCTCAACTCAACACACTTAGATAGTGCCATAGATAATTTAAGTTTATTTGAAAACGACAATTAATACATACATACATACATTTAAGTTTACTAAAATAAAAATAATAAAAATAATAAATATTATGATTTACGTACAAATGTACGTATGTACAAATTTACGTATATATATATGTATGTAATACGCTTTACAAACTAGCAAAAACAATCGAAGGCCGAATTGTAATAAGAATATCGGCCCAAAGAGCAGTAGCAACAAAGTCAATTGCGTTTGCTCTGCTCTCATCTCGCTCTCGTTTTTCGGCTACCGCTCTGCCGAAGCGTAGTCGTTAATTTCGTTTCGTGCTATTGCTACCGCTACAGATTTCAGCATAGCAAACTCCGAGAGCAGAGCAGAGCTCTCACATATTTTCGTTCGACTATGGCTCTGCTACGGCTCCCGTCATAAACGAGAGCGGTAGCCAGAGCAAAACGAAAAACTACGGAGTAGCGTAGCATTTTCAAACGCTGCTATATACATATATGCAGAAGACTTGGAGACTCTAACTCTAAAGATGAATTAGCTAGAATTTTAAAACTGATTCCCGATACATTAGTTTATCGATAACTTTGCAAATATACAAGTTATCGATTTTCTGAAACAAACTCGTACTGCGCGTGCAATATACGGACCTAAAAGAATTAACTCTCTAGCTTTTGTATCTTCGGAAATCGACGCGTTCATACATACGGACAGACGGACATGGCTATATCAACTTTTCTCGTCACCCTGATCAAGAATATATATACTTTATGGGGTCTGCCACGCCTCCTTCTGCCTATTACATACATTTAACAAAACCATTATACCCTGATTTCCCATTTTCAATGGACTCAGGGTATAATTATGTTAACGAAATGTTGTATTATTTCATGTTCTTCATAATTATGTTTTTTATTGTGTTTACCAAGCTTATTAAAAGATCAATTCCTGTTAAAAAAAAAAAAAAAATTAACATGCGACACAAATAAATATAAAATTACGGATAACCTGCGCGTTACCAAACATAAAATTAAAAGTTAAGCTGCAATTGCAATTGCTACATGCAGCAAAAGTTTCGCACACAGTCACATAACTGCTCATACATGAAGCAACACACAGTAATTGTGTGTGTGCATGCTCGTCGCGAAAAAGTAATGCTTATGTACATCACGCTTTCATACCCTTCCCAAAAATAATCACGAAAACACTAAAATTTTGCATGAGCATGGCAAAGTCGTTTAAGAGTTCGGCATACTCTTACTAAGAAAGGCAGACGGGATCGTTGCGAATCGCAACTCGCGGACAAATTTCAATTTTTGTGCGCTGCTGGCTTGTGCCTGCCAGGGATGCCAAGTCAAAATTTGAGAAATACGTAGCCAGGCTTCAAAATCTACGTGTTTTTCCGTAGCACAATTTTGCTGAAATACGTAGATCTACGTACTTTTTTTTAGCTTAAAAAAATTAAAAAAAAACTAACAAATTATACATATTAATTTATGGAATTGGAAACAGTTGCCCCAAATGTGCAATAGATGGTAGCTTTGCTTTCAAACTATTGTTGAGTATTGTCGCTGGATTTAAAAGTTACCCTAAACTTTCAATATAAAATTGAAGGCAGGAGTTTTGAATTTCGATGACTTCATCTCGTTCCATATTATGATTTTTTTTTGTCAACAAAGCCGCAAAGTTTCCCTTGAAATACATATTTTTTAAGGGAAAGTGGTTCTCATCGTTGGCGAAATCAATCTTTAGAATTTTTTCATCAGGTAATAATAAAAACTCAGATTTTAGAAAGCACTCAACTATTGTCTTGTAAACTGCAAGAACATTTTCGTAGAACAAATAAAGTTTTGGACTTTCTGACTGCATTTCCCTGTTTAAATTGTTGAAATACAGCAGCACAAATTTCAGAAACTCCAAATACAATTCTGTTGTCGAATCTAAGCATATTTGGAGAATCGGCTCTGCAGATTTTAACTGGTCATTCAATGCAGCTCCTTGAAAGTAAAGTTTTAACGCAGGAAGTTGTTCTAACAGCTTTTCAACTACTTGAAGCAGAGATAGCCACCTTGTTTGTCCGATATGTAAAAGTTTGTGTGGTTTCACATTAACGAAAGATTGAAACTCCTTATAGTCTCCGATACGTTTTGGGCTTTTTGATATAAAGTTATTGATATCTATTGCAAATCCTTCCACTTTTTTTTTGGCAATTTTTTGCGAGCATAAGATGCGCAATTTCAACACAAACTGTAAAGCGATTGTAAGCGATGCCAGTCTTTTTTGCAATTTAGCGCTGCTAACCCATGAATTAAATGGCATTCGTAAACATATTGAAAACGGAATTTAGTGCTGCTAATCGAATATAAATCTTTTTTTTTTCATTAATTCAAAATATATTGATATTACCCAAAAATTTTAGTTTTTAGAGTATTTTGCAATATTTTTATAAAGTACGTAGTTTTAGTCTCTTCACACGTAGGTACGTAGATCTCTTTCAAAATACGGAGATCTACGTGAAAAGACGGAGGGTTGGCATCCCTGGTCCCTGCATACATATATATATGAGAGGCATAGAGAGAGTGAGTGAGAGAGTGAATAAGGAAAGAATAGCACACAGTGATGCTCCATATGAGAATAGAATCATTTCGTTCGAGCGCTGGCAGCGAACTGAAAATCAACTACGATATTTTCGCTGCCCGAGCAGCAAATGACAGAGCCGAGCAAAGACGAAGATGATTAGGACGCCAAATCAAAATCTAGTTCGTGAAAAAAGTTTGTTCTAGTTGTTCAGTCTATGTGTTGTATGGTTAGTGATATTACCCAAAAATTTTAGTTTTTAGAGTATTTTGCAATATTTTTATAAAGTACGTAGTTTTAGTCTCTTCACACGTAGGTACGTAGATCTCTTTCAAAATACGGAGATCTACGTGAAAAGACGGAGGGTTGGCATCCCTGGCTGGCAGCGAACTGATTATCAACTACTATATTTTCGCTGCCCGAGCCGTAAACTACAGAGCCAAGGAAATACGAAAATGATTAGGACATGAATCACAAATCTAGTACGTGGAAAACATTTATTCTACATGTCCGGTCTATGTGTTGTGTGGTTAATGTTCTCGCTCAATACAGTTATCGAAACACACATCTGTTCGAGTTTGCTTGCGCATGCGTTAGATAACGATAGGAAAGCACAGAAATACCAGTGAGGAATCAAAGTATGCATGTATTGTTTACTACTCTTTGTTCTAGTATACAAAATGTATTGTATACGTCTTAGTACTAAACATACTTTGTTTAATAATTTTGTCGTGATTCTAAAAACTAATACATGTTAGAAGAAAATTAAGACACTCACTTATGGAAATTAAATGGCATGGAAGGTAAAGAGGTGAATTAGTGTATCATAAACATCGTTATATGTGAAAGAAAATATGTGTGGATATTCAGGATTGGGGGCTTTACATACTTTTTCTTTTAAGATAGGTGCAGAGAAGGCAGCTTATCAATTTCACAACGTTTTTCAATAATTATTATAGTCCTCTTACATATTAAAAATATTCAAAAGAAAAAGAAGGTAATTATGTTAGTTAAAACGTGTGCGAACGTGTGCGAACGTGTGTGAGTACTTACATGCATATTTGTATACATCAAAAATTTAATTAGTGCTCGAGTCAAGCTTTTTGTTCTGCAAGAATGTTTGCTAACGACTTTAAGTATACCTACATACTGTATAAATATGCCTTTGTATGTTCGGATACAAAATGACGTGAAATCTTTAAGAATGTGTGGATAAAGTTTTCACATTTTGAAGCACACCTACATATGTATGTTTATTGATTAAATCCTACGCATTGAGCGTAAAGTTGATTGAACTGAAGAAATAATTTTTAAATGAAGAACATACATCAGCTTTCAATAAATTTTATTTATCAATAATAATCAAAGAAAAATCGCAAGGTAAAATCTGTAAAATTGTAAATTAATCGTCGACGCATAGATATATTCTAGCAAACTCTGGTATTTTAGGTGAGCTTTATATCAATGCCAATGTGTTGGCATAGAACTTTGTTATTGTTTAAGGTAATAATAATAATACTTATTGTAAATCGGTGTAAAGGTTATATACTTTTTGGAAAAGTATATGTAATGTGCAAATGAACGCATTGATAAACAAAGTTAGCCAATCCAATTTCATGAGGAAACTTAATTTCCTTTGCTCATTTCATTTGTCTCGGAATCTATAAACGCTAGATAAAGTTTTTTAAAGTTGATCTCTTTTAACGTGGTCATCTAAATTTATTTATTTGACATATTTTAAAAGAAACATTTGAAAGTGGTATTTTTGATTGGTGCAATCGGGATAACTATTAGTTAGTCAATTTTATTTTTATTGCATTTCTATACCCGGAACCCATTAAAAATGAGAAGGCAAAGTATAATGGTTATGTTAAATGTATGGAACATGTAAAAGGAGGCTTGGCATATCCCCATAAAGTATACGTACTCTTGATCAGAGCGATGATCACATGCGCAATACGAGTTTCCATCAGAACATCGATAATTAATCCCATTTCCTTATTATCGATCAAAATCGAAAATTTTGCTTCGGTTTTTATGCGTACATTTTATACCAATTGAGCGAAAGAAATATATATTTGGGCAAATATTGTGGATACATTCTATGGTACCCAGTCGAGCCATATCGACTAGAGCCTTCTTACTTGTTTTATAACTGATTCTCGATAAATGTTGAGATCGATAACTCTGAAGCTGAAATAGTAATCGATTTTCTAAAATTATATTATATTCCAAGAATGCTTCGTTTTGATTCTTCAAGAATAACAAACTATACATCCAAAAAAGTGCACACAGACACACTGATCTACGCTTGTATGCATGTATGTGTGCCTCGCCCATTCTGCTACTTGAGTTTTGCTGCGAGAATTTAATTGATACATAATTCTGTTTCTAGACGGACAATCGTAATCAAACTTTCAGATTATTATCATGATATTCATATCTATATGCCAAACCAAACTATATGTCTCTTGTATTTGAAATTAATTTTTTACACATTTGAGGGTGTGGGGGTTTATTGGGGACCGGAATCCGAAATATGAAAAAAAAAAAAACAACGAAATTTTATTATATTGGTGTGTATATACATATGTGCAGAAGACTTGGAGACTTTAACTCTAAAGATGAATGAGATATAATTTTATAACTGATTCTCGTTCAATATTTTGTATCGATAACTTTGGAAATATAAAAATTATCAAATTTCTGAAACAAACTCGTACTGCGCGTGCAATATACGAACCTGACACAAAAAATGAACTCTCTAGTTCTTATATGTTCGGAAATCGGTGCGTTCAAACATACGGACAGACGGACATGGCTATATCCACTTTTCTCGTCACCCTGCCACGCCTCCTTATATCTGTTACATACTTTTATGTCTGTTACATTCGTTCAACAAAACCATTATACCCTGAATTCCCATTTTCAATGGGCTCAGGGTATAACAAGTAAGAACGTTGCAGTAAGGCGCAACTAACTGCGATATACTTTGTTCCCATAGGTGCATCTTATTTATTTAGTAAACATTAAATTAACGAAATATTTCGGCAATTAGCAAACGTACATGGCAAGCAACAAACGTTTTTCCTATACATATGTATGTACATACATACAGACTTACACATGTACACACTATACGAGTATACACACAATCTTATATGTATGCATACAAAAGTTTGCATGCCAGAATATTCTAAGAATTGTGACTGAATTGGGAATTTTTCGATCGTTACTTTAGTTTTGTCGAAAGGCGCTCTAGCAGTGCCTTTTTTGGTTTTAGTTAACAAAACTAAGATCAGGGCAGTGGCGCTGGTGGTAAGCGCTATACAAGCTATACTTAGGTGCGTGGGTTCGAACCCCGCAGAAAACTTGTTTTCAAATATTATTATTTTTTAATTTTTATACTTTGTTCCCGAAGGGGAAAAAGTATATTGAGTTTGTGCAATGTCCGTCTTGCTGTCCGTCCGTCTGTCCGTATGAACGCAATATTTTTCGGCGCTATTAGAGCTAGAGACTTGAAATTTTAAACATATACTCATATATGTTCCCGAATTATAAAGTGTCAAAATTTTCCCGATCCGCCCACTAGGGGCGTGGCAAATCGGAAAACTCTTCCGCCCATAGTTAAGTTATCATACTAGATGATGAGCTAGAGAGTTGCAATTTGAAATGTATACTCGGGGTGACAACCCAAGTTCAAAAAGCTATGGCGGATATATCTACGCCCATTGGGGGCGTGGCAAATCGGGAAATACGTATCTTCTACACCGTTAAAGCTAGAACGCTGAAATTTTGCATGTGAGTTAATGTTATGATTCTAAGAAGATCGATCAAAAAGTTTTATGGATACGCCCATTGGGGGCGTGGCAAATCGGACCTGAATATATAGTGATTTTTCAAATTGTGCTATATTTTGAACACTATTGACACTAGAGACTTGAAATTTTGCATGTATACTCGGGTTGACAACCCAAGACCAATAAGCTATAGTAGATATATCTACGCCCACAGGGGGCGTGGCAAACCGCAAAAGTTTATATCTCCTACAGTTTTAGAGCTAGAAGCTTGAATTGGATGGTTGAGTTACTAATGTCCTCCTCTATCGATGATCCAAAAATAATTTTTCAGCCTCTTTGGGGGCGTGGCATATCGAAAAATACCCTGTAATTTTCGCATTTTTGGAATGTAAGCAACCAAATTTTGCAGGCATGTTAGCCTCGGCCCTTTCTAAGAACTGGCAAAAAATTATGCGTCTACGCCGCCTGGGGGCGTGGCAAATCGGCAGAGAAGTTTGTTGTGGCCAACTGCATAATTCATGCATACAATAGCTTAGTAGCAATTGCTAAGGTGACAAAAAGCATTTTAACATAAATATAATAATATTAATAAATTTAAAAAATAAAATTCATAAGTTTTTGATTAATAAATAAAAAGTTTCTAGCGGGATTCGAACCTGGGTCTTTTGAAAACAACATGTAATCGTTAGCTAAATAAATTCACAGCTGATCAGCTGACCAGCTGATCAGCAGTTTGTGACGACACAAAACAATACAATCGCAATTCTTGCAATATGTATACACTTTTGGATGTGTATACACGTACACATGCATACATACATATATGCATGCATGGAAAAACTGCCTGCCACACAGCGTCGCAAATCGGAAAGCATAAAGCAGTTTTAGTTTTTACTTAAATGCACAATTCATATGCGTATGTTAATAAATGATTATCAATTGGCAGCAAGCATTTTATAATAAATATACAAATATTTAAAAAATAAAAAATAAATAATTTTTGAAAAAAAGTTTTCTGCGGGATTCGAACCCACGCACCTAAGTATAGCTTGCATAGCGCTTACCACCAGCGCCACTGTCCTGGTTTGGGTTTCGTTAACTAAAACCAAATAAGGCATTGCTAGAGCGCCATTTGACAAAACTTAAGTAACGATCGAAAAATTATCAATTCAGTCACAATTCTTAGAATATTCTGGCATCCAAACTTTTGTATGTATACATAGAAAATTGTGTATACTCGTATAGTGTGTACATGTGTAAATCTGTATGTATGTGTAGGGAAAACGTTTGTTGCTTGCCATGTACGTTTGCCAATTGCCGAAATATTTCGTTAATTAAATGTTTATTAAAAAAATAAGATGCACCTATGGGAACAAAGTATATCGCTGTTAGTTGCGCCTAACTGCAACGTTCTTACTTGTTTTTTTTTATATTTGTATATTTATTATAAAATGCTTGCTGCCAATTGATAATAATTTATAAACATACGCATATGAATTGTGCATTTAAGCAAAAACTAAAACAACTTTTCCGATTTTCACGCTGCTTGGCAATAAGTTTTTGTATGGATGCATATATGTATGTATGTGTACACAGATGTTTGTACGTGTATACACATCCAAGTCTGTATACATATAGCAAGAATTGCGATTGTATTGTTTTGTTTTGTCAGCTGTGAATTTATTTAGGTTTAGCTAACGATTACATGTTATTTTCAAAAGACCTGGGTTCGAATCCCGCTGGAAACTTTTTATTTATTAATCGAAAACTTGTAAATTTTATTAATTTAATTAATTCATATTTTTATATTTATGTTAAAATGCTTTCTGCCATCTTAGCAATTACTACTAAGCTATTATATGCATGAATTATGCAGTTGGCCCCAACAAACTTCTTTGCCGATTTGTCACGCCCCCTGTGAGCGTAGATATATCTACCATAGCTTATTGATCTTGGGTTGTCAACCCGAGTATACATGCAAAATTTCAAGTCTCTAGTGTCAATACTGTTCAAAATATAGCACAATTTGAAAAATCACTATATATTCAGGTCCGATTTGCCACGCCCCCAACGGGCGTAGATATATAACTTTTTTATCGATCTTCTTAGAATCATAACATTAACGCACATGCAAAATTTCAGCGTTCTAGCTTTAACGGTGTAGAAGATACGTTTTCCGGATCGGGAAAAATTGTACACTTTATAATTCGGGAGCATATATGAGTATATGTTTAAAATTTCAAGTCTCTAGCTCTAATAGCGCCGAAAAATATTGCGTTCATATGGACAGACGGACGGACGGACAGCAAGACGGATACTGCACAAACCCAATATACTTTTTTCCCTTTGGGAACAAAGTATAAAAATGGAATATTATTTATAGGATAGCAATTAGTTAAAATTATGTAATATTTATATATACTATTAAATTTAAAGTACGTACTCTGATTTTCTATTTTCTATTACTAATATAATTCACGTTATAAAAGCGAAATTTAATTGTGCACATGGATGTGTTTCTCAGTATCAAAGGCAAAATCGATATCTTTGACTTTCTAATATTCTCTATCTTGAAAAGGGTCGCTTCGATAACTTTAAAATAAATTTGAAAAACTTTAAAATAAAATTGATTAGAGTTTATTTTAATATACAAAACATTTTTGGATGTATATATTTTCCAGTAAGGTATTACGGCCTATTTTTGATAAAAATAGTCATAAGAATATTCTCTAAAATTCAGTTGATTTAATTATAGAATATGACAAAATGGAGACGAATCAATATTATTGCCGAGGCGGGCCGCAGCAGAATTTATCTTCAACAGTTTCTCAACAGCCCCTGAATAAAATGTGTTATGAGGGCAATGCTGGTCAGGAGTATACAGCATGTAGTTCGACTCATGTAGAATCAACGGGATTTACTGGAAGGGATATGCCTCCAAAAAATGGAAACAGTAAATCACAAATGGGAAATAGAAGCATAGGTAGCCCATATGCATTTTCTAACTGCAATAGCACTAGTCAATGCAATAATTCAAATAATGCTGGAAATTATGTAAATGTCATGACTGTACCATTGGGCACGTTGCAATATAATCGAAAGAAGTCGCAATCCCAGGATTATCAGTAAGTAAACATATTTGATATGACAGAAAATTGTAAATTAGTTCACGTGATTTTTGACAGTTCGCGGCTATACTACAACACAACGGATGTTAAGTGTCGCGAAGATTACTATTTAGGAAATAGTATAAAATGTAGTAATGAAACTCCGTCTCATCATCCAATGCCACAGTTAACACAAAATCAACACGTTCAGCATCAATTGCAGCTCATCAATCAAAATAGTCACAGCCATCCGGTGCAGAACAACCAGCAAACGACTGCATGCAGCCCGAGTTCAGTGCTTGAGACGATCAATGATGCTGTTGATTGTGCAGTATACTCAAATGCCACTGGAAATGGCCGCGTTGTAGCCTCTACTCAAACACACATGAATAATGCCAATGTAGCATCATGTGAACAAATGAGCTCAAAGACACCAGTATCCTTAGTTTCTGTCAACGTGCCTGTTCCGCCTGTAATGTACACTGTACACCGTGTAGTGACAACAGCGCAGATTCAGACAGCCGTAGGAAGCACATTCGCTTCCTCTGCGAGCGTGTCTAGCGTTGTTAGTGCGAGTCGAAATGAGAATGACTGCATGACATCAGCACAAATGACTACAGCGATGTCAATGTCAGCCAACGACACTTGTCACAGTGGTCTGCAAATATCTGACCTCAGTGGTAATATCATAACTAATGGGAATTCACTTGGACCACTGACTGGAGTGCGGAGCTCATCCGGTAATGTACTTGAAATGAATCACTAAAAATTGGAATTCATTCATTACTTTTTTTAGGTATGCTTTCAAATTACTTACCAGTTCAACAGAAATGCATTAACAATGAAGTGACAAAAAATTCATTGCTATCGAAACGGATTGTCGGTGTAAATTCTAATTCTGCCTACGCAAACGCTGGGAAATCAAATGCGGTAGTCACCCGCACTCTTCAAAATGTAAGCTTTTTAGTTAATCCTTAAGATACTCTATAGATTAATTTATGAATGTTCTAGGTCATACCGACTTGTGTATACTTGATGTCAAGAGTTGCTGTGCACATGGAGATTGAGGGTACGGCCCAGTGTCCCTCTCAAGTAATGCTAGCAGCTGCACTTGGATGCGAAGAATTGGGAATTTCTAACAAGTTGCTAGCTCAAAGCATTTTTGGATTATGGATGACAAGTAGCCTGCTAGAAATGCAATTGAAAGCTCATCATTGTCCATATATTGTTCGAGTTGCCTGGACTAGCTTACTGGAAAAATTTAGCAATGGCAGTCCAATCGAACGAAAATATGACGAACCTATGATTGTGCTCAAGAGGAATGTATTTTTTTCTAAGAGGGATGAAGAGAAAATCAAGTAAGTCAAGACCCCTGAGAGAATTGATAATCAAACTTATGTTCGAACAAATATTAGGGATCATCGAATTGTAGAGCTTTTGTATGAAGAAGCGAAACATTGCGTCTTAAATGGAAGATATATTATGGAGCCGGTGCATTCGTTAATGTTGGGTGGTATTCAAGCAAGAATTGAGCTGGGGCCTTACAACCCCCACACCCACACTGTGGGCTTCTTTAGGTGAGACTCAAAATAAAATGTTTTTAATACAGTTCTAATATATTGAATCCTTAGAGAAAATCAGTCAAGATTTCTACCAAAACATGTTGCTAAAAGCTCAAATTGGTTGTGGTTGCCAATAAGTCAAAAGAATTCAGCCGAAATTAAACTTTTAGAACAATTCAAGCGAGTGCCACAAACTGCCACAACCCGGAAATTAATGCGAAAATATTTGGAATTTTGCTGGGCGTTGCCATTTTATGGGTGAGTAAATTTACACAATTCTATTTCAATTAATTATAGTCTGAACAGAAAATTCATTGAAAATGCGGATCCAAATGAAACACGAGTATATGTATATGCAATGTACATATATTACTACGTTGAGTTGATATTGAAGTCTTCACTTACTGAAAAAAAAAAAAAAATTTAATTTTCAAGCTGCAACAATTTTTTATTTTAAAAAAACCAATAACAAGTCCTTCAACGAGCTTCAACGCCAAATCGGACAAAAGAAAACTGCAAGATTAAGATCCGTTATTTAGCGAAGTTTTCGGTTTTTGTTTTGGTTCTTGTATTTCGTTATGTTCTAAGCTCATTTAAGTGACAGTAACACAAATTATTTTGCGAAATGGGTCCACGTGGAAAGCAAACTGGTGTTGAAGCACGCCAAATCATTTTAAAGCTACATTTTGATGGAAAACCCGTTAGGGAAATATCAGATCTGGTCGGAACGAGCAAATCTACCGTTCATGATATTATTAAAAGATTCCAGGAAGATGGGAGCTTAATGAATAAAAGCCAGGAGGAAAAGAAAACGCCTAATTTCAAGAGAGGAGCGGTCTTTAATTAGAGAAATTAAGGTTGATCCCTTTAAAACCGCACGCTTGGCCAGTTAAAAGAGGCATTAATTGCAGCTTGGAACTCCATAGAGCCAGAGATCTGCTACAATTTGGTGAAATCTATTCCCAATCGCTTGGCAGCAGTTATATCTGCAAAAGGTTTTGTAGCCAAATATTAAAAATTAAGTTTTAAGTTCGTTTTTCATTAAATTTTTCTTTTGTCCGATTTGGCGTTGAGGCTCATAATCGGACTTGCTATTGGTTTTTATACTTTGTTCCCGAAGGGGAAAAAGTATATTGGGTTTGTGCAATGTCCGTCTTGCTGTCCGTCCGTCTGTCCGTATGAACGCAATATTTTTCGGCGCTATTAGAGCTAGAGACTTGAAATTTTAAACATATACTCATATATGTCCCCGAATTATAAAGTGTTAAAATTTTCCCGATCCGCCCACTAGGGGCGTGGCAAATCGGAAAACTCTTCCGCCCATAGTCAAGTTATCATACTAGATGATGAGCTAGAGAGTTGCAATTTGGAATGTATACTCGGGGTGACAACCCAAGTTCAAAAAGCTATGGCGGATATATCTACGCCCATTGGGGGCGTGGCAAATCGGGAATTACGTATCTTCTACACCGTTAAAGCTAGAACGCTGAAATTTTGCATGTGAGTTAATGTTATGATTCTAAGAAGATCGATCAAAAAGTTATATGTCTACGCCCATTGGGGGCGTGGCAAATCGGACCTGAATATATAGTGATTTTTCAAATTGTGCTATATTTTGAACACTATTGACACTAGAGACTTGAAATTTTGCATGTATACTCGGGTTGACAACCCAAGATCAATAAGCTATGGTAGATATATCTACGCCCACAGGGGGCGTGGCAAACCGCAAAAGTTTATATCTTTTAGAGCTAAAAGCTTGAAAATTCGATGGTTGAGTTACTAATGTTCTCCTCTATCGATGCCCCAAAAATAATTTTTCAGCCTCTTTGGGGGCGTGGCATATCGAAAAATACCCTGTAATTTTCGCTTTTTGGAATGTAAGCAACCAAATTTTGCAGGCATGTTAGCCTCGGCTCTTTCTAAGAACTGGCCAAAAATTATGCGTCTACGCCCACTGGGGGCGTGGCAAATCGGCAAAGAAGTTTGTTGTGGCCAACTGCATAATTCATGCATATAATAGCTTAGTAGCAATTGGTATGATGGCAGAAAGCATTTTAACATAAATATAATAATATTAATGAATTTAAAAAATAAAATTTATAAGTTTTCGATTAAATAAAATAAAAAGTTTCCAACGGGATTCGAACCTGGGTCTTTTGAAAACAACATGTAATCGTTAGCTAAACCTAAATAAATTCACAGCTGATCAGCTGACCAGCTGATCAACAGCTTGCGACAAAACAAAACAATACAATCGCACTTCTTGCAATATGTATACACACTTGGATGTGTATACACAAATACAAACATCTGTGTACATACATACATACATACATATATGCATGCATAGAAAAACTGCTTGCCAAGCAAGCAGCGTGGCAAATCGGAAAAGTTGTTTTAGTTGTTTAAAAAAAAATTAAAAAATAATAATTTTTGAAAAAAAAAAAGAAGTTTTTTGCGGGATTCGAACCCACGCACCCAAGTATAGCTTGCATAGCGCTTACCATCAGCGCCACTGACCTAACATGGGCTGTGTTAACTAAAACCAAATAAGGCATTGCTAGAGCGTCTCTGACAAAACTAAAGTAACGATCGAAAAATTCCCAATTCAGTCACAATTCTTAGAATATTCTGGCATGCAAACTTTTGTATGTATACATAGAAAATTGTGTATACTCGTATAGTGTGTACATGTGTAAATCTGTATGTATGTGTAGGGAAAACGTTTGTTGCTTGCCATGTACGTTTGCCAATTGCCGAAATATTTCGTTAATTAAATGTTTATTAAATAAATAAGATGCACCTATGGGAACAAAGTATATCGCTGTTAGTTGCGCCTAACTGCAACGTTCTTACTTGTTTATACCCTGAACCCATTGAAAATGGGAATTCAGGGTATAATAGTTTTGTGAAAATGTATGTAACAGGCAGAAGGAGACGTCGCCGACCCTATAAAGTATATATATTCTTGATCAGCATAAAAAAATAAGTTGATTGAGCCCTGTCCGTCTGTCCGTCCGTATGAACGTCGAGATTTCGGAAACTACAAAAGCTAGAGAGATGAAATTTCACATGAACACTCGTATGTTAGCTACGCAATACGAGTTTATTTTGTTTTTTCGATAACTCGTCCCATTTCCAAATTATCGATAAAAAAACGAAAATTCGTTTCCATTTTTTAGGTTTTTTGGGTATAACATCTACACCGTTTTAGCCAGAGACTTCAGAGATATTATGGATACGCAGATTTTGTAGTTTTCAGATTTTGGATGCCACGCCCCCTCCGCCTACAATTTGAAAAAAAAAACGCATTTCAAATACTAGAGACTTGCAATTGGGCACATAGATAGATATTGATACTCTTAATCTACTCTAAAAATTTCATGAAGATCGTCCATCTAGAAATGGAGTTATAAGTGTCCAAAGTTCAGCCCAACCCACCCCCAGGCCACGGCAGCAACTGCGCAGTTAGCAGAGCGCGCGCATCTAAGTGCGTAAAGAAGAAGAGTATCACTACTTTTGCTGGGTTCAGGGGATTTCGTAGTCGAGCAGTCTCGACTACAGCTTTCTTACTTGTTCTTATTACTATATTCCATTTTACAAAAAAGTAAAAGAACTGAATCTATAAAAAGGGATATGCATAAATTTGTAGAATCTCTGTTAGCATAAACTGCACTGATATTTTTGTGAACACAGCTGTAAGTGTATGAGTATTTGTATGCATTATATAATGCACATCTGTATGTATGAATGTGTTCACATACATAACTGTGCGTATGTGTATGTGAAATCTGCAGCAATCTGTAGATTGAAACTAGTTTAATAATTAGTTACTAATTTATATACTATATAAATGTTTATTAAACTTTAAAACTAGAAAACAATAATGATTTATTCATGAAACGATATCTGTGTGACAATTAAATTGCTTTCAGACTCGAATTTAGAAATTTGAAGAAAAACAAAGTTTGATTTGTGTGCACATACATATATTAAGCTTAGATCAATTCATACGTGCAAATTACTTGTTTATTAAAGGAATCATGCGTATATAAATACAAATAAATATATATACATATTTGTATATATTTGTATTATTCAATTTAATATTGGATTGAGCGATAAGGCGCACAAATAATCTTATATACACATATTTATATTAAGTACGAAGTATTTAGAGTGGACCTATGTAAATCTAGATCTGGAGCACAGACGTACGTTTACATTGAGTATTTACAGTGCACTATGGGTAAAAACCCCGAAATTTTGGCATTAATGCAAATTTTTTTTTGTTTAGTATCCGCCAACTGGTTTATTTTTCTCATTTATAATACTCCAGTATACATTAAAACAATTTTTATAAAATTTTCTAGACATCCATTAATGTTTTGAGCTTCGTCAAAGTTAGCTGATTCAGAGTTGCTTGGTAAATCGAAAAAAGCGCTTGATATCATTCTCGACTTTCAACGTGAATATATCTTTGTAGGTTGCAATAATGAAAAAGTTTTGTTATGGAAAAATATCAGATAACTTCATTTCTAGGAGGACGATCTTTATGAAATTTTCAGAGTAGGTTAAGAGTATCTAAATCTATGTATGTGCCAAATTGCAAGTCCCTAGTATTTGAAATGCGTTTTTTTTCAAAATGGGGGCGAAGGGGGCGAAGGGGGCGTGGCATCCAAAAACTGAAAATTACAAAATCTGTGTTACTATAATATCTATCTAAATATATAAATTTGAAGTCTTTAGCTAAAACGGTGTAGAAGTTATGCCCAAAAAACGTTAAAAAAAAAACTAAATTAATGAAGGGGGAGGGGGTGTGGGCATGGTTCAATTTTGGAAAAAAAAAATCCGAAATTATAAAATACTCATACTAATATGTATGCAAAATTTCAAGTTTCTATCTCTTCAGGGACAATTTATGCCAAAAAATCGGGCTTTTTACCCATACTGCAGTGTGAGCAAATGTTGAAATATGTAATCCATTGGAATGCTTGTTTAAAATAAAAAATTGTTGCAGCTTGAAAATTAATTTTTTATTTTGTTTCAGTAAGTTAAGACTTCATAGAATTAAGGAAAAATGTTAAAACTTAATATAAGTTACTTAATGCTAACTAAAAGTCACATTGAAATAATTTGAAAGGCTTGTCCGATTTGGCGTTGGAGCCACTGTATGTACATATGTACATATATCATACGCAATACTAGTCCAAGGAAGCTGTAGTCGAGACTGTTCGACTACGAAATCCCCTAAGCCCTTCTTCGAACGAATCATATTCCAAGAATGCTTCGTTTCGATTCTCCACGCGTAAGAAACTATACATGCAAAAACAGGAGCACACACGCTTGTAAGCATGTATGTGTGTGAGCATTGCAAGCGTCTTGCTGTCTCGCTGCCTTTGTTGCTGCGCCACATGGGTTTTGCTGCGAAAGCTTTATTGATTAATAATTCTGTTTCTAGATTGATAATCGTATTCATCTCTTCAGATTATGAATATGATATTCATATCTACATATGTATATGCCAAACCAAACTGCATGTCTCTAGTATTTGAAATGCATTTTTTTTTTAACATTTGGGGGTGGTGGGGCGAGGTGGGGACCGGAATCCAAAATCTGACAAAAACCAAAATTGTATTAGTATCTATATATAAGCAAAAGACTTGGATATATTCTGAAAGTTTCGTGAAGAGCGTCCAGCTAGAAATGGAGTTTTAGCCGTCCACAGTTAACCCCAACCCACCCCCAAGCTACGGGAGCAACTGTCGAGCAGTCTCGACTAGAGCCTTCTTACTTGTAGATGAATATTTCTATGTGAATTACATCAATTGTCAGAATAGATTGGGATACCTTACATAAATAAGTACTTTGAAAGCTTCAATTAAATAAACGAATAAATCAGCAGTTTATTCAAATCAGATATGATTTACGTATAAGCTCTGGCATTTAATTTTTTATAAATACAGTGCAGCATTTTTCCATGGACAAATAGAACAGCCAATGAGAGGAATCATGTCATTAGTTAACCATAAAGATATGGAAGTATTAATTGCTGTTAATGAAAGAGGAGTTTTTATTATAGACTGCTATGAAAATGTAAGTACTTTTTACTAAATATATAAGCTTGACAATATGACCATATACACACAATATGTGTGTAGAAATTTTTTATTTTGCTTTTAAAAAATTTTGTATTATTTTTAGGGTTGTTGATAATATATCAAAATATCAATATATCGATATTTTTATAAAAAAATAATATACATATTTATATCGTGATATTTTTTTTGCCCAAATATCGAATATTTTTGCGATATATTTGATATATCGTTGGTCACACAAATTGTGAGACATTCTGAATTAAAATGGTTAAAACGAATTATTCAGATTTCAAAAATGGAACAGCAAAATGCAATTTATGCCCTAAAATAATAAAAACTAGTTGTAACACATCAAATATGGCAATGCATATAAAAAACAACATTATGATGAATTTAGAAGACCAAGGTGATACCTTCGAAAACGACCACAATAGGTCAATATTGAAAGTACACATTGCGGAAGAGGGAACTTGAGATGTAACGCAGCTTGCCACAAACTTCTTGGGAAAGCAATCCGATAATTTTTTGGAATTCTCATAAGGCCATCGAAGATCAATTACTATCAGCCCCTGGTAGCTAGGTGCCTTTGGAGCGACTTGCTTCGCCAGTAAATGAGTTGTTTGCCGCTCACGAAGTCGTATGACGGATTCTCACATATCAGAACGCGTTTTTTTTTTTTTTTTTGTATTAAACTCTGAGTACTTAATACTGGTCATTATTATTATTATTATATTAAAATAGTTATTCTTATTATTCTTTCTTTTTTTTTTTTTTTTTTTTGGTCGGATTGTAAAGTTATTGTAGGAAAAAGTTTTAAAAATATCGAAAATATCGATATATCGATATTTTTAAAGTTGAATATCAAATATCATTTTGATATTTTTTCAAAACTTTAAGTATCATCACTAACCATACAACACATAGACTGGACAACTAGAACAAACTTTTTTCACGCACAAAAATATGAGCGAAGTGCCGCACAACTTCGTATTTGTTCGGTTTCGGCACTTCGCGCTCGGGCAGTCAAAATTTGAAACGACGAATTCAGTGCGCTGTAAGCGCTCAACCGGCATGGTCGCATTTTCATATGAGCACATTCTGTGTGCTATTATTCTTTACTCTCCCTCTCTCTTTTTTCTCTCTCTATCTCACTCTATGCGAGCACAAGCCAGTTGCCCACAAAAATTGAAATTTGTTCGCGAGTGGCAATTCGCGACGATCCCGTCTGCCATTCTTAGTAAGAGTATGCCGAACTCTTAAACGGCTTTGCCATGCCCATGCAAAATTTTTGTGTTTTCGTAAAGATTTTTGGGAAGGGTATGAAAGCGCTGATGTGCATAAGCATTACTTTTTCGCGATGAGCATGCACACACACATTTACTGTGTCTTGCTACATGTATGAGCAGTTATGTGACTGTGTGCGAAACTTTTGCTGCCTGTAGCAATTGTAGGGCCCAACACTTGCAGTTTGTTATTCTTGTGGACCTCGGCCTTAGAATTGTGGGAACGGTCTTAGATTTGTTCGGCCTTGTAGACTGCCAAATCTACTTCCCCCATGCATATGGCATGTATGTTTATATGCATACATATGCATTTCTTTTTATACATGTTTAATAAATAAAAATTACTATAACTAATTTAGTAACATAGCCCACAAAACATTTTTGAACGGGTTATAAACGATTTAAGTGGATATGGAAATTAATATGTATTGACAATGTCAGAATACACTATGTACTTATTATTGAATGATGTACTTAATGTACTTAAAATGACTGCTACAAGTCGTAGAGGCTCATTTGACAGTCACTCTACAATTCAAACCATACAAAATAGACAAACTACTGAATAGGGCAGGTAGCAAGAGAACAAACTGCAAGTGTTGGGCCCTACAATTGCTACAGGCAGCAAAAGTTTCGCACACAGTCACATAACTGCTCATACATGTAGCAAGACACAGTAAATGTGTGTGTGCATGCTCATCGCGAAAAAGTAATGCTTATGCACATCAGCGCTTTCATACCCTTCCCAAAAATCTTTACGAAAACACAAAAATTTTGCATGGGCATGGCAAAGCCGTTTAAGAGTTCGGCATACTCTTACTAAGAATGGCAGACGGGATCGTCGCGAATTGCCACTCGCGAACAAATTTCAATTTTTGTGGGCAACTGGCTTGTGCTCGCATAGAGTGAGATAGAGAGAGAAAAAAGAGAGAGGGAGAGTAAAGAATAATAGCACACAGAATGTGCTCATATGAAAATGCGACCATGCCGGTTGAGCGCTTACAGCGCACTGAATTCGTCGTTTAAAATTTTGACTGCCCGAGCGCGAAGTGCCGAAACCGAACAAATACGAAGTTGTGCGGCACTTCGCTCATATTTTTGTGCGTGAAAAAAGTTTGTTCTAGTTGTCCAGTCTATGTGTTGTATGGTTAGTGGTATCATCGATACGATATTTTAAAATTATTCAACAACCCTAATTATTTTATTAAGTTGAGTTCAGCAAACATCCTAGTCAATTCCATCGCTTATATTGCTATTACTTTTCCCTATATATTATCATTGCGTATATACATAGACTCTTTTGTTGGGACTTCGATATGAAGAAATGTCCTGGGATTATGCTAAACCAAGTGCTAGTGACGATTTGGAGTGTCTTACATGCATATTCTTGCAGGTTTGTATTTTTTTTTAAATTGGTTTATGATAAATTAAATTCAATTTATAGAAAATAAATAAGAAATAATTTAATTTGTTTAGTTTGACGCTATTGAAAATGGAATGCAGATATCTAAGCTTGTGCAAGTTTTTTCAAAGCAAGCTGCTATGATTGATGCTCTAATTTCTCACTTTACGGGGCAAATGCGAAAAAAGAAACAAGAAGGGAGTTCTACTGAGCAATGTCATGATGGTAAGCAATAATAACCAAAGGCAACATATCTTTTGTGAGAAGTAAAATGAATAACAACATTACATCTTAAACTGATGGAACTACTAGTTTTTTCTGTGCGTTTCGTCTGTTTGTATGTATACATATATTAAACTCAGAAAATAAAAATTCTAGGAAGATGCAATTAGGAATATGAAATTTAATGAAATAATTAAATAGTTTGTTTTATTTGCTTTTGAAGTTGAAAAAACAAAAAACCGAATATTAATGTTATACACTATATATATACATATATACAAGATAACTATATGATAAATTAAACTATATAGTTATTGTTCAATGTAAATTTCACTATTCCTTGCGATATTCTACAACTTTCTTATGAAATATTTGTGTAAATCTTTGTACAAAACTACTACTAAAATAATAAAAATTCATTATTTTTATAGAGCCGAACCCCATTCAAAGCACAGGCAATGGAATATTGTGCAATAAGCTGTCTCGGTTAACTTTAGCCAGCTTTGATGAAGAAGGCCGCTGTATTGGGCAAATGGGATCATTATCTATAAGCTATTAGCATTTGTTTACATTTATATAAATTAATTGATAAATTTTAAGAGAATTAAAACGTTTACATATGTATGAATATTAAATTTAGAAATATCTATGTATATATTTTGTAGATACATGTATATAGGTCAAAGTTTAAAGATATATGTATGAACTGGAACATCAACGGAAATTTTAAATTGTTTATATTTATTTTCATGAATCTACGTATTCACATGAATCTACGTATTACACAAGATTTATATAATTTTTGTATATATCTTACAATTTATTTAACAGATAGATTGGAAGTGAACGCTGTTAAAATATTCATAATTAAATTACAGTTTGTAATTACTAATTCACATATGCATTTAATTCATTAAATTTATAGTTCTAAAACAATCGCTGATGTTTTGCTTTTAAATTTTCGACAGAAAAAGTAAAGCCTTATTATACCCTTTGAAAATGGGAATTCAGGGTATAATGGTTTTGTGAAAATGTATGTAAGAGGCAGAAGCAAACGTCGCAAACTCTATAAAATATATATATTCTTGATCAACCCAAAGAAATAAGTTGATATAACCCTGTTGATCTGTCCGTCCGTCCTTCCGTCCGTTCGCATGAACGTCGAGACTTCGGAAACTACAAAAGTTAGAGAGCTGAAATTTCACATAAATACTCGTTTGTTAGTTACGCAGTACGAGTTTATTTTTGTTGTTTTGATAAGTCATCCCATTTCCAAATTATCAAAAAAAAAAGTTCGTTTACTTATTTTTAAGTTTTCGTGCATAGCTTCTACACCGTTTTAGCTATAGATTTAAAATTTGTATATTTAGATAGATATTATGATTACGCAGACCTAATTTTCAGATTTTGGATGTCACGCCCCCTTCGCCCCCAATTTGAAATACTAGAGACTTGTAATTTGGCAAATAGAAACATTTTAGTGCTGTTATTATATTCTGAAGTTTAT
This sequence comes from Drosophila antonietae, assembly GCA_030914385.1. NCBI lineage: Eukaryota > Metazoa > Arthropoda > Insecta > Diptera > Drosophilidae > Drosophila > Drosophila antonietae. The sequence goes on along the minus strand of JAUESO010000609.1, from coordinate 32,025,664 downwards.
GAAAGTTTTATGAAGATCGTCCATCTAGAAATGAAGTCATCAGCGTCCAAAGTATAGCCCAACCCATCCCCAAACAGCAATTTATACGTACGTAAAGAAGAAGAGGAGTATTCGTTTTTTGCAGCCCTCGACTAGAGCTTGTTACTTGTTAACTATTAGGTATGAGATAAATTTTAGGAAAGTAAATGGGATAATAAAAAAAATAAAATCCTGCTATACAAGACATTCTCTAATAAAATAAAGGATGTCATACAAAGTGAAAGATAGTTTAAATAAAAATTTATCAGAAACCAGTTTATTTAATTTTTTTTTAAATTTTTATTCGTAGTATTTTCCATTTTTTCAACAAAAGGATGTAACGTATATTCAAACTTCAAATGACTTGTAGTTTTAGCTGCACTGCAGCTTCCTGTGATAGTTGGTCATACACACATACTCAGATATGCCTATGTCTGTGCGGCATATGAAATTCAAAACCAGTTTACCTTCCTTTCAGAAGCTGCGCAGCGTCCGGCGTTAAATCTTCTGCACATGCGCGGTGCAGCAACAATAATAAAAACGGCAGCAGCAATCCGGCTGAAATTAGAAAGGATTTGTTTGGTCAATTCAAATTTGAATATGCACGACCTTAAAGGGGTGGCCATAGTTGACAAACGTAACAAGCCTGAGCTAATGCAGATGATGCTGATGCTGTCCAGGGGTCGATTGTAGCCGTGGTCCACAGGTCCAGCTATTCACCGGTCTGAATGTAATTCAATCGGGGGTAGCGAAAGGGTTGCATTTGTAACTTTATAATTTTGGGTCAGTGTATTGTGCTGTACACCCAAAAATATGCATACAAATCTAGCATAAAATTATTTTGAAAAGAGCTTACGATTCCTCAGTTTGGTTTTTTATTTCATTTTCAGTTTTTGTTGTTGTAATCAACAAACCGACGCGTTGCAATGGTCATATATGGTGTGTAAAAGATTGAAAGCATTTTATTTATATATATAATTAGTTTAAAATACTTTATTGGTGATTTGAGATTTTATAAGCATCACTTTTTCATATTATATATCACGTTTCGCAATAACAAATTTTTGATAAAAATTTTTAATGTATACAAATTGGAGAATCAAAAATATCAATGTTAACAAGTTAGAATGTTCCAGTTGAGACTGCTCGGCAACAAGATACCCTGCAACAAAAAAAGTGATACTCTTCTTTTTTACGCACGTAGAAGCGTGCGCTCTGCTAACTGCGTTGTTGCTGTAATGGCTTCGGGGGTGAACTCACTTTGGACACTTATAACTCCATTTCTAGATAGACGATTTTCATAAAACTTTCGGAATATATTAATACCATTGAATTGTGTCTATCTGTAAAATTGCAAGTTTCTAGTATTTTAAATACCGTTTTATTCAAATTGGAGCCGAATGGGACGTGACGTCATCTGAAAATTACAGAATTCTCGTTTTCATAATATCTATATAAAACAAGTAAGAACGTTGCAGTTGTGATACTCTGTCCCGTAGATGCATTTTATTTATTTATTTAATAAACTAAATATTTGAGCAATTAGCAAACGTACATGGCAAGTAACAAACGTTTGCGATTGAATTGTGAAATTTTCGATCGTTACTTTACTTTTGTCAGAAGGCGTTCTAGTAGTGACTCATTTGGCTTTAGCTACTAGAACTCAGTTTAGTGCTATCAATTACCATACAACACATAGAACGGACACACACACCAGATTTGGGTTTCATGTCCCAATCATCTTCGTATTTGCTCGGCTCTGTAGTTTACGGCTCGGGCTTCGTACACACTGAAATGTGTGTGTGCATGCTAATCGCGAAAAAGTATTGCTTATGCAATACTGTAAAATTTTGTTGCTTACACTAATAAAATGCGAAAATAACAGGGTATTTTTGGATATGCCACGCGTTTAAAGCTTCTAGCTCTGACACTGTTAGAAATATAAACTTTGCGGTTTGCCACGCCCCTGTGGGCGTAGATATATGTATCTATATATATAGATATATCATATATATATAAATATATACGAATATCATATATATATAAATATATCTTCGAATTTTAGCCCATGAAATTACAAATAAATTACTGTAGACAGGTACCATTTTTTAAGATCTTGGTTTTTACTAGCAAACCGTTTTTTAAGATCTTGCTTTTTACTAGCAAACCGTTTGCTATTCTTAGGTCATTCATCTGCGTTACTATTGGTACTCAGAGGCCATAAATTTAGGCTTAATGCGGCATTGACCCGCGACCTGGTCAGGGCCAAGGGTCTCGATAAGCTGGTGAATGCATTCAGTAGTTCAAATAACAAAACAAAGAACAGCGGAAACTCCAAGACGATCTATGACCAACCCCGCTCCGGTTCAATGAAAAATCAATTCAATTTTGAGGAAAAAAAGCATTAAATTCGTCACAAAAAAAAAGGAAAATGGAAAAAATAAATACTTGGGCAAGGGTTGCAAAAGGCCGTCAAGCCAAACGTGTTTCTTATTGTTTGCATTTCACCTCTGTGAGTAATTTACTGTGAACCCGATCAGGATGAAGAACGAGCACCACAGATCTGGCATCTAGGATCAAGCATTGAAAATTATGACTATCTGTGTATGTGTGTGTATGTATATGTGCAAAAGTGACATCATAAGACGTGACATCTTTGAACCCAGACCCAAACCTTTTTGCTCTTGCCATTTTATTTGCACCCTTTGATACCTGGTTGATTGTATTTTGTTGGGTTATTTGAACACGAGCAGATTTTCGCACTGTGGGAATTTTTCCATTTCCTCACAATATTTGCGGAAACTCGCGCGCTCAATCTTGATTGATAGCAGTATAAGGTTTCAATAAAAATATGGGTCTAAGGCGCACTACTAGTGTTCAGCCCAAAAGCTTTTCTTTTTTGGAAAATATTGTATGGGAAATTTGATATTCCCTTTATCGATCCATAGCTTATCTGCTTAATAATTGGCGGAGTTTTCACACAATTTGTTGATAAAACTCGTTTTTATATAACTGCATATGGCTTTGAAGTTGACCAGCAATACTTACCACTTACCACTTACCACTTACAGTTTTTCGGGGAAAAGTGAGAAATGTTTTTTGTGCTTGTGCATTTATGTAAATGTAACGCGTGGCTAACCAGATTAACCCCTAAAATGACCTCAGTGTCCAGCCCAAAGTGTTATCCTGCATTGTTATTGCTTTTGTTTTTATTTGTGTTATTGCTGTCAGCAGAGCTCTTCAGCTGTGGCACGTGCGTCTGTTTAAGATGTTGCAAAGGGTCAAATGGTCAGTTGGTCACTAGTAGAGATATTCAGAAAGAGATTGACTTTCAGGTATACGTTCACATTCCAGGTACATCCTTTCAGAATCGCTCTTGCGCTGCCCCGTAACGTTGCAGCTTTGTCTAATGGACGCGCTCTTATTCATTATCATCCCTTTTTGTCTTTGTTGTCAGCATTTTATTTTCATTTGGAAATTCTGATTTGAAATTTTTAGTAAATGCTACATTTTGCCAAAGGTTTTGCCTGTCTGTATGCAGCGGCCATTATTTGAAAGGGGTAGACTGTAGCCAAAGGGCAAAAGATCTGCAGTTGCCAGATGCTGGATGCTGTTTATGCCGTTGCTTTACAGAATGTTCAATTGTTTGGGACAGACCAAAAGCGTTGAGTGTTATATTATATATATATATATATATATATAGAGAGAGAGAGAAAGAAAGAGAGATATAAAAAGAAATAGAAAGAGAGAGCAGAGGTATCAGTTAAGAGCGCCATAATGAGAAATCGACATACATACGTAAGTGAAAATAGATTGATCTGCGAGCTCTTTTAATACTCCTTTCATTTATAAATCGACCATAGTTGTAAAAAAAAAAAAATTCCGTAGAAAAAGAGGCTATGTAAATGTTTGAAACCTTATGCCAGTGTGGTAGGCTTAATACATTCAACATATTTATTTATATATTATTTATTTAAAATAAAGGGAAACTATTTTTTTTTTTTTAATATTTCTGCAAAATAAGTTTTAACTGACTTTTTGCTTAGGAAGTAATTGTCAACGTCAATAAATTAACACCAATTCTAATCAATTTCTGGATTTATAAAAAATTTATGACATTTTCCGCACCGATTCTTCTGGTTTGTAAAAAATAAAGAAAGGAAATTAAAAATAATAATATTATTCGCAGAATCAGTCATGAACGTACAGCAAAATTTGCATAATTTTGACATTTTTATTAAGTGGGTGTCCTCAGTTCTGAAGGTAAGGGGGATGTAAAATATTCTCTGCAGTTCGCCACCTTTTTGACTTGTGCCAATGTTATGCAAATGAAAATACTTCGATCCGATTTCAACTTGAAGAAAGGAGTACTGGAAAACTCGTCCTTGATTCGAATTTGATGTTTTGTTGTTTGCTATTCACCGTGATAAATGTTAATTTTGTTGAAGTGCCAATAGTGCCCAAAAGGTATTGATCCGGTAGGCAATTGTGTGTTTTTCGGTTTCTTTAATTGATTCTCATTAAATATTCATGTATGTATTCCAAGTTACTGATGTTTGCGTGAAGTTGATAGGGAATGTGCAAATATTGGAGAACGGGGTTGATCATTTTAATCACGATTTACTTGTAAATTTTTGTTCTGATTTTTTTTTTAATTTGGTGCAAAGGGGGTGTGGTATCCAAAACTTAAAAATTACAAACCCTTCGTAGCCATAATACCTACCGAGCTTAATCGGTGTACAATCTACACGTAAAAAAACTAAGTTATATTTTTGATTTTGTTCGAAAATAAGCAAATGAGATGGATTATAGAAAAATAAAATGAACTCATACTGCTGTACGTTCATACGGAACCTAAAATGTACATATTTATATTCTTGATTAGTCTGTCCTATCAAGAATATATATACAATATAGGGTCTGCCACGCCTCCTTCTGCCTGTTACAAACATTTTCACAAAACCGTTATACCCAATTTCAATGGGCTGAAGGTATCAAAATAGGTACCTATCGTGCTTTTTGAAGAGTCTGATACTTTTTAGATAGTTAAATTTAGTTTAATATAAATTGGTAAACATTTTATTATATCTTAAAACGATTTAAGAAATATTTCATTATCATTTTCCAATTCTTCGCTTGGGTTTGGTGCACTGGGCTCGCATTGAAATTTTCGCAAGAAATTTCTTACCCAGAGATTTTCAGACTATAAAGGATAATAAACTGTAACCCTTTTTTTTTGCATTTGCAAGGAATCTGTACATCGTTAATTTATTAATTTCCCAAGTTTGTTGTTTACGTAATTTACAATATCGAATGTCACAAAGAAAGGCACTGAGACCTGGAAAGGATTGCAAATGAATTTTAATGCAATTTTTTGGATTGCGAAAGGTATTCAACCAAAATCGAACCCTTTTGCTCATACAGGCATAAAACCGTAAAACACTTTTTGCTAACGCAACCCTTTGCTACAGGCATAACGAGTAGTTGGTTGAGCTGGGTTTTCACATAACTCTCGTGGTGCCAAATTTTTGCAGCAGAAGACGTCATTAAGACGCCATTTATCATTGATTTCCGCTGAGCCATTTGCCATAAAAGAGTCTTATTTTTTGGTGCTACTTTCTATTTTTCGGTAATCTGAAACTTTTAATATCCTGAAGTAACGCAACCCCTTAAATAAATGATCGATTGTTTGTGCGAAGAAAATGCCCAAGAAACTTGTCAGCAGGGTAATCAATCAAGCAACATACTTACATATCCTCATGATTTTAAGGAAAATATGATTTCACTTTTTGTTTTAGCTATACTTTTCGGATAAATAATAAAAACAAAGTGACCAACATGACCTCTTGGCCGGCTGTCAACATACTTAGAGCTGACCAATCCTATTAATTGCTTTATTAGTAAATTTAAATCCATCGATAAATCCAAACCACTCAAAAAAAATGGTGTGAAAATGTGAGAAAATTGTAAGGCAAGAAAAGATTTATATAGAGAGCAACCCCTCAGCTTGAAGACCAGCTGATCATAGACCTACGTTTTTTAGCTATATCATCATCATCAATATCATTTAACCTAATGGACCCTGACCTTGGCCAGCTGCATTAAGTTGTGGCAAAAGTGTCCTTGCGCTCGACTGGCTTTGCTAAAAGGTCTTTTTCTATTTTTCTTTAATTTTCGTTGAGGCAAAATATCAAGCCCTTGAATAGGGGTTGCGTTCTCAAAAATCTTTGCTGATCTGCGCTTCTGTCTTTTGCAATTTTTCTGCTTGACTGTCCAAACAAATATAAATCAAAATTGCCAAAGCCAACGTCCTGGGAATACTTTCATATCTCCAAAAAGATGCTTAGTTCTGTCTTAAATGTCAAACAATTTAAATAATATTAAAATATGTTTTAATTAATAATTAGAATGTTAGAGAGGTTTTCCCTATGCATTACTTTTAATTATAGGTGAATGTTAAATTTAATCTAAATTCAACAGTTATAACTATATCATATAGATAAGTAAAATAAATAAATTATATTCTAGTTTTTTTTAGACTTAAAAGTGGGTTTTAAAGATAAATATTTAATAATATATACTTATATATATATAGATATATATATATATATATATATATATATATATATATATATATATATATATATATATATATCTATATATATATATATATATATATATATATATATATATATATATATATATTCAGAATTTAGGATGTAATTATTTTGTGAAAATGTATGTAACAGGCAGAAGGAGGCGGACATAGCAAGAATGCTTCAGCGCGATGAACTGAATTAAAATAGCCCTGTTTGTCGGTCCGTATGAACACTGGGATTTCGTAAACTACAAACGTTAGAGAGCTGCTCTCTCAGCATAAAATAGAAGTATAATATCAGGGACTAGAGACTTTTTAGTTGTTTCTCTTAAATTATATTTTATATTCCGTGCTGACTATAAATTTTAACATTCGTTCGGCTGCTTTTAGATTTTTTTGCTTTTCATTAATTTCGTTTTGACAACAACTCAAACAAGCTGAAATTAAATGTAATAAAAACAAAAAACAACAAAACAATCATGATATCCTGTCGTACATGATCGTTGTGTCGGCGTTGTGCGGCTCATTGCGCAACTGCCAAAACGCCGAGGATTTTTCCATAGAAAATAGAAATTCATTTCTATTGAAAATGCACAAGAAATAAAATAGAGAAAACCAATCCTCCCTCAATTGGAAGCCAAGATCCTAACAAGATGTTTCCCAACGGCCTATTTGTCTAAGCATGCGGGGTAATCCTTTTTTGTAAGGACACGTCTGTGTTTGTGCGTAGTTGAAAGGATTGTGTTGTAAAAAATAGGGAGAAAATGTGGAACAAATATCTTGGCGTACGCATATCTCCGGGTGCTACGCAATTTTCAGGCAAAGGGTCTTCGGAATGGCAGCTGAATGTGATCAACCTGGACATGAGGAATTGTAGAAATGGATGTCAACGATGGAGCAACGCGACTTATACTGTTTGTTGAAACGATATAATAAGATTATTCTAGTTTCATATTTTCCTTTCACATTTTAAGCATAGTTCAGACAAATTTACCAGCTGACCTAAACGACCAAACGAATATTCGCCAAGGGTTGCAAAGAAATGTTAAGATAACTTTCTCTAATCACAACCCTTTTCGAAACTCAATCATTGTATGGAATTTTTTCCCGCCTAAATAATAACTAGTACCAATGTCAAGTAAAAGAAGAAGCTAGATAATATTTTATCAAAGAAATCAGTTACCTCAGCTTTCAAACATCAAACGTAATCACACATGTACATACACATATACATATTTCTATGAACTAAAACATAAATTAAATAGAAATTGAAATTTTCTGCAAGACTCTATCCACTACCACGCTTATCACTTCTATTAATTCCGTCATTCCTGCATTCGCCAAGCGGCAAATCGGAAAATAAACTAACAGATGACCGCTTAAGTAAATAGGAATATTACTTGTCGGCTTTCATTCATGCTCATGTTCAGGGCATAAAAAGTGAAAATTTGCAGAACACATTGGCGAAACTATCGCATAGTACTGCACGATGTCATTTATTTTAATATTGTCATTACTTTTACGAAGAAACCCTATCAAAAATATTTCAATTTGTCTTGGAAAATGTGCAAGAAACTCGTGAGAAAGTTGTTGCGACCGTAACTTGAGGCCTCGCTAATGATCATCTGGCCAACTTTGACACACAAGAATCATCAATCAAATTGGATAGTCGTTGAAAAACACGGTTTTTATGAAAAATTATTTTGTTTTAGGTTTGCGTTTGATTTTGCTACCGAGAACATTTTCAGAGAACTTTAAACTATTGGTTTTATAATTTATTTTTCTAGAATATCATAAGATCAGCTGCCATTTTACAATTCCCCCAAGAGTTATACCATCTATAAATTATGTAAATTTTTACCATGCGGACCTGATGAACAGAAATCATTTAACATCATTAGCATAAATTTGGCATAGCATAAAAGTGTCAGCCAGCCGGCATGTCCTCCGACAATCAATGTTATGCAAATCGACCTGTGATGAGGGAGGAGGAGGGTTACTTAGTTTGGTTTACCATCCTGCACCGTATGGAATTTAATGCAAATCTGTACAACAAAAAGTAGGCAAATGCATGTCGATTGACGAGGGGCTGAAGTTGATCAACTGGCATCGATTGATTTCGTATGGCCATGAAAGGACACGACTGAGAGAGGAACATAAATTGGAACCCTTTGACGGTTTGTTACTTGGTTAGCGAATTGAGATTGAAGTGGATTTATCAATTGTTACCATAATTGAGTGACATGGCAAGGAGAAAGGCCAAGTTGCTATGATCTGCATACATATGTGCCTAGCTATTGATTACAAAAAAGGTTCCACGGAAAATCGCAACTGAGAATCTGAACAACTGGAGCATATCTGCATGAAAATGAGCACAAAAGCCCAAACATAGAATATAACCAATATGAGTATAGACCAGCAATGCTTTAATTTGCATTTCTGTATGAGTTGTCATTTGTGATTTTATTTCACTGTTCTGTAAATTTGCATATGTTTGAAAGAAAGGGAGAGAGAGAGAGAGAGAGAGAGGGAGAGAAGATGGGGATTAATAAAGATAGACAGGGATAGATAGAGAGAGAGAGAGAGAGAGAGAGAGAGGGAGAGTGTGTTCCATATTCAGTTACAAATGTTTTCCAAATGGGAAATTGCTTTTCTTATAAAGTGACAATTATTATTTCAGTATAAGTGTCGCTGGATTGGCTCGGAATTAACATTACATTAGGGAATCAGCTAATGGTAAAATTTGATGCAATGTTTTAATTAGTAAAGAAAGGAGTGAAGAGCATGTCAAAAATATAAATGTAGAAAAACCCACATAATGTTATTGTTAAGGCTTAATTTTTATTACTCACTGTACTTATAAATATATGTATATGTATACTTTTAATGTTTAATGTATATCTACATTAACATAAAAAAAAAAACAAGTGAGAAAGCTCCCTGCAAAAAAAAATTTCTTCTTCTTTACGGACGTGTAAGCGCAGTTGCTGCCGTGGCTTGGGGATGGGGATGGGGATAGACGCTTATAACTCCATTCCTAGATGGATGATCTTCATGAAACTTTCAGAATATATTAATAGCATCAAAATGTGTGGATTATATCCCAAATTTCAAGTCTCTAGTATTTTAAATGCGTTTTTTGCATACTGAGGCTAGGGGGCCTGGGGTCCAAAATCTAATCTAAAAAAAAAAAAAAAATTACAAAACCTGCGCATCCATAATATCTATCTAAATATAATAATTTGAAGTTACTAGCTAGAACGGTGTAGAAGTTATGCCCAAAAAACGTAAAAAATGGAAACGAATTTTCGATTTTTATCGATAATTTTTAAATGGGATGAGTTATCGAAAAAAACAAAACAAACGCGTACAGCGTAACTAACATACGAGTATTCATGTAAAATTTCTCTATAGCTTTTATAGTTTCCGAAATCTTGACGTTCATACGGACGTACGGACGTATGGACGGACGGACAGGGCTAGATCAATTTTATGGGGTCTGCGACGTCTCCTTCTGCCTGTTACATACATTTTCACAGAACCATTATACCCTAAATTCCCATTTTCAATGGGTATACAAATTATGGGAACTCATTTCCCAATTGCATCTTTGTTCCTTTGCTCACAAATTGTGCTAAAACGTGAACAAATATGTTTGAATATTCAATCGAAGGTTGCTTCATAGGGAAGTGTCCTGGGACACATTTATCTGATAGGTGACAATTTATACGGAATGAATTGATATTTTGCCTATTTTCTTCTTTTTTGTGATACTTTATTTTGGGAAACGTTTGGCCGCAGATTTATTGCCTCAACTAAATATTTCAGTGTTTACCTCCGAAAGTTAAAGAACGATCTGTAGCACGAGACGACATTTCTATGTATGTAAATATTCATTGACATTTGGGAGATAGCGATAGGATACTCTGTTTGGTCAACAACATTGACCCTTGGCGAATAGATTGTGTGTCGCTTTGCATCATTTGAGGATGCTAATCAGCACGGGGATGAGTGATGGCATCTTTCGCCCAATCCACATTGTTTGATGCTTATGGATGTCGCTCACGGCTTCGTATTTTTCCGATGTGCTGAACATTTCGTAATGGAAGAGGGAAGTCAATGCAGAACGATGACCAATTGAGTGACCAGAAGGACAATGGACACGCGCCTTAGTCATTAAATCATTTAATGCTGTTTGAGAATTAGGAACCAGTTAAGTTAAGAGCTGAGCCGGCTATTGACCAAGGGAGAATAAAGGGGTTGGTCAGTGTGACGGTCAGTTTAACTCGATACAAAGCACGTGAGCTTTTAAAGGCTAACACATCTAGAAGAGGTCATATCTGTCGTTTCCATTCGATATATTGCTTGCCCTTAAATTTTGTTGAGAAATATTCGTTAATTTGAGAACAAGTATGGGTCCAAGTTTAGGTTCACCAAAATGGCTGACCTCGTGGACAGAACCCAAAAGTTAAGTAAAAAATTGTTGTCATGTATTTTAGAGTTAGGATAGACCAAATGTCAAGATAATTGGAATGCACGACCACAGGCGAACTCGTTGGGCCGCCATTGCTCTACAGTTCAGCTCGGGCAACAAAAATAACAAATTTATGCTGAACAATCACCCCAACACTAGGCAACTGTCAGGACCCATCACCTAGCTGCTCTCACTCACAGAGGCGATGCTGTTGTTGACCAGATCCCGCAATGGACCGTCATATGCTTTATTCTTCAGAGGGGTGAACCCTTTTTATAGCTGAAATTTTCTTGGTGGCCTTTCAAAAAATAATAAGAGTGTCCAAACCGGTTTTTTTCGTGTGAGATTACATTCATATAAATTCGTGGCCATCAGTTGGGTCCGGTTTTTAAGCAAGGAAGTCGTTTTTTAACGACCCTTCAACCCCTTTGTTTTCAAAAGAGGATGCGCAAAAGCAAATAAATTGCAGCTTTCGTTTCGTTATGTTTAGTCCAGAGGCCATAGATTAGATGGGAAATCAAATTCTCAAGTTATTTACTTCATCTTCAGCGGATAATATAAAAATAACCGTTACAAAAATTGGAAGAGCATAGCTACCTAAGTGCCCCTCTCACAGGATATAAACATCAACGCGACCTGCTGTCTGTAATTTGTCCGAATTGTTCTGCTGCGCGAACAAAAGATGACCACAATTATAACAGTTTGTCACCCTAGAAAAAAAACCTGTTTAAGAGCTTGACCAGTAATAACAGGCGACGCGTGCGCCCAATATTCTTTAAGGACCTTCGCACGCGCTGACCATTGGTCAAGCAACGGCTACCTGCCTCATTTCTTAATGTCCTTAGAGATAATCTCCAACTTTACGCCGCTGGTCTTGATTGTTGTCCGAGTTGCACGCGTGTCCTTTTAACGAAATTAAGATGTTAGTGTCATTCACAATTTCAGCCGGCTTTAATGACCGTACTGAAGTCGAGGGTCGACAAAATTGAGTAAACAAATCATCTTCATGCAAAATTTGGCAAAAATGCAAACGGATATATTGAAATTATTAGAGTGAGGGCTCGAGTGGCAGGGTTCTCTATTTTCAGGGGTATACATCAGACAATAAATCTGTGGCTAAATGCTTCCCAAAATCCAGATATACAAAAAGGAAGAAAATAGGTAAAATATCGATGCATTTGGGATAACTTATCTTCGAGGTCTTAAGTGTCTTCCATTCCCGCTTCCTCATGAAGCACCCCTCCGCTTGAATATTCAAACATTTTTGTTTAAGTTTTAGCATAAATTTTGAATAAAGGACAATCTATGCCACAGGCAATTGTCGTAATTAGGGAAACGATTTCCAACTTTTATTTTTTCTCACGTTATATATACATATATACGAAATGAGTATGCCAAAAACAGAAATATACAAATTCATTTGTTGTTTATATATATGTATATATATCATGATCAATTTTACAATTAAATTTAAAAATCAAGAGCAAATTACTTTGTGTGGGCTTTTATATATTTCTGTTCTTTCTTATTTTTTTCTCTCTCTCTCTCTCTCTCTCGCTCTCTCTTTTTTTTTTTTGCCATATAAAAGTTTTCAAAAATGGAGCTAAAACAGAAAATAAAATTCAATGTTTAATATATGTTATTAGATTTCGTCTACGTTTGGTACGTATGTATGTATATACACTTATATGAATACGTGTGCATAGTCCGGACTGCCCGCTTGACCTTTTTCATATCCATGTCACTCAATTATGCCAACAATTCGTAAATCCGCTTCAATCCCAATTCGCCAACCAAATGACAGGCCATAAAAGAGTTTCAATTCAAATTCAATTCGAAATCGAAATCAATCGGCGTTTGTAGTTCGATTCCCGCCCCTCTGCGATCCATTTGCTTGGCAAGGGATTGCGTATTCTTTTCGCTTCATTTATATATTACTAATTTGCATACGTTTTCAAGCGACGCGCGTGCGCAATATAATGAGGTAAAGGTAACCCTCCTCCTCGTTCGACGTTCGTCACAGGTCGATTTGCATAACACTTGCTCGCTGGTACCGGCTGCCTGTTCTCCCGCTCTCTCCAGAGGCTAAATCGCTACGTCTGCGCCAAAATTATGCAAATCCTTATGCGTGCCAATACTTTACAGCAATAATTTATGCAAACTAAACTGAAAAGGATTCTCAGTGCGCATGCACAGCAGATCTTACATGTCGTGTTCGTGTTGACGACCTTTTTGCTAACGGTTTACTCTTGTTTCGCATTTTCGCAACGTTTTTTTATATGCAAATTTATATGCCGTTGCTTATGAAAACTTTTGGCATTTTAATTGTATTTTTTCGTAATTGTAATGCAGATTTTTTCTTCGTTTGTAATTTAAAATATTTGATTTTTTTGTTTGCATTTGAATGGCGTATCGATGCGAATTGCAGCTGTACCAAGAGTTGCGCGCGCATTTTTTGAACAATTTAATAACTTTGAGTGAAGTGTGAAAAGGTTTTTGTGAATCATATTAAATCAAATAATAATTTGACTGTTAATATTTCTACTATAAATCTATAAATCCATAATAATCAACAAATGCATGAACTAATATATTACCTTTAATAGATTATCTTTTGTAATAGTTCTGGCGGGACTATATTAAATTTGATCAGTATGGAAATCTGAAGTCTTATGTCTTATGTCTTAAAAACTCTTTTTTTTTTTTTTTAATATATAATATTATTATTTATTATTACACTTTGTTCATTTCATTGGTTTTTCATTTACTATACCCACCCTAATTTAGTTGATTTGAATACCAAGTGAAGGATGTTCACTTTTCGCATTATTTTACATATATCTCGAGGGGAAATTCCTTAACGACCGTTGGTGCATGCAATGACATTTTTATCTAAAAAAAACTCGATTTTTTTTTTAATTTACATTAATGCTGACATTCTATTGGTCGTCATCAAAAAACATCTACAAACTCCTAGCAAGTCGAGCAACGACCTACGCTTCCTTTCCACAAAATTTTCACACAATAAAGCCAGAGGTAAACTAAGGGTTGTCCGCTCTTAGCCACCACCGTGATGGGCAACGTTGTTAGGTTTCTCGTTTTTTAAGAGAGTGCTAGATCAGGGAGAGAGCAAAAGCGAGCGTTAGATCAGTTTTTTAAGAGCGTCTCATCATGTTTTTAAAGACAACTGAGAGAGGGTTGTTGCTGTTCACTTTTACACAGTTTTTTGCTATATTAGCGAGCTGCCGCGGAAGAGTTGAAACAGTTTGAGCTCAGCAGCTGAACTTCAAGTATCGCTAGAGAAGTGTCAGGAGTATCTCAGAGCTTACTCAGCGCCTAAAAAGTGTGCTATGAAATATTTGGGGAAATCTTGTATACCAAGAGTTTTTTAGACAAGAAAAATCAAATATATTCTGTGCTGTGTTTCAAAATAAAAGTGATGGCAAATCAAATGGAATTTATGATGCAGCTTTATATGATGAACTTGTTGCAACAGCAACAGCAGCAGCAATCGCAGAGGGAACAGCAACAGCAACATCACCAACCACTTCAACAACAACTGTTGTCCAGCTTAGTAAACCTACAGAAAGAGGATATCAGCAGCAGCACTAGCCTGCAATATCAACAAGAGCAACAGCAAGAACAACAACAGCAACAACACAAGACAAGAACGCAAATGCGAACATATTCGCAAAACTCGAACTGTAGTAGTAGCCGTAGTTGTAGTCCCAATAGTAATTTAAATGCTTTATCAAAACCATATGAGCAGCTTGCTGCAACACTAACAACTCCGCCCACACCTAACAACAATTCGAACACAAACCAATGTTTTGCTCCCCAGTTCCCTCAACTGGGCACTTTACCTCCACTAACACGATATATGCTGCAACAACAACAGCAGCAGCAGCATCTGCTGACAACTACATTCACAGACCTGTTACTAACTCCCATCACGCCCAGCTCTTTTAAAAGTGATCAGCTTACCAATAACTTTTTGCAATCATCCACAGTGACATCGACGCCAAATGATCAAGCAGCAGCAACATTTGCATCAGCAGCAACATGTTCAATAACAGCAGCAGCAGCAGCTACAAATGTACGTTCGGCAGTCACCGTCAAATATGAGCAGGATTTTGATGATGAGGATGATAAACCATTGTCTAGTTTGAACAGCGGCAATCCCTCGGGCTTCACCAGCACCAGTGCTAACCCCGAAAAGCTGATCCTAATATCGGGAGTACAGCCGCTGGAGAGTACGAGCACGTCTGATAGCAACGACTCACCCAGCATGGTAAGTAATCTATTTTTGTATTATTCAATAGCATATTTAAAAATTTTAAATGTTAAATGACCTAGTGAAATGCTCAACAAATTTGTAATTTTCTGATTCTAGATAGTTAATTGAATTTTCGAATTATAAAATATTTTTTTAAACTATTACTTGAATTATAATAATTTGTAATCAAATGTAATTTCTGATGCCTTCCCCCAGCCTTTGTTAACTTAGCTCCTACTTCAAATACTCATTTGAATGCAATTTACCCTAATACTCTATAAATAATTCGCTTCATAATTTAGTTTTAAGTCTTTTATTTTCATATTCATAACATATCACCGATTTAATTTCGAAATCTAGATCTATTCTATTAAATTTCTAGTTTTTTAGACGGTCAATATTTTGAACAAAATGCAAATAGTTCGTTTTTAGTATAGATAAGCGTCAATAATTAATTTATACATATATAATTTTCTATGGGCATTTATAAATATATACTCAAAATTACTCCTTCCCTTTTGAGATATTCATACGAGCATGTATGTTTTGTAATAACTCCCACGCTGTCTGTAATTCGAGCGTGCTCTGTTCGTCAAATTAAACTAACTGAAACTTTGTAGCATTTGCATGTTTAATGTAAACAACGACTCGATTCCAAGGAAATCGAACAGCTGCTGTGCGCGGACAACGCATGAGCTCATATAAACCCTGCAGCTGGCATTCGCACCCAGCAGTCTGATTAAAAAAAAAATATATATATATATGAATATCTATTAATTGGTTGTTTCTTTTCTATGTAATATAGTATACACCCGTTAAGCAACCAGCGGATTCATCGTACAGTGGCGATAATGATAGCACAATGAGCACGCCCAAGGGACAGAAGAATTCGATTCTCACGCCACCGCCGTCGAGTGATCAGGGCAGGGGAATTGTTAGTCTGACCACCGCCAGCAGCCTGGACGCCTTTCTGCAGAACGAAGAGAACCTTAAGAATCTCCGCAAAGTGTCATCGTATTTGGAGTGTGAGAATAAGCTCTGTCGGCAGGAAACGCTGCGTGATCATTTCCACTGTTATGATGAACCCTGCCAGGGAAAAATTCTCAGCAAGAAAGACGATATCATACGTCATCTAAAGTGGCACAAGAAACGCAAGGAGAGCTTAAAACTGGGTTTTGCTCGGTTCTCTTCTGCGGATGACTGTGCGCCCACATATGGCGAGGGATGCATTTACAATTGGAAGCAGACGCACTACCATTGCGTCTATGAACACTGCCCTAAGGTTTATGTGAGCACTAGCGATGTGCAAATGCATGCCAACTTCCATCGCAAGGACTCGGAGATTGTAAACGAGGGCTTTCGACGCTTTCGGGCCCATGAAAATTGTCGCATCACGGATTGCCCCTTCTATGGCAAAAAGATATCACACTATCATTGCTGTCGCGAGGGATGCAACCACACCTTCAAGAATAAGGCCGATATGGGTAAGATATGCTTCAGATACATATAATATAATATAATATATAATCTAGATTTCACTCTCGTTCAAAGACAAGCACAAGACGTATCATTTGAAAGATTTCCAGCTTACGCAGGATGGCTTCAAGAAGATACTCAAAACCGAGCAATGTCCTTTCGAGTTTTGCAAGTTCTCCACGGTCTGCAATCACATCCATTGCGTGCGTGAGAGCTGTAACTACATCTTGCATTCGAGCAGCCAAATGATTAGTCACAAACGCAAGCATGATCGCCAGGACGGCGAACAGGCGTATCAGCAGTTTAAGAATAAACAGGATGATACATTGGAGGACAGAAACTCGTTGGAGTCCACACCAGTACAATCAAGTAGTGTCGTAAGCCAGCCTGTCCATGGAAACAGCAATAGTTTCACTTCGACGCCGCTATCCTCTCTATCTGCGGAGCACTTTTTAGCACGCAAACGTGGTCGCCCGCCTAAGAAAATTGTTAGTCCAAATACTTAGTCAGTGAAATCCACATTACTTTATTTATGACTTTCTTAACTATCTTACAGCAACTGCCTATAGATGCTCAACAGACTGAGGCAAAGCGAGTCAAACTGAGTGACCCAGACAACAATCTGGCGCAGCCGGCTACAACGGGTCCGTTTCAGTCTTCAGCCAACAGCAATATGTTAAGCAGTGCGCTCTTTCCTAATTTGATACCCAGCTTTACAGCTGGCGTCACAGATGCCACGGCTCCAAATTTCCAGCTTACGCATTTGATGGCTCTCTTCCAGTTGCAGAATCCGCTCTTCTATCAGAACCTGTACCCAAGTGCTACGGCTGCCAACATGGGGGCCGTGCCACAGAGCGCGTCTATATTCAACAATTTTACAGCTTTCGGCGCTGCGGCTGCTGCAGCAGCAGCGAACGTGCATCCGCCGAAGAGCGAGTTTAGCATTAAGCCTGAGTTCAAAGAGTAAACGACTACTTCCAAGCTCTTAGCAAACTTCACTTGAGTATTGTGTGTATATATGTATGTATAGTTAGAATTAGTTACATAGGAGACTGATTGAATAGCAGAATTTTGCGATCAGCCAGGCTTCAAGCAGGGTTTTTAGCTAGGGCGAATAATTTTTGATGGGCGGATAGGAGGTTCCATTCCCTTACAAAAGCCAACTCAGCTACATTTTGAACTGCTCTAAGTGTCAACAAAATGTTGCTGAATTCGCTTTTGTAAATATGTGTTGTTTTTAAGCATTAATTTGCAGATTTTTATACTAAATGAAAAAGAGATCAAATTTGACTTTAGTTTAACTAATTACTGTGATGTTTTTCATAGGCCTAAAAATATATCTGACTGCAAAACAAATGTACAAATATTATGTTAAGCTGTAGCTGTATAGCAATAGGAGATTTTTTGAAAATGTTTGATATGTTGATAAAAATTAATTAAATTAAAATTAATTTAAAATAAAACATACGTTTGAATATTTCAGAATAGAAAAGTTTCTCAAATATTTAATATTTTCTTATAGGAAATTCAAAAATGTAAATTTTACCAAATCAAAAAAAAAAACAAGTAAGAAAGCTGTAGTCGAGACTGCTCGACTACGAAATCCCCTGAGCCCTTCTTCGAACGAATAATATTCCAAGAATGCTTCGTTTCGATTCTCCACGCGTAAGAAACTATACATGTAAAAACACGAACACACACACACGCTGATCTATGCTTGTACGCCTGTGTGTGTGTGTATGCATGTGTGTAAGCATTGCAAGTGTCTTGCTGTCTCGCTGCCTTTGTTGCCGCGGCACATGGGTTTTGATGAGAAAACTTTGATGATTAATAATTCTGTTTCTAGATGGACAATCGTATTGATATTTTCAGATTATGATTATGGTATTCATATCTATATGCTAAACCAAACTGCATGTCTCTAGTATTTGAAATGCATTTTTTGCACATTTGGGGGTGGTGGGACGAAGTGGGGACCGATATCCAAAATCTGACAAAAACCGAAATTGTATTAAATTAGAAGACTCTAACTCTAAAGATGAATTAGCTAGAATTTTATAACTGGTTCCCGATCAAATCGTTTATCGATAACTTTGCAAATATACAAGTTATCGAATTTCTGAAACAAACTCATACTGCGCGTGCAATATACAGACCTAACACAAAAAGAATGAACTCTCTAGCTTTTGTATCTTCGGAAATCGACGCGTTCAAACATACGGACAGACGGACAGACGGACATGGCTATATCAACTTTTCTCGTCACCCTGATCAAGAATATATATACTTTATGGGGTCTGCCACGCCTCCTTCTGCCTGTTACATACATTTAACAAAACCATTATACCCTGATTTCCCATTTTCAATGGGTTCAGAGTATACAAAAATTGAATTCCTAAGATTTGTCTACATAATTGTGTTTATTTACATATATATGTATATACTCTATCAATCCAGTTCAGTTATTATATTGCAAATATATCTTGCATAAAATATCTTGCAATAAAATAAAACACAATTTACATACAGATTATTAGTTGTTATTCCATTTATTCCATTTTTTTAACTCATTGATTAAACACAAAATAAGCTACAGCAGAGCTGTGAACATCCTACGAAGCACACCCATCATCAATGAAGCATTTATCGATTTTTCCATATACAATTAGTTTACGTTTTTATTTGCATATAAGAACGTATATTTAACAATCAATATACATAGTCAAGTTAAGGCAAGAAAATAATTCGAAATTTATATAGCTTCTATAATGAATAAAAAAGAATATCCTGCTTGATTATGAACCAATGTAAAAAATATAATAAAAACAAGTTTTTTTTAAATAAAAAGTTAGTCCTGTCAGTAATAACTAATTAACTAAAACTAAGGAAACTTTAAATTAAAAATGTAAGAAAAGCTTAAACATGAAAAACTATGGAGACCGAGGGACTACTACACAATATGCATATTTCATCCATATATATAGGTGATATATAGTGCTTAGACATCGATTTATTTTTCACTCAAATTTATGCTATCCAAAATATATAAATAATGGTTGTTGCAAAGGCATTTGTCCAATTACATATATAAGTACTAGTATATATAGATATGAGGTCATATATATTTGTATATAACGTTTAGTTAATTTCAGGAGCAATATATCTATAACCTTATGTATAGCAACAGTTTGTGCGCAATATGCAAAATAAAGCAATATGTTGTAGCTTTTGTCGTTTGTTATTTATATTTCATTTAAGCCGCAACTGAGGTTAACTGTTAAGCTTCATTTTTGTTGTTGAGACATTTAAGACTGCTTAGAGATGGTTTCCCGGTAGAGTTCACGAAGCAGTTTGTTAATGAATCAGAACCGTTAGCTGCGACCGGTGGCAGCTGCTGTTGGACCTGTTGTAGATATCTCCAGTTCCACCGTTGGATCCGCACTACTCGGTGGCACGCTAGCCAATGTAATAGCACGCATATGATGTACGGGCCGTATGGACTTGAGTTGCGTGGTGCCCTTGAAACGCACATTAACATCACCGCCCACCATACTAAGTGGATGCATGCCCGGCTGAGATTCTCTGCCATTCTGCAGACCCATGGCAGCCGTTGTGGTTAAGATTTGTTCGAGCGGTTCTAATGTGGGAGCAGTGGTTATTGCAATGTTGCCTCCATAGATATGCCGCGTGGCTAACGGCGAAAGCGCTGTGGGCGTCGTCTTGTAGCCCATGCGACTAAAAATGCTTCCAGCGCTGCTGTTGCTGCTTTCGGTACTGGGTGGACTCAGTGGTGTACCAACGCCCGAGTCCACCTCCAATGGACTTTTTATATTAGCAACAAACTTATCCACATGTTCTGGCAGCTTTAACTCGTCCAGTTTCGATTGTATCACGCTTCTTGTGCTAGTATTATCCAGCAGACGATTGGGACGCATTGGTGGTGTTGGCGAGACAGAATTAGCATGAAACTCTGCATGACCATTACTGTGTGTGTTACGCTGCTGTTGCAATTGCTGTTGCTGTTGACGTAATTGCTCAAAAAAAGGTGTCTTCTCCTTCTTCTGTTTTTGTGGCGAACCATGTTCGTCTTTTTCGCTCAGCTCTTCGAGCACCTTTAGTGAAAACCCCAAGTGACTGTTGACCGAAATAGATTTTCCGATTTTACGCTCAGCAAAGATGGGCTTGCGTCGCTGTCGCTCCAGATCATCCAACTGCTGTAGCATTCGTCTCACCTCGCTGGGCAGCTCCAATTCCGGATTGTAGTCGACCAGTTGTCCAATATAACGACCAAGGGTTTGTATTGTCAATTCCAGAGACTGCACCTGTGTTTGTAGTGCAGATATTTGCGTTTGCTGTGAAGAGCGCGTCATCTCCAGCTGTGCAATGGATGATTGAGCGAACTGAAAGTTCAAAAGACGGTTATATATAAACATAAAGGAATTACACCTTCAGGTACTCGCCTGTAACTGCTGCTCAAGATGCTGATTGAGCGACTTCTCTCTGTTCAACATTTCAAGATGATGATTTGTCGTAGTTATTTCCTCTTGGAGCACATTGTACTCCACATTGTACTCGGCTAGTTGCTTGCCAATATCCAGTGAAAACACAATTTTCAGGATTTGCTCCATGCAGTGCACCTCAATTTTGGGCACCTTTGATTTTAAATAATCCATGATCTCCTCGAAGTTACTGCGCGCCAGAAGCTGTTCGTTGTGAACAGAGAGTAACGCAATAGCAAATTTAAAAATAACATCAGAGGACTCGAGAAAAACTAAGTCAAAAACACGCGCTACAAAGCCCAGCGGAAACTGTGAGCTGAATACAGTAAGGATCCACGGTGCTGCGTATAAAGTGGGCGAGACATCGTTCTGATCCAGCCACATATACAGATCAGGCAGATGATCCTTAACCAGACGGGAGAGCTGATACAGCTGCAACTGAAACTTTTTCATATCCGGCAGGTATTTAGTGCGCATGTTGCGACAGAACATTAGGTGCTTTAGCAACTGAAAAGCGCTGGCTTCATCGCACTACGAGATAAGAGTAAACATTAGTATTTTATGGTATACTACTCATCAAGGATTTACACACGTGTAACAACAGCACGCCACAAATGAAGCCGAGACCTTGACAGTAGCCCAATTCTGGATCGAGTATGGAGTAAGCCTTCAGCAGATTGAACAGTGACAATTGACCAAGCCCAAGTGGATCTTTGTAGAACTGATGATTCGGAAAGGTACGTCCTAGATCTATGAATATCGCATGCTGATGCTCGGTTAAGTGCTTGAGCAGCGTATGGTACGGTGTGTTGTAATTGGGAAATCGCTTCGTGTCCACTGGCGCCATGTTCATTGAATACTGTTCGGCCAAAAACGTCCACACGTCACCACGCTTCGATCGGGGCACTCCAGTACGTATAGCATGGCGCAGCACTTTTGGATCCTTTTTGTTGCCAATTTGCATGGAGTTTCTCTCAATGATTTGCTCCCAGCGTTCAATCAGTTGCTTGTCACAGGGGACAATCTCCTCGTAGTCAAGCTTGATGCGCTTTAGCTCGTTCTCATTTTGGCGTGCCTGTAGCATGGCATTCTCTGTTTCCATGCGATTCAGCATAATAGTTTGTCTAATAGCCGTGCGCCATAGTTCTCGCAACTCGGATGCCTCGCGGTTTCCCTTCTTGATAGCTGCCAAAGCATATGAATAGTAGAGTAAAAAGGGGATATTGTTGTAGATCAGACTTACGTTTCCGCATAGGTGATAAATATTCGGTGGACGTCTCGCTGTCCAAAGCCTTGGAAGGAGTAACTACACTATTGAGTATGGCTTGCCGCCATGAGCCCTGATGTGTCTCAGCCTCTTTCGGGCTGTTACCCACTTTGATGAAACTACAAATTATGATTACAAATTATAATATTATTTTATCCATATTTCAAATCTACTTACATGTCCATCATTGGGCTTTTGAGGTGATCGGCGCTGAGTTTATTACTGGGACTGGCACCAACAGTACTCGCACGTGAACGGAAACCCGAATGCGAGGCCTCGGTGCCCAGTGGCTCTGCAGATCCTTCACGTATTTCGTGCAGATTTTGTGGTGGAAGGGAAATGTCATCTTTAGAGGGCTTTCGTTTGAGCAGGTTATCAAATGAGTTTGTTAGCGAGCGTTTTGCTTTCATGAAGATGGTGCTGCCACCTAAATACTGATTGAGAAATTCAGAACGATTCTCAGCGGTATCATGGACATGTCGTTGTTGTCGCGACTCGCAATGTGCACGTAAGAGCATCATGAGGAACTGGTTCTGCTCAGACACAGAGCAGTTTGTCTTCTCAGAACCGTAGTACTTGGCGCAAACCATATCATACTCATCAGCACTCAGCGTGGCAATGTGACGCCAGATTGCGGTTTGCGTCTTCTTTTCGGATAGCCCCTCTACATCTGTGCAAAGTTTGTGATACCACAGCATCGGACAGTGCTCGCAGCTGAAGATCTGGGTTTCATGTTTTTTTTTCTGTTCGGCGCAGGTATCAAAGGCCTGTGCGATGGCTGCTACAATGTCATCACACACGTGCTCTGACTGACACTTGAAGACGTAGCCAATGTAGCCCTCGCTGTTCAGTTCGCGGCAGATGATGCCGAAGTGATCCAGAGACTTCTGACCGTGCACACAGCTGGCCACATCCTTGAAATCCTTGTAGAGCAGCACCTGCTTCCGATCGGGTGAAATGAGTCTCAAGTCGCTGCGCCCCACCAAAAAGACCATTGTGCGATTCTGTTCCGCATAGGGTGGTATGCAACCCTGAGAAGCTGAACGATCTCTCATCTTGGGGATGCTATAAAATGAATTTATCACAGCATATTTGTAAAGTATGTTTTTGATGAAAGCAAAAATATTTTGAAAGCATGACATGCAAACGCGTGCAAAAACATAACAAACAAGTAAGCTGTAGTCGAGACTGCTCAACTACGAAATCCCCTGAGCCCTTCTTGGAACGAGTCATATTCCAAGAATGCTTCGTTTCGATTCTCCATGCGTAACAAACTATACATGCAAAAACACGAGCACACACACACGTTACACATTTGAGGCTGTGGGGGGATTGGGGACCGGAATCCAAAATCGGACAAAAACGGACAGACGGACATGTGTATATCAACTTGTCTCGTCATCCTGATCAAGAATATATATACTTTATGGGGTCCGCCACGCCTCCTTGTGCCTGTTGCATATGTACTTTTAACAAAACCATTATACTATGATTTCCCATTTTCAATGGGCTCAGGGTATAAAAAGAAAAATAAGCAAAAAATGTAGTATCAGAATCCGTTGTCCGGGAAGGGTAACTAATAACCAATTTAAAATGTATGCGCTTCGGTCTAGGACGGCACTTACTTCTCTAGCGCATATTGTGGATGTAACTGATTAGAACCAGCTAATGCTGCGGATGCTACCAGACCCGCAACATCATCCTGTTCCTTAGAATTTGTGGGCTGTTTGTATAAAATTACATTTGATGCCCCCTGATGCTGACTAGATTCCTCCATCGTTCTGCTTAGGTTTTTTTTTAATAGATTTTCAATAAGTTTTTAGTCATTATACAATGGTTAAGAAGTAGTAATTGTATAAGCAACTACACTTACACTTGTTTTTGGCCCAGCTCTAGTTGGCTTTGACCGCGCTGCAGGGCACGGTTTGGTGGCGATTTATTCTCTTTATTCGAGTCTAATGGTTGTGGTATAGCATCCGCTTCGACGCCTGTTAGCTTGAGTTCGACCTTAGGTTTGGGCGGTGCCTCTTGTTCCTCCTCGTCCTCCTCCTTAAGCTCATGTCTTTTTAGTGTACCAGCTCCACTCTTCGCCTCAATTCCAATGCCACCTTCACTATTCAGGGACATCTTTCGATTTTGCATGATCCGCAAACGTTGAGCATCGTATGCCTTAAATTTGGGCAGGGCGTCATCAATAAACGTGTTGGGCACTCGTTTCTGTGAGACGCGTATCTTGCCCACATACATGACTTCAAAGAAGTGCGTGTGATTTGGCGAAATGTCCGCCAGCAGCGATAGATTGCTTTGTGCCGACGTGGACGTGGGAATGTTTACAGTGCCCGATGAGTTACTCAACCCATGAGTGTACGACTTTGATGATTTCATTTGGGAGCTCACTAGACTTGGACTAGAATCGTGTTGAGCATTGCGCAGCGCCTCACTCATCTTTAAATTTGTCGCAGGAGTAGCGTGTATACCATTCAGTGAACCATGGGCGTTGCCACCTGCTCCAGCAATCAATGTTTGCGGTATGCTGCCTACCGAACCGCCCAGCGTGTGCGCTGGATCACGCATCTGATGCATCAGCTCTGCCATCTACAAGTAAGCAGAGAAATTAAAGATACTTTAATAGATTTAATTTCAATTACAGGCAAACATGCAGTAATTAAACAACAATCTGCAGACTTCAAATTCGATACCTATACCTATGATCGATACCGGTTAGTCCGGTATGTCATGAATGGGTTCAGTTTTATGACTTTATGGCAATGTTATGGGTACTTAATTATGAATAACTCTTATTGTATATGGACTTTTGTAATCAAACTTTCAGTTTGACTGTTTAACTGTTTGTCTCTAGTATTTGAAATACATATTTTACACATGATAAATTGGGGGCCGATATATAAAAAAAAAAAATGTACATATATACAGTCTGTCAAGAAACACTTTACACAGTGGAATAAATCTCAATTTGTTGACTTTATGTACAAAAATAAAGAGCTATTGTTTAATATTATTTATTTTTTTAATTGTTAACTGTTTAATAGGTATTTTTAAATCAAATTCTTTGAGCTCCTTGGCAAGAGTTCTGGTCGAATTTTGGGGATTTGCTTTGATCTTTCGCATCATAAGGCGGCTTGCCCGATCAGATATCTTTTGTTTCCGACCACCCACACCCTTTGCCTGAAGTCTTCCCTCGTTTTCCGCGCGACTAGAACGTTGTATATTGTTTTTCTCGACAAGGAAAACATTTCCACTAATTCTGGAACTGATTTGCCCAACTGCCGATTGTAGAAGATCAATTGGACAACATCGAAGCTTAATCTCTTTCCGGGCAATATTAATAAAATATTGCTTTTTTCATGTGTACTCAGCCTCAGTAATAGAGATAGTCGATAAAAAAAAAATTGTGATTATGTATTTTAAATTAAGAAAATTAAACTTTTTAATATTTAACAGAAAAATGCATTGTCATATTTCTAAATTATTTCGAGCAAAGCGGGTTGAGCGACGTAACCCGCCCCAACCAACCCAAAATTGGATTTTCGGGTAACCACGGGAACCCGAAAAAAGCCCGGCCAGCGCCTACCTCTTGCTCAGGGCATTATATGCTGTATGATATTCCTGATCAAATTTCATACAGATAATTTCGAATTTCAAGTTGAATTATAATATTGCTATATACTGATTATTCGAACTAAGTGAACTATTTATTAACCGTTCACTATTCATGTGCAGACATCGAGTCTGCCTTTCATCTGAAATGTATGCAATGCAATAATTCGGATGAATCTTCCAATCCATACAGCTGTTCACAGCATGTTGCTGAGGGATCATAGAAGAGGCGGAGAGTGATAAAGGGCGAGAATTAGAAAAGAGAAGAAGAAAAGAGAGAAGATTGGGCCTGTGGCCCAATTGTGCGGCATTGAAAATCTGCCAAAGATTCAGAGAAAAACCAACAAATTTTCAGATGTCAAAGTCCAATTTAATACATAGTGCAGTTGTCTAGAATATGCGCTGTATTTGTATTAAATCTGAGAAACATCAACTACAATAACATCCAATTGTCATTTATCAGTACTCTTGGGCAAAAGAGGTGTGCAAATACACAAAATTAAATTCATTACTTCTTTGATACCATCAATGAGTTAATTTTATATACATAAATTATATGCTTATTCTTTGTTTTTCCTTTCGCTTATTTAAAGTGCTGTCTCTGTGTTGTCTATATGAAGCTGATCAGCCGCTGGCCGAGTGATCATGACGCCATTTCTGCAGACTATACAAATTCACAAATTTCGAAATATTCTGCCAGATGTATGCACATACATATGTACATGTGTTACGTAGCAAATACTTGTGTGTTCTAATATATATGTACATATGTATGTATATTCATATGCAGTAGTTCGCAGCGACACACTTAGAAACTAGTCAGGTAATTTACATATTTTTATACAGAATCGAATATAATAAATAAATATAATATATAAAATAAATAGAAATATATATGTATATATAAATATATATACAGGGGTGGTCAAAAGTATTTGCACAACATAATATTTTTATACCCTGAACCCATTGAAAATGGGAATTCAGGGTATAATGGTTTTGTGAAAATGTATGTAACCGGCAGAAGGAGACGTCGCAGACCCTATAAAGTATATATATTCGAAAATTCGTTTACATTTTTTAGGTTTTTTGGGTATAACTTCTACACCGTTTTAGTTAGAGACTTCAACTTTGAATATATATAGATAGATATTATGGATACGCAAATTTTTTAGTTTTCAGATTTTGGATGCCACGCCCCCTTGCGTATTGCGTAGCTAACATACGAGTGTTCATGTGAAATTTCAGCTCTCTAGCTTTTGTAGTTTCCGAAATCTCGACGTTCATACAGACGGACAGACGGACAGACGGACGGACGGACGGACGGACGGACAGACGGACAGGGCTAGATCAACTTATTTTTTTATACTGATCAAGAATATATATACTTTATAGGGTCTTTATAGAGGCATTTGAACTGATGCTTATTTACACACATTTTTAAAGTATCAAAAGTATTTACACAAGGGAAATAGGCGATTATTCGGTCTTGGTTTGACTTAGTGCAGTTGTTTAATTATACTTTGTTCCCGAAGGGAAAAAGTATATTGGGTTTGTGCAATGTCCGTCTTGCTGTCCCTCCGTCTGTCCGTCCGTCTGTCCGTCTGTCCGTCCGTCCGTCCGTCTGTCCGTCTGTCCGTCTGTCCGTATGAACGCAATATTTTTCGGCGCTATTAGAGCTAGAGAAATTTTAAACATATACTCATATATGCTCCCGAATTATAAAGTGTTAAAATTCTCCCGATCCGCCCACTAGGGGCGTGGCAAATCGGAAAACTCTTCCGCCCATAGTCAAGTTATCATACTAGATGATGAGCTAGAGAGTTGCAATTTGAAATGTATACTCGGGGTGACAACCCAAGTTCAAAAAGCTATGGCGGATATATCTACGCCCATTGGGGGCGTAACAAATCGGGAAATACGTATCTTCTACACCGTTAAAGCTAGAACGCTGAAATTTTGCATGTGAGTTAATGTTATGATTCTAAGAAGATCGATCAAAAAGTTTTATGTCTACGCCCACTGGGCGCGTGGCAAATCGGACCTGAATATATAGTGAATTTTCAAATTGTGCTATATTTTGAACACTATTTACACTAGAGAAATTTTTGCATGTATACTCGGGTTGACAACCCAAGACTAATAAGCTATGGTAGATATATCTACGCCCACAGGGGGCGTGGCAAACCGCAAAAGTTTATATCTCCTACAGTTTTAGAGCTAGAAGCTTGAATTGGATGGTTGAGTTACTAATGTCCTCCTCTATCGATGATCCAAAAATAATTTTTCAGCCTCTTTGGGGGCGTGGCATATCGAAAAATACCCTGTAATTTTCGCATTTTTGGAATGTAAGCAACCAAATTTTGCAGGCATGTTAGCCTCGGCCCTTTCTAAGAACTGGCCAAAAATTATGCGTCTACGCCCACTGGGGGCGTGGCAAATCGGCAAAGAAGTTTGCTGTGGCCAACTGCATAATTCATGCATATAATAGCTTAGTAGCAATTGCTATGATGGCAGAAAGCATTTTAACATAAATATAATAATATTAATGAATTTAAAAAATACAATTTATAAGTTTTCGATTAATAAATAAAAAGTTTCCTGCGGGATTTGAACCTAGGTCTTTTGAAAACAACATGTAATCGTTAGCTAAACCTAAATAAATTCACAGCTGATCAGCTGATCAGCAGCTTGTGACAAAACAAAACAATACAATCGCACTTCTTGCAATATGTATACACACTTTGATCTGTATACACAAATACAAACATCTGTGTACATACATAAATACATACATATATGCATGCATAGAAAAACTGCTTGCCAAGCAAGCAGCGTGGCAAATCGGAAAAGTTGCTTTAGTTTTAGCTTAAATGCACAATTCATATGCGTATGTTTATAAATTATTATCAATTGGCAGCAAGCATTTTATAATAAATATACAAATATAAAAAAAATTAAAAAACAATAAATTTTGAAAAAAAGTTTTCTGCGGGGTTCGAACCCACGCACCTAAGTATAGCTTGCATAGCGCTTACCACCAGCGCCACTGCCCTGATCTTAGTTTTGTTAACTAAAACCAAAAAGGCACTGCTAGAGCGCCTTTCGACAAAACTAAAGTAACGATCGAAAAATTCCCAATTCAGTCACTATGCTTAGAATATTCTGGCATGCAAACTTTTGTATGTATACATAGAAAATTGTGTATACTCGTATAGTGTGTACATGTGTAAATCTGTATGTATGTGTAGGAAAAACGTTTGTTGCTTGCCCTGAACGTTTTCTAATTGCCGAAATATTTGATTAATTAAATGTTTATTAAATAAATAAGATGCACCTATGGGAACAAAGTATATCGCAGTTAGTTGCGCCTAACTGCAACGTTCTTACTTGTTTTTTTCTGGTGCAACAAGTAAACAAAATTGACAAAACCGAATTATCTGTTGAAACTCGATTAGAGATTGTAACAAAATTTAAAAGTGGAGTTTCAGCATCAGAATTAGCTAAAAAGTATAAAATATCTAGAAAACCCGTTTATAATCGGATAGATAAAAGGAGACGAATAGAAACTTAAACAATTTAAAGAGAAGTGGAAGGAAGCCAGCAATGGACGATCGGGAATGTCGCAGAATTATTGGCATAGTCGCAAAAAAATCCTTCAATAAGTCCAGTTAAATTGTCTGCAGAATCGCAACGGTTGATTGGAAAAAAAAGTTAGTGATGATATAATACGTCGGAGATTATAGGATATTGACATTCGAAACTACGTAGTACGCAAAACTACACACATTTCCCTGATATATATAGTGGGTAACATTAATATTCGGTTTTTTGTTCTTTCAACTTCAAACGCAAATAAAACATAAACTATTTATTAAAACAAGTAAGAAAGCTGTAGTCGAGACTGCTCGACTACGAAATCCCCTGAGCCCTTCTTCGAACGAATAATTATCCAAGAATTATTCGATTCGTTTCTGCACTCATGAGAAACTGTACATGCAAAAACACGAGCACACACACACGTTGATCTACGCTTATACGCCTGTATGTGTGTATGCATGTGTGTAAGCATTGCAAGCGTCTTGCTGTCTCGCTGCTGCGTCGCATTTTGATGATTAATAATTCTGTTTCTAGATGGACAATCGTATTGATATCTTCAGATTATGATTATGATATTCATATCTATATGCTAAACCAACTGCATGTGTCTAGTATTTGAAATGCATTTTTTACACATTTGGGGGTGGTGGGGCGGATTGGGGAGCGGAATCCAAAATCTGACAAAAACCGAAATTGTATTAAATTAGTATCTATGTATATACATATATGCTGAAGACTTGGAGACTCTAGCTCTACAAATTTAAACCATTATACCCTGATTTCCCATTTTCAATGGACTCAGGGTATAAAAAGTATATTGGGTTTGTGCAATGTCCTTCTTGCTGTCCGTCCGTCTGTCCGTATGAACGCAATATTTTTCGGCGGTATTAGAGCTAGAGACTTGAAATTTTAAACATATACTCACATATGCTCCCTGTATATATATATGTATGTATGTGTGTGTACAAACACAGATGTTTATACGTGTTTACACATCCAAGTGTGTATACATATAGCAAGAATTGCGATTGTATTGTTTTGTTTTGACACAAGCTGCTGATCAGCTGGTCAGCTCATCAGCTGTAACTTATTTAGGTTTAGCTAACGATTACTTATAAATTTTATTTTTTAAATTCATTAATATTATTATATTTATGTTAAAATGCTTTCTGCCATCTTAGCAATTACTACTAAGCTATTATATGCATGAATTATGCAGTTGGCCACAACAAAATTCTTTGCCGATTTGCCACGCCCCCAGTGGGCGTAGACGCATAATTTTTGGCCAGTTCTTAGAAAGGGCCGAGGCTAACATGATTGCAAAATTTGGTTGCTTACACTCCAAAAATGCGAAAATTACAGGTTTTTTTTTCGATATGTCACGCCCCCAAAAAGGCTGAAAAATCATTTTTGGGTCATCGATAGAGGAGGACATTAGTAACTCAACCGTTAAAGCTAGAAAGCTGAAATTTTGCATGTGAGTTAATGTTATGATTCTAGGAAGATCGAACAAGAAGTTATATGTCTACGCCCATTGGGGGCGTGGCAAATCGGACCTGAATATATAGTGATTTTTCAAATTGTCCTATATTTCACTATTGACACTAGAGACTTGAAATTTTGCATGTATACTCGGGTTTTAAACCCAAGACCAATCAGCTATGGTAGATATATCTACGCCCACAGGGACGTGGCAAACCGCAAAAGTTTATATCTCCTACAGTTTTAGAGCTAGAAGCTTAAAATTTGGATGGTTCAGTTACTAATGTTCTCCTCTATCGATGACCCAAAAATTATTTTTAGGCCTCTTTGGGGGCGTGGCATATCGAAAAAAAAAATATATATATGTATATTTATTTATATATGTATATATATATAAATGTATGTATGTACATACATATATTTATAGAAATAAATATGTATGTATGGTATATATGTATGTATATACAAACATATAAATATTTAAGTTTTCGCTTATGAGCGCGGAAGTGTTTGTAGAGCTATTGCCACATTTGTAATTTGGCAATTAATCTTAAATGTATGTAACAGTATTTGTATTTGTTTTATTCATAATCGTTTGCATTTTATCGGAATTTAATACAACGTCACGTTCACATCTCGTTTTGCGTATTTTCCTTTTCGTCTCTGCTTTTAAATTTGTTCCTACGTGCTCCTAACATTTTTCTGTATTTTATAAAAAATATAAACAACAAGTAAGAAAGCTGTAGTCTAGACTGCTCGATTACGAAATCCCCTGAGCCCTTCTTTGAACGAATCATATTCCAAGAATGCTTCGTTTCGATACTCCACGCGTAAGAAACTATACATGCAAAAACACGAGCACACACACACGCTGATCTATGCTTGTACGCCTGTGTGTGTGTGTATGCATGTGTGTAAGCATTGCAAGTGTCTTGCTGTCTCGCTGCTTTGCTGCTGCGTCGCATGGGTTTTGATGAGAAAGCTTTGATGATTAGTAATTCTGTTTCTAGATGGATAATAGTATTGACATCTTCAGATTATGATTATGATATTCATATCTATATGCTAAACCAAACTGCATGTCTCTAGTATTTGAAATGCATTTTTTTAACATTTGGTGGTGGTGGGGCGAAGTGGGGACCGGAATCCGAAATCTGACAAAAACCGAAATTGTATTAAATTAGTATCTAGATGAAGATGAATTAGCTAGAGTTTTATAACTGGTTCCCGATAAATTCGTTTATCGATAACTTTGCAAATATACGAGTTATCGAATTTCTGAAACAAACTCGTACTACGCGTGCAATATACGGACCTAACACAAAAAGAATGCACTTTCTAGCTTTTGTATCTTCGGAAATCGACGCGTTCAAACATACGGACAGACGGACAGACGGACATGGCTATATCAACTTTTCTCGTCACCCTGATCAAGAATATATACACTTTATAAGGTCTGCCACGCCTCCTTCTGCCTGTTACATACTTTTAACAAAACCATTATACCCTGATTTCACATTTTCAATGGGCTCAGGGTATAAAAAGCGGAAAAAAGCAATTTATTTTTCAAAAAAAGCCTGAATTCCCGCTTCCCGCTGTTTTGAAATCTTTCCCGCAATTTGATTTTCAAACAAGTAAGAAGGCTCTAGTCGAGACTGCTCGACTACGAAATCCCCTGAACCCTGCAAAAAGTGATACTCTTCTTCTTTACGCACTTATGAGCGCGCGCTCTGCTAACTGCGTAGTTGCTGCTTTGTCTTTGGGGTGGGTTGGGCTGAACTTTGGACGCTTATAACTCCATTTCTAAATGGACGATCTTCATGAAATTTTAAGAGTAGATTAAGAGTATATAAATCTATCTATGTGCCAAATTGCAAGTCTCTAGTATTTTTCCTAATTGGGGGCGAAGGGGGCGTGGCATCCAAAATCTGAAAATTACATAATCTGCGTATTCATAATATCTATCTAAATAAATAAATTTGAAGTCTCTAGCTAAAACGGTGTAGAAGTTATACCCAAAAAACCAAAAAAATGTAAACGAATTTTCGATTTTTTATCGATAATTTAGAAATAGGACGAGTTATCGAAAAAACAAAATAAACTCGTATTGCGTAGCTAACATACCGAGTGTTCATGTGAAATTTCAGCTCTCTAGCTTTTGTAGTTTTCGAAATCTCGACGTTCATACAAACGGACAGACGGACGGACGGACGGACGGACAGACGGACAGGGCTAGATCAACTTGTTTTTTTTATGCTGATCAAGAATATATATACTTTATGGGGTCTGCGACGTCTCCTTCTGCCTGTTACATACATTTTCACAAAACCATTATACCCTGAATTCCCATTTTCAATGGGTTCAGGGTATAATTTACGAACGTATGAGCACACGCTCTGCTAACCGCAGTTGCTGCCGTGGCTTGGGGGTGGGTTGGCTTGGACACTTATAACTCTATTTGCCAAATTACAAGTCTCGCGTGACATCCAAAATCTGGAAATTACATAATCCATAATATCTATCTAAACCACTAATCATACAACACATGCAAAATTTAAAGGTTTTCGTGATTATTTTTTGGAAGGGTATGAAAGCACATTTACAGTATCTTGCTACATGTATGGGCTTTTATGTGACTGTGTGCGAAACTATTTCTGCCCGTAACAGATGTAGGGCTGTATTAATACAGATCGAATTTTAAAATTCGGGAAATGGGAATTCAGGATATAATGGTTTTGTGAAAATGTACATACATACATACAACAGGCAACATACATATGCAACAGACAGAAAAGTAAAGTCGCAGAAAAGTAAAGTATACATATACATAGTATGTACACCTCTTCTTGACCAGCACAAAAAAATAAGTGGACATAGCCCTGTCCGTATGTCCCTCCATATGAACGCCGAAATTTTGTAAACTACAAAAGCTAGAAAGCTGAAATTTTACATGAATACTCGTATGCCCACGTGGCAGACCAAGCAAGACGCCTGCAATGCGTGTTTGTGTATGTATAGTTTGTGACGCGTGCAGAAATTTAAAATTTCATGTATTTACCTTCAATATCTATTAAAAAGTAAAACATATTGATCTATAAGGCTCAACATACCCCATATGCAATGCAAATGAGACATCATGATGTGACTGTCTGTATGTACATATGTATGTGTATGTATTAGTTTTATTCCTTGAACATCAGTTCATAGAATAGTTAAGCGGATACATTATTAAACGTTGTGATGAACGGGAAAACACAAAACTCAAATCGGAACAATCGTTTTTTAATGATCCCCAATCAACAACTAAATTAACTACTATTAAAAAACGTTGAGCTAATTGAAATTTTAGATAACTTCCACTATGTATGTACGTACATTGACACTTGTATAAAAAGTAGTAAAAACTATATTTTTCAAAATTATTATACGTAAAACACGAAATTTTTGTATATTGATGTCTTTCTAATTAATAAATAATAAATATAATTATTGTTCATCTGGGACTTGAGTACATTGTACTTCGACTTGATCATTTTTACAGTTTCTTTTTGGACAACAAAAATGACTGACGAGTCAGTATATACATATCAGTGATGCCAATTTGTCCTTTTTCCGGACAGATCTGTCCTGTTTTTAAGCGCTTTGTCCGGAAAAAATATCAAACATCCCCTATCCGGAAATCTGTCCTTTTTTTGTGAATGCGAATCGTGTTCATATTTTCCCAGTTGATCGGTTGTTGATGCAACAGAATTTTATTAAATAACATTGCAGAGCAGTTTAACACAACTTTAGCATAAAATATACTAAATTGTGTACCGATATTTGGTTGAGAACAGCGCCAAAATAAGTATAAATTGATAGTGTAGGAGGTTTATATGTATTATCGATATCGTTTCTTATCTAAAATTTAATTTGAAAAGAGTGATAAAATGCCCAAGGAGATGTATAAACAACAATTTCGGGATTGCTGGCTACAGCATCCAGATTTCAAGTCGTGGATAGCCCGGGATGAGAACGACAATAATAAGGCGTACTGGAAATACTGCAAATGCAGTATAAATTGCAAAATTGACCAAATTCGCGCACATATGCAAAACGCATCGTGTTTTGCCCAAAAAAATAAAATATGATTTAAGCCTACGGAATGTCCCCAAACTTGTCGCCAGGCACAACTTGTGTTGTATTAGCTATAAGTTGCCAGAAGAGTGCTTGGCGCGTGTTGGATCCATGGCGACATAGGAGGCCAGGGAAGAAGAAAATGATAATATAATTGACAATGCCTTGAAATTGTTATAATAAAAAAGAAAAAACTACAAATTTAGAAAAAAAAAATGTTTTTGTCCTGTTTTCTGTCCTTTTTCTTTAGATTTTCTGCCTTTTTTTCCGTATTTTACGGACAGTTTTGCCTTTTTTTAAAAAAAAAAAAATTGGCATCACTGATACATATGTATATATATCTGGTTATTGCCTTTGAAGACCAGACGATAGATGCAAAAAAAAACAAGTAAGAAAGCTGTAGTCGAGACTGCTCGATACGAAATCCCCTGAGCCCTTCTTCGAACGAATAATATTCCAAGAATGCTTCGTTTCGATTCTCCACGCGTAAGAAACTATACATGCAAAAACACGAGCACACACATACGCTGATCTATGCTTGTACGCCTGTATGTGTGTAAGCATTGCAGGCGGCTTGCTGTCTCACTGCCTTTGTTGCTGCGCCACATGGGTTTTGATGAGAAAACTTTGATGATTAATAATTCTGTTTCTAGATGGACAATCGTATTGATCTTTTCAGATTATGAATATGATATTCATATCTATATGCTAAACCAAACTGCATGTCTCTAGTATTTGAAATGCATTTTTTACACATTTGGGGGTGGTGGGGCGAAGTGGGGACCGGAATCCAAAATCTTTAAAAAAACCGAAATTGTATTAAATTAGTATCTATATATATGCAGAAGACTTGGAGACTCTAACTCTAAAGATGCATTAGCTAGAATTTTATAACTGGTTCCCGATAATTTCGTTTATCGATAACTTTGCAAATATACGAGTTATCGAATTTCTGAAACAAACTCGTACTGCGCGTGCAATATACGGACCAAATACAAAAAGAATGAACTCTCTAGCTTTTGTATCTTCGGAAATCGACGCGTTCATACATACGGACGGACGGACGGACGGACGGACGGACGGACGGACGGACAGACGGACATGGTTATATCAACTTTTCTCGTCACCCTGATCAAGAATATATATACTTTATGGGGTCTGCCACGCCTCCTTCTGCCTGTTACATACATTTAACAAAACCATTATACCCTGATTTCCCATTTTCAATGGGCTCAGGGTATAAAAAAAAAGAAAAGTAAATTGAAATGATAAAATAAATTTTTGGGTCATGGCATGGTAGGGTAATCCCGGATCACCGTACATATTATTATACATTCACAGTAAATATACATATGTTGAGGAATTGAAAACCGGAAAACTGTGAATAATTTAATAATAGAGAGCAACATTTAAAGTTGAATAGAAGGCAGTTCAGGAAGCTTATATTTTTACAATTGGTAGCTAAGTCAGCACTAACCATTGTAATTATTGTAACTGAAGGGTAAAATGAGAGACCGAGATAGTAAACAAGCACTGCATGCAAAAAGTAAGACTAAGCATTACATAAGGTAAAACAATAATAAAAACAAAAACAATGCACAGTAAACAAGCAAATAGAAAAACAAAATTAAATTGCACAACTGCACAAGTAATGTCAAATTGAGTACATCAATAAATAAAACAATAAGCAATTAAATCTACTCAAGGCACACAGCACTGAAATTGAAATTGAAATCAATTCAAAGACTCAAAAACTTATAGAGCCGGAAAGTGCCCCACAGGAGGTCTTTTACATACGGTACGACTTTTATTCAATACAGATGCATCACTGACAGAGGCCGTCAGGATTGTATCCCGATGAAATGGCACCGTAAACATGTTGATTATTATCTCAGTTGAAATTGTGTTGTATTCTCCTGGTTGTTGTTGCAGCTACGAAACTTACTGTTGGCACGAATACCACCTTTGATGTTCACAATTTAACGTTTCGCCCTTTTTTCAATAGTTTTTATTTATTTATTTATTTTTTTTACAGATTTTTTATGTAAGCCATTTTGCAAGTTTATGTTTTATATTTTCACTGAAACTTTTTGTTATTGGTTTTTGCTGGAATGACTTGGTATATAGGTTACTAAATTAGGTAATATAACTTAAAATGTCAATCATAAAGAGCCAACTTTTTTTATTTACTACCTATACTGTTGACCTTGATTGCTTAGTAGCACATTTTTCCATATACTTTAAAATTGTATATACCCATACATACATAAATATACATACATATATGTATTATACATAACACACATAACAGTTATTCCCATTATTTATTTATATTTTCAACAAATAGAATACAAATTGTATAGAGACTATCGATAAGTAACAGTACAGTATTGTTGTTGCTGTATCTGAATATATACAAATTTTAAGTATTTGGGACAACACAAA
Source organism: Drosophila antonietae (assembly GCA_030914385.1). Classification (NCBI taxonomy): domain Eukaryota; kingdom Metazoa; phylum Arthropoda; class Insecta; order Diptera; family Drosophilidae; genus Drosophila; species Drosophila antonietae. The sequence continues at coordinate 31,987,795 of JAUESO010000609.1, read as the reverse complement.
TACAACGGAGTCGCTTTTAGTGTTTTATGTAAGAGTCTTTTATCCCCGTACAATTGACACTGTGAGCAGCAAAGCTAAATTCTAATAGGTCAACTTTTTTGTGTTTCATAATATGCACAAAACAACAACAAACATATACAGAAAGTAAATAATTCTAAAATTAAAAAACTTTAAATATTTATTATATGCATATATTCAACAGAATTGCGTTATGATTATTATTATTCGATTACTTATCATTCTTATTTATATAATTATTGTTACTTGACGATTTTTTTATTTTCACAGTTTCTGTATTATTTTTATTTCAGTTGCTATATATTTATATATACATGACACGATTTATTAACTGATGTTTCTGTAATAAATTTTCGAATGTTTATTATTGTGCTGCATTGCTGCTTGATTTTTTAAAATTGTTTATTTTTCACTCATTATTATTTTGTGTTTTATTACTTTTTAACGAGTTTTTGCTCTTTGTAGTTGTAGTTGTCGCTGACATGAGCTAAACGCGCACGCGATTCAATTACGGCCAGACAACTGACAAGCGGCAACAGATCCACATTCACAAGTCTCCCAATCCCATTGACTAGACGAGTATTGCTGAGAATCAGCAACAATAACAATCAAGCAACCTGCGCATGCGAATTCGAAACAACAATTTCTCAATGAGTGAGCAATGGAAACGTGAAGAGAATGAGAGTGTGTGAAAAGAGAGAACACGGCCACAGCAGAGAGGGAGATAGAAACTGGGTGCATAAATGTAATAGTGCGAGCAGACAACAAGGCGTATGTGAAATCTTATTAAATTATTCAGCACAAAAAAAGTTACACATACATATGTAGGTTTTTGAGAAATGACCTTGCAAAGGGGCAAGACTTCATATTTTAAGTTAAGGTAAAAACAAAAGAGAGAGCGAGAATTACAAAAATAATTTACGATTGGATGCTTCACTCTTACAGACAGATATTAGTAAAATATTTATAAATAACTGACTGTAAGTATATGATTATGAGAAAATATTGAAAAAAAAATATTGTGCCTAAGATAGGTTAAATTAACGACTTTTATTGTTTTTTATACCCGAACCTATTGAAAATAGAAAATCAGAGTTTAATGATTTTGTGAAAATGTATGCGGCAGAATGAGGCGTTGCAGAAAGTATCAGGCGAAATGGTGAATCGGTCCGTCCGTATAAACTCGTAAAAAACAAAAGCTACAGAGCTGAAATTTTACATATACATATACTCTTGTGTTACACACACAGTATGAGTTTATTTTCTTTTTGTTACATCATCCCATTTTCTTATCGATAAGATTCGAAAATTTAGATTCGTTTTATAAACATCGCTTTTGTAATTTTAATTTTAAGAAAATATTCAGATTTTTATTACCACGCCCCCTTTGCCACAAATTTGCAAAAACCGAATACTACTATAAACGAATGCTGGAGACTGAAATTTTAAAAATAATCATTTGAATACTCTTATACGTTCTGAAAGTTTGATGATAGTCGATCTAGAAATAAATTTACAAGCGCCCAAAGTATGGTCTATACTGAACTACAAAGTCGCATAAACTACGCAGAAATATGACTTGTTTTCTGGGTTCAGGGGTATCTTAATCGAGCAGTCTCGACTAGAACATATTATATTTATATCCTTTTTATACTTTGTTCCCAAAGGGAAGAAAGTATATTGGGTTTGTGCAATGTCCATCTTGGCGTATGAACGCAATATTTTTCGGCGCTATTAGAGCTAGAGACTTGAAATTTTAAACATATACTAATATATGCTCCCGAATTATAAAGTGTAAAAATTTTCCCGATCCGCCCACTAGGGGCGTGGCAAATCGGAAAACTCTTCCGCCCATAGGCAAGTTATCATACTAGATGATGAGCTAGAGAGTTGCAATTTGGAATGTATACTCGGGGTGACAACCAAGCTCAAAAAGCTATGGCGGATATATCTACGCCCATTGGGGGCGTGGCAAATCGGCATGCATGTGAGTTAATGTTATGATTCTACGAAGATCGATCAAACAGTTATATGTCTACGCCCATTGGGGCGTGGCAAATCGGGCCTGAATATATAATGATTTTTCAAATTGTGCTATATTTTGAACACTATTGACACTAGAGACTTCAAATTTTGCATGTATACTCGGGTTGACAACCCAAGACCAATAAGCTATGGTAGATATATCTACGCCCACAGGGGCGTGGCAAATCGCAAAAGTTTATATCTCTTACAGTTTTAGAGCTAGAAGCTTGAAAATTAGATGGTTGAGTTACTAATGTTCTCCTCTATCGATAACCCAAAAATAATTTTTCAGCCTCTTTGGGGGCGTGGCATATCGAAAAATACCCTGTAATTTTCGCATTTTTTGAATGTAAGCAACCAAATTTTGCAGTCATGTTAGCCTCGGCCCTTTCTAAGAACTGGTCAAAAATTATGAGTCTACGCCCACTGGGGGCGTGGCAAATCGGCAAAGAATTTTGTTGTGGCCAACTGCATAATTCATGCATATAATAGCTTAGTAGCAATTGCTAAGATGACAGAAAGCATTTTAACATAAATATAATAATATTAATGAATTTAAAAAATACAATTTATAAGTTTTCGATTAATAAATAAAAAGTTGCCAGCGGGATTTGAACCCAGGTCTTTTAAAAATAACATGTAATCGTTAGCTAAACCTAAATAGATTCACAGCTGATCAGCTGGTTAGCTGATCAGCAGCTTGTGACAAAACAAAACAATACAATCGCAATTCTTGCAATATGTATACACACTTGGATGTGTAAACACGTACAAACATCTGTGTTTGTACACATACATACATATATGCTTGCCAAGCAGCGTGGCAACCCGGAAAAGTTGTTTTAGTTTTTGCTTAAATGCACAATTCATATGCGTATGTTTATAAATTATTATCAATTGGCAGCAAGCATTTTATAATAAATATAAAAACATTAAAAAAAAATTTTTAAATAATAATTTTTGAAAAAAAGTTTTCTGCGGTATTCGAACTCACGCACCTAAGTATAGCTTGCATAGCGCTTACCACCAGCGCCACTGCCCTAATCTAAACCCCGTTAATTAAAACCAAATAAGGCATTGCTAGAGCGTCTCTGACAAAACTAAAGTAACGATCGAAAAATTCCCAATTCAGTCACAATTCTTAGAATATTCTGGCATGCAAACTTTTGTATGCATACATAGAAAGTTGTGTGTACACTCGTATAGTGTGTACATGTGTAAATCTGTATGTACATATGTATAGGAAAAACGTTTGTTGCTTGCCACGTTTTCTAATTGCCGAAATATTTCGTTAATTAAATGTTTATTAAATAAATAAGATGCACCTATGGGAACAAAGTATATCGCAGTAGTTGCGCCTAACTGAAACGTTCTTACTTCAATTTCAATTTCAATTTCTCTACTGTCAATAGTGTTCAAAATATAGCACAATTTGAAAAATCATTATATATTCCGATTTGCCACGCCCCCAATGGGCGTAGACATATAACTGTTTGATCGATCTTCTTAGAATCATAACATTAACTCATATGCAAAATTTCAGCGTTTTAGCTTTAACGGTGTAGAAGATACGTTTTTCCCGATTTGACACGCCCCCAATGGGCGTAGATATATCCGCCATAGCTTTTTGAACTTGGTTGTCACCCCGAGTATACATTCCAAATTGCAACTCTCTAGCTCATAATCTAGTATGATAACTTGCCTATGGGCGGAAGAGTTTTCCGATTTGCCACGCCCCTAGTGGGCGGATCGGGAAAATTTTTACACTTTATAATTCGGGAGAATATATGAGTATATGTTTAAAATTTCAAGTCTCTAGTTTTAATAAAAAAAATATTGCGTTCATACGGACAGACGGACGGACAGCAAGACGGACATTGCACAAACCCAATATACTTTCTTCCCTTTGGGAACAAAGTATAAAAATTGAGTCCATATCACAACTTACCTCCTCAATAGTGTCGCACTCGAATAGATAGATGTGCAACAGCGGATCCTTGGGATCCTTTAGTAAGTAGACAAGCCCAGTGATGGGTCCTTGGAATTCCATAAAGTTCTGCTGCTCCGCCGCAATCGATTGAAGTTGATGCTGTTGCTGTTGTTGCGGTTGTTGCTGCTGATAAACGACCGCAGTCGTGGACGAGAGCGAGCCATAGGAAGCTGATGTGGTTAACGATGTACGCGAACCATCGGCGGCCAATGAGCCAGTAGTAACGGCTGTCAAGCCACCAGCTGAGAACGATGATTGGGTGGCAGGAGCTCCAGAGTTGGTAACTGGAGCTAGGCTTATATTTGACTTAAGCTGAACGAACCCATTACCGATGTTCTTCGCCTGATGCTTGTGGATGATGCGGCACATGCCAACGATATGCTTTAGGGGATGGCTAAATTGTAGCTCAAAATCCGAGTTGTACGATTCTAGAATGCCATGCTCAATGCCAACTGACAGCTGTAAAGGCAACATAGTAATAATATAATAAGCATTCGACAAACTGTACTTAAACTTATTCATTGATATTAAAAGTAAGTAATGATACTGTCATATATGTATGTATATCTATACATGTAAGAAAGCTTTAGCCGTGACTGTTCGACTACGAGATTGTTGAACCCTGCGAAGAACTGATACTTCAAGAATTTTACGTTTCTTTTCTGCACACAAAAATGTGTAAATAATTTATTTCAAATACTAGAGACCTCCAGTTTGGTTTGGCATGTACATACATATGTACATACATATGTAGACATTCATTCATGATCATAACATGAAAGTTTAATTACAGACAGAACAACATAACCCATGTGGCAGACCAAGCGAGACAGCAAGTATGTAACAGGTAGAAGTAGATGTGGCAGACCCCATGAAGTACATATATATATTGTTGATCAGGTTGATCAGAATGAACTCTCAGCTTTTGTATCTTCGGAAATCGACGCGTTCAAACATACGGACAGACAGACATGACTATATCAACTTTTTTCGTCATCCTGATCATCTGCCACGCCTGCTTCTGAATGTTACATACTTTCAACAAAATCATTATACGCTGATTTTCCATTTTCAATGGATTAAGGGTATAAAAATGGAATACCAATTAATTTTCCTTATACCACTAACCATACAATCACTGCTGCCAATTTAGCTATTTTCCCACTAGATCTAGTGGGTTGCAACACTAACCATACAACACATAGACTAGACAACTAGAACAAACTTTTTCCACGGACCAGAATATGAGCCAAGCGACCGCTTAACTTCGTATTTGTTCGGCTTGGGCAATTCAGGGCTGGGCAGTCAAAATATGAAACGACGAATTCATTGCGGTGCAAGCGCTCAACCGGCATGGTCGCGGTTTCGTATGAGTACATTCTGTGTGCTATTTTTCTTTACTCTCCCTCTCTCTTTTTTCTCTCTCTCTCTCACTCTATGCGAGCACAAGCCAGCAGCCCACAAAAATTGAAATTTGTTCGCGAGTGGCGATTCGCGACGATCTCATCTGCCTTTCTTAGTAAGAGTATGCCGAACTCTTAAACGGTTTTGCCATGCTCATGCAAAATTTTAGTGTTTTCGTAAAGATTTTTGGGAAGGGTATGAAAGCGCTGATGTGCATAAGCATTACTTTTTCGCGATGAGCATGCACACACACATTTACTGCATCTTGCTACATGTATGAGCAGTTATGTGACTGTGTGCGAAACTTTTGCTGTCTGTAGCAATTGCAGGGACCAACATTTGCAGTTTGTTATTCTTGTGGACCTCGGCCTTAGAATTGTGGGAACGGTCTTAAATTTGTTCGGCCTTGTAGACTGTCAAATCTCTTGACCCATGCATATGGCATGTATGCTTATATGCATACATATGCATTTCTTTTATACATGTTTAATAAATAATAATTATTATAACTTATTTAGTAACATAGCCCCCAAAATTTTTTAGAACGGTTTAGAAACGATTTAAGTGGATCTGGAAATTAATATGTATTGACAATGTCAGAACACACCATGTACTCATTATTCCCAAAATGACTGCTACAAGTCGTAGAGGCTCATTTGACAGTCACTCTACAATTCAAACCATACAAAATAGATAAACTACTGAATAGCGCAGGTAGCAAGAAAACAAACTGCAAATGTTGGTCCCTGCAATTGCTACAGACAGCAAAAGTTTCGCACACAGTCACATAACTGCTCATACATGTAGCAAGATGCAGTAAATGTGTGTGTGCATGCTCATCGCGAAAAAGTAATGCTTATGCACATCAGCGCTTTCATACCCTTCCCAAAAATCTTTACGAAAACACTAAAATTTTGCATGAGCATGGCAAAACCGTTTAAGAGTTCGGCATACTCTTACTAAGAAAGGCAGATGAGATCGTCGCGAATCGCCACTCGCGAACAAATTTCAATTTTTGTGGGCTGCTGGCTTGTGCTCGCATAGAGTGAGAGAGAGAGAGAAAAAAGAGAGAGGGAGAGTAAAGAAAAATAGCACACAGAATGTACTCATACGAAACCGCGACCATGCCGGTTGAGCGCTTGCACCGCAATGAATTCGTCGTTTCATATTTTGACTGCCCAGCCCTGAATTGCCCAAGCCGAACAAATACGAAGTTGAGCGGTCGCTTGGCTCATATTCTGGTCCGTGGAAAAAGTTTGTTCTAGTTGTCTAGTCTATGTGTTGTATGGTTAGTGGTTGCAACAAGGAAATGCGGGATAAATTATGAAATAGCGGCTAGCGGGAATCATAGCTATTTTTTAAGAAACATTAGCTTTACTTCATATTTTTGAAACATCTGGTAGCTTGGTGTATTTTTATGCTCCATGATGCCACATTTTCATACGAATAGTATTTTTTCATTTGAATGGCAAAAAACATCAATAAGCCAAACGAGCATTCAATCTTATCACTAACCATACAACACATAGACTGGACAACTGGAACAAATTAATGTGCACACTTATTTTTTGACATTGTTTTTTACTTTTAGGGTCGGGAGAGAAAAATTGCTGATGGCAAAATCATTCCGCTTCGAGCGCTCGACGGTGACGGTCGATTTTCCAAAAAGGCCTGACATGTGCCGCTCTTTCCCTTGCTCTCTTTCTCTTTCTGCCCCATGCTCTCTGCTCTCTCTGCTCTCTTCTCACAAAAATATATATATGCTGGCACAAACAGCAAGCAGCTCACAAAAATTGAAATTTCTTCTCGACTCGCGATCCCATTGGTTCCCTTCTGAGCGAAGAGTATACCGAATTCTTAAACTGCTTTGCCATGCTCATGCAAAGTGTTAACGTTTTTATGACTATCTGTGGAAAGGGTATGAAAGTTTTAATGTGCATAACGAATATTATTTCCCGATGACCATACACACACACATTTACACTTCCTCGCTATATGTGTAGGCATTTATGTGCCTGTGTGCGATACACTTGCTGCATGTAGCAATTCTAATTTCCCAGCGATGGCTGTGTGGTAGCTGATGTTAGCCTACACACACACATACATATGTGTAAGTTTGTGATGTGATAATCACAATCGCCGAGTATCACTTGTATAGGCATTTGAATGAATACTCTGCCATTTGCATGTTAACATGTTAATAACAAACTGCAAATGTTGGTCCCTGCAATTGCTACAGACAGCAAAAGTTTCGCACACAGTCACATAAATGCTCATACATGTAGCAAGACACAGTAAATGTATGTGTGCATGCTCATCGCGAAAAAGTAATGCTTATGCACATCAGCGCTTTCATACCCTTCCCAAAACTCTTTACGAAAACACTAAAATTTTACATGAGCATGGCAAAGCCGTTAAAGAGTTCGGCATACTCTTACTAAGAAAGGCAGATGAGATCGTCGCGAATCGCCACTCGTGAACAAATTTCAATTTTTGTGGGCTGCTGGCTTTTGCTCGCATAGAGTGAGATAGAGAGAGAAAAAAGAGAGAGGGAGAGTAAAGAATAATAGCACACATGTGCTCATATGAAAATGCGACCATCCCGGTCGACCGCTGGCAGCGCAATGAATTCGTCGTTTCAAATTTTGACTGCCCGAGCGCGAATCACCCAAACCGAACAAATACGAAGTTGTGCGGCGATTCGCTCATATATTTGTGCGTGAAAAAAGTTTGTTCTACTTGTCCAGTCTATGTGTTGTATGGTTAGTGCTGCTATATTGGCTTCTGACAAAACTCACAATTCAATCACAATTCTTAGAATATGTGTACACACTTGGATGTGTATACTAGTGATGTAAAAAATCATCGATGCATCGAGCATGTTGTTTTTATACTCTGTTTCCTTAAAAAGGGAAAAAGAGTATATTGGGTTTGTTTTGCTGTCCGTCCGTCTGTCCGTCTGTCCGTATGAACGCAATATTTTTCGGCGCTATTAGAGCTAGAGACTTGAAATTTTAAACATATACTCATATATGTTCCCGAATTATAAAGTGTAAAAATTTTCCCGATCCGCCCACTAGGGGCGTGGCAAATCGGAAAACTCTTCCGCCCATAGTTAAGTTATCATACTAGATGATGAGCTAGAAAGTTGCAATTTGGAATGTATACTCGGGGTGACAACCCAAGCTCAAAAAGCTATGGCGGATATATATACGCCCATTGGGGGCGTGGCAAACCGGGAAATACGTATCTTCTACACCGTTAAAGCTAGAACGCTGAAATTTTGCATGTGAGTTAATGTTATGATTCTAAGAAGATCTATCAAAAAGTTATATGTCTTCGCCCATTGGGGGCGTGGCAAATCGGACCTGAATATATAGTGATTTTTCAAATTGTGCTATATTTCAAACACTATTGACACTAGAGACTTGAAATTTTGCATGTATACTCGGGTTGACAACCCAAGACCAATAAGCTATGGTAGATATATCTATGCCCACAGGGGGCGTGGCAAACCGCAAAAGTTTATGTCTCCTACAGTTTTAGAGCTAGAAGCTTGAAAATTGGATGGTTGAGTTACTAATATTCTCCTCTATCGATGACCCAAAAATAATTTTTCAGCCTTTTTGGGGACGTGGCATATCGAAAAATACCCTGTAATTTTTGCATTTTTGGAATGTAAGCAACCAAATTATGCGTCTACGCCCACTGGGGGCGTGGCAAATCGGCAAAGAAGTTTGTTGTGGCCAACTGCATAATTCATGCATATAATAGCTTAGTAGCAATTGCTAAGATGGCAAAAAGCATTTTAGCATAAATATAATAATATTAATGAATTTAAAAAATAAAATTTATAAGTTTTCGATTAATAAATAAAAAGTTTCCAGCGGGATTCGAACCTGGGTCTTTTGAAAACAACATGTAATCGTTAGCTAAACCTAAATAGATTCACAGCTGATCAGCTGGTTAGCTGATCAGCAGCTTGTGACAAAACAAAACAATACAATCGCAATTCTTGCATTATGTATACACTTTTGGATGTGTATACACTTACAAACATCTCTGTATACATAAATACATATATGCATACTACATATATCGTTAACTAAAACCAAATAAGGCATCGCTAGAGCGCCTTTTGACAAAACTAAAGTGACGATCGGAAAATTCCCAATTCAGGCACAATTCTTAAAATATTCTGGCATGCAAACTTTTGTATGCATACATAGAAAATTGTGTGTATACTTGTATAGTGTGTACATGTGAAAATCTGTATGTATGTGTAGGAAAAACGTTTGTTGCTTGCCATGTACGTTTGCTATTTGCCGAAATATTTCGTTAATTAAATGTTTATTAAATAAATAAGATGCACCTATGGGAACAGAGTATTTCGCAGTTAGTTTCGCCTAACTGCAACGTTCTTACTTATTTTTTACTGATTTTTCCGATGTTTTTCGATGTTTTCGCTGATACCGATGTTGAGCGATGCATCGATATTTTGCAAAACATCAATGGTTTAATTTCATAATAACATAACATTGCCATTTTGTAATCAGTGAACAGCAAACTTCCAGTGACATATGTATGTAGCATGAGGCGGCCGGGTGTTGCCGAAGTTGCGGTCCGGATATATACCGGGTACTGTCCACGTACTTTCCGTTGGGCCGGCGTATTGGTCAAGCCCCAGTCACATATGTATGTAGCAGGAGAGGGTATTGGTCAAGGCCCAGTCACATATGTATGTAGGAGGTTTCGACCGGTCTTTAAAAAAGAGAATCCTTTAAAAAACAAGAGCAGAAAGGCACCAATTAAATTTTTAGTGAGTCCGACTAACGCTACAGAGCTCGAAAAATTCAAGTTAACTCCAAGTTATTTTCTTCAAAGTTGGGTGAAGAAGTTGAAAAAGAACTGGGCAAGCTTTCGAGAGCAGAAGCTATCCGGCGTGTGCTGCTCGACATTGATAGCAAAGCACTAGTAGCACTGTGGAGAAAGCCCAATACTGAGCTCAACAAAGAAAACCTTAAAGCAACAGTGAAGCATGGCTGTGAGCACGGTATGGTTTGGGCTTGTATTTCCGCAGCCGGCTTCGGAGTCCTTACTGGGAGAATGGCCCAATATAACGCCAAGCTATACTCAAAACCTGACGGATTCAATGCCAAATAGGCTGCAAGCTATGATAAAAGCTAAGGAAATGCACACCAAACATTAAATTTAATGCTAACCTTAAATTTTAGCATTTTACTGACAAATAAGCTGTGAGGGAATTTTTTTATATTATTTTAAATCTATTAATCTTATTAAACGGTTTTTCTAGAAATTTTATACTTTTTAGCTAATTTTGATGCTGAAACTCCATTTTTAAATTTTGTTACAATCTCTGATGGAGAGATAATTCGGTTGTTTTCACCATTTTAGTAATTGTACTTTGGTGGTGATTTGGTGGAGGCACAGTGATGTTCTGGGGATGTATGAGCTATTACGGATTTGGAGACTTCATTGCAATAGAAGGCACTCTCAATCAGTCCGGATATCTTTTGATACTAAACAATCATGCTTTTGCTTCTGGAGAACGGCTATTTCTTATCAGCGACTGGATTCTGCAACAAGACAATGCTCCATGCCACAAGGGATCAGTACCAACCAAGTTCTTAAAGGATATAAAAATGGCTGTTCTCCCCTGGCCTGCCCAGAGTCCTGACCTAAATGTTATTGAAAATGTTTGGTCATTCATCAAGGGTCAGATAACAATCGATAGAGCCCGGAAAACCGATGATACGATCAAGGAAGTCAAAGAAATTTGGAAGAAAATGGATATGGCCACTAACCATACAACACATAGACTGGACAACTAGAACAAACTTTTTTCACGAACCAGATTTTGATTTGGCGTCCTAATCATCTTCGTATTTGCTCGGCTCTGTCATTTGCTGCTCGGGCAGCGAAAATATCGTAGTTGATTTTCAGTTCGCTGCCAGCGCTCGAACGAAATGATTCTATTCTCATATGAAACATCACTGTGTGCTATTCTTTCCTTATTCACTCTCTCACTCACTCTCTCTATGCCTCTCATATATATATGTATGCAGGCACAAGCCAACAGCGCACAAAAATTGAAATTTGTCCGCGAGTTGCGATTCGCAACGATCCCGTCTGCCTTTCTTAGTAAGAGTATGCCGAACTCTTAAACGGCTTTGCCATGCTCATGCAAAATTTCAGTGTTTTCGTGATTATTTTTGGGAAGGGTATGAAAGCGTGATGTACATAAGCATTACTTTTTCGCGACGAGCATGCACACACACAATTACTGTGTCTTGCTACATGTATGAGCAGTTATGTGACTGTGTGCGAAACTTTTGCTGCCTGCAGGGCCCAACATTTGCAGTTTGTTCTCTTGCTACCTGCGCTATTCAGTAGTTTGTCTATTTTGTATGGTTTGAATTGTAGAGTGACTGTCAAATGAGGCTTTACGGCTTGCAGCAGTCATTTTGGCAATAATGACTACATGAGGTATTCTGACATTTGTCAATACATATAAATTTCCAGATCCACTTAAATCGTTTATAACCCATTCAAAAATGGTTTGTTACTAAATTAATTATAGTTATTTTTATTTATTAAACATGTATAAGAATGAATGCATATGTATGCATATAAACATAAATGCCATATGCATTGGGGAAGTAGATTTGACAGTCTACAAGGTCGAACAAATCTAAGACCGTTCCCACAATTCTAAGGCCGAGGTCTACAAGAATAACAAACTGCAAATGTTGGACCCTACAATTGCTACAGACAGCACACAGTCACATAACTGCTCATACATGTAGCAAGACACAGTAATTGTGTGTGTGCATGCTCGTCGCGAAAAAGTAATGCTTATGTACATCACGCTTTCATACCCTTCCCAAAAATAATCACGAAAACACTGAAATTTTGCATGAGCATGGCAAAGCCGTTTAAGAGTTCGGCATACTCTTACTAAGAAAGGCAGACGGGATCGTTGCGAATCGCAACTCGCGGACAAATTTCAATTTTTGTGCGCTGTTGGCTTGTGCCTGCATACATATATATATGAGAGGCATAGAGAGAGTGAGTGAGAGAGTGAATAAGGAAAGAATAGCACACAGTGATGTTTCATATGAGAATAGAATCATTTCGTTCGAGCGCTGGCAGCGAACTGAAAATCAACTACGATATTTTCGCTGCCCGAGCAGCAAATGACAGAGCCGAGCAAATATGAAGATGATTAGGACGCCAAATCAAAATCTGGTTCGTGAAAAAAGTTTGTTCTAGTTGTCCAGTCTATGTGTTGTATGGTTAGTGATATGGCTATGCGCGCCGCTTAGTAGAATCGATTACAGCCAGATTATAGGCAGTTATTGATGCCAAAGGTGGAATCACGGAATATTAGTTATTAATATTACAAATTAAAAAAAAAAAGTCTCAAAAGTTAAACCAAGTCACCGAAAAATCGATTATTTCCCTTGTGTAAATACTTTTGACGCATCAAAAATGTGTGTCAAATTGACAAAAATGTGTGTCACTATGTGATGTAAAAAATCATCGATGCATCGAGCATCGATGTTTTTTTTTACTGATTTTTCCGATGTTTTTCGATGTTTTCGCTGATACCGATGTTGAGCGATGCATCGATGTTTTGCAAAACATCAATGGTTTAATTTCATAATAACATAACATTGCCATTTTGTGATCAGTGAACAGCAAACTTTAAAATTTTAGTGATCCTTCGGCATGTGCCAACGCACTTATAAAAATTTAATCCTTATTTGAACCAATGAAGTCATACCACAGACTATCGTGAGCTCCATATCTTTTTGGAACCACCATTATCCGAATGTGGACATGGATTTAGAAAGGCATGACGTGTGCCGCTCTTTCCCTTGCTCTCTTTCTCTTTCTGCCCCATGCTTTTTACTCTCTGCTCTCTTCTCACAAAAATATATGTATGCTGGCACAAACAGCAAGCAGCTCACAAAAATTGAAATTTCTTCTCGACTCGCGATCCCATTGGTTCCCTTCTGAGCGAAGAGTATACCGAATTCTTAAACTGCTTTGCCATGCTCATGCAAAATGTTAGCGTTTTTATGATTATTTGTGGAAAGTGTATGAAAGTGTTGATGTGCATAACCAATATTATTTCCGTATGACCATACACATCCACATATGCTATATGTGTAAGCATTTATGTGCTTGTGTGCGATAGATATTCTTGCTGCCTATAGCACTATTAGAACCCCCAGCAGTTGATTTCGTTGGGTTGGGTAGCGATGTGAGCTTGCATACACACACACATTTACACTTCCTCGCTATATGTGTAGGCATTTATGTGCTTGTGTGCAATATTCTTGCTGCCGCCTGTAGAGCACTTTTAGAACCCCCAGCAGCAGTTGATGTTCGTTCGGTTGGGTAGCTGCTGTGAGCTTGCATACGCATACACATTTACATTTCCTTGCTATATGTGTAAGCATTTATGTGCCTGTGTGCGATACACTTACTGCATGTAGCAATTTTTCCCAGCTATTGATGTGTGGTAGCTGTTGTGAGTCTACACACACACATACATATGTGTAAGTTTGTGATGTGATAATCACAATCACTTGTATAGGCATTTGAATGAATGCTCTGCCTGGGGCATTTGCATGTTTCGTGCATGGGTCTCGAATATTGGGCGTGTGCCTACCTCAACTTTGAAATTAATAAAACATAATAAATGTATATTTTTGTTCTTTAGTGGAAAATATGTCTACATAACGAATGCATATTTTTGCATAAAAGGGTAAATTTTACCTGTATATCTAGGCATTTCTTTAAAAGGGTTATATGTGATCTGAATTTGCGCAATCATTTGAACAACTTGTCCCATTTTTGCATATAGGGTCAAATCAGGTACTAAATATTAAAGAATAACAGATCAACATGTAATAAAAAATAATTGACCTCTCCTGCAATTCGAACCCAAAATCGTTTACTTAATATAGGGTCAAATCAGGTACTAAATATTAAAGAACAAATGATAACAGATCAACATGTAATAAAAAATAATTGACCTCTCCTGCAATTCGAACCCAAAATCGTTTACAGAAACAACGAAAAAATGCTTTCAAAGTTCCAGAAGCTAAAAATATTGTGTTGTGTAAATACTTTTGACCACCCCTGTATACACACATACATACATACATATGTATGTATGTACGCCTGCAATGCGTCTTGCTGTCTCGCTGCCTTGCTTGCTGCGGTACATGGGTTTTGCAGCGAAAACTTTATAGACTAATAATTCTGTTTCTGAATGGACAATCGTATAGATATGTTCAGATTAAGACTATGATATTCATATCTTTATGCTAAACCAACTGCATGTCTCTAGTATTTGAAATGCATTTTTTACACATTTGGGAGTGGTGGGGCGAAGTGGAGACCGGAATCCAAAATCTGGCAAAAACCGAAATTGTATTAAATTGGTATCTATATATATGCAGAAGACTTGGAGACTAACTCTAAAGATGAATTAGCTAGAATTTTATAACTGGTTCCCGATGAATTCGTTTATCGATAACTTTGCAAATATACAAGTTATCGAATTTGTGAAACAAACTCGTACTGCGCGTGCAATATACGGACCTAACACAAAAACAAGTAAGAACGTTGCAGTTAGGCGCAACTAACTGCGATATACTTTGTTCCCATAGGAGCATCAGAGACGCTCTAGCAATGCCTTATTTGGTTTTAGTTAACGAGGTTCAGATCAGGGCAGTGGCGCTGGTGGTAAGCGCTATGCAAGCTATACTTAGATGCGTGGGTTCGAATCCCGCAGAAAAATTTTTTTCAAAATTTTTTGTTTTTTAATTTTTTTTTATATTTGTATATTTATTATAAAATGCTTGCTGCCAATTGATAATAATTTATAAACATACTCATATGAATTGTGAATTTAAGCTAAAATTAAAACAACTTTTCCGATTTGCCACGCTGCTTGCTTGGCAAGCAGTTTTTCTATGCATGCATATATGTATGTATGTATGTATGTATGTACACAGATGTTTGTATTTGTGTATACACATCCAAGTGTGTATACATATTGCAAGAAGTGCGATTGTATTGTTTTGTTTTGTCACAAGCAGCTGATCGGCTGTGAATTTATTTAGGTTTAGCTAACGATTACATGTTGTTTTCAAAAGACCTAGGTTCGAATCCCGCTGGAAAATTTTTATTTATTAATCGAAAACTTATCAATTTTATTTTTTAAATTCATTAATATTATTATATTTATGTTAAAATGCTTTCTGCCATCTTAACAATTGCACTAAGCTATTATATGCATGAATTATGCAGTTGGACACAACAAACTTCTTTGCCGATTTGCCACGCCCCCAGTGGGCGTAGACGCATAATTTTTGGCCAGTTCTTAGAAAGAGCCGAGGCTAACATGACTGCAAAATTTGGTTGCTTACATTCCAAAAATGCGAAAATTACAGGGTATATTTCGATATGCCACGCCCCCAAAGAGGCGGAAAAATTATTTTTGGATCATCGATAGAGGGGCGTGGCAAAGGCGGAAGAGTTTTCCGATTTTCCACGCCCCTAGTGGGCGGATCGGGAAAATTTTTACACTTTATAATTCGGGGACATATATGAGTATATGTTTAAAATTTCAAGTCTCTAGTTTTAAAAGCGCCGAAAAATATTGCGTTCATACGGACAGACGGACGGACAGCAAGACGGACATTGCACAAACCCAATATACTTTCTTCCCTTTGGGAACAAAGTATAAACAAAGCGGATGGTTTCCCAACTCGTGAACACGTTGTATAGCTGCAAAATGAGAATACAAATTAAAAAAAAAAAACAAATTGTTTAAATAATTAAGTTTTCCCAACACATGTCAGAAAAAAATCATTGAAAACTATGTTGTTCAGGTTGGGATACACTCTGATTAATTTATTAATCGGATTTTCATTCAAGCACCTTGTGGTAAACGACATTCTTCGTTTTTTGGTCAGGTGCAAGAACAAATAATGCGGATGGTTTGCCGACACATGAGCATGCCATGTACAATTGACCATGAGAAAAACACGCATTTTCTAGATTGAGGCCACAAACAGTCAAGGCCTGTGATTTGTTGATCGTCATGGCGAAGGCAAGACGAATCGGGAATTGAATTCGTTTAAACTCAAAGGGCATATCTGTTGAGATCATCGGAATCCTTGGAATAAGAACTACCTCATCCTTACATTTTTCTTTGAGTATCGACGCGTGAATCACATTGCTCATCACTTTTCTTATCACCAAACGCGTTCCAGTTTTGGTTGGTTTAAATTTCTAAGCATGATAACTACCGAGCCAACTTTCAGGTTTAAATTGTGCGGTGGTAAACCAGGCACATCCAAGGAGTTAAAAAATGCAGTTGGATAATTAGTGGCTTCTTCGTCGTTTGTTACACAGTCGATAGATTTGAATGAATACAGAGTACCTACGATTTGATTTTGAATTATAAAATTGGGGTCATGTACATCTTTATTTTTAGCGGCCAAAATTGCTCGCTCACTTAACCCTTTAGTATTTTTGTGGTTAGCAATGATATCCGGAAATACTTTTTTTGATAAGCTCATCTTTTGATGAGACGAAATTGCAAAAATTTGAAGGAAATGAAATCAAACCGATCGATTCGTCAAAAGAAACACGGCCATTACCGATATTCAGCAATTGCTTCGAGAAATCATCAGCAGATAGATCGTTCAACAATGTAACTCTCATATTTACAGACAGTTGAAGTTTGTTTACATATCGCCACAGATTTGATGCTTTGAGGCAAGCGTTTATTTCGTCGGCAGCAGTAGATCTTGGAATTACTGGTTGTGTTTGTCGGAAATCGCCAGATAATAAAATCATTGAAACACCAAAACATCTCGAGTCATTGCGCATTTAATGTTCGGTCGGTCTAGTGCTTCCAATGCGCGCTTGTGCGCCACTGTGCATTCGTCCCATATGATAATTTTTGATGCTACTAAAACTTTGGCCATTGCAGAGTGTTTCGAGATGTTACATGTCGGTTGAAGATTTAATGGCAATTTTGACGCTGAGTGAGCCGTACGGCATCCGTCCAACAATGTGGCCGCTATTCCAGAAGAAGCAATTACTACCGCAATTTCAGATCTCGCACGTACAGTGGCCAAGATCAATGAAATGAGGAATGTCTTCCAAGTTCCACCGGGGGCATCCAAAAAAAATAAGCCACCATTTCCATCATCAATTGCATTAATCAGTGTATCATAGACTTCCCTCTGCTTAGGATTCAACAGTGGTACATTTGTTTGAACTGATAGGATTAGTTCATGTGGATCATATTCACGTTCACGTTCTAATTCTCTAATAAATTAGTTATTCATTCCGCGATCTGGCGCTGACATTGAACTGTTAGGAAACGAATAACTTTAACCTTAATTTCCCAATTTTACAGTGCACACAATGAAGTAAGCGTCACAGTGAACTAAGCGTTTGAAAAAACATGAAATGAACTGAGCAGAGTATAATTAGGAAAATAACGCATTTTGCAAGTATTCATCAATTTCTCACTATTTTTAAGATATATTCTGCTACTCGGGGCGGAGAGAAATCCCACAAATCAAAAACCATGAAAATTGGTCCAGCAGATCTTGAGTTATAAGTATCTTAACAAACTCGACTTTGTTTTATATATATATATATATGTACATATATATATATATATTTATATAGATTATGGATTATGATAAAAGATTAATCCAAAATTAAGCTATTGCAGGTGGAAATTTACTAGGACTATCTCCCAAAATTGCTTTCTTAACTTACCTTTGTGTAGCTCTCTGTGGAACGAATATCGTTGATGGTCCATGGCAACATCGATGCAGAATAGCGTGGATCGACGGACGCACTGCCGCGATACGTCAGCGTAACTAGTCTGGTTTTCATCTTAAAAAGTTTGTGTATTTATTAAGCTCAACTTGTCCGTATACTTGGTTACACTGTTGATAATTTCTAAAGCTTAGGTTATAATTAAAAACTGCACTTTTTTTATGTAAATTACATTTCTATCAATTTTACTTTTCTATTTGTTTTTTTTTTTTTTTGCGCGCAATTTACTTTTAAGGGCTGTTTGTTTTAGGGGCTATAATTGCTTTTGAATTGTTTTTGTTTTCGAGCAGAAAGAAAAATAATTAAATGAACAGAAGCTGAAATCGATATCAAACTATTTACAATGTAGTAGTTCAGTGCCTCCTACTGCAAATACTCGCTGAAAGTATAGAAACTAAACTTTGTTTTTGATATAAAACTCAACTGTAAAATTTTGAAGCTCAAGTAAATCAGTGGGATTTAGGAGCAGTCGTTTAATTTTGAGCGTAGATATAAAATGTTCGATCAATCCTTATAAGAGATCACAGAAACCGAACTTCCTATTTTTTAGTTACTAAATTATTTTCTAGCAATAAAATATTAGTATATATATAAGAGCACAGACATATAGTATTGAAAATACTTGAGAATTTGAATAAATACAATATATAGTGATATATGATTTTCCACTCTCTAGTAGGTATTTATAATTCATACATCTGAGGTTGATCCTAACAACAATCTTCGTCAATCTACATATACATACATATACATATCTACATGCTATTTTTGGTTTTGGATTATCAACACGAGAGCATGATTTTCAAACTTTAATCCTCTATTATTTAATTAATGTCGTTTCTGTAGTACCATACATATAATTTCCTAATTTGCCACACCCTCCCAGGGTGTGCGAATAAGGAAATGTATAAATTCTTATAAAGGTAGCACAAGTATATGTTTCTAATTTCAGTCTCTAACTTTATTAGCGGCGAAATATTTATCTCGAAGTCATGTGCTCAGTCGAACGGCCGGACAGCACAAGACCAATATACAGTGGCACACAGCTTGTTTGATACACTTCAATTTTAAAATTTTCTCTTGTTGTAATTCAAAAACTATAAATGATATCGCAATACTTTAAATGTCATTTTTAAGAGGGCAATTCCTTGTTTTATAAAACAAAAGATTTTTTTTTTAATAATGCTGTTCAACAGCAAAAAAACAAAAAAACAAAATAATATACCAAAATTCCCTCACAGCTTATTTGATAAAGTGCCAGTAAAATACTAAAATTTAAGGTTACCCTTTAATTTAATGGTTGGTTTGCATTCCCTTAGCTTTTATCGTAGCTTGCAGTCTATTTGTCATTGAATCCATCAAGTTTTGAGTATAGCTTGGCGTTATTTTGAGCAATTCCTCCAGTAAGGTTCTCTTTGGGTCTTCTTTGTTACAATTCTTATGTTTTCTGACGCTGTTGACTAAAAGTGCCCACAGATTCTCGATGACATTTAATTCGGAAGACTGTGCCGGGGGAATAATGACGTGGGGACAGTTCCAAATAAGCCATGTTTGAAAGAATCTAAATTTTGACTCCTACTCCAAAATGAGGAACCCTTCAAAATGTGCTTCTTATGAAAGGCTAGTCTGCTTAGGTAATTCTTCTTTGTTTTAAACAGCTTCTTTCGAGCTACTAGTGCTTTGAAATCATGGTCGAGCAACACACGCCGAATAGCTTATGCTCTCGAAACCTTGCCCAGTTCATTTTCAACCTCTTCACCCAACTTTAAAGAAGACAACTTGGAGTTAACTAGAATTTTTCGAGCTCTGTAGCGCTAGTCGGACTCAGTGAAAAGAATTATCTTTTTTTAAGTCTATAATATGGTAAATATAATATGGTAGACTGTGGAGGAACTTAATTCCAATAGCTCTGTTCTTTTGCAGTTATGCAAACATAGCATAATGCGCGAAAGACAAAAAACGCTTTGTATATGGCAATTTTATTTACATAAAACAGACTGTATCAAATAAGCTGAGAGCTCTAAAATCGACATATGTATACCGCGAAGTTGACTATCTACATACATACATATGTACATATATTGATTTTTCGGCGCAATACCCTGGATAACAAAACTTTTCAAACGGCCTAGTTAACAAGAATTTTGAGTTCTACTTCGATTTGAGTTGCTATTTTTTAAGTTGAATGTACATTTGAGTCGGTGATGAAATATCCTTATCGGTTAGTTATTATTATTAATGGTTTTTGTTGACTTTGTTCTGTGGTAAATTAAAATGACTCGTTCAATTACACTTTTACTGATAATTACCGCAGCAGGCTATTATTAGTTAGTTACGATGAATAACTATGTATACAATAAGGGGAGATCGCTAATATAGTCAATATTTATATAACTTAATTACTGCATAGTGCATATGGTATAGGAAAATAATATGTCGAAACTTGATTTTGCTTTCACGAGGTCTATAAACTTCGATAATATTTGGTTTTTACTTGTTTGCCGTTTATCGCATTGTAGCTTCTTAGCTACTTTTTTTTTTCAGAAATAAGAATGTGTAAGCCACCTCGTGAGCCACCACCATTAGTAACAGAGGCAGTGGAAAAGTCAGTCAGCAATACACATAGTCACCCCTAAAATACGCTAGATGGCCATGTTGGAATTTACTTTTGCATAAACATTTACATTTTACTTTGCTATGGCTTCACACTGTGTACTTTTTAATATTACTTTTAATTCAACACATACATATGTATATGTACATGCGGTGCACATATGTATATACACACGCACTGATATAAACCACGACAACGCGTTTGTTGGTTGAGAAAAACTCGATACAAAATTATAATTCTAGCAGATTGGAGATAGATTCGCAAAATCGCTAAGAGGTAGCGAAAAGCACTGAAGAGGAAAAGGCATGAATTACGGCTCGATTGCTCCTTCCAGTCGGCAACCGACTTTTTTTTAACAATGCCATAGTGTCCTGTTACTTGGCGCATGCGTTGAGATTTTTGTACGGCGGCAATGCTTATAGCCAAACGATGATGCGATGTTTGATTTTTTTATTATTAAAATATAAAGTCAGATTACCTAAGTGAATCCTGAGTCAATTTCTAATGGAAAATACGTTCACCCGCCAAATAAACAAAACCATCCAAATAAACAAAAATATACCAGTCCAAAAACAATAGGATCTATTGACCGACCACCACAATTTATCGGTTACACAGCTGTTTTTTATAATCATTCGCATGCATTCGCAAAAAGAGTTCTGAAAACATTATCACTAACCATACAATGGACATTATACTATAACAAATAGTTATCGATAGTTGTTGGGGTTAATTATTTAAATTTAGTTTAATTTAAGAAAAGTCTTATCAAGAATTTTGATCAATTAAAACATAACATCTTTGACTACACTTCACGCCAATATTGTAAACAAAAATGTATCTATGCCATACTTAAATCGCTTATCAGCTCTGCCACCGTCGAACGTCTTCTTCTATTTATACTTTTCCAGTTTTGGCTTGTAAGTCAAGATTTAGTCTGTGTTAAAGCGCGGTGAGTAACAGGTGTAGATTTACTGTTTGCTACAATCTGCGCGCTTATTTGATTAGGTGTGCGTGTAATAGAAGAGACTTTCACTGGTCCCAAATGAGTCCCAAGACAATCCAATGGGGAGCTGTGACTAACTTCAACATTAATGACTGCTCCTCGTACGCGTTGTCGTTATTTCATAAGTATTGCTGCTTAAGCGGCTTGTGAGCTGTTAACTCAGAGTTGACGGCATTGACGGCTCTCTGTGTGATTCACTTTTTGAAAACATTTTTACGTTTTTCACCATTCGCATATGTATTTTAATACTTCAATTTATATTTTGTTAATTTCTCACCAACAAACACAATGCCGTCTTTTGATTTTTAACTGAGAGTGTGCGTGTCCAAGAAAAGGGTTTTTAAAAGATACGGAATGCGATACAACAATAAAAAAGAAAAAATGGAAACTTGTCAGCAACTGTTTTGAAAAGTGCCGTTAGTCTGCGAATTAAGTATTTAAATTTAATTTGAATAATGCGGAATTCGCGCTCATAATTGATTTAAGTAGTGCAACAGAAAAGAGACACAGCAACCGCAGCAAGAGCAGCAGCAGCAACAACAGCAGGTGCAGCAACAATAACAGTAGCAGTAGCATTTGCATAATTTTCCGCTCATATACTCACTCACACATATACACATGCAAATTTTCTGTGCTTTAGTTGCTATTTGCAGTGGAAGCAACAAGTGGCGGCATTTGTTGCTGTTGTCGCTGCACAGACACAGTTGCATGGTTCATTGTGTACTTAAATGGCCAGGTTAGAATCCACATTCCACAAAGAAGACAGGCACAGCACACTACATCAAGTAGGAACTTGCAACGGCAATCGACCGCAGCACCAAAAGCAACAAAAACAACAACAAAATAATCTATTAGTTTGTGAGCAAATTTGAAAATAATTGCACATTCTAGACAATTTAGCCAAGGCACGAAGAAGTGGAAACTGCAGTAATGTGCATTATTAGTAATTTAAACAAACTCTCAAACACGCACACATACACACAGAGAGAGAGATAGTGTAAAACAGTGTTAGAAAGTGAGCGGGGGACAAGGGTATACTAGGTAGCTGCACAGCCACCGTCAACTGCGTCTGCATGTAGCTCTTCATGTATTAAATACCACACAGACACAGCTCACTCTTAGCTCATTTGGATTTCACGTTGAGCTTTGTTGATATGACCTTTTCTTGATATCGGCCCACACATGATAATATATGTCTGTACATATGCATGTACATATGTATATGTCTGTGTGCTTATTGAACTAGTTAGATCTATAACCGCTCTGGCCTTAATTATCATAACAATAGACAAAAAGAAGACGAGTACACACAGAGAGAGGCTCAAATAACCCGCAGCGTCTATCTCTAAAATTTGCAGCGGAAAAAGAAGAATAGTAGCTAGAATGTGGCTCAAAAGCGAAATGGTCACAATATAATTAGAACGAGCGAAAGGCAACAAAAGAACGCGTGCGCCCGGTCAAATGTTGCACAGTGGATTTCATAACGCAAATATACAGAAGATAAAATGAAATGAAATGATTTGAATAGCTATGATTGGTTAAAGACTATGTCTAAACTAAAAATAGAAGGGAAGGAAGAATGTAGAAATGCAAAAGTTAATCAATGATTGGAGAATGAATTCTGTAGCTCAAAAGAATTTAATAAAACTAGCTATAAATATTTATAAATTATAAATGTCTTAGCTTTTTGAGGTTTTGTTGTTGTTTCGTTTTATGACTTTCAATGGCGTAAAATAGTCTAGTTAAATAATTAATAGCATAGTATCAGAATTAAAATTTTGCAG
This sequence comes from Drosophila antonietae, assembly GCA_030914385.1. Lineage (NCBI taxonomy): Eukaryota > Metazoa > Arthropoda > Insecta > Diptera > Drosophilidae > Drosophila > Drosophila antonietae. The sequence goes on along the minus strand of JAUESO010000609.1, from coordinate 31,964,045 downwards.
TATTTTCAAAATTATAAATGCAAACTGCTTATGTATTCAATTTGTCCTCAACACAACGTATTGTAATCCTGTCTACTTTTAGAGATCCACTGTTAATCTCTTACATTTCAAAAGAATTCATAAGCACGCTTTCGGGTCATTCGAATACAAACAAGAAACGAATATCACACGAAAACACATACGCATGGCCTTCCCCCTTACCTCTGATCTTGCCAGATTCCCAATTCCAATTGGGCGACGAGGCGCGATGCGATGCGTGAGCTACGATCTGTGAGCTGTGGGGTGTCGTGATAGCACCTGATGTAGAGGTAACCGGCTCATTTAGATTATTAAAAGCCGAGCAGGAAGATGTAGAAAGACCAAAAACGGAAAAAAAAAATTATAGATAAACTTGCAAACCGGTTACACTAAAAACGAAAGAAAAACTCATACTTACCTATGTTGATTTTCGTGACGTTTTTTTTTTTTTTTTTTTTCATAGTTTCAGTTTCTTTTCGATTTTGTATGGAATCAATGCGTAGAAAGTGAATTACAGCTGCTTTGATAATACGCAAAAAGCCAGGCCAAGCGAAAAGTGAAAACCTAAGAGTCACCAAAAAGCCCTGCCGTTGCTTTCGCATCACGTGCTGCCACTGCCATTAGCCGAACTATCGGCTGCCTGCTGAACGTTTGGCCGCCGATGCGTCTGTTAATTCAAACGGCAACGGCAACGGGCGGAGCTGCAGCAGCTGGTCTGCAGTCCCATTCGCAGTCTCAATATAATTACAGTAGCATGCGTGAGGACGACATCGAGCTGGCCATTAAGGTGGTAAGTTATCCAAAGACACAAGCTCCCCGCTAACAGCTACAAAATTACTGAATAACTCAATATCCAATCAGATGCATTAACAACAGAGGCAGGCCTTATTTGAATAGAATTTACACATATACAACAAATTAATTTGTATTATTCAAGCCAGTAAATAGTAAAATGCGCTAGACGGCGCCCGCCAGGAGATAACCACTAGGAAATCCTTCTCAAATAAAAACAAGTAAGAAGGCTCTAGTCGAGACGGCTCGACTACGAAATCCCCTGAACCCTGCAAAAAAGTGATACTCTTCTTCTTTACGCACTTATAAGCGCGCGCTCTGCTAACTGCGCAGTTGCTGCCGTGGCTTGGGGGTGGGTTGGGCTGAACTTTGGACGCTTATAACTCCATTTCTAAATGGACGATCTTCATGAATTTTTCACATTTTTAGAGTAGATTAAGAGTATATAAATCTATATATGTGCCAAATTGCAAGTCTCTAGTATTTGAAATGCGTTTTTTTTTTTTCAAATTGAGAGCGGAGGGAGCGTGGCATCTGAATCTAAAAACTACAAAATCTGCGTATCTATAATATCTATCTAAATTTATAAGTTGAAGTCTCTAGCTAAAACGGTGTAGAAGTTATACCCAAAAAACCTAAAAAACGGAAACGAATTTTCGATTTTCGATCGATAATTTGGAAATGGGACGAGTTATCGAAAAAACAAAATAAACTCGTATTGCGTAGCTAACATACGAGTGTTCATGTAAAATTTCAGCTCTAGCTTTTGTAGTTTCCGAAATCTCGACGTTCATACGGACGGACGGACAGACGGACAGGGCTCAATCAACTTATTTTTTTATGCTGATCAAGACTATATATACTTTATAGGGTCTGCGACGTCTCCTTCTGCCTGTTACATACATTTCACAAAACCATTATACCCTGAATTCCCATTTTCATTAGGTTCAGGGTATAAAAAAACAAGTAAGAACGTTGCAGTTAGGCGCAACTAACTGCGAAATACTTTGTTCCCATAGGTGCATCTTATTTATTTAATAAACATTTAATTAACGAAATATTTCGGCAATTCGAAAACGTACATGGCAAGCAATAAACGTTTTTCCTATACATATGTACATACATACAGATTTACACATGTACACACTATACGAGTATACACACAATTTTATATGTATGCATACAAAAGTTTGCATGCCAGAATATTCTAAGAATTGTGACTGAATTGGGAATTTTTCGATCGTTAGTTTTGTCAAAATGCGCTCTAGTAATGCCTTTTTTGGTTTTAGTTAAAACATCTCATATCAGGGCAGTGGCGCTGGTGGTAAGCGCTATGCAAGCTATACTTAGGTGCGTGGGTTCAAATCCCGCAGAAAACTTTTTTTCCAAAAATTATTATTTTTTAATTTTTTTTATATTTATATATTTATTATAAAATGCTTGCTGCCAATTGATAATAATTTATAAACATACGCATATGAATTGTGCATTTAAGCAAAAACTAAAACAACTTTTCCGATTTGTCACGCTGCTTGGCAAGCTGTTTTTGTATGCATGCATATATGTATGTATGTGTACACAGATGCTTGTACGTGTATACACATCCAAGTGTGTATACATATAGCAAGAATTGCGATTGTATTGTTTTGTTTTGTCACAATCAGCTGATCAGCTGACTAGCTGGTCAAAAGACCTGGTTTCAAATCCCGCTGGCAACTTTTTATTTATTAATAGAAAACTTATAAATTGTATTTTTTAAATTCAATAATATTATTATATTTATGTTAAAATGCTTTCTGCCATCTTAGCAATTGCTACTAAGCTATTATATGCATGAATTATGCAGTTGGCTACAACAAACTTATTTGCCGATTTGCCACGCCCCCACTGGGCGTAGACGCATAAAGACCCAAAAATGCTGAAATTACAGGGTATTTTTCGATATGCCACGCCCCCAAAGAGGCTGCAAATATTTTTGGGTCATCGATAGAGTTGGACATTAGTAACTGAACCATTCAATTTTCAAGCTTCTAGCTCTAAAACTGTAGGAGATATAAACTTTTGCGGTTTGTCACGCCCCCTGTGGGCATAGATATATCTTCCATAGCTTATTGATCTTGGGTTTAAAACCCGAGTATACATGCAAAATTTCAAGTCTCTAGTGTCAATAGTGTTCAAAATATAGCACAATTTGAAAAATCACTATATATTCAGGTCCAATTTGCCACGCCCCCAATGGGCGTAGACATATAACTTTTTGATCGATCTTCTTAGAATCATAACATTAACTCACATGCAAAATTTCAGCGTTCTAGCTTTAACGGTGTAGAAGATACGTTTTTCCCGATTTGCCACGCCCCCAATAGGCGTAGATATATCCGCCATAGCTTTTTGAACTTGGGTTGTCACCGCGAGTATACATTCCAAATTGCAACTCTCTAGCTCATCATCTAGTATGATAACTTGCCTATGGGCGGAAGAGTTTTCCGATTTGCCACGCCCCTATTTTTTACACTTTATAATTCGGGAGCATATATGAGTATATGTTTAAAATTTCAAGTCTCTAGCTCTAATAGCGCCGAAAAATATTGCGTTCATACGGACAGACGGACGGACAGCAAGACGGACATTGCACAAACCCAATATACTATTTCAAAATGTTGAACAAATCAACTTTATATAGAATAAATATAGCAGTTAATAGTAGAAATTAATTATTTGTCAAAAATGTTGATGCATAATTACACTTATTAAGAAACTGTATCTACAATAACAATATGTACGTACTATGGGAAATTGCTCTTATTTGTTTTGAATTATTTTGCAAAATAGTTGTGGAATTCAGAAGAGAAAGAAAATACTAAAGCCTTCTTACTTGCTACATTTATTGTAGATCATTTGAGCTAGACTCTCAAAATATCCTTTGAGGGTAAATATTATGGACACGTAGATTTTGTTATTGTAATTTTTAACAAATCTTGGATACTACGCACCCTTTGAGTAAAATTGGCAAACAAAAAAAAATTGTCAGATATAATTATTTTTAAAAACTATTAGTAGATATATATTAAATTAATTAAAATACTATTTATATATTTACAGGTGATTGTTGGAAATGGAGGCGTAGGCAAATCCTCAATGATCCAGCGCTATTGTAAGGGCATCTTCACGAAAGACTACAAGAAGACTATAGGCGTTGATTTTCTAGAACGTCAAATCGAGATAGATGGTGAGGATGTCCGCATTATGCTATGGGACACAGCCGGTCAAGAGGAGTTCGATTGCATAACAAAGGCGTATTATCGAGGCGCCCAAGCCTCGGTGCTTGTTTTCTCAACAACCGATCGCGCCTCCTTCGATGCAATCAAGGAATGGAAACGCAAAGTGGAAAATGAATGCAATGAAATACCCACTGTGATAGTACAGAACAAAATTGATCTGATCGAGCAGGCGGTAGTGAGTGCTGATGAAGTGGAAACGCTGGCCAAAATGCTCAACTGTCGACTGATACGCACTTCCGTGAAAGAGGACATCAATGTGGCTTCAGTGTTTCGCTATCTGGCCACAAAATGCCACCAACTAATGACGCAGACTTACGACCAAGTAACTGGCAGTAATATCATTCCACATACGTCAACGCATCCTCCCTACAGCAATACACCCACTATTAGCGCATTTAGTCCAACCTTCACCAAGTCTAGCAGTGGCACTATTGTCCTGCGTCCTGCCAAAAAAAGCAACGGTTCGAGTGCGGCGCGAAAGCGCAAAATTGTGCTCAAGAAATGTGGCATATTGTGAGGGGCATGGAGAGAGGGGCATCTATATTTACAGTGGCAACTAATAACTAGAGCATATTTAACGCTTAATTATTTTAATGCCCCCACAAAATCAAGTTGTAATCATGTGGCCAGCCAAGCGTTTGATGTATAGCCATTCGCTAGTCGTGCCCAAACTCCGCAACAATCTCAGTTATTGCATGATATGGAATGCAGTGGACCAGTGGCGGGTATTAAAGAAGCAGAAGAATAGCAGCAAAAGGGGATGTAAACGAAAAAAAAAATACAGCCACACAAATCACATATGCTAAAAAAAAAAAAAAATTAAAAAAAGAAACAAAAAAAAAGTGTCAAAATGAAGTTTCTATACCACATTAAGAAATTATATATTTTCAAATTTCTTGATATAAATTTCAAATATATATAAAAAAAAAAAAAAAAAGTTTAGTATTACACAGATTACCCTTTCCGCAATATAAAATAGTATTTTGCAAAATTTAGCATCTTTAAATTGTACAATTTTATTATTCATTCCTTTATACAGCTTTTGTGATCAAACTATACACTAATTACTTACCTATTCAGAAATTTGCAGGTATATGTTTATACCATATATGTATGTACATATGTACATGTATTTTCGTCCACATTTCACAGCTTGGGCAGTCACTTCTTTAATATTTGTATATATATTGGTGATTTTTTATTATACTATTCTTTTAAAGACATCTTGATTATATATATTACATATTTTTTATTCACTTAAACAAATATATACATATGTAACGAATAATCATTTAAATTCAAATACGAATATCTTAGCTTAAGCACCGAATACTGATAACATACTAAAGGAATCATGACACAGATGAGACAAAAACATCGAAACAACTATGCTTTTACATTAAATGTGAAGCCTGTATTATATGGCTAATAAGTTGTTTCCATGCATTACAAACATATTTTCGAAATCCAGAAGAACGAACTACAAGGGTACATAAAAAATATATATACAATTATCTCGAAATGCATTTACATTATTGCTATGTTGATTAACTGAAAATATTAAGTTATTTAAGTTAAAAATAATTATATAGCGGAATGATTTTCCCTGAATAGTCCCCATATTCAATAAGGGGAAGTGACCCAGCCACCATTACCCAGATAAATGCTTATGTGTACATATATATATATATGTATATGAATATATATATATATATATATATATATATATATATATATATATATATATATATATATATATATATGTGTGTGTGTAATGTAATGTAATGTAACTATTCAAATTGTTGCTGCTCTACGTTGTGTCACGCTACTTACATTATTTGTGAGTCATATAATATGAAAATATTTACTAAACTTTATATGTATAAATATATTTTGATACCAAATAAGTTCATAAAAATAATAAATTATTTTTGTATATTTAAAAAAAAATTTTGTTCTTTGAAATCTAAAGAAACAAGTAAGAAAGCTGTAGTCGACTACGAAATCCCCTGAGCCCTTCTTCGAACGAATAATATTCCAAGAATTATTCGATTCGTTTCTGCACGCCTAAGAAACTATACATGCAAAAACACGAGCACACACACGCTTGTAAGCATGTATGTGTGTGAGCAATGCAGACGGCTTGCTGTCTCGCTGCCTTTGTTGCCGCGGCACATGGGTTTTGATGAGAAAACTTTGATGATCAATAATTCTGTTTCTAGATGGACAATCGTATTGATATCTTCAGATTATGATTATGATATTCATATATGTATGTATATGCTAAACCAAACTGAATGTATCTAGTATTTGAAATGGGGACCGGAATCCAAAATCTGACAAAAACCGAAATTGTATTAAATTAGTATCTATATATATGCAGAAGACTTGGAGACTCTAGCTCTAAAGATGAATTAGATAGAATAATATAACTGGTTCCCGATAAATTCATTTATCGATAACTTTGCAAATATACAAGTTATCGAATTTCTGAAACAAACTCGTACTGCGCGTGCAATATACGGACCTAACACAAAAAGAATGAACTCTCTAGCTTTTGTATCGTCGGAAATCGACGCGTTCATACGTACGGACAGACGGACAGGGCTAGATCAACTTTTCTCGTCACCCTGATCAAGAATATATATACTTTATGGGGTCTGTCACGCCTCCTTCTGCCTGTTACATACTTTTAACAAAACCATTATACCCTGATTTCCCATTTTCAATGGACTCAGGGTATAACAAGTAAGAAGGCTCTAGTCGAGACTGCTCGACTACGAAATCCCCTGAACCCTGCAAAAAAGTGATACTCTTCTTCTTTACGCACTTATGAGCGCGCGCTCTGCTAACTGCGCAGTTCTGCTTTGTCTTAGGGTTGGGTTGGGCTGAGCTTTGGACGCTTATAACTCCATTTCTAAATGAACGATCTTTATGAAATTTTCAGAGCACATCAAGAGTATCTAAATCTACCTATGTGCCAAATTGCAAATCTCTAGTATTTGAAATGCGTTTTTTACAAATTGGGGGCGAAGGGGGCGTGGCATATAAAATCTGAAAATCTAAAAATCTACAAAATCTGCGTATCCATAATATCTATCTAAATATATAAAGTTGAAGTCTCTAGCTAAAACGCTGTAGAAGTTATACCCAAAAAACCTAAAAAATGATGACGAATTTTTTATCGATAATTTGGAATTGGGACGAGTTATCGAAAAAACAAAATAAACTCGTATTGCGTAGCTAGCATACGAGTGTTCATATGAAATTTCAGCTCTCTAGCTTTTGTAGTTTCCGAAATCTCGACGTTCATACGGACGGACGGACGGACAGACGGACAGGGCTCAATCAACTTATTTTTTTATGCTGATCAAGAATATATATACTTTATAGGGTCTGCGACGTCTCCTTTTGCCTGTTACATACATTTTCACAAAACCATTATACCCTGAATTCCCATTTTCAATGGGATCAGGGTATAATAACCAAGTTTTATACTTAGAAATAATTGAAAACGGGATATCCGGATGTAATGGCATTAAGAATATTTATGTACAGACAGAAGAAGGCGCGGCAAACCCCATATACAATATATATCTGTCGATCTAGTCATGTCCGTCTGTCCACCTGCGCACAAAAGCTGGAGACTTGAAGTTTTATATATAGTCGTAAATGCTATACGCAGTACGAGTTTTTTATTCAATACCTCATCAAATCTTTACTTGGTCTTTCATGCGAAACTTGTACATCGCTGGAGACATTATACTCTGTTCCCAAAGGGAAAAACAGTACATTGGGTTTGTGCAATGTCCGTCTTGCTGTCCGTCTGTCTGTCCGTATGAACGCAATATTTTTCGGCGCTATTAGAGCTAGAGACATGAAATTTTAAACATATACTCATATATGCTGCCGAATTTATAATATATAATAATTATAAAGTGTAAAAATTTTCCCGATCCGCCCACTAGGGGCGTGGCAAATCGGAAAAATCTTGCGCCCATACGCCAGTAATCATACTAGATGATGAACTAGAGAGGTGCAATTTGGAATGTATACTCGGGGTGACAACCCAAGTTCAAAAAGCTATGGCGGATATATCTACGCCCATTGGGGGCGTGGCAAATCGGGAAATACGTATCTTCTACACCGTTAAAGCTAGAACGCTGAAATTTTGCATGTGAGTTAATGTTATGATCCTAAGAAGATCGATCAAAAAGTTTTATGTCTACGCCCATTGGGGGCGTGGCAAATCGGACCTGAATATATAGTGATTTTTCAAATTGTGCTATATTTTGAACACTATTGACACTAGAGACTTGACTAGAGACTGACAACCCAAGACTAATAAGCTATGGTGGATATATCTACGCCCATAGGGGGCGTGGCAAACCGCAAAAGTTTATATCTCCTACAGTTTTAGAGCTAGAAGCTTGAAAATTGGATGGTTGAGTTACTAATGTTCTCCTCTATTGATGCCCCAAAAATAATTTTTCAGCATTTTTTTTTTTTTTTTGGAATGTAAGCAACCAAATTTTGCAGTCATGTTAGTGTCGGCGGCCCTTTCTAAGAACTGGCAAAAAATTATGCGTCTACGCCCACTGGGGGCGTGGCAAATCGGCAAAGAAGTTTGTTGTGGCCAACTGCATAATTCATGCATACAATAGCTTAGTAGCAATTGCTAAGATGGCAAAAAGCATTTTAACATAAATATAATAATATTAATGAATTTAAAAAATAAAATTCATAAGTTTTTGATTAATAAATAAAAAGTTTCCAGCGGGATTCGAACCTGGGTCTTTTGAAAACAACATGTAATCGTTAGCTAAACCTAAATAAATTCACAGCTGATCAGCTGACCAGCTGATCAGCAGCTTGTGACGACACAAAACAATACAATCGCAATTCTTGCAATATGTATACACTTTTGGATGTGTATACACGTACATATACATACATACATACATATATGCATGCATAGAAAAACTGCCTGCCACACAGCGTCGCAAATCGGAAAGCATAAAGCAGTTTTAGTTTTTACTTAAATGCACAATTCATATGCGTATGTTTATAAATGATTATCAATTGGCAGCAAGCATAATATATTTATAATAAATATACAAATATATTTATAATAAATATAAAAATATATTTATAATAAATATAAAAATTTAAAAAAGTTTTCTGCGGGATTCGAACCCACGCACCTAAGTATAGCTTGCATAGCGCTTACCACCAGCGCCACTGCCCTGACCTGGGCTTTGTTAACTAAAACCAAAGAAGGCATTGCTAGAGCGCCTTTTGACAAAACTAAAGTAACGATCGAAAAATTCCCAATTCAGTCACAATTCTTAGAATATTCTGGCATGCAAACTTTTGTATGCATACATAGAAAATTGTGTGTATACTCGTATAGTGTGTACATGTGCTAATCTGTATGTATGTGTAGGAAAAACGATTGTTGCTTGCCATGTACGTACAGTCTGTCAAGAATGAGTTGGCACAATGGGAAAAAATTTGATTTGGTGGTGCACAAAGTCCTCCTACGGCATGAGTATAGTTCGAGCTGCACCATCTCAAAGCTTAATCGCTTCCCAGTCATATTTTAAAAATATTAAATGTGTTATAATACTCGTAACTAGCGAAAATTGTCAACCAATTGACAAAAAATGTGAAAGAATATGTGCATAGATGCCGAGAATATGCAGAGACAGCGGTAAAATACCATTACTTCTAAGAAAAAGACCAACGCAGATGTGCAAAACAAAGTGTGCCAACACATTATTGACACTGTTATTATTGAATGATATTTGTTTTTGTTGATTTATTTGTTACATATTGAATATTTTGCTTCTTTTTTTTTATATATATAAATTAAAGAAATAATATTAAACAGATTCCCATTTTATAAAAATTGTTTTTTTGCATTATTGACTTAGATATTTGCATCTAAAGTCAAAAAATCAAATTTGTTCCCATTGTGCCAACTCATTCTTGACAGACTGTATGTATGTACATACGTTTTCTAATTGCCAAAATATTTCGTTAATTAAATGTTTATTAAATAAATAAGATGCACCTATGGGAACAAAGTATATCGCAGTTAGTTGCGCCTAACTGCAACGTTCTTACTTGTTTTTTGTCTATTTTCGTGCATGTTTGTGTTTTTTGTGGTTTTGTGCATTTTTTGTGTGTGTTGTGTGATTTTTGTGGGTTTTTTTTATATCTTGAACTGCCGCTCTTCGGCTCTTTTTCAAGATTAAAGTATCGACGTATCGAAGCTGGAAACCCAGGGCTGCGATCCCTCGATAGCTTACAGGGCTACAAAACAACAATTGGGCTTGGAATGATCTAGTTCACAACATCCCGCCAACCGTAAAACTACGTGGGAGCACTAACCATCAGTGCTGCCAGAATCTCCTAAGCAAAAATTGCTAGATTTGGAAAAAAAAGTGGCTAAAAATAGCTAAAAATGTTGTGCAAATTGCCAAAAAATTGCTAAACCATTAAAATTTTGATATTTAACAAATAAAAAATGTTTTCCACACTAATGTTAGTAGATTAATTTAGCAGAAGACTAAAAGCCGAGCTTCCAATGTCGTTCCGCAAATCGTCTATGAAATGCATTGCCAATACATTTTTAATAATGTAGGTGCACTTTATTTGGCTTAATTTTATATTTGCAGCAGCTTTGCAAGCGGAAATTGGCTTACACACAATTTTGATAGGTGATCAACTGTGGCAATCGCCGTATGCTGAGCAATATGCAAGGATAACGCTGCTTCCTGCTCCTCGGTTTTTGTTGATTTTCTAACAAAAGGCAACTTATTCTTTTGGGTACATGCGCCCATCACAGTCACATGTTTTTTTGACGCACCGTGGTGGCGGATGTCAAAAAGCATAGCGTTAATAGTTGATTTGCAAAACGCACAATAAGCTCGTGTTTGATCATCTTGCAGCCAGGCATCACGAAAACTTTGCTTATAAACTTTCGGCACTAACCATACAACACATAGACTAGACAACTAGAACAAACTTTTTCCTCGGACCAGAATATGAGCCAAGCGACCGCTCAACTTCGTATTTGTTCGGTTTGGGCAATTCAGGGCTGGGCAGTCAAAATATGAAACGACGAATTCATTGCGGTTCAAGCGCTCAACCGGCATGGTCGCGGTTTCGTATGAGTACATTCTGTGTGCTATTTTTCTTTACTCTCCCTCTCTCTTTTTTCTCTCTCTCTCTCACTCTATGCGAGCACAAGCCAGCAGCCCACAAAAATTGAAATTTGTTCGCGAGTGGCGATTCGCGACGATCTCATCTGCCTTTCTTAGTAAGAGTATGCCGAGCTCTTAAACAGTTTTGCCATGCTCATGCAAAATTTTAGTGTTTTCGTAAAGATTTTTGGGAAGGGTATGAAAGCGCTGATGTGCATAAGCATTACTTTTTCACGATGAGCATGCACACACACATTTACTGCGTCTTACTACATGTATGAGCAGTTATGTGACTGTGTGCGAAACTTTTGCTGTCTGTAGCAATTGCAGGGACCAACATTTGCAGTTTGTTATTCTTGCTACCTGCGTGATTCAGTAGTTTGTCTATTTTGTATGGTTTGAATTGTAGAGTGACTGTCAAATGAGCCTCTACGACTTGTAGCAGTCATTTTGGCAATAATGAGTACATGGTGTGTTCTGACATTGTCAATACATATTAATTTCCAGATCCACTTAAATCGTTTATAAACCGTTCTAAAAAGTTTTGGGGGCTATGTTACTAAATAAGTTATAATAATTATTATTTATTTAACATGTATAAAAAGAAATGCATATGTATGTATATAAACATACATGCCATATGCATGGGTCAAGTAGATTTGACAGTCTACAAGGCCGAACAAATTTAAGACCGTTCCCACAATTCTAAGGCCGAGGTCCACAAGAATAACAAACTGCAAATGTTGGTCCCTGCAATTGCTACAGACAGCAAAAATTTCGCACACAGTCACATAACTGCTCATACATGTAGCAAGACGCAGTAAATGTGTGTGTGCATGCTCATCGCGAAAAAGTAATGCCTATGCACATCAGCGCTTTCATACCCTTCCCAAAAATCTTTACGAAAACACTAAAATTTTGCATGAGCATGGCAAAACCGTTTAAGAGTTCGGCATACTCTTACTAAGAAAGGCAGATGAGATCGTCGCGAATCGCCACTCGCGAACAAATTTCAATTTTTGTGGGCTGCTGGCTTGTGCTCGCATAGAGTGAGAGAGAGAGAGAAAAAAGAGAGAGGGAGAGTAAAGAAAAATAGCACACAGAATGTACTCATACGAAACCGCGACCATGCCGGTTGAGCGCTTGCACCGCAATGAATTCGTCGTTTCATATTTTGACTGCCCAGCCCTGAATTGCCCAAACCGAACAAATACGAAGTTGAGCGGTCGCTTGGCTCATATTCTGGTCCGTGGAAAAAGTTTGTTCTAGTTGTCTAGTCTATGTGTTGTATAGTTAGTGGTGGGGGTTTTACCAATAACATTAAGAATAGCTAATTTAGATGCGGGACGCTTTAAGATACCAGTTGCTGTTTTTTACTTCATGTTTACGTAGTTGATTTATGAATCTTACTATCCAACCTACAGTACGTTTCAAACGGATATAGTTTGAGAAACGCTGTATATCGATCACAGGAATTATCGATATCGTTAATATATGTTGCTTCCTCGTTTGTATAATCTATTTTCTGCGCTGGCCAAAGTGATTCATCTTCTTGTAGAAATGTGGGACCTGATGTCCACAGCCCATTCGGCACGTAGTTCAAAGTTTTGTGTGGCCTCGTAGTAATATCAGCAATATTCATGTTGGTTGGAACCCACCGCCAGCTGTCTTTATCAGTAGTTTCCAGGATTTCGCCTATTCGATGAGCCACGAATGGTTTATACTGTCGTTGATCAGAACTAATCCATGACAGAACCGTCTCAGAGTCTGTCCACAATACTGATCGTCGTATGCTAATGTCGTGACACTCCATAATTGAGCTTCTGAGTCTCGTTCCTAGTACTGCAGCCTGTAATTCGAGTCTAGGTATCGATAAGTGTTTTAAAGGAGCACATCTCGATTTTCCTGCAACAAATATGACATTAATGTGATTCTTTACCATTATTCTCCAATAAGCAACTGCAGCAAATGCCTGCTCACTTGCATCTACAAATATATGCAACTCCACATTAATTCCTTTAGTTAGAAAATAAGGCGAATAGCATCTTTCTATTTTAAAATCTTTTACTTTTTCGATTTGCAGCATCCATTGCTTAAATCGAATAAATGACTCTTCAGGCAATAAATCATTCCAATCTATTCCAACTCGCCACACTGCTTGCATCAAGTTTGTTCCATATATTGTTAGATCTGCTAACATTCCAAACGGATCATATACTGACATTACTAGACTGAGCAGCTGTCGTTTAGATGGGCACTTAATCCCTCTAACGATGTCTTTATCGACCTTGTTCAGTTTCAAGTCGAATACAAATTTGTCATTTGCGCTGTCCCAATGCATGCCCAAAATTTTATCGATGACTTCAGCGTCCATCTTAACAGTTTGTCTTTTCGACCAGTCGTTATCCTTGTTTAGCTTTGCTTGTACTTCCGATGAATTTGACACGAAGCCCCTCAGTTCGAAATGCGCCAATTTGTGCACTCGACATACCTCTTTACTTATCTCATGTGCTTGCTCTTCAGATTGGAAGCTAGCCACATAATCGTCCACGTAGTGTTTGAAGTGTATTGCATCGATCACTTCATTTCTGTATTTTACAGCATGATATGCATTCAAGTCTTTTACGTATTGTGCACAGCACGGTGAGCAAGAAGCTCCGAATATCATAACCTTCATTTTGTAGATTTCAACGTCACCATTCGAGCTAGACCTCCATAAAAACCTCAAAGAATCCTGATCTTCCTCTCGTACCGATACCTGAAGAAACATCTCTTTTATGTCAGCGCATACTCCAATCTTACCCTGTCGAAATTTAAATAAATCTTCGTCAATGGCGGGTTTTCATCCGGTCCTTTTAACAGTTTCGAATTCAATGACACTCCGTTAACCATTGCAGCAGCATCAAATACAAGCCTTATCTTGTTTGGTTTATTTACATTGTGTACAGCGAAATGTGGTAGGTACCATGTTCTTGTACCAACCTTTTTTGCATCTTCATTTGACATTTTTACCGCATACCCCTTTTTGACAAATTCCATAAGTGCGGCATCATACTCCGCGAATTTCCCGCTACGCTCCAATTTGTATTCTACTACTTTCAACCTTTTTAATGCTGCGTTATAGCTATCCGGAAAATGTACATCATCTTCAGACCATATAAGTCCAGTTTCGTAAGCTCCTTCAATCCGCTTTGTAGTTTCTATCAATATTTTTCGAGCACGCTGATCATATACAGATTCCAAGGGCTTTCCGATGGCTTTTACTCCAAAATTTTCTGTTGAAAAATAGTCAGACATAAGTTTATGTAATTCTGACTCCTCAGTATTTTCATTAACATGTGTATGAAATACGACTGACATCAATGGAGACGAGACTTGTTTCTGTGATCCCAGTGACCCATATACAAGCCATCCTAATTTCGTTTTCGCTGCTAATAAGTTACTATCCAAATTGATGCTTCTCAATGTTGATCCCAGATGACAATTATTTATGCCAATTAACATTGTAGGATCTGCATTCATATATCCGTTCAATGGGATATTTCTTAGTTGCCTGTATTTACTTTTTAATTCTTGTAGATCTACTGTCTGTAGTGGTAGTTTCAAGTCTGGAACTGTGTTTGCTTTAAGACTCATCCATTTTCCATTCCCACCTGGGTTTCTTACTCTCAAGTTACAGCTCATTGTCTTTACATTAGACGCATGACTACCAATCCAGTTGAGCGTAAGATCAGACATTTTCTGATTGACCCCTAACTGACACGCTAGCTTCTCATTTACGAGTGATGCTGAAGATCCCTCGTCTATAAATGCATATGTCTTCGTTATCAAATTATTTGGACCAATGACCTCAACTGGCAAAACCTTAAATAACAATCTTGAGACTCCATTGTCAAGCTTATTTATGGCTGCCTCTGCCGTGTTATTTGTTGAAGTCCCATTCTGCATGTCATAATGCAGTGACTTATGGTGTAGTTTTGTACAACCATCCTGACCACAACTATGTTTCTTTTTGCATGTCGTCAAACTGTGTCCTCTGTTCAAACATCCGAAGCAAACTCTCAGTCGTTTCACTATTGTCCACCTCTCCTTCGTGCTTGCTTTCTCAAACTTGTCACATTTTGGTAGCGTGTGATCTCCCTCACACTGATAGCACTTTATCGGAAAATTGACATGTCTCTCTGACTGTTCAGTAGTTTGATATACTCTCTGAGTATTGTTTCGACCATTCCTAGGCTGTGGCTTTTGACTACTTGACATTGTTGCTGCTCGCGCTACCGATCTTGCCACGATACTGAGCCAATTAGTGAAGTGTCTCAAGTCCGCATATGGACGAATAGCTGCTGCGTAATCTACCCACTGGATCCGCTTCGTCACTGGCAACTTCTCAACGAGTTGCTCCAAAAGTACTGGATTGTGCAAATGCTGGATTGCATTCGCCGATTGTAGAAATACTACCAAATTCTCAACTTTAGACGAAAAAGGTACTAACTGCTCCAAATTATTCTCGTTGACCGGACGAATCTCACCAATCACCTCTAATTGGCTTTTTATGAGTAACTCTGGTCGCCCATACGTAAATTGGAGACGCTCTATAATGCGTTCCACATTTATTGGATTAATCAGAAGTCCTTTTACTTCTTCTTTGGCCGATCCCTTCAAGCTCTTCTGCAATCTGAGCAAGTTTTCCAAATTAGAGTATCCATACGCTGCAGAAGATTCCCTAAACATTGGAACAAATACGGGCCAGTCTTCAGCATTTCCCGTAAACTCTGGCAAATCAATTAGCTTATACAGTGGTGAACCATGTGACATACTCATAGGTGTTCTATTCTGTTCATTTCTATTATATATTCTATGGCCCTGTGAAGCCAGATCTACCTGATCGCAACCCTGGAATCCCTCATGCCCCGATACGTTACCATACATGCCGACTGCAACAAACGATTCATCTGTATTGGGGACTCCACTTCTAGTACCAACGCCATAGGTTCCATAAGTAGTTGGACCATTTCCATGCGAGACGCCTCTTGTTTCTCTTCTTGGCATATCCTGATTGCTACATAAGTCACCCTGTGTGACTCTTTGACCATCCAATTTGGTCACAAGTGCTGCTCCATGTGAGACGCCATACACGCCTCCTTGTGCTGATCCATGTGAGACACCATACACGCCTCCAGTATACGCATCCTTCTTGCCATTGCTTTTGTCACGATCATCGTCATTTGTGCTGAGTTCAAGAGTATTGCCAGAACCAATGCCTTCGCTTGCTGATACCACCTCGTGTGCATCCAGTTTCGGTGTAGGCGTGACATTTACATTTGATGCGGTCCTTGTATCTAAGCCACCAGCATCCATTATTGCAATCATTGGGCCGCCCTTTGCTGCTCCAACTAGTCCATCGCCTTTACAAACTGTCGCCTGCGGAGCTTGTAGTTCCTCTATGCTCTTCTTCATGTTGTTCATCTGTTCAGCTTGACTATGCTGCATCGTAGACACTTGCGTAGTTAATTGCTTTATTTGTTCCAATAAGCTTCTAACCAAATCATTATTATCATTGTTATCTTTTTCATTATTAATAACAATATCATTATTATTCGAATCCATTTCAAATACTTCATTTAACTTTTCATTTGTCTTCTTATTTTCTTTCTTCTGTTTCTTCGCACTTCTTAACACTGACATCTTGATTTAGCTATATATGTACATACATATATACTCGAAGCGTAGAAATACTAATGCAGACATACATGTACGTATATACACTTGCCAGAAAAACTATGCGTACAGGCCTAATGAGCGACTTTGATAGAGAATAAATATGATAAATAATAGTATTTTTATCAATATTATATTACAACCCACTGTTCTTAATCGTCGTTTGAAGCTTTTAGTACCGTTAAACAGCATATTACGGTAAAAAAAAGCATTAAAGAATGTCAATTACGTGTTGGTTTGCAAATTTTGTCATTAAGTTGATAGATTTCGTCATGGGCAGAAAAACAAAAGAGATTGATCCCGATTTGAGGAAACTCATCGTCAAATTACGCGATGAAGGGAAATCTTTCAGAGAAATTGGCGAAATTGTTGGCAGAACTCATTCTTCTGTCCAAAGAGTAGTCAATAACTTTAATTTGAACGGCTCAGTTAAGTCAAAACCACGCTCTGGGAGGCCCTCAAAGCTGACCGAGAGAGAGAAGAGGGACGTGCTGAAGACGGTGCGGCTAAACCCTGGATTAACTGCAGCCAAGATTAATCAGGAAGTTGCAGAGAAGTACAAGAAAGAGCTTCACGAAGACAGCAAAAGAAAATTATTAAAGAAAAATGAATTAAATGCCCGTGTTGCTCGAAGAAAGCCGCTCATTTCTGAGGCAAATAAAATCAAGCGGCTGGATTTCGCCAGAAAATACTTGGAAGTCACTCCAGACTATTGGAACCAAGTTATTTTTAGTGATGAGAGCAAATTTTGTATATTTGGAATCAAGGGGAGAAAGCTTGTGTGGCGAAAGAGGGGCACAGCGTTCGACGTCCAAAATCTAGCTCCAACCGTTAAGCACGGCGGAGGTGGCGTAATGGTGTGGGGGTGTATGGCAGTAAGTGGAGTCGCCAATTTGGTTTTTATTGAGTCCACAATGAATCATATGGATTACCTCCATATATTAAAAACAAATTTGCACCAAAGCGCCAGACAATTGGGTCTTGGGGAGGACTTTGTCTTCCAACAGGACAATGATCCCAAACACACAGCCCACAATGTCAAGCTCTGGTTGCTCTACAATACTAGACACCAGCTTCATTCGCCTCCCCAGTCACCGGACCTTAATCCCATAGAGCATTTATGGGATTTTTTGGAGCGCAGGATCAGAGAGCGAATAATTACGTCAAAGGACATGCTCAAATCGGTTCTGATGGAGGAATGGCTAAAAATTCCGGTTGATTTTACCCGGAAATTGGTGGCATCGATGCCAAAACGGTTGGAAGAGACTACGAAGCGAAAGGGGTATCCAACCTCATATTAATTTTGCAAATTTTCATTGAAAAAAAGTTATTTTTCTTTTGTTTTTTAGTTTGTACGCATACTTTTTCTAAGTGAATTTTCGTTGTGTTTTTCTTATTTTAAATATAAAAAAAACCTGTTTAATATTATTTTTAAAAAATTGTTGATAAATGTGTGTTATTAAATTGTTTACCACCAAAAAATATAATATTGATAAAAATACTATTATTTATCATATTTATTCTCTATCAAAGTCGCTCATTAGGCCTGTACGCATAGTTTTTCTGGCAAGTGTATGTATCACTGCATTGCGCCGAATTTCACAATTCTCTGTAATTGCGATTCACATACATATAAGACGGTTGCTAAGCCAATACAGACACACATGTACATATATGTGTGTATCACTGCATTGCTCCGAATTTCACAATTCCATGTAATTGCGATCAACATATCCAAAGAGCGCCAATATCATGATAAAATTAAAACTGTTCTGCATCCAGATACAAATAACAAATTTACACTGTATCGTTTATATATATCATAACAAACTTAAACTTTATTGACTATATATAAAATACACCAATTCACGATCTTTCAAATTCTATTTTCGATCTATTTTTTGTCTATTTTCGTGCATGTTTGTGTTTTTTGTGGTTTTTGTGCATTTTTTGTGTGTGTTGTCTGATTTTTGTGTGTTTTTTTTTAATATCTTGAACTGCCGCTCTTCGGCTCTTTTTCAAGATTAAAGTATCGACGTATCGAAGCTGGAAACCCAGGGCTGCGATCCCTCGATAGCTTACAGGGCTAAAAAACAACAATTGGGCTTGGAATGA
Organism: Drosophila antonietae; assembly: GCA_030914385.1. Lineage (NCBI taxonomy): Eukaryota > Metazoa > Arthropoda > Insecta > Diptera > Drosophilidae > Drosophila > Drosophila antonietae. Next base: position 31,944,910 of record JAUESO010000609.1, on the reverse strand, counting down.
TCTAGTTCACAACACAAATATAAAAAAAAAAAAACAAGTAAGAAAACGCTAGTCGAGAGTGCTCGACTAGATAATACCCTGAACCCAATTTTAATAAAATAAAATAATAATCTGTACTGTGGTTTGGTTTTTTGTAATTATCTTGAAAATGCATCAATTTTAGTGCTGAAAATGGCAAAAAACTTCTTTATTTTGACAAATAGTTAATTATATTGCTCTTGATTAGTACTAAAATTAATCCGTTTTCAAGATAATTACAAAAAACCAGTGTCGAACGTGACAAAAAGTCGACTTTTCTGGAGAATTACCCATATGGATAAATCAGAAAGTATACATAAGAATGTATGCGTGTAACGTTCAAAATGTACATATATACATGTATATATACATATGTGTATATGGATTGCCAAAAAAATAATAATAGATGGCGCTTATATTAGTTGAAATTCGAAAAATTTTATATTATTAAATATTATTAAAAATAGACCCAACAAATAGACGTTCCTTAATTAACACAGGCACTTCATAATTGTAAAAGAAATATATCAATGCCTGTTAGAGAGTCGAAATGAAACACTCCACATTTACCGAATTCAAAGATTGAACTGTTTATTCCTTAAAATCCTAGTGCTTATATACCTTAAAAATACTTCCAGGCACTGGAAGGCTATAATTAATTCCATGCACACAAGTGCACAGATGTTTGTCAAGTGTCCCTTTTCGATCGCTAAGCCGTTCTCACGTCTCGCGTTACATTTTTATTACTTGCTGCGTTGGTCGCTGCAGCTAAGGGATGACATGTTTATTACTTGGCTTCAGATAACGCGCAGGTTATCGACTATTGCCTATTTTTTAATATGTTTATATAAGTGGCATGTTCATGCTTGAACATACTGCCAGGGGCCTAAGATTTGTGGCTGAGAAATTTTAATTTTTTAGTATTTTAATTTTTGTCGCATGTTCATGTTTGAACATACTGCCAGGGGGCCCAAAATTTGTGTGTGCTCAGAACTGCCCTCCTGATGATTGTCCACTCGTCTCTGAAGTGGCTTCTGTGTGGTTGATGAGAGTCCTGTCATCTTCCCGAAGGTTCCTGTCATCGTAGTCTTCCTTCATGCGGACCCTCTATTGCTACAAATTCTCATTTCCGAATTTGAGCAATTTTTTTTTTTTTTTTTTTTTAAGTTGTCCTCTTTGGACTTTAGTTGTCCTTTTTGGACTTAAAGTTGTCCGTTCCCTTTATATTTGTGGGAATACGGATTTACTGGCAAAATAGCACAAATCTGCTTTGATTTGCGCTTCATGTTCACGCTTGAACATACTGCCATGGGGCCCAGAATTTGTGCGCGCTCTCCTGATGAAGGTCCAGTCATCTCTGAAGCGGCTTCTGCGTAGTTGATGAGAGTCGTCGTCTTCCCGAAGGCTCCTGTCATCTTAGCCATCCTTCAACCTATTGGTTTGGGGATGAAGGCCCTCTATTGCTACAAATTCTCTTTTGTGAATTTGAGCAATTTTTGTTCGTTCCCCTTATTTGGGGATACGTTTCCACTGGCGATACAATTCTCTTTTAGGAATTGATCGTCCGCTCCCCTTCTTTGGAGATGCGGATCTACCAGCTTTTACAAATTCTCTTATGGAATTTGTTTTTCCGTTCCTCTTTCTTGGGAATACGGATTTAACCAGCACTACAAATTCTCTTGTTTGAATTTGAGCAATACATTTATATATTATCTGCCTCTTACCTCTGATGGGGGAGAACAGAAATATATTAAATGTTTTATCTTAGGCTGAGGTTTTTATAAAAACTCACAGCATTAAGACGCTGGTTCCTTCTCTGTGTCTCTTACCACTGGTGGGGGAAAACAACAGAGAAGGCTCGAAGGACCAAAATGTTATTTGGCCCTACCTCTGAACTCTTTGAGTCCAACAATTGAACTCTGCTCTTAGAACTCAAGAACTGAACTCCACTTCTTGAGTACAAAAGTTGAACTGTTTATTCCTTAAAATCCTAGTGCTTATATACCTTAAAAATACTTCCAGGCACTGGAAGGCTATAATTAATTCCATGCACACAAGTGCACAGATGTTTGTCAAGTGTCCCTTTTCGATCGCTAAGCCGTTCTCACGTCTCGCGTTACATTTTTATTACTTGCTGCGTTGGTCGCTGCAGCTAAGGGATGACATGTTTATTACTTGGCCTCAGATAACGCGCAGGTTATCGACTATTGCCTATTTTTTAATATGTTTATATAAGTGGCATGTTCATGCTTGAACAATGCCACTCAAAGCTGTAATAGCCATAATAAATAAGTTTACTGCTAAAGCGCCATCTAGCAAGTTTAAATTCTTAGACCATGCTAGGCTAGTTTTGAATGTACATGTGTGCATACATATTGGGAAACTCTTACCGCAGATGTCACGTGCTTTTGTTATTTGGGCAAACTTTCTGTTCATTATTTTTTGTTGACTTAACGGAATAAAATATAATTGAAACAAAAATACTTTCAGAAATTATGCTATTAACTATTTGAAATTTTAAAAAACGCACTTATTCACAATTAGTTAAACTACCAACTGACTTTCAAAGGTATCAAATACAAAAGAATAAATAATAAATAAAAAAGAAAGAAATAAAATAAAATAAAAATTAAAAATAAGAATAGGAAATTATGGAGGGCTTAGGCGAGACTAGAACCTGCGACACCCTAACATTCGTTACATCTGCCTAGCCATCTACACCACGGCTCACTTGAACAACAGAGTAGCGAAAACGAATAAGATTCGCCATATACGAAAGAAACACTAAAGCAGTGGCTGAAAATACAAATACAATTCAAAGACAATTCTAACGCAATTCAAAAACAATTGTGATTCTTAGAATATACACGCATAGCAACACAGAAAACGGCCCAAGATTTTTTGTGTGTATATGTGCACACGCATACGAAAATTGATTTGCATTGCTCAACGTTGCTTGCATTTCCATTGTTATTTTAATTGTTTTAAAATTTTTAAAATATATGATGGAATGTAATGAGAGTTTCAGCATATGATCTACATATTCTATTTAACATTTTAGGTTTTTTTTAGAAATCATAACTCTTTTACAATTAGCTTTACATGCACAAATACATATGTATGTATGTATGTACGATTGCAGCTACTCGCTGATCTACGCTTGCACACATATACATATGTATGTACATATGTATGTATGTATGTATGTATATGTGCGCCCGCAATGCGTCTTGCTTTGTCGCTGCCTTGCTTGCTGCGCCACTTGGGTTTTGATTCAGTGATGCCAATTTTTTTTTTTTTGAAAAAAAGGCAAAACTGTCCGTAAAATATGGAAAAAAGGCAGAAAAAGGACAGAAAACAGGACAAAAACATTTTTTTTTTTTTCTAAATTTGTATTTTTTTTCTTTTTTATTATAACAATTTCAAGGCATTGTCAATTATATTATCATTTTCCTCTTCCCTGGCCTCGTATGTCGCCATGGATCCAACACGCGCCAAGCACTCTTCTGGCAACTTATAGCTAATACAACACAAGTTGTGCCTGGCGACAAGTTTGGGGACATTCCGGAGGCTTAAAGCATATTTTATTTTTTGGGCAAAACACGATGCGTTTTGCATATGTGCGCGAATTTGGTCAATTTTGCAATTTATACTGCATTTGAAGTATTTCCAGTACGCCTTATTATTGTCGTTCTCATCCCGGGCTATCCACGACTTGAAATCTGGCTGCTGTAGCCAGCAATCCCGAAATTGTTGTTTATACATCTCCTTGGGCATTTTATCACTCTTTTCAAATTAAATTTTAGATAAGAAACGATATCGATAATACATATAAACCTCCTACACTATCAATTTATCACTTCTATACTTATTTTGGCGCTGTTCTTAACCAAATATCGGTCCACAATTTAGTATATTTTATGCTAAAGTTCTGTTAAACTGCTCTGCAATGTTATTTAATAAAATTCTATTGCATCAACAACCGATCAACTGGGAAAACAACTAACCAACTGGGAAAATATGAACACGATTCGCATTCACAAAAAAAAAAGACAGATTTCCGGATAGGGGATGTTTGATATTTTTTCCGGACAAAGCGCTTAAAAACAGGACAGATCTGTCCGGAAAAAGGACAAATTGGCATCACTGTTTTGATTATACTTGGGTAAATCTAGCACATAAATGCTTACACATATAGCGAGGAAGTGTAAATGTGTGTGTGTATGGTCATACGGAAATAATATTCGTTATGCACATCAACACTTTCATACCCTTTCCACAAATAATCATAAAAACGCTAACATTTTGCATGAGCATGGCAAAGCAGTTTGAGAATTCGGTATACTCTTCGCTCAGAAGGGAACCAATGGGATCGCGACTCGCGAGTCAAGAAGAAATTTCCATTTTTGTGAGCTGCTTGCTGTTTGTGCCAGCATACATATATTTTTGTGAGAAGAGAGCAGAGAGTAAAAAGCATGGGGCAGAAAGAGAAATAGAGCAAGGGAAAGAGCGGCACATGTCAGGCCTTTTTGGAAAATCGACCGTCACCGTCGAGCGTTCGAAGCGGAATGATTTTGCCATCAGCAATTTTTCTCTCCCGACCATAAAAGTAAAAACCCGAGCAAATACGAAGCTAGAGGGGTTCTAAAGTCAAAAAATAAGTGTGCACATTAATTTGTTCCAGTTGTCCAGTCTATGTGTTGTATGGTTAGTGCTAAAACCTAATAAGACATCGCCTTTTGACAAAACTAAAGTAACGATCGAAAAATTCTCAATTCCGTCACAATTCTTAGAATATTCTGGCATGCAAACTTTTGTATGAATACATAGAAAATTGTGTGTATACTCGTATAGTGTGTACATGTGTAAATCTGTATATATGTATGTATGTATAGGAAAAACGTTTGTTGCTTGCCATGTACGTTTGTTAATTACCGAAATATTTCGTTAATTAAATGTTTATTAAATATATAAAATGCACCTATGGGAACAGAGTATTTCGCAGTTAGTAGCGCCTAACTGCAACGTTCTTACTTGTTATACTTTGTTCCCAAATGGAAGAAAGTATATTGGGTTTGTGCAATGTCCGTCTTGCTGTCCGTCCGTCTGTCCGTCTGCCCGTCTGTCCGTATGAGCGCAATATTTTTCGGCGCTATTAGAGCTAGAGACTTGAAATTTTAAACATATACTCATATATGCTCCCGAATGTATAATATATAATAATTATAAAGTGTAAAAATTTTCCCGATCCGCCCACTAGGGGCGTGACAAATCGCAAAACTCTTCCGCCCATAGGCAAGTTATCATACTAAATGATGAGCTAGAGAGTTGCAATTTGGAATGTATACTCGCGGTGACAACCCAAGTTCAAAAAGCTATGGCGGATATATCTACGCCCATTGGGGTCGTGGCAAATCGGGGAAAACGTTCTTCTACACCGTTAAAGCTAGAACGCTGAAATTTTGCATGTTGTAAGGTTACAAATCTGGCCGAGGTGCAGGCTCAGTCTGCCCAGGGCTCACTTTACAAAATATTTATTTGATTAAGGGACATCGGTTAAGAGGAAGGGGAGAGTTACGAGTAACGCACACTATCAGAGCAGAGGCGCCGGCCGAGGAACAGCCAAGGCGTTGCCGCCGGTGTTCACTCGAAGCACTGCACCTTTTACGGCTCGGTGTTCTCTCGAGGCACAGCGCCTTTTACGGCCAGGGATTTGTCCGCCTGGTGAACGGGCAATGGCCCCGTCCCGAACTGCCGAATTAGTTACAAATGTTATGGGAAAGGGAGGGTCGCATTACGGGAGGGAAGAGTATGAAGTTCTATCATCTACGAAATTTGCGTTAAGTGGAAATAATAACTCACGTTCTTCCTTCGTTTCAATTCTCTTTTATTTTTCGCCTTCTTGGCAATTTCTTTCGTTTCTAAATTTTCGGTTGCACTTAGTGTTATTAAATTCGATCTGCTTAGCCTGGCGCGCTTTCAGTGACTCCCTGGCTCTTTTCTTGAGCCGGGCCTTCGAGGTGCCGCTCTTCATTTTATTGGCAATGCGATAAATGCCGTAGAGCTTTCCACCACGCCAGGGTTGCATTGCCGATCCTCGACACTGCGCGCGCTAATCTAACAAATTCAAATAGAAAACTCTTACATACTAAACAAAGGTTTCTGACATGCTAATGAACAAAAAGGGATAACATATTCTTTCATAGAATTCTTATGCTATGCATTGCTAAGGCCCTTATGCATTAAAAGCTATTATTCAATTCTTACATACTACAAATTATCTTAAATACTACAAAGTCACCTACACACTACCAAATTCTTACATACTATAAATGATCTTAAATACTACAAAGTCACCTACACGCTATCCAATGCTTACATACTACAAATGATCTTGAATACTACACACTATCCAATTCCTACATACTACAAATGAATGTGAGGCGGTTCACCCGATGAGCTGCCTTACACCCCCCCTTACTTACAAGAGAGATTACGGCCTCCAGTTCGTAGGGCCGTTCTTTGTCATTGCTAGATGACTCCTCCTCTTCTTCTCTCTCTGTCTTAGAATTTTCACTCTCCGTTGGGCATCTTCCAGTCTCGTCTGGTGCCTCCCTTTCCAATGATTTTGTCACTTGCGTCCCCTTCTCGGGTTCGCCCACGTTTCTATCCTTTCCCACTTCACTCTTGGGGAACGCCGCTCCTTTTCTCTGAACCGTCCTGTCATCCTTTTCCATCGGAAGGCCCTCTCTGGGCCCCGCCTCCCTTATTCCGTCATCTCCCGACCTTTTACGACCCTTTCTGGGCCCCGCTTCCCTCAATCCGTCGCTCTCTGACTTCTCGCGACCCACCGGCGCGCTCCTGCCTGGCGCGCCTTGTGTGTTGGCCTGCGCGATATCTTCCGCTCCTCTTGCTCGGGTCGCCTGTCGAGCGAGCAAGTCCTGGCCGTTAAGCCGGCTGCCCTCTTTCGACGCGACCCCTATCTCCGCTTGGGTTACTCGTCGAGCGAGCAAATCCTGGCCGTTAGGCCGGCTGCCCTCTATCGACGTGACCCGCTCCGCTGGCAACGGAACTTTCCCTAGCGGTGTCTCCTCCATCCGCATTTCCACCCGCTTGCTTCTTTGACCTACGTGTCGGGCGAGCGAGCCATGATCATTAAGCTGGCTGCTCTCTTTCGACACGCCTTGCCCACGCAGCAGCGACGTGCCTTCCGTTGGTTCCTCTACCGTTCGCATCATTCGGCTCTCGTCGCCACAGTACACCACTGTGCTCTTTCCGGCGATAATCGCGCCCACCGTCGTCTTCCGCACGTCTCGCGATGACCCATTGGCCAAGCCGGCCCTCGATCGCACGTTCTGACTCTCTCCTCGGATCGTCCGCTGGTGCACGCCCTTCTCGCTCATGAAGCTGCGTGTCGCCTTGGCATCACATGTGGTGGCCATCCCCAGGCTCCCAATCGACACCGTCTCTACGATCCTCCCATCTTCCACTATCAACGGTCGCGTACCTTGATCTGCTATTTCTATACGGCGCCACTCCACCCCTGAGGAGGGCGCCCTTGGTCGTTTCCCGCGCCGGGTCCCTCGCAGCATTCTCGCGCGCTCCTCCCTTTCTGGCCGCAGTGTCGGCAAAAGACTACTCGTGCGTTAGGACACTCCCTCGCGAAGTGCCCCACCTGCGCGCACCTAAAACATACGCGGCGCAAATCCGAACCGTCCCCGGTTTCCCGAGATATCATGTGGTGCGCCGTTTCAGTTAGTCTCGTCGTCACGTCAGGACCTGCAGCTTGCGCGTCGACTTGGGGGTCCGGCGCTCGCGCGCGGAACGGGTTGCCAGATCTACCTTCTGGCAGTTTTGCCCAGGCGGATGTCGACGGATTCGCTGAGGCCCTCCTTTCCTGGTCTAACCGTTGCCCTTGCACATTCTCGTACTCCGCTGCCATATGAGTTAGTTGAGTGAGCGACGAGAAGTCGTGGCGTCTCACATACAACCTATACTCAGGTGCAGCGTTTTCGTATATTCTATTCAATTCTTGCGTCTCGGTATACCTAGCCTGGCGCATCAACCATCTCAGTTCAATCAGATAGTCCTTGAAACATTCTCCTTCTCGCTGACGGCGCGCGCGGATCTGGTCCTCCAGTCGTTCAAAATATTGTGGCGGCAAGAAAAAATCTAAAAACTCTCTCTTAAATTCTAGCCACGGCACGTCTCTGAGCCCACTGGTCAAGAACCACTTGGCCGCCCTGTCAACTAGCACTTCGCTCAGCGCTCCAGGCATTCTGTCGAGTCCTATGCCATATGTTATGGCCCTTTCCTCATGCCCCACTTCCTCACCTGTTCGGCCAGACCCCAGGGCGGGAAAGACTCGGGCGGTACTGAGGGCATGTGAATTCGTTGGGTGGCCTTCGGTCCCCCCAGCGGCATTCTAGTCTCTTCCTCGTTCCCCCTTTTGTCGACGCGTGGCTGCTATCTTGGATAAAGACGGACAACCTCTTCCGTAAATCCTCGACTCGGCCCTCGGTCTCGAGGCCGAGCTCCCGGGCGACTGCGATCAGCTCGTCTTTATTACGCTGATACACCCAACGGACACCCAACCCCGGATTCTGGCACTCACCCGTATCCATCCTTATATCGTCGGGTGGGTTTCTCTGTGTCGTCTTCTCTCGGCCTGTGCTCAATTTCAATTTTTATCTAATTTCGCTCTTTTTTCTTTTATTTGATTTAACTTTATTCATCTATATTTAATTTTTTCCTAAATTTTATTATTAATAAAATAAAATTATTTAATTTTTATTTAACTTTATCCAGTTCTATTTTATTCAATTTAATTTAATGTTTTTATTTGCTTTTATTAAATCTTATTTACTTTTATTTGATCTTATTAAATTTTATTTTATTTAGTTTTAATCAATTTTATTTGAGTTTATTAAATTTTATTTACTCCACTTTTCTCGGCCTTTGGCCCACTGTGCGCGTGTCCACTTTTCTCGGCCTCTGGCCCACTGTATCTCTGTTCACCTTCCTCGGCCACCTCGTACGTTCGCTATGTACGTGTCCACTTTTCTTGGTCTTCGGCCCACTGTGCGCGTCGAACTTTATGGCCTTGTCCCGTTAGTCAGCATACCCTTCACACTCTTGGCGATAGCGCAAGGTATATTCGGCCGACACTCTGGCCTTCTACTTTCATTAAAAAAAAATCACTCTTCGCCCGTTCAGGCTCTCTCGCTGTGCTAATAACTGTGTTTCTGTCCACAATTATTGTTATTATTATATACATATATCTACATATATGTGTATGCATAGATATATAAATGTACACACGTTCTATTTATTCCACTTTTATTATTATCATTGCTCTTTCATTTGCTCATGCCCATTTCACTCATTACTTTATTCTTGTGCATTTGCATTTTTGTTCACTTTTCACTGTTATTTGTTCCCTTTATACGTGTCACTCGCGTCTACTTTCGATCGCGGCGCAATTTCGGCCGTTGCTAGGCGCTATTGCAAGTCCCGTTACTTTCGTTTTCGTTCTTTCCGTTTCTCGCGCGTAACGGCCAACCGCGTGGCGGCTGTAGGGTATGCGCGGGTATGGTCGACGCGGCGGTCACTTTCACTTCTTGATATGTCTATATATATATATATATATATATATTTTTTTTTTTTTTCCTTTTACATACACAATCGCGTATGTATATCCATGCACTTAAAAAAAAAATATATATCTTTTTTTTTTCCAAAGAAAACTCAACGCTAACTACAACTCAGCGCTAGCTACGCAACTCTATTTATGCAGCTTAGCGGGTTTTTACGCCGCTAATCTGCCACGCTCCTCTAATGCCCTGTCCCTGCTCGGGCGCCATTTGTAAGGTTACAAATCTGGCCGAGGTGCAGGCTCAGTCTGCCCAGGGCTCACTTTACAAAATATTTATTTGATTAAGGGACATCGGTTAAGAGGAAGGGGAGAGTTACGAATAACGCACACTATCAGAGCAGAGGCGCCGGCCGAGGAACAGCCAAGGCGTTGCCGCCGGTGTTCACTCGAAGCACTGCACCTTTTACGGCCAGGGATTTGTCCGCCTGGCGAACGGGCGATGGCCACGCTCCAAAACTGCTCAAACTGTTATTGGGATACTACTGAGCCGGCCGAGGAACAGTCCGGCGTTAACGTCGGTGTTCTCTCGAGGCACAGCGCCTTTTACGGCCAGGGATTTGTCCGCCTGGTGAACGGGCAATGGCCCCGTCCCGAACTGCCGAATTAGTTACAAATGTTATGGGAAAGGGAGGGTCGCATTACGGGAGGGAAGAGTATGAAGTTCTATCATCTACGAAATTTGCGTTAAGTGGAAATAATAACTCACGTTCTTCCTTCGTTTCAATTCTCTTTTATTTTTCGCCTTCTTGGCAATTTCTTTCGTTTCTAAATTTTCGGTTGCACTTAGTGTTATTAAATTCGATCTGCTTAGCCCGGCGCGCTTTCAGTGACTCCCTGGCTTTTTTCTTGAGCCGGGCCTTCGAGGTGCCGCTCTTCATTTTATCGGCAATGCGATAAATGCCGTAGAGCTTTCCACCACGCCAGGGTTGCATTGCCGATCCTCGACACTGCGCGCGCTAATCTAACAAATTCAAATAGAAAACTCTTACATACTAAACAAAGGTTTCTGACATGCTAATGAACAAAAAGGGATAACATATTCTTTCATAGAATTCTTATGCTATGCATTGCTAAGGCCCTTATGCATTAAAAGCTATTATTCAATTCTTACATACTACAAATTATCTTAAATACTACAAAGTCACCTACACACTACCAAATTCTTACATACTATAAATGATCTTAAATACTACAAAGTCACCTACACACTATCCAATGCTTACATACTACAAATGATCTTGAATACTACACACTATCCAATTCCTACATACTACAAATGAATGTGAGGCGGTTCACCCGATGAGCCGCCTTACAATGTGAGTTAATGTTATGATTCTAAGAAGATCGATCAAAAAGTTATATTTCTACGCCCATTGGGGGCGTGGCAAATCGGGCCTGAATATATAATGATTTTTCAAATTGTGCTATATTTTGAACACTATTGACACTAGAGACTTCAAATTTTGCATGTATACTCGGGTTGACAGCCCAAGACCAATAAGCTATGGTAGATATATCTACGCCCACAGGGGCGTGGTAAACCGCAAAAGTTTATATCTCTTACAGTTTTAGAGCTAAAAGCTTGAAAATTAGATGGTTGAGTTACTAATGTTCTCCTCTATCGATGACCCAAAAATAATTTTTCAGCCTCTTTGGGGGCGTGGCATATCGAAAAATACCCTGTAATTTTCGCATTTTTTGAATGTAAGCAACCAAATTTTGCAGTCATGTTAGCCTCGGCCCTTTCTAAGAACTGGCCAAAAATTATGCGTCTACGCCCACTGGGGGCGTGGCAAATCGGCAAAGAAGTTTGTTGTGGCCAACTGCATAATTCATGCATATAATACCTTAGTAGCAATTGCTAAGATGGCAGAAAGCATTTTAACATAAATATAATAATACTAATAAATTAAAAAAATAAAATTTATAAGTTTTCGATTAATAAATAAAAAGTTGCCAGCGGGATTTGAACCCAGGTCTTTTGAAAATAACATGTAATCGTTAGCTAAACCTAAATAAATTCACAGCTGATCAGCTGGTGACAAAACAAAACAATACAATCGCAATTCTTGCAATATGTATACACACTTGGATAAGTATACACGTACAAACATCTGTATTTGTACACATACATATGTACATACATATATGCATGCATAGAAAAACTCCTTGCCAAGCAGCGTGGCAAATCGGAAGAGTTGTTTTAGTTTTTGCTTAAATGCACAATTCATATGCGTATGTTTATAAATTATTATCAATTGGCAGCAAGCATTTTATAATAAATATACAAATATAAAGAAAATTAAAAAATAATAATTTTTGAAAAAAAAGTTTTCTGCGGGATTCGAATTCGAACCCACGCACCTAACTATAGCTTCCATAGCGCTTACCACCAGCGCCACTGCCCTGATATGAGTTGTGTTAACTAAAACCAAATAAGGCATTGCTAGAGCGTCTCTGACAAAACTAAAGTAACGATCGAAAAATTCCCAATTCAGTCACAATTCTTAGAATATTCTGGCATGCAAACTTTTGTATGTATACATAAAAAATTGTGTATACTCGTATAGTGTGTACATGTGTAAATCTGTATGTATGTGTAGGGAAAACGTTTGTTGCTTGCCATGTACGTTTGCTAATTGCCTAAATATTTCGTTAATTAAATGTTTATTAAATAAATAAGATGCACCTATGGGAACAAAGTATATCGCTGTTAGTTGCGCCTAACTGCAACGTTCTTACTTGTTTTTATTTACCTCTGTGTAATAAATAGAGAGATTTTGTACTTTTACACCCTGAACCCATTGAAAATGTGTATTTAGAGTATAATGATTTTGTGAAAATGAAATCATGACGTGGGGACAGTTCCAAATAAGCCATGTTTGAAAGAATCTAGCTTTGCGGATCGGGTCGTTGCCTTAGTAGAAACGGAGACCGTTGCCTACAGCCAGTTTTTTGGAACTTCGGATCAAAATTTTTGATTTTATATGAAGGTAATGAATTTTCTATATATTTTTATCGATGAATACCAAAGTACCGATTCCGGCTGCGGACATACAAGCCCAAACCATACCGTGGTCACAGCAATGCTTCACTGTTGCTTTAAGGTTTTCTTTGTTGAGCTCAGTATTCGGCTTTCTCCACACATAAAACATACTGCCGAAGCTCAAAATATTAAATCTTGACTCCTCCGAGAAAATCCCAATGTTCCAAAATGAGGAATCCTTCAAAATGTGCTTCTTATGAAAGGCTAGTCTGCTTAGGTAATTCTTCTTTGTTTTAAACAGCTTCTTTCGAGCTACTAGTGCTTTGAAATCATGGTCGAGCAACACACGCCGAATAGCTTATGCTCTCGAAACCTTGCCTAGTTCATTTTCAACCTCTTCACCCAACTTTAAATAAGACAACTTGGAGTTAACTAGAATTTTTTCGAGCTCTATAGCGCTAGTCGGACTCAGTGAAAATTGCATTGGTGCCTTTCTGCTCTTGTTTTTTAAAGAATTCTCTTTTTTAAAGTCTAAGCTGAGAGCTCTAAAATCGACATATACCCGTAAAGTTGGACCCCCACGCCAAAAACATAATTTCCTGGAAGTACCAATACTTAAAACTAGTAATTTAAATATATAGCTAAATAAGTGCATTTAAAATTTTTCGATATACCTTCTCTTTTCGATATTAAGGAAGGGTAAAGTCGAAAAGTTGCACTGTATCAAATAAGCTGTGAGCCACTGTATATAATAGGCAGAAGGAGACGTCACAGACCGCATAGAGAGTACATATATCTATATTCTTGATTAGCACAAAAAATAAGTTGATATAGCCCTGTCTATCTGTCCATCCGTCCGTCGAGATCGTCGTTGTAAACTATCAAAGCTTGAGTCCCTTTAATTTAACATGAATACTCGTATGTTAGTTATTTTGTTCTTTTCGATAACTGATCCCATTTCCTTACTTTCGCTAAAAAATCGAAAATTCGTTTACATTTTTTGTAAGGTGGACATGTAGAACAAATTTTTTCCACGCACCAGATTTATGTTTCCTGTCCTAATAATTTTTTTGCTCGGCTCTGTAGTTTATGCTTGATTTGTAAATTAAAACTCACAAGGAATCGTTATTCGTTATTCAAGATCATGCGGTAGTTTTATGTCTACGACGCTTATTTCGTTAAAAAAGCTTCGTAACATAAAACTACCGCATGATCTGTTGGCGTCTGTATAGTAATTTAAGTGTATAAATAAATAATATTACCTTTATTCTGACTAGCAAATTTATATTTCTTAACTTTTAATTACAAATTACATCTACGCATCTTATAGCTTCCAATCATAAGATAAAATCACTTGTTAAGTTAACATTTTTCCATTTTTATTTGATTTTCAATTTTACACGCCTTGTTTGTTACACATTTTTATTGTTGATGTTCTATCTTATTTAAATTTTAATCGTTTAAAGTTAAATTAGGTTGCCTTTGTTGTTATTTATTATTCTATATACAGTTGCGCTTTTTTTTTCAATAAAGCAGTTTTTTATTTGTGTTTGTATTTGTTCCAAATTTGAATTAAAATTTATTATTTTTTTTTATTCTTGTTTGCTGTTTTTGTGTTGTTAGTAATAAAAGGGCAAATATACGATTGCTGCTATTTACATTGTGTAATCGAAAAGCGAGATGAGCACAAATTTAATAAATGGCCGATTCTACGCCTCTATAATCGATAAGAATAGAAATGTTTAGATCTTGTGGGCGGGGCTCCGTGGTGGGATGTGTGTATATTTGTGTGTAGAGGAAGCGGCTACGACTGCAAACATTTTTATAAAAAATATAATTTTTTGCATTGTGATGTTTTTTTTTTTAGTCATTTATTTGTTAACGAAATGTATGTGAATTGCAAACAACTTCTTGGCACAAAAAAAGATAAAGAGGGAATATTATATTGTGTTTTTTTATTTTTTTAACAAAGTTGCAATTTTGATTATTATTTTCTTTTATTAGAACAGTTGTATTACCTTTTATTTAAAATAAAAATCGCACTTGTGTGTGTATATAAGAATCTAAGTGAAGGACTGTTATCAAACTCACTTACAGCTTTAATATAAGATCATATTATTTAGATGTACAGACTATGTAGACAACTACAATAGAACTTTGCCGTTATATTTGTTTAAATTTAATTTTCATTTCCTATTGAATTTATTTTTTCTTATGGAGAGTTTGTAAATGTTAAATTATTTAAGTATATCATTTTTATTTTTGTGTGCTGTGTGTGTGTTTAACTTTCGGCTTCTTTTGCTTATGGTATTGGTTGTCTATTTAAAGAGTAAGAGTTGTAGCCTACTTAAAGACATCGCAACGTCATAATATATATATATATATATATACATATATATACACTATTCGGAAACGGACAAATCGGCGTCATCCTTACCTTCCAGTGAGCGATATTCATCCGAATCCTCACTAATGTGTGCCGTGCCCGTTGTCGATAGTTCCACAGCAACAACAAAAGTTTCTTCAGACGCACCAGCAACTGGTGTTGCTTGGGGTACATATATATTAACTGGTTCATCGGTCAGCTGGGTAGGATTTAAATGCGAAAACTGTATGGCTGCAGGTTCCGACAGTATTGATTCCTTTAAATTCTCTTCACTCTGTTTTAGTCGTGTTGTTGGTTGTTGTTGTAGTGTTAAAGATTGTGTTAATATATCAGCAGAGGCCAACAGTAGATCCAACTTTAGTTTTCTTGACGCTGTTGGCTGCTCTGTTATCACAGATTGTGCTTGAGTTGCCGTCGCTGCTATTACTGTCGCTTCTGCTGTTGTTGCTGATGCTGGTACTGTTGCTTCTGCAGCAGAAGCAGCGAACGCCAACAATTCGTCCTCTTCGCTAACGCTAATGTATCGACAGCGCTCACCGAGCACCGATGCTGACTCATCTTCTTCCTCGTTGACGCTAGAGATGCTCACTGTACGCTCTTTGAAGCTTTGATAAACACTGCTTCCAGAAATACTCGTCGGGCCAGGCACATCGAGCACTTCCCGCGACGTCGTTGCTACCTGTGGTCGACTAACGACACCAACGGCAGTTGTGGCTGTAATAGAGATAAAAAGGTAGAATTATGTAGAATTATAGTTAATACTAAAGGAGTTCTACAACACTCCAAATGTTATGTAAATTGAATGCGATTAGGCAACAGTCAGTAACGTTGAACCTTGTATCATTAAATAACAGCCCACTATATATTTATTATTATAAATTTCAGATCGGATACCAGAGTTCAAAACGAAGTGTTACTATTGCTATTAAATAACATTGCGATATTGACTCTTTTTTATTGTGTTAAACATTATTTTATAGAAGAGCTTTTGAATTAGTGAGTCTTAATATACATATATATATATATATATATATATATATATATTTGTTGTTGTCTATTTTATCAAGTAAATGAACATGCTTATGTCAGTGAAACCAATATTGAATGACATATTGAACCGGCTGTAAACTTGTTCGTTGATTATGTGACTATTAGCCAGCGGCTCACTCACTTACATTCCAAACGTTCGCAGCGGTGCGGATATCTTGAAGACACAGGAGCCAACTTGATACGATAAAACTTGGAGCCCTTGTTGACTCGATATCGGTTCTCATCCTACATAAGAAATAATACGTTTAGTTGGAATGAATACAGGTTACACGAACAACGTACCTTGCGCGCCTGGCAGTACTCCTTATCAACTACTCGTCCGATGGCGTAATAAGGTAGTGGTATGTGATTAAGACGTTCGATTGCGGATGGCAAAAGAGGTGGTACCTGTGCCACTGGCGCCGTTAGCTGTAGAGCAGGTAAGCTACACGCATGAACGAAGTACAGGGTTTGCGAATCCTGCACCACCATAAACTGTGCATGTCGAATGCTCCAAATAACAAAGACTAAATCGCCTTTAGCGCAGCCTTCAAGAGTAATGTGACGATGATTTAATGACGAGGAACCACTTGACTTTGAACGCGCCGACGTAATGCCCATCTCATAACTGGAGCTGTAGGTAAAAGAATTAATCCAGCATTGAATTCTTTAGTTGCTCAATAAATCTGATTCTAATGAGCAATAATGTTATTCCAATTACATCAATCATCAACCAAATCAATTAATAATTCAGTGTTAATATTTAATCAATGTGAAAGAATTAATTATATTACTTGAACCTTGCAATGAACTGATATTCTTTACGCATTTATAGGCGCGTGCTCTGTTAACCGCGCAGTTGCTGCCGTGGCTTGGGGGGAATTGGGGTATACTTTGGACGCTTACGACTCCATTTCTAGATAGACGATCTTCGTGAAACTTTCGGAATATATAAATAGCATTGAACTGTGTCTACTTAACAAATATCGTCGTCTCTAGTATTTGAAATTATATTTTTCAGATTGGTGGCGAAGGAGGCGTGGCATCTAAAATCTGAAGTGCCGAGCTCAAACGGTATAGAAGTTACGCTTAAAAACGCAAAAAAGTAAACGCATTTTCGATTTTTTATATCGATAATTAGGATGAGGATGAGGATGGGCTAAGTTATCGAAAAAACGAAATTAACTCGTACTACGTAAATAGCATACTAGTATTCATGTAAAATTTCAGCTCTCTAGCTTTTGCAGTTTCCGAAATATCGACGTTCATACCAACGGACGGACGGACAGACGGACATGGCTATATCAACTTTTCTCGTCACCCTGATCAAGAATATATATACTTTATGGGGTCTGCCACGCCTCCTTCTGCCTGTTACATACATTTAACAAAACCATTATACCCTGATTTCCCATTTTCAATGGGCTCAGGGTATAAAAAGAAGGAAACGTTTTTAAATAATTCTCTTCGTTAATAATATAATAATAATGTCTAATAAGTACCAATCACATAATTAATCAGTTATTGGTCGCAATTTCCCAAAAATGTAAAAGCTATAAAAATTCGAACAATCAATTCTAACTAACCTCCTCAATGCAGCCACACTGGACTCCATTTCGATACGCTTGCTTTTCTCCATATTGAGCTCCTCCTCGAGACGACATTTGTCCCGACTAAGATAATCAATCTTCTCCTTTAGCCAGCTGTTCCCATCCTCGTTGGTGAGCATCTCGAGACGTGTTTTCAACTGGTAACACTCCTGTGTCAGCAAGCGGTTCTGCTCTCGCAAAATGTCTAGCTGTCGGTCCTTGTCCTCCAATACATCCTTCAATATAGACGCATTGGCCATCACAGATTCAGAGTTTTGAGTTCGGAGTTCTCTCTGCTGCCAAAGCGCGCGCTCCGCTTCGATAGCTTCGCTGATGGCACGCTCCTTTTCCGCAATAAGATCGTGGCGCTGTTGCGCCAATAGCTGTTCTACATCCAGGCTGACAATGCTGGTACTGCTCGTAGGTCGCTCTACCTTTTCAAGACTGCTGTCCGATGGCGAACGTTCCATTGAGGTCATTAGCTTAAATCGACATCGTAACGACTCCAACTCCGTTTTGTGCTCGTGTATCAGCTGCTCGCGTGCCTGAGCCACGGCTCTCACTTTATCCTCTTCCATTGTTAACAGCTGTTGACGCAATTGCTCTAATTCTTCCGTCTGCTGTATTTCTTGCTGCTTCCATTTCATGAATAACAGCTGCCACTGTTCCTGCATCTGCGCCAGCCCCGACATTAGCTCATCTTGGTAGCCACGCTCCAATTCACTACGGAGGGTGCTCAGATTGGAGCGCGCCATTGACAAACACTGCAACGCCAATTTGGACATAGCCTCCAGTGCATCACGCAGTCGGTGTACGCTGACCGCATTGTCATCTGTCAGTGTGCTGGCACTCAACATAAGCCGCGGCTCCGTTGTGGTACTCCGCTCTATTTGCTCCACTTGCAAGCTCGTGGAGGTGCTCACAGTTTGCTTTTCAATTCCTGGAGCCAGCTCCAACTGTTTAGACTGCAACTGCATCTTGTCTTGCGCCATTTGCTCTGGTTGCATCGTATCCCGCCGCTGCGCAAAGAACTGCAAAACAGGTTGCATATTCGGTAATTTTAGTTGATTAGCTAGATCAGGCAACTGCACGGATAAGAACTCAATATCTGAGCGTTGCAGCTGTGGGAGACGTGTGTCAAAACTCAGCTCCGGATGGTCATTAGCGAACGTGGGCGGCATATCTGCCATGCCCGGAAAAAGAATATTCAAGAAATGACCATCAAAGCTATTGTTAAAAAGTCGCCGCCTCTGCAGCTCCTCACTATGAATGCGATCGAAATCTTCCGACAGTCGCGATGCCCACACTCGAAACTCATCTGAGAAGATTTTGCGACGTACTACCTCCGTAACAGCCGAAACATAGATGCTCGGCGCTCGATGGATCTGCTCAATGATGCTAATGTGACGCTCAGCACGGCGTAGGCAACGATGGTAGAAGAGCAAACGATTATCATACTCACTCATACCGTTTTCAATATAGACGATACGACGCAGACGCATATTCAGATTACGACCCAGTTCTTCCTTAGAGTGGGCTATAAGCCGACTATATTCACGTATCTTAATATGATTATCGCGCATCACAAGCAGCTGCGAGCGATGTGAGAGGCACAGATCAGGCAGGACCGAATTGTCTCGTAAATTGAGGGCACGCGACTCATTCTGTTGCAGAGCAGTCGCTTGCTCTCTCTGGTCTTGGACAATCTTCTTGATCTTATATTTAAACTCATCAAGACGATAAAGGCGATCACTCAATCCTTTAATCTCCTTCACATCACTTTTATTGGCCATCATGATGATGTTCTGCCCCTCGAGCTTGAGCTTCTCGTAGATGTCTACAGAAAAGGTTTCTAGCCCTTGAACGCATTCATCGCGCATCTGCTGCAGCGCCACATGATTACCCTTCGAGCTAATCCACTGCAATAGATTGAGCTGATGTTGTTGGTTGTGTTGTAGCGACTTAGAGTTTGAGCGGAACTGTTCTTCGGCTGGATCCTCCTGTTCGTGACCCATTTTCAGCTTCTTGTTGGGTGATGTACTACTGTTGCTTTTCTCTACACTCTTCGCTCCAGGCTCAACCAACTCTATCTTCTCAACATCCTCGTTGTCGAGCAGCTCATCAAAGACATGAAAATCCGCCTGAGCCTGCGACATCAGCGCTGGCAGTATGGGTATCCTTTCCAAATGTTTGAGATCTTCGTTAAAATTTCGCAGCAGCTCCAGATAGCCCTCTCGGTGTTGCAAATGTCTGTCGAAAGCCAGGCAAAAGTTGTGGAAGCGTTCAGTAAACTCACTTGTTAAATCCTCCATATTTGCGACCACCGCTGACCAGCCCTGCTGCTGCAGATGCTGCTCATGAACCAATCGCTCGCACTGCAGCTCCTCCTTACGGCCAAGCTCGCCCATATGCTGCGCCAGAGCTGCTCGCTGTCGAACTGTTTCCAGCACCGCGGGCAATTTCTGACTCTCGTCCACTAAGCGACGCAATTCCGCATCGGCAGCATCTGCCGCCGCGCTAGCTGTGCTTCCACTTGAGCCCCCGCTGGCTATCGTTGGGCCCAGTCGCTCGTCGCCGGTGAGGAACATGAAAATGGGATTAGTATCAGTGCCCGCGGAGTAACACGACACTTGGGTAGAGTGTGTCAGCATCTCGCCTCCGCTCACCAGCAGCACAATATTGGCAGCTGGCAGTCCGTGCAACCGTTGAATTGTTTCCTTTAAGTTCTCCACCGAAGATAAAGCGACGGTCATATCGAAGCTCAGCATGCGACCGACGTCCACATGGTAGACGTACAACATCATGTGGCAGCTGTCAGTCTGTGTGGAAGCTCCAACCGATGTTGATGAGGTCGTCCTTCTCCGCCTCCTCGTCCTTCTACTATACCACCTCCTTCAACACTTTGCTTCTTCTCTTCTCTTTGATTGGCAGTACTAATGCTTTTTAAATTCATGCATGCACATGTGTGTAAGTGTGTGAGGGTTTATGTGTGGTGCTGCCACCTAGCGTTGAGGGTCTGCAAAACAAAGGCAAGAGAGAGGCATAGAGAAAACGTTAGTGTTGGATAGCATAATTCTTATTCTACCGCTTAACACGTGGCTGTTACGATTAACAATTAACAGTCACAGTTTGCTCATGATCAAATGTTAGCGATAACATAAGCGCTAGTTTAGACATTACGGCGCTGCAGGTGGCGGGCAGCAGTTCAAATGTTAATGACTAAACGAATGCCAACGTCGCCGTAGCTTTTGTTGCTCGCATTCTCAAGTCGCAATAAAGAACTAGTGTGTTTTTGTTTTTTTTTTTCTTTTTTGCTATTGGTGTGTCTTTCAACTAAATTTTATTTTTTACATGTACACATATACACATACACATAATATATTGTTTACATTTTGTCTAGTAAACTTTGGATCTTGTGCTCATGCTGGGAAAGCGATAAGATGTTTATATAAAAAAAAAAAAATAAAAAAAAAACGCCGCTTTGGCTGTGTGAATTGCACATGCGCACAACAGCGCCAACGAATTTTATCAACACACTCTAATTTAACACGAAATACGTCTAGACTTGTGGGCGCAACAAACAGAACTAACAGATGTCATCATCGGTGCAACGCTAGCATGGCTGTTAAGACAGTTACACGTGTGTACGATCCCTCGATTTGAATGTAGATGGTCGAGAGAAAGAGCGTTTTTGAGAGTTCAAAAGCATTTTCTGTAGAGAGTTGAACAAAGATGACCCATACTTTGTCATTTCATAATTTTTATACCCTGAGTCCATTGAAAATGGGAAATCAGGGTATAATGGTTTTGTTAAATTTATGTCTGTCGTCTGTCGGCTGTCGTCTGTCCGTATGTGTGTCTGTCCGTATGTTTGAACGCGTCGATTTCTGAAGATACAAAAGCTGGAGAGTTCATTGTCTGTTAGGTCGTAGATTGCACGCGCAGTACGAGTTTGTTTCAGAATATATCCACACTTATCGATAAACGAGTATATTGAGAATCAGTTATAAAATTATATTTATTCATGTTTAGAGTTAGAGCCGCCAAGTCTTCTGCATAGATACTAATTTAATACAATTTCGTTTTTTTTCAGATTCCGGTCCCCAATTCACCCCCAAATGTGTAAAAAATGCATTTCAAATACTAGAGACATGCAGTTTGGTAGCATATAGATATAAATGTCATTTTCATAATCTGAGCGTTTGATTACGATTGTCCATCTGGAAACAGAATTATTAATCGAAACGAAGCATTCTTGGAATCTTATTCGTTCGAAGAAGGACTCAGGGGATTTCGTAGTCGAGCAGTCTCGACTACAGCTATCTTACTTGTTGGAACAGAAATAGTAGTTTACTAGGAGCTACTTTATTATTCAGAAATTACTGGATAATTATGGGAAAACGTATTTAGACATGTGTATAAAATTAGAAAAATTGTCAGATTTTGATAACAGTGCTTTACTTTTATTTCATTTTTAAAATTCTTACGCTGGCGAATGAAATGACAACGCGCAGCTAAGATGTTTGATTACTCATAGCTGTATTCCAAGAGCACCGCCGTCCATCGGCGTACATCTGATGATAATAGATTATCACCGCAATTAAGTACGAACAAACATAAGGTGTTTACATGTATTTGTACATATCTGTATATGTACATGTGTGACATTCACTAATTTGAAGAAGCTGTTTACGGTGGGCGAGGTGGTATTGAACCACTCTGAGCTTTGTCAAATTTAAAATTATAGACACACATTTAATCGTATTTTGTGCATTGCTCTTTCTGCATACATACATTGCATACACAAGTCAAATAATAATAAAGTTATGCAAAATACGTTAAACATATTATTTACCATTTTACTCTTTTTAAAAATTTCTACTGAACCCTCCTCAGTGGTTATGCAGCTGCTGTAAACAGCTGATGTGCTGTGATCAAACCTCAAGTGCATTTCAGTAACAGCAGCAACACGAACAACAAAAATACCACAAGTATGATGTACTAATGATATTTCTAACGTCCAGTTGGCAGCACTGACCAGCACCAACTGCCTGTTTGTGTGTATAAACACATATAAACATATGCATGTTTGCCTGCATGTGTGCGTGTTTGTGTATTGTTTTTGTTTGCTTTTTGGTATTTTCCATTACGTTGAATTTTGTCTACGCGCCGATTGTTTAGAATGCAGACATTATAACAAACAACTTAAATATGAACTCAAATTATTTTATTTCTTGTAATTAATTCTAATTTGTCTTAAACCGACCGACGGGCACTAACAAATAAACAGGAACATAAGCAAGAGTTGCCTGATGTTCAAAAAGAAAATGGCAGCAGGTGCAGAGCTGCATTTAGTTTCGCACAAGAGAAACTGAAGCGGGGAGCGAGCAAGAGCGTTGGAAAGGGGTCGCGAAAAGAAAGGTACGGAAAGTGTGGGGACGTCAATTTCAAAAGGACGTCATCAGTAGCTCTTTTGTTTATATGCATATATGTTTTCATATGATTTACCTTTAATTAAGCATCATTAAAGGCTATGCCTTGCACTTACCTTGTAATCTTCAATCAGTTTGCTCTACGGCTCGTCTGTGTGAATGTATTTTTATTTGCTTGTATTTGTGTATTTATTTGAAGTTTGTCAGTGTGTGTTTTGATTTTAATCAATTGAAAACACTCACGAGCACGAACACGACGTTGAAAATGGGTTTACATCAGCTGTGTGTGTGCTCATGTGTATGTTTGTTTGTTCTGTGTCAGCAACAGCAACAAAACAAATGCTGTAGTGCCCAGTTTCAGATTCTTTTTTTCCTCCTTTTGCGTCTTTTTTTACTCGTTCAGTGTTTTCATTCCTACCTTAATTACATTTAACACTTTTTTAATTTTTTTATCGTATTATTCTTATTTTTTTGCCTGCTTTTCTCCTTTTCTTTTGCTTGATCAGTGTTTGTTTCGTATCAAAAAAATCAGAGTGGTGCAAAAAGCGCTCAAAACTCAGGCGATATGCCTAACATTTCAATATGTTGCGTTTTGTTTTGTGTTTGATTTGGTTGTTGGGCCTTTTGCTGTTTCGTTTCCCTCTTCTTAATCTATTTCTTTGTCTATCACAATTGCGTTGCTGTTGCTGCTATGTTGTTGTTATTGTAGGTCGCTGCTGCTCTTGATGTTGTTGTTGGCAGTTATATTTCGCGTCAATTTTTTGTCATTAACACGTTGCGCGCTTAGGTAATTTTATGTTTTTATTATTACTTTAATTTCACGTATGCATATTGTTGAATTACTTAAATTTCTAATTAAATTAAATTGTATAAAAATGTAATAACGCACTTTCGTAGTTCCGCCTTCTTCTTCTGTTTTAATAATAACAGCGAATTACAGTGACAATAACCGTAACATTTGCCTGGCTGTTATTTACAGCGACCAAAATTTATGAATTCCCTGGATTGTCCGTGAATATATAAAACGCCAACATACTTAAGCATAAAGAAATTTGAGTGTAATTTGGCATCTTGAATAATTATTAAACTGAATTTTAAGACAATGATTTTAATTCAAACCATATATTATCGATACTTTTATTGTATCTCACAACATCGCTAAAATTACATACTATTATCGATAGTATTACATACACTTCGTGAGCGCGATTTCCATCATTCACTAATATTCGTCTTTAATTCTCATCTCTAACATTTCAGAAAAATTGTTCGGCAGTCAAGCGAAAAACTTCTAACGTGTTTTCCTTTGAGGATATCTTGTCAAGAAAAAGTCATAATATAATTAGGGTTAAGTAGATATACCACCGTGATGACGATTTCGTCATAAATTAAACACAGTTACTGAGAAATAAACACATACACAGGCATTGAAAAATCGTCATCAGTGGATATAGGATAGGGCAACGGATAAACACAGACACACTTACACAAACACACAGATACAGACACACTAACTGATACACTTACATTTTATTTACACATTCATAAACATAGGCCTACATACACACATACGTTTTTTCAACTTTTAAGATTCTCATTCACATGTAGATTCATTTTTTTTTTTTTATATATATTTTACTATTTGTATTTGTATTTTACTTTAATTACATTGTATTCTATCATAAAAAAAAAAACACACACACACGCACACAAAATACAAAAAATACCATAAAAATGATCAACATTCAGACTATAGAAAATGTTGCGGACTGCACGCCGCTTTACTTGCCGCACAGCTTGTATCTCAAGCCATTGGCTAAAATGCAAATATCAGTTGCATTGCCTGAAAAAATCAAGACCGGAAAATCCGTATCGAATCTGGAAATAATGGATAAACTGTGTGCAGAACTGAAACCAGATAAGTTTCTGGTACTAAAGGTAAAAAAAAAATAAATATTAGGAAATATCAACTGCTTTATAGGCAGTTTAACTACTATGCATTTGCCCAGGTTTCGAAGAGTACGGTGAACTATATACGCTTCGAAGCAGAGCTGGACGACCGCAAACGTTTGCGTTTGGCCATCGGACGTTTGGATGGCATAACATTGCGGCTGTCCGGCTTTAGTGATTCGTTTCGCGTCCGGTGCACCGAGGCCAAGGACGAGTTTCCCACACGCCACGATTGGGACTCGTACTTCCGAGATGCCCGCAACATGGATGAAATGAAGGCGGGAGAACGACCAGACACCATACACCTCACTCATTTGCCCATTCGCTGGTTCTGCCCTCGACATGCGGAGCACGAAGAGCATGTAAAGCCGAGCGAAAGCATCTTCAAGCGTATCTTTGAGAAATTCGGGCCTGTTCGTGCCGTTGATATACCTATTTGCGATTTGTACAGAAAGAACATGCAGCCAGATATAAGCGGAATGCGAACGTTTAGCTATGAGCAGGATGTGCTCTTCGAAGCGTGAGTGTTTGCTTCAAAAGAGGTTTTACTGTGCCCCTTAATTATCGTTTTTTCCAGCTATGTACAATTCGAGGAGTATTCGAGCTTTGTGCGTGCCATGGATGAGTTCCGAGGCACCAAGCTGGTGCGTAAATTCGTCGACAAAACTCAAGCCATCAACATCAATGTTAACTTTGACAAACAGAAGCACTTAAGCGATTCACATGTACAACGGCGTGAGAGAATGAGAAAACGCTGCATTGCAAAAGCCCAGGCTGAGGATGAAGAACGCGAGCGGGAGAAAAAAAAACAAACAGAACTACAAGAACTCGAAAGGTTTGACACCAGTTTTGTTCGTGAGTTCGGCCAGGCAATGAAACGGAATATTATAAATTATAGTGAATGTATTGGAATAGTTGAAAGCGAAAGAAAAAAAGAAACACATTAATTTATATTATGTATAAGGTTAAAGGCATCTTAGTTTCGCGCAAATGTTATGTTAGCGAATACAGCGTCAACCGATTACAAACAGTTTTAAAATGTACAATTTATCGGCAATTCGAAATTAAATGTATTAATCGGGTTAAATGATTTAATGAAGCAGTAAACCCTAATAAGTACACCCTAAATCAATTCATTCAATTAAGATTTTAATTATTCCATCCGTTTCATTGACTGTTCGGTCCTTTTTAATTTAATGTAAATAATCTGTACGGTATATAGTCGGCCGTTTAGGCAGAGTTTGGCGAACTATATAGTTTTCTGCCTCTTCTAGACAAAACAGTAAACATGTGCTTAGCAAAACAAAAAAACAAAACACAAAAAATTTACAGGCAAAAGCAAGAGCAATTGAAATTATTCGAATTGGAAAAACAGCGCGAACGAGAAGAGAAACGCAAGGAAAAGCATCTGAAAAGGATACAAGAGCGAGGGCAAGTAGAGATCTCACAAAAGATTCGCGTCGAAGAGCGTAAGTTGATGATAGCGCAACGAAAACTGGAGAGCATACGAATCCTGGAACAGGTCTTCGAGCGCATACAAGTGAGTTGGGAAAAGTAACTTAAGCTTAAATAATAATAAAAACGCATTCCTCACAGCTCAAGCAAAAACAAAAGAAGCAGCGTGGCCACCATGATGATGAAAAAGACTTGCAACGCGGTCGTTTGGTGGAAAAGTATAAATGTGCCACAGAGAAATTGGTCTGCGACCAGCGCAAGATTGTACAAGAAATCAAGACTAATACCCCACTAATGGGCTTGCTCAAAAGCAAGTCGAAGAAGATAAGGCCGGCTGCAGCCAGCAGCGAGGATGATGATACAGCTGCAACAATCAAAAAGCATAAAATCAACGGGAACATTGTCGGAGCTAACGTAAATGCAGGTGCAGATCTTGCTTTGTCGAATGCTAATGCAGTGCTTAACCCCTTCAAGGCCGTCACGGCTGCGCTGGCCGCGGGCGCTGTTCCGGGCACAGCTGCAGCTGCTGCTTACAATGGTGCAGCTGAGGCAGCCAACGAATGGATGCAATCACTTTCTATGTTCGGCTTAGGCATGCCTGCTGTTTTCCCTGGCACGTCACTTTATCGTGCACCGGGACCGCCGCCATTTACCGTGTCTGGCAATTATCGTGGATTTGGTCCGCGTTCTCGTGGTCGTGGACGTGGCCGGGGCATGCGCGGAAGTCACTCTTTCTCCTATTACAATCCCAAGCAATACGATGCAGATCGCTACGAAGAGGATAATGGGGGCGACGGCTATTATCACAAGACTTCGCGGGGAAGGTAAGGGAGGGCTGCAGAGACTTTTTGAATCGCATATTGATATAAATTCATTTCAGAAATCGTTCACGCTCCACATCATATTCACGTAGTCGGAGTCGATCTCGTGGACGTCGGTAAGTGGGCAGTGATATTTTATATTGATACCTATTAATAAAATGTGTTTTCTAGTCTCATCTGCCGGTCCAGACGTAGTCGCAGTCGCTCGAGCTATCGAAAATCCTCTTACTCCATGCGTTCAAGGTGTGTACTGGGCTTTTATTATTTATTTATGAATTATTGTATGTTATCGTTCTTAGACGCAGCTACAGTCGATCGCATTCTCGTAGTCGCAGCAAATCACCTGTTCAGCGCAAGAATCGGAAATTAGCGTCAACGCGGCGCTCACGGTCTAGCAGCTACTCCAGCTCGCACTCCGGTTATCGCTCTTCCCGTCACTCTAATTCTCGCCGGGAACGACGCAGTCGTAATCGTATCAAGAGTCACAGTCACAGTCGCAGTCGTAGTAGGAGTTGCAGTAACTCCTCGAAAAGAGTTGTTCTGGAAGCTGATAAGTTAGTGGCGTCCGCGGAGCATATACAGCGTACCATTGAGCAGCACACCAAGGATCGCATGCGGCAGGAGGTTCGCGAGATAAAACAAACGTTTCGACATCAACGGAAGAGCAATCAGAAGGATGCGGATCCAAACCATCAATCAATGGATGAAAAACGAGAGGAAGATCAAAGTAAAAAGCAGGACGAGAGAATTAGTCGCCGTAATTCTTTAGCAGCATAAATGCACTGTATGTTTACAACTGACATTGTTCACAACTAGCAAACTAATTTGCTGTAAATAAATATTGAGAAGTAATTCATTGCTGATTTATGCTTAAAAATATATTTTAATTCAGCGCCAATATTTTTATTGGAAGTGTACAAATATTGATTGGAAATACACTTTTTCGGTCGATAAATGTGGTGGTTCGCCAACTGTTTTAGTTCCTACACTAATATCGGAAGAATCAAATATATCGTGTTCTCTTTATCGATGCTGCTGGTTAAAAATACAAACTGCAGTAACAATTTGCAGTCAATTGTGTTTTAGTATTTCTAAATCAATATATGTATAATCAAGCGATTAATGGACTTGACTTTCCCGTACCAAGTAAATAAATATTTGAATTGATTTTTTTGTAAGTTTACAAAACGTGCGTTCAGAATGTGTTTCTTGGTTTGCTGCTGAAGTTGTGGCGCATTAAAACCTTCTGTTGTTGTTGCGGCCCCTGTTCCGACCACCTCCGCCAGCGCCGCCTCCTCCACTAGAGCCGCCATTGTTGCCGCGCCTTCGGCGTTGCCCATTGTTGTTGGCGCTCTTTTGAAACTGATCGCGATCCCGATCCCGATCTCGATCTCTATCATTGAAATTGTCGCTCCCGTTGTTGCCATAACCATTCTGATTGGCTGGACCAGAGTTACCATTACCATTGCCATTGCCATAGTTATTCCAGGGATTGGTGGAGGCCCAGGGATTGGGACGAATCGTCTCCTCACGCGATATTTGATCCAAGGGTGAACCACTGCCGTAGCTCCCGGGCTCATCAATGAATTCTGTTTTCGGCTGTTGCGCTTTCACGGTGAGCAGGGACGGTAGGAACGGTTTCTTCAACAGAAGTAGCTCCCGCACACTCACCAATTGTGCATTGTGTTGGCGAGGCTCGAAGCGTGACTTTTTCAGCGGCGGCGAAACTTCGCCGCGTACCTGTGCCCCCTCCACAGTGGGAGACAAAGATCTGGAACGATCTCGTTCACGCTCCCGCATGGGCACAACATCTCGCAGCTCCTCCAACTTGCCGGCATCTATGTACTTGTTCAGGTATTCAGCACCTTGTCGAATGGCGCCCATTAATCGCGAATCGGGATGCACTCGAATAAAACGTCCATAGACAAAGATGCCCACAATTGTCTGGGGATCCAGTCCATTGAGCATGCCACTGGCCAGGATTCCTTCGAGCGTGTTCTCGCTGATCTGCTGGTGTGTTAGGCCATTGCAAGAGTCCTTGGACTCTCGCGCTGCCAGCTCATCGTGTATGCTAAGCACACTGGGATCATCGGCTCGCCGTGGTCCTGCCCATTGTACCTGGAAGTTACGTGGTATGGGTTTACTGTAGGGCACTTTCTTCTCACGATCGCGGTCATTGGCCAATCTGCCGCCTGCATCCAAATCCAATCCCGGAATAAAGCCCTTGTCGGCAGTCAAACTTTCTGTGAACTCCACCTTGTCCTCGGGCCCCATGCCGGGTATGACTGCATCATCTGTAAATTATTCCACAGCGTAATCCACAGGTTGACATATTATGTGGTTATAAAACTTACCATATTCGCACTCATCTAAAGCAGCTAAGCTGGCGGGCAGCGTGTTCAAATTGTACTTGTCGCGCATAAGATCTCCGGGTCGATTACGTGTCCAGAACTTGATAGTATGGTCGTTGGAGCCAGAACACAAAATGTGGCCTAGCGGATGCCATGCAAGCGTCCACACTATGCTGTCGTGTGCTGTCTCCACGCAGCCAATTTCCTTGTCCGTGCTGAAAGTAATTTCAATTCATATATTAATATCAAATGTTATGCATAGAATCATTTTTAAAAAATATATATACTATTGGTAATAGTGAATGCTAATGAATCAACCTGCTAATATGACTCTGTTTCTAGCTTAAAGTCATGGTATTCTAAGAATCCTAATGCAAAAATCTTCAAAAATTTTGTATTTTTCATATTTTCTAAAAGTTGTAAAACATTTAATGTTAGTCCGCTCTTGCAGATAGATTTTGCGCTATAAAGAACTTTTTACATTTTTTAAATCAGAGAATATTATTAGTTGTTTATTATATACTTATTTTTTATCTATACAATTTTGTAATCTGCTCTGAACTGTGTTCGTGCTAGCGAATTCAATTAATCAAATCAGACCTGGCTATACCAAATGAGCTAAGTACAGGTTAAAATATAGTCTCAAAGTTATTAGAATATGCCGTTAGAAAACGCACCCAACATTCCAAAAGAGTATGGAACCATCTGACCCGCCCGAGCAAAATAGGCCTTCATGTATTGGATGCCAGGAGACAGAGCTGGCTTCCTTCTTGTGACCACGGAATACTTGCACCTCCTCGCGAAGATTACGTATGTCGAAGAGTTTCAATAGATGATCACGAGAGGCTGTTACCAGCCAATTGCCGTTGTCATTCCACTTGAGATCCATAACAGTCGATTTGTGCGCGTGGCTAAGGGACAGAATGAAATGTAAGATGCAATTGTGTAAAGTGAAACTGTACTTACAGCGTGGCTAGTGCAACGCCACTTTTGGGATCCCAGATTTTTATAGGTTGTTGGTTATCTTTGCTTCCGCTGACGATCATCGCCTTCTGGGGATGCCAGTGTACGCACTTGACATCCGCGCCATGGCCTGCGATTGAAATAATCATTTAGTGAATTGGAGATAGAGATTTTTTCACTTACCGCGTAGCACACGCTCCTCCTGGCAGCGCATAAAATCCCAAATGCGAAGCGTTCCATCGTCGCTTCCACTGACAAATTTACTGTCCGTGGGACTAAAACTGCGTTTCAGTTGACAATTTTTTGTTCGTTTTGAAACAGTTTGGAATGAGGTTCGGAGAGACAGCAAGGTTAGAAAATTTAAAACGAAACACAAATACAATATAGATGTATGTTCGTGATGTTTCTATAATTGGGTTGGAAAGCCTGTAACTGTAAATATAAAGTTCTTCGCAGCACAATGGTGGCAGGCGTTTTATTTGAACCTCTTTCTCTCTCTCTCTCTCTCACCTGTCCCTCAGCAGCGGCAGCAGCAGCAGCAGCAGCAATTAAAGAAAACACTCGAACCCCCCAATTTGAATATACAAATTTGTGCTTTTAGCATTTATTTTGGTTCTCATTGCAACGACACGCAAATAAAATGGTGCAAAATTGTGTTTGGTTTTATTGTCAGCTTTACTTTTATTGTATTTTTGGTATACCACTTTTTCATTTTTATTTGGTTTTAGTTAATTATTATTTTGATTTTTTTTGTAAAACATTTTCAAAAAATGAATTATTTAATTGAATTGGTTGACAGTCTTTGATTTCTTTTTTATGGTTAACGCTAATATCACAGTAAATATATGTATATAATTAGAATGGTTTTATTGTTTCCTGTTATTAAGTTAAGCTTAGCACTGAATTTCGGAATTTTAGCAATTACTGCGCACGTGAGGATAACAGTTTGTTAAACGGAACATCTACATTGCATTGGTTGTTGCTTATATATGCAACAGCACGTGAAAAGACGTGAAAGAAAACACAACATAAACCGAAAGCAACAAGGTCGTTGGCTAATAAAAATTACCGCAATTACAACTGCAACCCAGGGAAAGAAGAATGCTACGTGGATATTAAGATACTTGCATACTAAACTGCAGCTGCGCTGTAACTGTAAACGGGCTAATGTCTGCTTGCTAGCGTCAACAGTGTCTGCGAAATGGTAAATATCAATTACAATCATTAGGCAATACCTTATTCCCCTAATCGCCTCCTTGTGGGCCTGATACATCTTAACATTATTCATGTTCGACTGCCAGTACTTAACATAGCCGCCATGATCCCCTGTTACCATCCAGCTGTCGTTGTGCGACCAAACCATCGTACGCACCGCAATGTCATGTGCCTATATTAATATTAACATTCGGATATATATACATATATATATATATATATATATATATATATATATATATATATATATATATATATATATACATATATATATATATATATTTAATATCAGCACGCACCTGGAGTATGGTCTCGAAGTTAAATGTCAGCCCGTTCCAAAGCGTAAACTCTCCAGAGCTAGCTCCTGTGACTAACCGCCTACCTTCCGGCGTCCACGCAAGTGTGAATATGGGGCAACGCATTTTATTTGTGGCTGTTTTAACAAAACGAGTTGTTATCGCATTTGCTGGATTGTCCAGAGAGCTGCTGGGCGGCAACATTTGCGGCACATAAATGCTGTCCGGTTGAAGGGCCAATCGATCTCTATAATCACGCTGCCAGAGACGCGCCTAAGCAACGAGTAGAGCATTTATTGTGTTTTCTTTCTCTCTGTCTTGCCCACTTACCTCCAGCGCCTTGATTATGGACGCATTGTAGTCTACTGTTTTACGCATGACACTCTTACGGAGTCGTTTGCCATCAAAGTCGTCCTGTGACATGCCAAATGGACGTTGAAATCCTCCAGGCATGAAGGGCTTGAAATGGTTATAGCCCTGCTTGCCGGATCCATGATGTGGATGATAATGTCTGTAGTGCTGACCACCCATTGAGGGCGGCGGCATTGAAGTAAAATTTGTTGCCAATGCCGATGGAGCCGTCAAAAGCTGAGGCGGAGGCTGTGAAACGTCCATTATGATTCCTGCTTCTGTTGAATTGGACTTATACTCGCTAATTGCTTTCTGCTACCATTCAAAGAAATTTTCATGAGTACGGAATCCTATTGAATGCGGGGAACCAGTTCCTCAGTTCGATTTCGATTGTTGCGGACTGCTACGATTTATGATTGGTAATTGCGTTGAAAAGACAAGTTAAGAATAAATATTTATTGCTTTACTGCAACAAACAATTGATTTATTATAATAGGATGATTTCAAACTCATTCACTTGTCGTGAATCGGTAAATAATATTAACGCTTACTCGCACACAAGTACATACATGCATGGGAAACGAGTATGGCATGCGCTTTTTCTCTGATATTGCATGTGTTTTAGTTGGTGATACTTTACTTACTTCTTGTTCCAATGCATGGCTCTTGATAATTTAATTTATGGGATATAATTGAATTAGTCGCGTAGATTTAAATTTTTGTATTGATGCGTCCTGAATAGAATTCTGTCGACAAATCGACTAGTCGAACTGACTCCAATGTGGTTCATATAGTTCGATTCACGATTTTTGAGAACGAAAATGTTAACATTTTGTTTCTCCAGTAAAAGGTGTTTTTTTCTGTATACATAGAAAGAAACATTCATTGAAAACGGTAACAAATATAATAATAATAATAATAAAAACATATAAACATATAAACGCTTTAAGAAAAAGTAACTTACACAAAATTATTTTCTGATAATAGAAACTGTAAAATACCGTGTATTTTCAATAATTCATTATCGATATCTGAAAGTGTAATATCGCTACTTTAATGGAAAATTGTTAATATATCGGTGATAGTAGTTAGTGCATCTCTAAACCGGGCTTGGGGCTAGCAACTTTTATATACATCTGCGCTTGCGTTTGTGGGCTCAGTAGGTCGTCGTTCGTTGTTGAGTTCATATTAAGTTTTGGGCCTATTCGATATTTCTATTGACAGTTGAATTCAAAAATCTAAGTACGGCACTGTGTAAATAAAAATCCGATTAAAATTTGTGTTTATATTCATATTTTTTAGTTTTTAAACTTGTTCTGTTTCTTTTCAATGTCAACAAAATGATAATAATTTATCTTTAACAGCTAGTCAGCGTATCGGTAACAGCAACAAATAGCACTGAAAGTTTAAATCAACATTGTTAAAACGGTTAACATGCAAACAGTCATTAAGTAAGTTGTCACCATACTCAGCACGTATGTATATATACATAGGTATTATATATATTTGATTTTTATACTATTGCATTTTGTCTTATCTTGCGCTTACACTTCCCATTCAACACTACAAAAAAAAAAAAAAAAAAAAAAAAAAATGGACACGAAAAAGAAAGTTGAGCTTGTGTATTTGAAAACCCGTTTTGGATAGTTTGATTTGGGATTAAAATAATAGTAGTATATTTGAGAAAATATATATTACCATTGCACAACAAAATGTCGGAGATTATATTTCGATTATGTGTTTGATGTAAATTCTCACGCACACAGATGTATCTAAATATGTATATATTTAATTACTTAGCTGAACTCATTATTTTCCCACTATTCTTTGAAAATATTGCAATAATTTTGCAAATGCTTACAGCATTAAAACTGCATTTCTTTACGAAAATTAATTTTTGAATTTTTATTTATTTTTTTTTTTTGCCTTTTTCATTTTATTGTATGATACATATTCAAATATATACTTTAATGTTACTACAAAGATTTGAAAAGCTCCATCTTAAAGCGTAAGCTCAAGACAATAAAATTCTTTGTTATAGGAATCTTATATGGTATGTACATATGTACATAACAATATCTAACACCTTTACCATTAAAAAAAAAGAAGAAGATATTTAACGGTTTAACAGGTTTTGACTAATTTTCTTTATTTGTTATTGCTTCACGCGGTATTTAGTCAAAGTAAATCAATGCGTAAACAATCAAAATCTAAATTTTGTTCATACTTCCTCACGAAGTGAATAGAGTATATTGGCTTCAAGGCTTGTCTGCTTCTATGTAAGAATGTCAATTTGGAAAACGAATACACTTATTGTGGATGGGGCAAATCCAACCACAGTATTTTAAACTTAGTATGCTACTACATAATACTTAAATTTGGGTATTATTAGCTTATTGACGAGAATGATGAAGTCAGTTCAGCTCGGCTGTAACGTTCTTATATATTTTTCTTTTAACTCTCGAGTGAAGGCAGTTTCTTTAAGAATATATTTATGATATGTATGAATGCGCTCTTTATTTTTTTGCTTTTGTTGCACATTTGCTCAAATTGCATAATTAAATGCACGCAGACCTTAAAGTAGCCAAAAGCAGCAGCAGCGACTAGATATAACAACAACTGTAATTATGGTCAGCTATTTGGCCATGCAACTGCTTTTCTTTGCAAGCGAAGGTGAAACTAGTGGTTGAAATCTACCATGCCCTCGGGGCCCACTCAGCCAAACCAAACTGCATACACTTTTAGCCATAACTTAGAGTCATTCTGTTTTTGTCCATAACTTTTAGCCATAACTTAGAGTCATTCTGTTTTTGTTTGGTGAAATTGATAATACGATTTATATTGTCGTACAGTGTTATCAGATCTTAAAGATCTTATCTTAAAGAGACTAACAATAATTGTATATCAATTATATATAAATTGTTTAATTATTTTAAAAATAGGAAGTTTTTAAGATAATCTAAAGAAAGACAGGGTTCAGGGGATCTCCTAGCAAGCAGTCTCGACTACAGCCCTTTTATTTACTTTATCGTTCAGAATAAGTAAGTATTATAAAATAACTTGATATTTACATTCTTATTTAGTGAAGGAAGATGAGTCCAACCACATTTGATGAACTCTGCAAAAAAAGTGATACTCTTCCTCTTTACGCACTTGTGAGTGCGCGCTCTGCTAAGTGCGCAGTTGTTGCCGTGGCTTGGGGTGGGCTGGGCTGAACTTTGGACGCCTATAACTTAATTTCTAGATGGACTATCTTCATGAAATTTTTAAAGTAGATTAGAAGTAACTATATGTATCTATGTGCCAAATTGCAAGTCTCTAGTATTTGAAATGCGTTTTTTTTTTTTCAAATTGGGGCGAAGGGGGCGTGGCATCCAAAATCTGTAAATTACAGAATCTGCGTATTCATAATATCTATCTAGATAAACAAAGTCTGTAGTTAAAACGGTGTAGAAGTTATGTAAAAAAAAACCTAAAAAATGTATACGAATTTTCGATTTTTTATCGATAATTTGGAAATGGGATGAGCTATCTACCTTTTGGTAGTTTCCAAAATCTCGACGTTCATACGGACGGACGGACGGACGGACGGACGGACGGACGGACGGTAAATAATTGATTTTTTTTATGTGCCAATCATTTAATACATTGCTTTCATATGGGCGGTATGAAATTCAAAACCAGGCAAAAAACAACATTATACGCTGATTTCCCATTTTCAATGAGTTCAGGGTATACAAATTTCAAGTGGCTTGGTTCAATATTGATGCGTAGTTGTTGGAAACTTTGAAGCATTTATTCCCGGTCCTTGACTTTGTGGTGTATATGTCTGCATTACTCACACTGTACACACACACATTAATAAACTGTTTTTCAAGCCGTTGATTGATGTTGTCAAAGCTCTGCTTCAACTCAGGTATAAAAGGCTTTCTCATTTATAAAAAAATACGTGTACTCGTTTGTTTCGTTGATTTTATGGGGCCAACGAGGATTATATGGGATTGAAAGGAACCGGGAAGCACTGGAATTTTGTACGTGTTAGTAACAGTCAATAATAAGACACGCGTTTCCGCAACACCGAATCACATAAGCTTCGGAATAGCTGTGAGTCAACCACAACATCAGTCAAAATTTCTTTTAATAAAACAGAAGAAAATGATTATTATAAAACAAGTAAGAAAGCTGTAGTCGAGACTGCTCGATTACGAAATCCCCTGAGCCCTTCTTCGAACGAGTAATATTCCAAGAATTATTCGATTCGTTTCTGCACGCATAAGAAACTGTACATGCAAAACCACGCGCACACATACATATACGCTGATCTACGCTTGTAGGCATGTATGTGTGTATGCATGTGTGTAAGCATTGCAAGCTGTCTCGCTGCTTTGCTGCTGCGTCGCATAGGTTTTGATGAGAAAACTTTGATGATCAATAATTCTGTTTCTAGATGGACAATCGTATTGATATCTTCAGATTATGATTATGATATTCATATCTATATGCTAAACCAAACTGCATGTCTCTAGTACTTGAAATGAATTTTTTTGACATTTGGGGGTGGTGTGGCGAAGTGGGGACCGGAATCCGGAATCTGACAAAAACTGAAATTGTATTAAATTAGTATCTATATATATGCAGAAGACTTGGAAACTCTAACTCTAAAGATAAATTAGCTAGAATTTTATATCTGGTTTCCGATAAATTCGTTTATCGATAACTTTGCAAATATACAAGTTATCGAATTTCTTAAACAAACTCGTACTGCGCGTGCAATATACGGACCTAACACAAAATAATAACATGGCTATATCAACTTTTCTCGTCACCCTGATCAAGAATATATATACTTTATGGGGTCTGCTACGCCTCCTTCTGCCTATTACATTCATTTTTACAAAACCATTATACCCTGAATTCCCATTTTCAATGGGTTCAGGGTATAAAAACATAGTAAATTGGATGTTTCCGTCTTTCGTGGCATTCAAGCTTAAAAATGAAATAGCTTAAAAATTTTATTGGAAGTTAGTTAGTAGATGGTCTCAACCATCGATGGTACCGTCGATCGACAACAGGTCTAATATTTATTTAAATTTTTCTATTTATATCCAATAAATAATGAAAATCAAAACAAAAGATTACTCTAGCTATGTCCTAAGAAAGTTTTTCCAATCGTAGTTTATAACTGTTCTTACTTCTTAAACAAACAAAATTTTTTAAAGTAAATATAAAAGATAAATAGGTACATACATATATGTTGAAATTGTTTTTAAAGTATTTTTCTTTTCATCATTATTATTTTTAATTGTATATTATTAGTTATTATAAGCATTTCAAATGAACTGTGCAAACTAATGCTAACAATTTTGAGGTCAGATTATATGTCGGCAATTTCACTGTGGTTTTGGTGTAGATAACTATATGCTGAACGCATTTTAAATGATTGTTACCACGAACAATTGGCAATACTGGTACCTGCAATCGACACCTGCCAAAAAAAAAAAAAAAAAAAAAAATAAATAAAAAAAAAAGAAAACCTAAATACGTAGAAATAAATAAATATATTTTATATATAAAAATTAACATATTTCCATTTCATTAGCATGCATAACGCACCTTTGAATATCAATGAAAACTATGACTGATGGGTCAGCCTTGGCGACTCGCCTTTTTTTATTGAATTGTCATTAAGGTATTTTGTTTTTGCTACTTCTTCGGGTATTTGGCAACTCTGCCATATAACCGTTGTTTTTGTGACTGCGTGTGATGGGAAGCAGTGCAAACGGCGACAGTCGCTACATTTTTCACTGGGTTTCCGCTCACTTTTTCTGCCCACTTAGATGCCTATTAAAGGCATCAAAGTAGCTGCCAATACTACCTGCCACGCGTACCAGAAGGGTGGCTCTCGGTGCTCGGCAATTGCAATTGCAATTGTTGCTGATTTCTTCCTGTTGGCAAATTGCCTACGTCCTGTGGATAAATAGATTATAAAGCCTTTAGGATGTTTGGTGTGCGGCCTTCGCCTCGACTTGGGGTCAAGATCAATAATAAATAATCTACTCTACTTCAAGTTCGAATTTAAGCTGCGAATGGGATGCAAACACGTGAAACTATATTTAAGTAAAGGATTGTTTAGATAAATATAGATTTTATTTACATAACTTATTTATGTTATTTCTATTTGTTCAATTATATTTGATGGTGTGTTTTATTAAACATATATATGTATGTAAATACATATGTATTTTTATACTTTGTTCCCGAAGGGGAAAAAGTATATTGGGTTTGTGCAATGTCCGTCTTGCTGTCCGTCCGTCTGTCCGTCTGTCCGTCTGTCCGTCTGTCCGTCCGTCCGTCTGTCCGTCTGTCCGTCTGTCCGTCTGTCCGTCTGTCCGTATGAACGCAATATTTTTCGGCGCTATTAGAGCTAGAGACTTGAAATTTTAAACATATACTCATATATGTTCCCGAATTATAAAGTGTAAAAATTTTCCCGATCCGCCCACTAGGGGCGTGGCAAATCGGAAAACTCTTCCGCCCATAGTTAAGTTATCATACTAGATGATGAGCTAGAGAGTTGCAATTTGAAATGTATACTCGGGGTGACAACCCAAGTTCAAAAAGCTATGGCGGATATATCTACGCCCATTGGGGGCGTGGCAAATCGGGAAATACGTATCTTCTACACCGTTAAAGCTAGAACGCTGAAATTTTGCATGTGAGTTAATGTTACGATTCTAAGAAGATCGATCAAAAAGTTGTATGTCTACGCCCATTGGGGGCGTGGCAAATCGGACCTGAATATATAGTGATTTTTCAAATTGTGCTATATTTTGAACACTATTGACACTAGAGACTTGAAATTTTGCATGTATACTCGGGTTGACAACCCAAGACTAATAAGCTATGGT
Organism: Drosophila antonietae; assembly: GCA_030914385.1. Classification (NCBI taxonomy): domain Eukaryota; kingdom Metazoa; phylum Arthropoda; class Insecta; order Diptera; family Drosophilidae; genus Drosophila; species Drosophila antonietae. Next base: position 31,905,505 of record JAUESO010000609.1, on the reverse strand, counting down.
AGATATATCTACGCCCACAGGGGGCGTGGCAAACCGCAAAAGTTTATATCTCCTACAGTTTTAGAGCTAGAAGCTTGAAAATTGGATGGTTGAGTTACTAATGTTCTCCTCTATCGATGACCCAAAAATAATTTTTCAGCCTCTTTGGGGGCGTGGCATATCGAAAAATACCCTGTAATTTTCGCATTTTTGGAATGTAAGCAACCAAATTTTGCAGGCATGTTAGCCTCGGCCCTTTCTAAGAACTGGCAAAAAATTATGCGTCTACGCCGCCTGGGGGCGTGGCAAATCGGCAAAGAAGTTTGTTGTGGCCAACTGCATAATTCATGCATATAATAGCTTAGTAGCAATTGCTATGATGGCAGAAAGCATTTTAACATAAATATAATAATATTAATGAATTTAAAAAATAAAATTCATAAGTTTTTGATTAATAAATAAAAAGTTTCCAGCGGGATTCGAACCTGGGTCTTTTGAAAACAACATGTAATCGTTAGCTAAACCTAAATAAATTCACAGCTGATCAGCTGGCCAGCTGATCAGCAGTTTGTGACGACACAAAACAATACAATCGCAATTCTTGCAATATGTATACACTTTTGGATGTGTATACACGTACACATGCATACATACATATATGCATGCATAGAAAAACTGTCTGCCACACAGCGTCGCAAATCGGAAAGCATAAAGCAGTTTTAGTTTTTACTTAAATGCACAATTCATATGCGTATGTTTATAAATGATTATCAATTGGCAGCAAGCATTTTATAATAAATATACAAATATTAAAAAAATAAAAAATAAATAATTTTTGAAAAAAAGTTTTCTGCGGGATTCGAACCCACGCACCTAACTATAGCTTGCATAGCGCTTACCACCAGCGTCACTGCCCTGACCCGCACTTCGTTAACTAAAACCAAATAAGGCATTGCTAGAGTGCCTTTTGCCAAAACTAAAGTAACGATCGAAAAATTCTCAATTCAGTCACAATTCTTAGAATATTCTGGCATCCAAACTTTTGTATGTATACATAGAAAATTGTGTGTATACTCGTATAGTGTGTACATGTGTAAATCTATATGTATGTGTAGGAAAAACGTTTGTTGCTTGCCATGTACGTTTTCTAATTGCCGAAATATTTCGTTAATTAAATGTTTATTAAAAAAATAAGATGCACCTATGGGAACAAAGTATATCGCTGTTAGTTGCGCCTAACTGCAACGTTCTTACTGGTTATACCCTGAACCCATTGAAAATGGGAATTCAGGGTATAATGGTTTTGTGAAATGTATGTAACAGGCAGAAGGAGACGTCGCAGACCCTATAAAGTATATATATTCTTGATCAGCATAAAAAAATAGGTTGATTGAGCCCTGTCCGTCTGTCCGTCCGTCCGTCCGTATGAACGTCGAGATTTCGGAAACTACAAAAGCTAGAGAGCTGAAATTTTACATGAACACTCGTATGTTAGCTACGCAATACGAGTTTATTTTGTTTTTTGATAACTCATCCCATTTCCAAAATTATCGATAAACAAGTAAGAAAGCTGTAGTCGAGACTGCTCGACTACGAAATCCCCTGAGCCCTTCTTCGAACGAATAATATTCCAAGAATTATTCGATTCGTTTCTGCACGCCTAAGACACTATACATGCAAAAACACGAGCACACACACGCTTGTAAGCATGTATGTGTGTGAGCAATGCAGACGGCTTGCTGTCTCGCAGCTTTGCTGCTGCGTCGCATAGGTTTTGATGAGAAAACTTTGATGATCAATAATTCTGTTTCTAGATGGACAATCGTATTGATATCTTCAGATTATGATTATGATATTCATATCTATATGCTAAACCAAACTGCATGTCTCTAGTATTTGAAATGCATTTTTCACACATTTGGGGGTGGTGGGGCGAGGTGAGGACCGGAATCCAAAATCTGACAAAAACCGAAATTGTATTAAATTAGTATCTTTATATATGCTGAAGACTTGGAGATTCTAGCTCTAAAGATGAATTAGCTAGAACTTTATAACTGGTTCCCGATAATTTCGTGTATCGATAACTTTGCAAATATACGAGTTATCGAATTTCTGAAACAAACTCGTACTGCGCGTGCAATATACGGACCTAACACAAAAAGAATGAACTCTCTAGCTTTTGTATCTTCGGAAATCGACGCGCTCATACATACGGACGGACGGACGGACATGGCTATATCCACTTTTCTCGTCACCCTGATCAAGAATATATATACTTTATGGGGTCTGCCACGCCTCCTTCTGCCTGTTACATACTTTTAACAAAACCATTATACCCTGATTTCCCATTTTCAATGGAAAATTTAAAATAGAAAATTCGTTTACATTTTTTATGTTTTTTGAGCATAACTGCTACACCATTTTAGCTGGAGACTTCAACTTTATATATTTAGATAGATATTATGGATACGATCATACGATTATGGACGATCTTCATGAAATTTTCAGAGTAGATCAAGAGTATCTATCTACCTATGTGTCAAATTGCAGATCTCTAGTATTTGAAATGCGATTTTTCCAAATTGGGGGCGAAGGGGGCGTGGCATCCAAAATCTGAAAACTACAAAATCTGCGTATCCATAATATCTATCTAAATATATAAAGTTAAAGTCTCTAGCTAAAACGGTGTAGAAGTTATACCCAAAAAATCTAAAAAATGTAAACGATTGTTCGATTTTTTATCGATAATTTGGAAATGGGACGAGTTATCGAAAAAACAAAATAAACTCGTATTGCGTAGCTAACATACGAGTGTTCATGTGAAATTTCAGCTCTCTAGCTTTTGTAGTTTCCCTGAATTCCCATTTTTAATGGGTTCAGGGTATAAAAACTAATAGTCTTCATCTTTACGAACGTATGAGCGCGCACTCTGCTAACCGCGCATTTGCTGCCGTGGCTTGGGGCTGGGTCGGCCTATACTTTGAACGCCTATAACTCCATTTCTAGATGATCGCTCTTCATGAAACTTTCAGAATATATTAATAGCACCTATTTGCCAAATTAAAAGTCTCTAGTTATTGAAATGCGTCTTTTCAAATTTGGGGAATGGGGCAAATTTTATTGCCGGTATAAAAAATCTAACAAAAATCTAAATTGTATTAAATTAATATCTATAAATATGCAGAAGACTTGCAGACTCTAACTCTAAAGATGAACGAGATATAATTTAGTAACTGATTCTCTATAAATGTTAAAATCGAAAAACTGTGAAACGGAAATAGTTATCGGTTTTCTGAAACAAACTCGTATACCGCTGGCTACCGTACAGCTCTTTTAGTTTCCGAGATCGACACGTTCTTACATACGGACGGACGGACGGATGGACAGACGGACTTGGCTATATTGACATTTCTCGTCACCCTGATCAAGAATGTATATACTTTATGGGGTTTGCCACGCCTCCTTCTGCTTATTACATACTTTTTACGAAACAATTATACCCTGATTTCCCATTTTTAATGGGTTCAGGGTATAAAAATGTTTAAAATATATTATAATTAAATATTAAAATTTCTAAAATAAAACAAAAGTTCACACGTTCAGCCGGTGATTAAAATTTTATATTTTTTTCAAGACAATCAATTATAAATAATTACTAATTTCACTCGCCCATCGTTAAGTTTATATTCTGTAAAATATAGAATCAACTTTAATAATGTATGCATATGAAGGTTTTATAGTGTCTAAATATTTAAAAACTTTTACACAAAACATGTGGATTTTTGTCTTGGATGTCATACTATCAGTAAATAGAGTTGATTTTTCAAATAGGTTGCGACTGCATTTCGTTGGGTTTAATATGCGCACACGCAGTTACTTAAAAAATATGACTGCTTTAATATTGCTAGCAATTAAAAAAGTTATTACTGATACTAAGAGTAAAAAAGAGAGAAAAAAAAAACAAACAAGAAAAAAACAAAAATTGAGATAGACTGATAGAGAGGCAGAGAGAAAGAGACACATAGAGAGGAAGAGGATAGAAAACTCGTCGTTTGCGAGTATCATCTCTCAGGCTCAAGTCGGGTAATTAAAATGTATTAGGTAATTGTGTCTGTGGCACAAATTAACACTTGCATGGGGATTTGTTGCTATTTTTGTTTGTTTGTTTGTTGGGGGTTTACGAATATAACAGTAAAAATAACAATAACAACAACAGTCACAAATATACTGAGAAACTATGACAGCTGCTTCAGCTTACAAAGGCCACTTACTTTGTAGGGCTTGCCTATTTTTATACCCTGAACCCATTGAAAATGGGAATTCAGGGTATAATGGTTTTGTGAAAATGTATGTAACAGGCAGAAGGAGACGTCGCAGACCCCATAAAGTATATATATTCTTGATCAGCATAAAAAAATAAGTTGATCTAGCCCTGTCCGTCTGTCCGTCCGTCCGTCCGTCCGTATGAACGTCGAGATTTCGGAAACTACAAAAGCTAGAGAGCTGAAATTTCACATGAACACTCGTATGTTACCTACGCAATACGAGTTTATTTTGTTTTTTCGATAACTCGTCCCATTTCCAAATTATCGAAAATTCGTTTACATTTTTTAGGTTTTTTTGGGTATAACTTCTACACCGTTTTAGCTAGAGACTTCAACTTTATATATTTATATAGATATTATGGATACGCAGATTTTGTAGTTTTCAGAGTTTGGATACCACGCCCCCTTCGCCCCCAATTTGGAAAAAACGCATTTCAAATACTAGAGATTTGCAATTTAGCACATAGGTAGATTTAGATACTGTTGATCTACTCTGAAAATTTCATGAAGATCGTCCATTTAGAAATGGAGTTATTAGCGTCCAAAGTTCAGCCCAACCCACCCCCAAGCCACTGCAGCAACTGCGCAGTTAGCAGAGCGCGCGCCTCTAAGTGCTTAAAGAAGAAGGGTTCAGGGGATTTCGTAGTCGAGCAGTCTCGACTAGAGCCTTCTTACTTGTTATACCCTGAACCCATTGAAAATGGGAATTCAGGGTATAATGGTTTTGTGAAAATGTATGTAACAGGCAGAAGGAGACGTCGCAGACCCTATAAAGTATATATATTCTTGATCAGGGTGACGAGAAAAGTTGATATAGCCCTGTCCGTCTGTCCGTCCGTCTGTCCGTATATTTCAGCGCGTCGATTTCCGAAGATACAAAAGCTAGAGAGTTTATTCTTTTTATATTAGGTCACTATATTGCGCGCGCAGTACGAGTTTGTTTCAGAAATTCGATAACTTGTATATTTCCAGAGTTATCGATAAACGAATATATCGAGAATCAGTTATAAAATTCTAGCTAATTCATCTTTAGAGTTAGGGTCTCCAAGTCTTCTGCATATATATAGATACTAATTTAATACAATTTGTCAATACAAGACAGCAAGACGCTTGCAATGCTTACACATTTGCATGCACACATACATGCCTACAAGCGTAGGTCAGCGTCTATGTGTGCGCGTGGTTTTGCATGTTTCTTATGCGTGCAGTAACGAATCGAATAATTCTTGGAATATGATTCGTTCGAAGAAGGGCTCAGGGGATTTCGTAGTCGAGTAGTCTCGACTACAGCTTTCTTACTTGCTATACCCTGAACCCATTGAAAATGGGAAATCTGGGTATAATGGTTTTGTTAAATGAATGTAACAGCCAGAAGGAGACGTTGCAGACTTAATAGAGTATATATATTCTTGATCAGCATATAAAAATAAGTTGATCTAGCCCTGTCCGTCTGTCCGTCCGTATGAACGTGCATAAAGAAGAAGAGTATCACTTTTTTTTTTGCAGGGTTTAGGGTATGTGGTAGTCGAGCCGTCTCGACTAGAGCCTTCTTACTTGTTTATACCCTGAACCCATTGCAAATAGGAATTTAGGGAATAGTTTTGTGAAAATGTATGTAACAGGCAGAGGAGACGTCGCAGACCCTTTAAAGTATATATATTCTTGATCAGCATAAAAAAATAAGTTGATCTAGCCCTGTCCGTCTGTATGAACGTCGAGATTTCGGAAACTACAGAAGCTAGAGAGCTGAAATTTACATGAATAGTCGTACATTAGTTACGCAGTACGAGTTTGTTTTGTTTTTTTCTCGATAACTCATCCCATTTCGAAATTATCGGTGAAAATTCGTTTAAGTTTTTTACGTTTTTTGAGCATAACTTCTACACCGTTCGAGCTAAAGACTTCGAATTAATATATTTAGATAGATATTATGGATACACCGATTTTGCTATTTAATACTACAAATACTTTAATACATTTCAAATAGTAGAAACTTGCAATTTGGCAGATAGATATATTTAGATACTCTTAAACTACTCTGAAAATTTCATGAAGATCGTCCATCTAGAAATATCCCCCCGTGGCCCCCAATTTAAAAAAAAAAAAACAAGTAAGAAAGCTGTAGTCGAGACTGCTCGACTACGAAATCCCCTGAGCCCTTCTTCGAACGAATAATATTCCAAGAATTATTCGATTCGTTTTTGCACGCCTAAGAAACTATACATGCACAAACACGAGCACACACACGCTTGTAAGCATGTATGTGTGTGAGCAATGCAGACGGCTTGCTGTCTCGCTGCCTTTGTTGCCGCGGCACATGGGTTTTGATGAGAAAACTTTGATGATTAATAATTCTGTATCTAGATAGACAATCGTATTGATATCTTCAGATTATGATTATGATATTCATATCTATATGCTAAACCAAACTGCATGTCTCTAGTATTTGAAATGCATTTTTTTCACATTTGGGGGTGGTGGGGCGAAGTGGGGATCGGAATCCAAAATCTGACAAAAACCGAAATTGTATTAAATTAGTATCTATATATATGCAGAAGACTCGGAGACTCTAGCTATAATAGCTATAATGAATTAGCTAGAATTTTATAACTGGTTCCCGATAAATTCATTTATCGATAACTTTGCAAATATACAAGTTATCGAATTTCTGAAACAAACTCGTACTGCGCGTGCAATATACTGACCTAACACAAAAAGAATGAACTCTAGCTTTTGTATCTTCGGAAATCGACGCGTTCATACATACGGACGGACGGACGGACATGGCTATGATATATATGATTTTAACAAAACCATTATACCCTGATTTCCCATTTTCAAGGGACTCGGGGTATTAAAACCGCATTTAAAGTACTAGAGACTTGTAATTTGGCAAATAGACACATTTGGATGCTATTAATATATTCTGAAAGTTTCATGAAGAGTGTCTATCTGGAAAGTTATAAGCGTTCAAAGTATTGCCCGATCCACCCCCAAACCACGGCAGCAACTGCGTAGTTAGCAGAGCGCGCGCTTATACGTGCGTAAAAAAGAAGAGTATCACTTATTTAGGGTATCTCGTAGTCGAACCGTCTCGACTGGAGCCTCCTTACTTGTTATACATTGAAAATGGGAATTCAGGGTACAATGGTTTTGTGAAATGTATGTATGTATTGGAATAATTCAATTACTTTTATGCAAATCAATAGAGAATGTCAACAACCATTTAGTTGTTAAATTTTCTATAGCTTCTAAAGCGTTGAAAAAATTGCATTTATACGAACGGACACCATTGCACATAACCATTCACTTCTTGAATGAAAATAATTAAGCAAGGCAAGCAATCTCTACAGACATTCTATTGTCTGTGTATCTATTGGGTATCTTTTAGTCGAGCCGTCTCGACTAGGGCCTTCTTACTTGTTGAATTTATAGTCATATTTTGATGTTATGGCATACACATTATACAATACAATCGAGTCTCGATAATTCGTACCCCGCTAAATCGAAAACCTCAATATTTCGTAAGAAACTGCTGGTCCCTTAAAAAACTTCGTTAATTCGTAAGAATCCCATCCCATCATTTTGATATTCTCGTTAATTCGCAGTTTTTCTGCCTACTCGCCGATGATCTTGCCTCTTATGATTCGTAATTTCGTTTCGAAACCTCTTGTAATTCGTAATTGTAGATTTAGCTTGATTATGTTTAGCGCCTTTTTGTCGCTTCATGTGCGAAATTTCGTTGTTCTCTCATTAGATTTACATTAGTTTGCTCATTTTATTTGAGGCGTGAAGACGATTCGTAAAAATGCCAAGCAAACGTTCTCATAACACGTTTTTTTTTATACCCTGAGCCATATACATATGTATATTCTTGATCAGAGCGACGAGAAAAATTGATATAGCCATGTCCGTCTGTCTGTACGTTAATACACATCCAAGAGTGTATACATATTCGATTGAATTATAAATTTTGTCACAAGCCGCTACATCAGTGTACTTATTTAGGTTTAGCTAGCGAGTACGAAATCAGGGCACTGGTGTTGGTGGTAAGTGCTATACAACTTGCACGAGTGGCGTGGGTTCCATTCCCGCCTAGCGCCTTTTTATACTTTGTTCCCAAAGGGAAGAAAGTATATTGGGTTTGTGCAATGTCCGTTTTGCTGTCCGTCCGTCTGTCCGTATGAACGCAATATTTTTCGGCGCTATTAGAGCTAGAGAATTGAAATTCTAAACATATACTCATATATGCTCCCGAATTATAAAGTGTAAAAATTTTCCCGATCCGCCCACTAGGGGCGTGGCAAATCGGAAAACTCTTCCGCCCATAGTTAAGTTATCATACTAGATGATGAGCTAGAGAGTTGCAATTTGAAATGTATACTCGGGGTGACAACCCAAGTTCAATAAGCTATGGCGGATATATCTACGCCCATTGGGGGCGTGGCAAATCGGGAAATACGTATCTTCTACACCGTTAGAGCTAGAACGCTGAAATTTTGCATGTGAGTTAACGTTATGATTCTAAGAAGATCGATCAAAAAGTTATATGTCTACGCCCATTGGGGGCGTGGCAAATCGGACCTGAATATATAGTGATTTTTCAAATTGTGCTATATTTTGAACACTATTGACACTAGAGACTTGAAATTTTGCATGTATACTCGGGTTGACAACCCAAGACTAATAAGCTATGGTATATATATCTAAGCCCACAGGGGGCGAAACAAAACGCAGTTTTAGAGCTAGAAGCTTGAAAATTGAATGGTTCAGTTACTAATGTCCTCCTCTATCGATGACCCAAAAATAATTTTTCAGCCTCTTTGGGAGCGTGGCATATCGAAAAATACCCTGTAATTATCTCATTTTTTGAATGTAAGCAACCAAATTTTGCAGTCATGTTAGCCTCGGCCCTTTCTAAGAACTGGCCAAAATGCGTCTACGTCCACTGGGGGCGTGGCAAATCGGCAAAGAAGTTTGTTGTGGCCAACTGCATAATTCATGCATATAATAGCTTAGTAGCAATTGCTAAGATGGCAAAATGCATTTTAACATAAATATAATAATATTAATGAATTTAAAAAATAAAATTGATAAGTTTTCGATTAATAAATAAAAAGTTTCCAGCGGGATTCGAACCTAGGTCTTTTGAAAACAACATGTAATCGTTAGCAAAACTTAAATAAATTCACAGCTGATCAGCTGGTCAGCTGATCAGCAGCTTGTGACAAAACAAAACAATACAATCGCAATTCTTTCAATATGTATACACTTTTAGATGTGTATACACTTACAAACATCTGTGTACACATAAATACATATATGCATGCATAGAAAAACTGCTTGCCACACAGCGTGGCAAATCGGAAAATTTGTTTTATTTTTTGCTTAAATGCACAATTCATATACGTATGTTTATAAATTATTATCAATTGACAGCAAGCATTTTATAATAAATATACAAATATAAAAAGAATTTAAAAAAAAAAATTTTTTTTTTTAAGTTTTCTGCGGGATTCGAACCCACGCACAGCTTACATAGGGCTTACCACCAGCGCCACTGCCATGAGCTGGCATTCGTTAACTAAAACCAAATAAGGCATAGAGCGTCTCTGACAAAACTAAAGTAACGATCGAAAAATTCCCAATTCAGTCACAATTCTTAGAATATTCTGGCATGCAAACTTTTGTATGCATACATAGAAAATTGTGTGTATACTCGTATAGTGTGTACATGTGTAAATCTGTATGTATGTGTAGGAAAAACCTTTGTTGCTTGCCATGTACGTTTTCTAATTGCCGAAATATTTCGTTAATTAAATGTTTATTAAATAAATAAGATGCACCTATGGGAACAAAGTATATCGCTGTTAGTTGCGCCTAACTGCAACGTTCTTACTTGTTTATACCCTGAACCCATTGAAAATGGGAATTCAGGGTATAATGGTTTTGTGAAATGTATGTAACAGGCAGAAGGAGACGTCGCAGACCCTATAAAGTATATATATTCTTGATCAGCATAAAATAATAGGTTGATTGAGCCCTGTCCGTCTGTCCGTCCGTCCGTCCGTATGAACGTCGAGATTTCGGAAACTACAAAAGCTAGAGAGCTGAAATTTTACATGAACACTCGTATGTTAGATACGCAGTACAAGTTTTTCGATAACTCATCCCATTTCCAAGTTATCAATAAAACAAGTAAGAAAGCTGTAGTCGAGACTGCTCGACTACGAAATCCCCTGAGCCCTTCTTCGAACGAATCATATTCCAAGAATGCATCGTTTCGATTCTCCACGCGTAAGAAACTATACATGCAAAAACACGAACACACACACATGCTGATCTATGCTTGTACGCCTGTATGTGTGTATGCATGTGTGTAAGCATTGCAAGCGTCTTGCTGTCTAGCTGCTTTGTTGCTGCGTCGCATGGGTTTTGATGAGAAAACTTTGATGATCAGTAATTCTGTTTCTAGATGGACAATCGTATTGATTTCTTCAGATTATGATTATGATATTAATATCTATATGCTAAACCAAACTGCATGTGTCTAGTATTTGAAATGCATTTTTTCACATTTGGGGGTGGTGGGGCGAAGTGGGGACAGGAATCCAAAATCTGACAAAAACCGAAATTGTAATAAATTAGTATCTATATATATGCAGAAGACTTGGACACTCTAACTCTAAAGATGAATTAGCTAGAATTTTATTACTGGTTCCCGATAAATTAATTTATCGATAACTTTGCAAATATACAAGTTATCGAATTTCTGAAACAAACTCGTACTGCGCGTGCAATATACGGACCTAACACAAAAAGAATGAACTCTCTAGCTTTTGTATCTTCGGAAATCGACGCGTTCATACATACGGACGGACGGACGGACAGACGGACATGGCTATATCCACTTTTCTCGTCACCTTGATCAAGAATATATATACTTTATGGGGTCTGCCACGCCTCCTTCTGCCTGTTACATACTTTTAACAAAACCATTATACCCTGATTTCTCATTTTCTATGGGTTCAGGGTTTAAAAACTTCAGCTTTTTTGTCAGATTTTTGTTCCAAAAAAAAAAAAACTGCGTAACTAACATACGAGTATTCATGTAAAATTTCAGCTCTCTAGCTTTTGTAGTTTCCAAAATCTCGACGTTCATACAGACGGACAGATTTCCATTTCCAAGTTATCGATACAAAATCGAAAATTCGTTGCAATTTTTTAGGTTTTTTGGGCATAACTTCTACACCGTTTCAGCTAGACTTCAAATTTGTATATTTAGATGCATATTATGGATACGCAGATTGTTACACCCCTTCGCCCTAATTCGAATAAAAACAAGCAAAAGCAAGGTTATACAAAAAACGTTTCTAATAATGATTGAACATTTTGTTTTCTGAAACTTCACAAAACTCTCAAATCTATGACTAAAATATTTCAAGCACAAATTGGTTATGTGATCAACTGGCAGCTATACTATATTTGCAATCACTGCAATATACAATCTATCTTGTCTTATCATTTAAATCTTTTTTTTTTTGAAAAGCCAGAATTCCCGCTTCCCGCTGTTTTGGAATTTTTCCCGCAATTGGGTTTTCAAAAAAGCCAGATTTGACGGGAAAAAAACTGATTTGGCAACACTGATAATAACTATACAAACATATAGAGAATATCCAAAGTAAATGCTGAATGTGGAGGTGTGTCTGTATGAATGTGTTAGTGTTTGTCTCCGCCATTGGTGACATGCATCATGTCAATGGCAAAAACGCCGCCTGCACTTGACACATTTATTGGGCAACTCAGGTAGACAAAAGCACAGCTTGAAACTGGCGTCCAGGGCCATGCCCTTATGCCTTCCACTTGTATAAAGTTGGCAGTGCACCACCTGGCCAATATTTTCATAAATAAAATTCGAATATTTCTATGACAGTCCAGACATTGGTAGATACGGATACAGCAATGTATAAAAATATACAAATACAGCTACTGTTATAGATGCAACGGTTACAACTGCAAATACAGCTAAGGTTGATGAATGAGGTGTGCCGCTGATATCGCTGATAAGACGCAACGCTTAGGAAATAGCTATGCGAATAATATTGGTAGTTTGCATAGACGGTTCAAGTACTATATAATATACAATATATTATTTACAATACAATACAATTTACAATACAATACATATCAATTTAGAGTTGGAATCGTGAATTCCGTATGAGGTAAGAGTTAGAGGTAAGTTGTTCTCTCATAAAACATTACTTTAACTCAAAACAAGTAAGAAGGCTCTAGTCGAGACGGCTCGACTACGAGATAACCTGAACCCTGAAAAAAAAAAATTTTTTTTTTCTTCTTTCCGCACGTGTAAGCGCGCTCTGCTAACTGCGCAGTTGCTGCCGTGGCTTGGGGGTGGGGTGGCTATACTTTAGACGCTTATAACTCCATTCCTAGATGGACGATCTTCATAAAATTTTCAGAATATATTAATAACATTGAACTGTGTCTCCAGTATTTGAAATGCGTTTTTTGCATATTGAAGGCAAGGGGGGGCGTGGTATCCAAATAATCTATCGAATCTGCGTATCCATAATATCCTATCTAAATATATAAACTTGAAGTCTCTAGCTCAAACGGTGTAGAAGTTATGCCCAAAAAACCTAAAAAATTGCAACGAATTTTCGATTTTGTATCAATAACTTGGAAATGGAAATCTGTCCGTCTGTATGAACGTCGAGATTTTGGAAACTACAAAAGCTAGAGAGCTGAAATTTTACATGAATACTCGTATGTTAGGTACGCAGTTTTTTTTTTTTTTTTTTTTTTGTTCGATTTTGTTTTTTCGATAACTCATCCCATTTCCAAATTATCGATAAAATTTCAAAATTTTGGACATAGCTTCTACACCGTTTTAGCTAGAGACTTCGAATTAATATATTTAGATAGATATTACGGATATGCAGATTTTGTAATTTTCAGATTTTTGATGCATTTCAAATACTAGAGACTTGCAATTTGGAAAAATATATACATTTAGATACTCTTAATTTACTCTGAAAATTTCGTAAGGATCGTCCATCTAGAAATGGAGTTATAAGCATCTAAAGTTCATCCCAACCCGCCCCCAAGCCACGGCAGCAACTGCTCGGTTAGCAGAGCGCGCGCTCATATGTGCGTAAAGAAGAAGAGTTTCACTTTTTTTGCAGGGTTCAGGGTATCTCGTAGTCGAGCCGTCTCGACTAGAACCTTCTTACTTTTTGATGATTGACGAAAAGCCAAAGATACAAACAATTTAAGAAAGTATTTAAATAATAAAGTTAATTTTTGACGTTTACTTACGTATATTGATATCATATCAAAGGAAGAACAAAATTGCATACATTAAAAATATTGTATTTCCTTGCTAATGGTAATTGGTATATATCTGAGGAACATAGTGAATACTGCGAATTGATTATAGCTCTGAAAAATAAAAAAATGTAGTACAGCAGATACAATGTGCGCTACCCTCTGAAATGGTATGATCAATAAATTGATTAATAAAAATAATAAATTAATAAATAAATAAATAAATAAAACAAAATCAAAGTTTATACTCAATACTTAAAATTACAAATTAAGTAAAGATCATTAACTCAGAATTAATTATATATACATTTCATACCGCAGTGTCCAACCAGTTTTTAAATGGCGCTGACACTGTTTGTGACAAGTTAATATAAGCATATTCTGGAAATTGGGCTGATGTAGTAAACACAAAGTTGAATGACTTGAAAAGAGTTATAAAAAGAATATATATAGTCAGACTTTTATAATTACATTAAAGTTGATGACGATAAACAACTGATGTATATATATTTTTTTTTTAAATTCTATGATTTGTTATACCCTGAGTCCATTGAAAATGGGAAATCAGGGTATAATGGTTTTGTTAAAAGTATGTAACAGGCAGAAGGAGGCGTGGCAGACCCCATAAAGTATATATATTCTTGATCAGGGTGACGAGAAAAGTCGATATAGCCATGTCCGTCTGTCCGTCCGTCCGTATGTATGAACGCGTCGATTTCCGAAGATACAAAAGCTAGAGAGTTCATTCTTTTTGTGTTAGGTGCGTATATTGCACGCGCAGTACGAGTTTGTTTCAGAAATTCGATAACTTGTATATTTGCAAAGTTATCGATAAACGAAATTATCGGGAACCAGTTATAAAATTCTAGCTAATTCATCTTTAGAGTTAGAGTCACCGAGTCTTCTGCATATATATACAGTGGCTCACAGCTTATTTCGTGCAGCAGTATAGTCAAACTTTAAAGACGTATTGCCGCTAAACCAGTAAAGATATCCAAAAAATTTAAATAAGGTCTTATTTATTAGGTATTCATTATTTTTTAAGGCACTTCATTGTTTTTCTATTCTAATAAAATAGCACTTAAAACTAACGAAAACTGAAAAAACAGGCTTTTTCTATGTCACAGCTTATTTCGTGCAGTGCACTTACCACTCCAAATTATCAACAAATTCTTAAATTATTATTTTGTATGATCTCATTTATGTTTAATAACCTCTTACAAACGTGATTCCATCGAGTTTACCAATTTTTGGGTGACTTCGATGGCGATTCTTGGTCATTATTCCAAAAAGGCCATTTTCAGGTCATTTTTATTAGAGATTGACCTTTTCCGGATGCCCATGTCCAATATTGCCCACAAATTTTCAATAACGTTTATGTCGGGGCCCTGGGCCTGAGGTTTGACCACATGGGGACAGTTCCAGGTCAACCAGGACTGGGCAATACACATACATACAGGCGTACAAGCATAGATCAGCGTGTGTGTGTGTTCGTGTTTTTGCATGTATAGTTTCTTACGCGTGGAGAATCGAAACGAAACATTCTTGGAATATGATTCGTTCGAAGAAGGGCTCAGGGGATTTCGTAGTCGAGCAGTCTCGACTACAGCTTTCTTACTTGTTTGATAATATATTTGTATTTGCTTAATGCACTTCATGTTATATTCTACCTGCCTTTGATTCATTGGTCAGGATAAGACCAAATTACTTAACTTTTAGAATTCAGCAGAGGATTGGATGTTCTTGGATGAAGCCAGATTAAAAGTAAATACAGTCGAGCCTCGATAATTCGTATCCCGCTAAATCGAAAACCTCAATATTTCGAAAGAAACTGCTGAGCCCATTGAAAATGGGAAATCAGGGTATAATGGTTTTGTTATATGTATGTAACTAGCAGAAGGAAGCGTGGCAGACCCCATAAAGTATATATATTCTTGATCAGCGTAAAAAAAAAGTTGATCTAGCCCTGTCCGTCCGCCTGTCTGTCCGTCCGTCCGTATGAACGTCGAGATTTCGGAAACTACAAAAGCTGAAAGCTGAAGAGCTGAAATTCACATGAACACTCGTATGTTAGTTACGCAGTACGAGTTTATTTTGTTTTCTCGTTAACTCATCCCATTTCCAAATTATCGATCAAAAATCATAACTTCTAAACCGTTTTACCTAGAGACTTTAAATGTATATATGTAGATAGATATTATGGATACGCAGATTTTGTAGTTTTCATTTAGTTGCTAATAATATATTTTGAAAGTTACATAAAGATCGTCCATCTAGAAATGGAGTTATAAGCGTCCAAAGTTCAGCCCAACCCACCCCCAAGCCACGGCAGCAACTGCGCGGTTAGCAGAGTGCACGCTTATACGTACGTAAAAAAGAAGAGTATCACTTTTTTTGCAGGGTTCAGGGTATCTCGTAGTCGAGCCGTCTCGAGTAGATCCTTACTTACTTGTTTAAATCTTAATTTTTCGTTAATATGATTTTGTTTATGTATAAGTTCAAATTGTTGAAACGAGGTGAAATCTAGAAACCCCTTCAATTCGTATTTTGATTTCTTACACCCCGTTAAATGGAAACCCCGGTAAATCGAAATCCTCTGTAATTCGTAAAAAATTCGGTTCCCTTGCCAATACGAACTGTCGAGACTCGACTGTATACAATTTTTAAGTCTCTACTTAAAACGTTGTTATGATCAATCAACTAAGAACGTTGCAGTTAGGCGCAACTAACTGCGAAATACTCTGTTCCCATAGGTGCATTTTATTTATTTAATAAACATTTAATTAACGAAATATTTCGGCAATTAGAAAACGTACATGGCAAGCAATAAACGTTTTTCCTATACATATGTGCATACATACACGCCCACTAGCGGCGTGGCAAATCGGAAAACTCTTCCGCCATTCATAAAAAATTGCGTTCATACGGACAAACGGACAGCAAGACGGACATTGCACAAACCCAATATACTCTTTTTCCCTTTGGGAACAGAGTATAAAAACGTAAAAAAAACAAGTAAGAAAGCTGTAATCGAGATTGCTCGACTATGAACTCCCCTGAGCCTTTCTTCGAATGAATAATATTCCAAGAATGCTTCGATTCGATTCTCCACGCGTAAAAAACCATACATGCAAAAACACGTATGTGTGTAAGCAATGCAAGCGTCTTGCTGTCTCGCTGCTTTGCTGCTGGTCCCATGGGTTTTGATGAGAAAGCTTTGATAATTAATAATTCTGTTTCTAGATGGACAATCGTATTGACATCGTCAGATTATGATTATGATATTCATATCTATATGCTAAACCAAACTGCATGTCTCTAGTATTTGAAATGAATTTTTTTAACATTTGGGGGTGGTGGGGCGAGGTGGGGACCGGACTTGGAGACTCTAACTCTAAAGACGAATTAGCTAGAATTTTATACCGGGTTCCCGATAAATTCGTTTATCGATAACTTTGGAAATATACGAGTTATCGAATTTCTGAAACAAAGTCGTACTGCGCGCGCAATATACGAACCTGCCGCAAAAAGAATGAACTCTCTAGCTCTTATATATTCGGAATTCGACGCTTTCATACATACGGACGGACGGACAGACAGGGCTATATCGACTCAGCTTGTTACTCTGATCAATAATATTTATACTTTATGGCGTCTGCCACGCCTCCTTCTGCCTATTGCATACTTTTAACAAAACCATTATACCCTGATTTCCCATTTTCGATGGGTTCAGGGTAAAACAAGTAAGAAGGCTCTAGTCGAGACGGCTCAACTACGAGATACCCTGAACCTTGCAAAAAAGTGATACTCTTCTTCTTTACGCACATATAAGCGCGCGCTCTGCTAACCGCGCAGTTGCTGCCGTGGCTTGGGGGTTGGTTGGGTTGAACTTTAGACGCCTATAACTCCATTTCTAGATGAACGATCGTCATGAAATTTTCAGAGTAGATTAAGAGTATCTAAATATATATATGTGCCAAATTTCAATTCTCTAGTATTTGAAATGGGTTTTTTTTCAAATTGGTGGCTAAGGGGGCGTGGCGTCCAAAATCTGATTACCTTATCTGCGTATCCATAATATCTATATAAATAAACAAATTTGAAGTCTCTAGCTAAAACGGTGTAGAATTTATGCTCAAAAACCCTAAAAAATGGAAACGAATTTTCGACTATTATCGATAATTTTGAAATGGGATGAGTTATCGAAAAAATAAAATAAACTCGTACTGCGTAACTAACATACGAGTGTTTATGTGAAATTTCAGCTCTCTAGCTTTTGTAGTTTCCGAAATCTCGACGTCCATACGGATGGACGGACGGACGGACAGACGGACAGGGCTTAATCAACTTCTTTTTTTCTGCTGATCAAGAATATCAGATCAAGAATATATATACTTTGTGGGGTCTGCGACTTCTCCTTCTGCCTGTTACATACATTTTCACAAAACCATTATAACAAGTAAGAACGTTGCAGTTAGGCACAACTAACTGCGATATACTTTGTTCCCATAGGTGCATCTTATTTATTTAATAAACATTTAATTAACGAAATATTTCGGTAATTAGAAAACGTACATGGCAAGCAAACGCAAACGTTTTTCTTACACATATGTACATACAGATTTACACATGTACACACTATACGAGTATACACACAATTTTCTATGTATGCATACAAAAGTTTGCATGCCAGAATATTCTAAGAATTGTGACTGAATTGGTAATTTTTCGATCGTTACTTTAGTTTTGTCAGAGACGCTCTATGCCTTATTTGGTTTTAGTTAACGAATGCCAGCTCATGGCAGTGGCGCTGGTGGTAAGCCCTATGCAAGCTGTGCGTGGGTTCAAATCCCGCAGAAAACTTTTAAAAAAAAATTTTTTTTTTTTAATTCTTTTTATATTTGTATATTTATTATAAAATGCTTGCTGTCAATTGATAATAATTTATAAACATACGTATATGAATTGTGCATTTAAGCAAAAAATAAAACAAATTTTCCGATTTGCCACGCTGTGTGGCAAGCAGTTTTTCTATGCATGCATATATGTATTTATGTGTACACAGATGTTTGTAAGTGTATACACATCTAAAAGTGTATACATATTGAAAGAATTGCGATTGTATTGTTTTGTTTTGTCACAAGCTGCTGATCAGCTGACCAGCTGATCAGCTGTGAATTTATTTAAGTTTTGCTAACGATTACATGTTGTTTTCCAAAGACCTAGGTTCGAATCTCGCTGGAAACTTTTTATTTATTAATCGAAAACCTATAAATTTTATTTTTTAAATTCATTAATATTATTATATTTATGTTAAAATGCTTTCTGCCATCATACCAATTGCTACTAAGCTATTATATGCATGAATTATGCAGTTGGCCACAATAAACTTCTTTGCCGATTTGCCACGCCCCCAGAGGGCGTAGACGCATAATTTTTGGCCAGTTCTTAGAAAGGGCCGATGCTAACATGACTGCAAAATTTGGTTGCTTACATTCAAAAAATGCGAAAATTACAGGGTATTTTTCGATATGCCACGCCCCCAAAAAGACTGTATTAGTAACTCAACCATCCAATTTTCAAGCTTCTAGCTCTAAAACTGTATAAAATATAAACTTTTGCTGTTTGCCACGCCCCCTGTGGGCGTAGATATATCTACCATAGCTTATTAGTCTTGGGTTGTCAACCCGAGTATACATGCAAATTTTCTCTAGTGTCAATAGTGTTCAAAATATAGCACAATTTGAAAAATCATTATATATTCAGGTCCGATTTGCCACGCCCCCAATGGGCGTAGACATAAAACTTTTTGATCGATCTTCTTAGAATCATAACATAAACCCACATGCAAAATTTCAGCATTCTAGCTTTAACGGTGTAGAAGATACGTATTTCCCGATTTGCCACGCCCCCAATGGGCGTAGATATATCCGCCATAGCTTTTTGAACTTGGGTTGTCACCCCGAGTATACATTTCAAATTGCAACTCTTTAGCTCATCATCTAGTATGATAACTTAACTATGGGCGGAAGAGTTTTCCGATTTGCCACGCCCCTAGCGGGCGGATCGGGAAAATTTTTACACTTTATAATTCGCGAGCATATATGAGTATATGTTTAAAATTTCAAGTCTCTAGCTCTAATAGCGCCGAAAAATATTGCGTTCATACGGACAGACGGACGGACGGACGGACGGACAGACGGACATTGCACAAACCCAATATACTTTCTTCCGTTTGGGAACAAAGTATAAAAAGCAGCTTTAATTAACAACTTGAATTGAATGCCGCATATATAGGCTGTCATTTGGCTTATTGCTCAGCCGATTCGAGTCTGCTGTGGTACAGTTTGCTCTAGATTGTGCCTTTAACAACAGCAAAAAGGTTCAACCGCATTAAACAGAGTAATTGCTTTGTTTATGACTAGTAGTCAGTTTTTTCTCATTTTTGTATTTGTACCCTCAGCCCATTGAAAATGGGAAATCAGGGTATAATGGTTTTGTTAAAAGTATGCGACAGGCAGAAGGAGGCGTGGCAGACTCCATAAAGTATATATATTCTTGATCAGCAGAAAAAAACAAGTAAGAAGGCCCTAGTCGAGACTGCTCGACTACGAAATCCCCTGAACCCTGCAAAAAAGTGATACTCTTCTTCTTTAAGCACTTAGAGGCGCGCGCTCTGCTAACTGCGCAGTTGCTGCAGTGGCTTGGGGGTGGGTTGGGCTGAACTTTGGACGCTAATAACTCCATTTCTAGATGGACGATCTTCATGAAATTTTTAGAATAGATTAAGAGTATATAAATCTGTCTATGTGCCAAATTGCAAGTGTCTAGTATTTGAAATGCTTTTTTTTCAAATTGTGGGCAGAGGGGGCGTGGCATCCAAAATCTGAACTACGAGTGTTCATGTGAAATTTCAGCTCTCTAGCTTTTGTAGTTTCCGAAATCTCGACGTTCATACGTTCATACGGACGGACGGACGGACAGACGGACAGGGCTAGATCAACTTATTTTTTTATGCTGATCAAGAATATATATACTTTATGGGGTCTGCGACATCTCCTTCTCTCTGTTACATACATTTTCACAAAACCATTATACCCTGAATTCCCATTTTCAATGGGTTCAGGGTATAATAAGTTGATTGAGCCCTGTCCGTCCGTCCATGTGAACGTCGAGATTTCGGAAACTACAAAAGCTAGAGAGCTGAGATTTCACATGAACACTCGTATGTTAGCTACGCAGTACGAGTTTATTTGTTTTTTCGATAACTCATCCCATTTCCAAATTATCGATAAAAAATTATTGATAAAATATGAAAATTCGTTTCCATTTTTTTGGTTTTTTGTGTATAACTTCTACACCGTTTTAGCTAGAGACTTCAACTTTATATATTTAGATAGGTATTATGGATACACAGATTTTGTTTTTTTTAGATTTTGGATGCCACGCCCCCTTCGCCCTCAATTTGAAAAAAAGGGTATCTCGTAGTCGAGCCGTCTCGACTAGAGCCTTCTTACTTGTTTTAATAATATTTTAAACGTAAGTGAAGCGTGTTAAAAAATCATCAGCAACAGAAATGATTTGGCACTAAAACATTGGCCAGCATTAATCATACTATATATACATAAATACATATGCATACATATACATTTTGCATCGCCGTCTTTAATAGCTTAAATAAATTCAAAACAAGTAAGAAGGCTCTAGTCGAGACGGCTCGACTACGAGATACCCTGAACCCTGTAAAGAAAATGATACTCTTATTCATTACGCACATATAAGCGCGCGCTCTGCTAACCGCGCAGTTGCTGCCGTGGCTTGGGGGTTGGTTGGGTTGAACTTTGGACGCTTATAACTCCATTTCTAGATGAACACGCGTCATGAAATTTTCAGAGTAGATTAAGAGTATCTAAATGTATCTATGTGCTAAATTGCAAGTCTAGTATTTGAAATGCGTTTTTTCAAATTGAGGGCGAAGGGGGCGTGGCATCCAAAATCTGAAAACTACAAAATCTGCGTATCCATAATATCTATCTAAATATATCTACCTAAAACGGTGTAGAAGTTATGCTCAAAAACCCTAAAAAATGGAAACGAATTTTCGATTATTATCGATAATTTTGAAATGGGATGAGTTATCGAAAAAACAAAATAAACTCGTGCTGCGTAGCTAACATACAAGTGTTCATGTCAAATTTCAGCTCTCTAGCTTTTGTACTTTCCGAAATCTCGACGTTCATACGGACGGACAGACGGACGGACGGACGGACAGACGGACGGACGGACAGACGGACAGGGCTAGATCAAGTTATTTTTTTATGCTGATCAGGAATATATATACTTTATGGGGTCTGCGACGTCTCCTTCTGCCTGTTACATACATTTTCACAAAACCATTATACCCTGAATTCCCATTTTCAATGGGTTCAGGGTATACAAATTTTCGCCTCACATATCAAAACTGGCTCACAAAAATCCTAACCTGTTTCGAATATCTATTTTTGTTCAGCATCAGAGCTTGCTTGAGTTTTTGTAATTCAAGAGGCATTTACTAATAAAAAGGAAGCTTCCTGTTAGCAAACACTACTCAACAAGTTTGAGGCAATTATGGCATGTCATGTCGTCGACAATACTTGTTTGCTAAAGAAATATTTTTTAGTATGGCTAAACTGTAATTATTGTGGTATAGTAGCATTCATTGAAATGCCAGTATATAAAGCATAAACAGTACCAAATCTGGAATTATAAAATTGGAGAATGTAAACAGAGATGAACGGCAAATCAATTAGTATTGAGCTACCTATGCTCAAGAACTACAATAAGGAATTATTGTTGAGAAAATATACATAAAAACAAGTAGTAGTTCTCTAGGCCAAAATCCTACAGAAGCAAGCAAACTCACCGGCAAGCAAACTTTCCAACGTCATCACAACTAAGCAGGATTTCTTCTATATTATTTTTCGATCTATCTATTATATATATATATACCAATATACGAAAGCTTTTGCTACGAGCTCTGAAGGTGAAATTATCCCAGAAGCCACGTTTATTAATTTACAGCAGATAACTCGAGCTGTGTTGCTCAGAGTAGTCGCAGAGGGAGCACATTGGTAAACAGGTTTCGAGCAAAAGTGACCGAGAGGCCAACGCAAGATAAACGAAATGATCAACGTTGGTGATAGCCGGAGAAAAAGTGAATTGATTATTTATTTAAAAAATATTGACATAATGTGAGTCAATAAAGCCTACAAAAATTAAAAATTTTTACAATAGTATCACCAACCCGATGGGGTGTTTTATTTGCCGCTCCGGCCAGCTATGCCCCAATTCACAGCCAAATATGGTCAGTGATAACTATTGAAACTATGAAAAGAAAGTGTTAAATGAAAATTTAAAATATAGATTATAAGAGTCTTAAATATAGTTAATATAATTACAATTTTAATAATTCTTAAAATTAACAAGTAAGAAAGCTGTAGTCGAGACTGCTCGACTACGAAATCCCCTGAGCCCTTCTTCGAACGATTCATATTCCAAGAATACTTCGTTTCGATTCTCCACGCGTAAGAAACTATACATGCAAAAACACGAGCACACACATACGCTGATCTATGCTTGTACGCCTGTATGTGTGTAAGCATTGCAGGCGGCTTGCTGTCTCGCTGCCTTTGTTGCTGCGCCACATGGGGTTTGCTGCGAAAACTTTGATGATTAATAATTCTGTTTCTAGATGGACAATCGTATTGATCTTTTCAGATTATGAATATGATATTCATATCTATATGCTAAACCAAACTGCATGTCTCTTGTATTTGAAATGCATTTTTCACACATTTGGGGTTGGTGGGGCGAAGTGGGGACCGAAATTATATTAAATTAGTATCTATATATATGCAGAAGACTCGGAGACTCTAACTCTAAAGATGAATTAGCTAGAATTTTATAACTGGTTCCCGATAATTTCGTTTATCGATAACTTTGCAAATATACAAGTTATCGAATTTCTTAAACAAACTCGTACTGTGCGTACAATATACGGACCTAACACAAAAAGAATGAACTCTCTAGCTTTTGTATTTTCGGAAATCGACGCGTTCATACATACGGACGGACGGACGGACGGACGGACAGACGGACAGACGTCACCCTGATCAAGAATATATATACTTTATGGGGTCTGCCACGCCTCCTTCTGCCTGTTACATACATTTAACAAAACCATTATACCCTGAATTCCCATTTTCAATAGACTCAGGGTATAACAAGTAAGAAGGCTCTAGTCGAGACTGCTCGACTACGAAATCCCCTGAACCCTGCAAAAAAGTGATACGCTTCTTCTTTACGCACTTAGAGGCGCGCGCTCTGCTAACTGCGCAGTTGCTGCCGTGGCTTGGGGGTGGGTTGGGCTGAACTTTGGACGCTTATAACTCCATTTGTAAATGGACGATCTTCATGAAAATTTCAGAGTAGATCAAGAATTACTAAATTTACCTATGTGCCAAATTGCAAATCTCTAGTATTTGAAATGTGTTTTTTCCAAATTGGGGGCGAAGGGGGCGTGGTATCCAAAATCTGAAAACTACAAAATCTGCGTATCCATAATATCTATCTAAATATATAAAGTTGAAGTCCCTAGCTGTAAAAGTTATACCCAAAAAACCTAAAAAATTTAAAATGTATCGATAATTTGGAAATGGGACGAGTTATCGAAAAAACAAAATAAACTCGTATTGCGTAGCTAATATACGAGTGTTCATGTGAAATTTCAGCTCTCTAGCTTTTGTAGTTTCCGAAATCTCGACGTTCATACGGACGGACAGACGGACAGGGCTATATCAACTTATTTTTTTATGCTGATCAAGAATATATATACTTTATGGGGTCTGCGACATCTCCTTCTGCCTGTTACATACATTTTCACAAAACCATTATACCCTGAATTCCCATTTTCAATGGGTTCAGGGTACAAAAACAGGGAAGGTATTAACAATATTGAAAGGTAGATTAAAAGAAGAGCTTTAATATAGAATATTTCATAGGATTGAGAAATCACTGCAGGCAACAATAGCAACATAATGTAGCTTATGGCTGTGCATTGCGAGTGATTTCCCTAAGGTGTGCTAAAAGCAACGATCGGGAGCATATATGAGTATATGTTTAAAATTTCAGCTCTCTAGCTTTTGTAGTTTCCGAAATCTCGACGTTCATACGGACGGACAGACGGACAGGGCTAGATCAACTTATTTTTTTATGCTGATCAAGAATATATATACTTTATGGGGTCTGCGACATCTCCTTCTGCCTGTTACATACATTTTCACAAAACCATTATACCCTGAATTCCCATTTTCAATGGGTTCAGGGTACAAAAACAGGGAAGGTATTAACAATATTGAAAGGTAGATTAAAAGAAGAGCTTTAATATAGAATATTTCATAGGATTGAGAAATCACTGCAGGCAACAATAGCAACATAATGTAGCTTATGGCTGTGCATTGCGAGTGATTTCCCTAAGGTGTGCTAAAAGCAACGATTTTATTTTAGGAAGAGAGATCTCTAAGGAAAATACGTGATAATATTTATTAAAATTAATACATAGAACATGAAACGTACTATGCAAAGAATAATCCATAGTGCATATAGGTAAATGTAGCGGACGATAATGTCCAGTTGTTCGGGACGGAGCAGAGAAATTAAGACGCATCAACAAAAAGGATGAATCAATATTACCGTTAATCACTTTGTGCAGAAAATCAATTCCTAAAATTGTTCTGCGATTCACTAACGATGGAAGATCAATGAGCTGATATGGTAAGACGATAATCGTAAATTACTGTCCCAGTTAAGATCCCTTAGGGCAAAAAGAAGAAACTGTTTTTGGACTGATTCAATACGATCTTGATACAGTTTATGTTGCGACCAAACAACTGAGCAATACTCTAAGATAGGACGTACAAGCGACATAAATAATTACTTGGTAATAAAAGGATCTTTAAATTCCTTAGCCCAACATTTAATAAAGCCAAGCACGCTTTTGGCTTCATTTATGATGGTAGAAATATGAAGATTGAAATTGAGTTTAGAGTCAAAGAGAACGCCAAGATCTTTGACTGTAAAGATGCGTTGTAAGGAAATGTTACTAATTTTATAGTCAACAATATGAGGAACGGTACTACTGAAAGTCATTGTCATACACTTTGAGCAATTTAGGTGCAACTGGTTCACCACACACCAAGATTGAAATAAATTAAGGTCATCTTGAAGGTGTAGATGCCCATTTGCACTGGAGTAAGGAAGGCAAAGTTTTACATCATCCGCATACATAAATATGGTAGAATAAGAGATGCAACTAGGAAGGTCATTTATAAAAAGCGAAAAGAGTATTGGTCCTAAATGGCTACCTTGAGGAACACCAGACGAAACAAAGATAAGTTTAGAAATAGCTGTCCTCAGCAAAGCTCGTTGGATTCTACCATTCAAATAGGATGAAATCCAGGGCACAAGTTTAGGGGGAAATCCTAAGCGTTCAAGCTTTAGAATAAGTAACTGATGATTAACTGTGTGAAATGCTTTACTGAAATCAGTATAAGTAACATCAGTTTGCATTTTATTAGAAAAACTGTCATTGACGAGTGAAGTAAATTCGAGGATGTTGATCGATTCTGAATAAAACCGTGTTGGGATGGTTGAATAATCGATTTGCAAAAATGTTGCAAGGTTCATGTTATAATTTTTATACTTTGTTCCCAAAGGGAATAAAGTATATTGGGTTTGTGCATGGTCCGTCCGTCTGTCCGTATGAACGCAATATTTTTCGGCGCTATTAGAGCTGGAGACTTGAAATTTTAAACATATACTCATATATGCTCCCGAATTATAAAGTGTAAACATTTTCCCGATCCGCCCACTGGGGGCGTGCCAAATCGGAAAACTCTTCCGCCCATAGTTAAGTTATCATACTAGATGATGACCTAAAGAGTTGAAATTTGAAATGTATACTCGGGGTGACAACCCAAGTTCAAAAAGCTATGGCGGATATATCTACGCCCATTGGGGGCGTGGCAAATCGGGAAATACGTATCTTCTACACCGTTAAAGCTAGAACGCTGAAATTTTGCATGTGAGCTAATGTTATGATTCTAAGAAGATCGATCAAAAAGTTATATGTCTACGCCCATTGGGGGCGTGGCAAATCGGACCTGAATATATAGTGATTTTTCAAATTGTGCTATATTTTGAACACTATTGACACTAGAGACTTTTGCATGTATACTCGGGTTGCCAACCCAAGACTAATAAGATATGGTAGATATATCTACGCCCACAGGGGGCGTGGCAAACCGCAAAAGTTTATATCTCTTACAGTTTTAGAGCTAGAAGCTTGAAAATTGGATGGTTGAGTTACTAATGTTCTCCTCTATCGATGCCCCAAAAATAATTTTTCAGCTTCTTTGGGGGCGTGGCATATCGAAAAATACCCTGTAATTTTCGCATTTTTTGAATGTAAGCAACCAAATTTTGCAGGCATGTTAGCCTCGGCTCTTTCTAAGAACTGGCCAAAAATTATGCGTCTACGCCCACTGGGGGCGTGGCAAATCAGCAAAGAAGTTTGTTGTGGCCAACTGCATAATTCATGCATATAATAGCTTAGTAGCAATTGGTATGATGGCAGAAAGCATTTTAACATAAATATAATAATATTAATGAATTTAAAAAATAAAATTTAAAAGTATTCGATTATTAAATAAAAAGTTTTCAGCGGGATTCGAACCCAGGTCTTTTGAAAATCACATGTAATTGTTAGCTAAACCTAAATAAATTCACAGCTGATCAGCTGGTCAGCTGATCAGCAGCTTGTGACAAAACAAAACAATACAATCGCAATTCTTGCAATATGTATACACTTTTGGATGTGTATACTTACAAACATCTGTGTACACATACATCCATATATGCATGCATAGAAAAACTGCTTGCCACACAGCGTGGCAAAGTTGTTTTAGTTTTTGCTTAAATGCAGAATTCATATGCGTATGTTTATAAATTATTATCAATTGGCAGCAAGCATTTTATAATAAATATACAAATATAACAAAAATGAAAAAAAAAATTTGTTTGAAAAAAAGTTTTCTGCAGGATTCGAACCCACGCACTAAGTACAGCTTGCATAGCGCTTACCACCAGCGCCACTGCCCTGACCTGACATTTGTTGTCTCTGACAAAACTAAAGTAATGATCGAAAAATTCCCAATTCAGTCACAATTCTTAGAAAATTCTGGCATGCAAACTTTTGTATGCATACATAGAAAATTGTGTATATAATCGTATAGTGTGTACATGTGTAAATCTGTATGTACGTGTAGGAAAAACGCTTGTTGCTTGCCATGTACGTTTTCTAATTGCCGAAATATTTCGTTAATTAAATGTTTATTAAATAAAAAAGATGCACCTATGGGAACAAAGTATATCGCAGTTAGTTGCGCCTAACTGCAACGTTCTTACTTGTTTTTTTGTTTGTTTACTGTCATGACAGGAATCCCAACTGGTGGCGACGACGCACCAAGCTGGAGCGTGGCCTGCTCCTTCTGAGCAATATTCTGTTTCTTGTTGCTGTGACGGGCTTTGGTTTTTGGGTATTCGATGTACTCAGAGCAGACGGTGCTGGCACAGACCCTGATCTGCCAGAGGCTTCGCCACAAGCAACTGCATTGCATGGCGATAGCACCACTATGAACAAGGTGCCCGACATGAATACCAAAGAGAAGTCAGTGGCAGAGTGCGTTTGCCTGACCAAAGAGTGCATACACACTGCCTCCACGGTGCTGAGCAAAATCAAACCCGAAGTGGAGCCGTGCGATAATTTCTACGAGTTTGCTTGCGGCAGCTATATTGAGGAGGAGAACATTCCTGATGACAAGGTCTCTATCAGTACATTCTCCGTTATCTCGGACAAGCTGCAGGAGCAGCTGAAGGACATCATCACTGCTGACCGACCATCCACAGACTTTAAACACTTCCGTTTGCCCAATTTGCTCTACAAGGCCTGCATGAACAAGAGTATGTAACCGATTATTGCTATACATCTGAGGGCTTAATGTTTATTTATCTTCCTCAGCGCTTATTGAATCCTTGGGTGCCACGCCCATTGACAAAATTGCCAAGACTCTCGGTGGCTGGCCGTTGATTGAGGGTGATAGCTGGAATGCGGATGATAACTGGACCTGGCAAGAGCAGGTTAAGAAATTCCGCAAGGCCGGCTTTAGCATGGACTACATTATTGACTTTTCCATTGGAGTAGATTTGCAGAACAGCACAAAACGTATCATGGACGTAAGTGTAACCAACAATCAACATTTTACTAACTTGTAGTTAGTAACTACTAACAATACCGCAACATTTCCGTATTTTATGTAGCTGGATCAGTCGGCGTTGGCTCTTAGTCGCGAATATCTGGTTAAAGGCTTCAATGAGACATTGGTGACTGCCTACTATGACTACATGGTGGATATCGCGGTGCTCTTTGGTGCCGACAAAAATCAAGCCAAGGAACAGCTATTGCAGTCTCTCCAATTCGAAATGGCCTTAGCTAACGTATGCACGCAAGATTTGATTCTCTGTGAAGCATAATTCTAATACATCCCCTGGCCCTCTAGATTTCCTTGCCCAATGAGAAGCGTCGCAACTCCTCGGAGCTGTTCAATCCTCGCACCACACAGCAGCTGCAGGCAGCCTATCCATATGTCCAGTGGATGGATTACATGAACGCGCTGCTGCCCGAAGGACTCTCAGTGCAAGATGATGAGATAATCAATCTGACCGTGCCGTCATTCTTCGAGCAGCTGGGGAAGCTGCTGGCAAAGACGCCAAATCGCGTGATTGCCAACTACATGATGTGGCGCATACACGCCTTTTCTATTGGCTTTCTGAGCGAGGAGTTCCGCAAGCGGCAGCTACAATATGCCACCGCTCTATCCGGCCGCCAGGAGCAGGAGGCACGCTGGAAAGAATGTGTTGACATTGCCTCCGGCAGGTTAGTATCTGCACTTCAAAATACTGATTGTTTGAATTTGGAAAAGGTGTTGGGGACTCGTTTAGGTGCTTAAAAAATGTTGCCACGATTTTTCTTTCCTCACTTTCTTTATTTCCTGATTGATTTCTTTGTGATTTTACAGTGAACGTGACGATCTCGAATCAGATGTTGATAGGTATTTAGATGATTTCAACATGTTAGATAACTCATATACGCCACGTATACACATTCATATCACAAAGAATATTCATTGTCTATCGCCGCCGATCCTTTCACAATCTTAGGCAAACAAAAGTCAGCAGAGCATCGGACTTACAAAATGTATCCATTCAATTATCATTTCCCATTTGTACGTACGTAAGGCATAGAATGTGGATCCATTTAGCTTTTATTTTGCGTCTTCTATTACCGTAAATAGCTTGTAGGCCCCTCTCTCTAGTCATTTAGGTGCTTGAGCATTAGCATTCTGTTTATTTGTTTTAAGTATATATGTACATATGTTAATTCATTAAAAATACTCATTTTATGTTTCGCTTTCATGACAACTCTCAACTGTTCACCAATCAACAACAAATTTCACTGAACAACAACCAATATACATGATCACAACGCTTAATATAATATATTAACCATATCAAATGTTAACCAAAAATCAGTCTCGGCATATCGGTTGGCTCGCTGTATGTACGTAAGCACTTCAATCAGGACTCAAAAGCGATAGCTTTGGAAATGGTCAACGACATTCGCATGGTATTCAGCGATATTTTAGATGAGGTTAACTGGATGGACGAAAAGACCAAGAAAGAGGCGAAGCAGAAGTTGCATAGCATGGCCACCCACATTGGCTACCCCGATGAGATGCTGGATAACGAGAAACTGGCAAAGTACTATGAGAAACTTGACATCAATCCCGATGCATATTTCGAGTCCTTTTTGAAGATGAACATCTTTGGGACCGATTATTCCTTTAACAAGCTACGTCTGCCAGTCAACAAAACGGATTGGGTGCGTCATGCCCGTCCAGCTATTGTGAATGCCTTCTATTCCTCGTTGGAGAACAGCATACGTAAGTTGTGAAGCGGAACAGCCAGATTATACTATATCAGTAATTTTTCATTTCGCAGAATTCCCGGCAGGCATACTGCAAGGTCACTTCTTCAATGCCCAGCGACCCAAGTACATGAATTACGGAGCGATTGGCTATGTCATTGGACACGAAATCACTCATGGATTTGATGACCAGGGTCGTCAGTTCGACGTGAAGGGCAATTTGCGGGACTGGTGGCAGCCGGACACCCAGAAGGCCTATCTGAAGAAAGCCCAGTGCATTATTGATCAATACGGCAACTATACAGAGCGTGCAACGGGCTTGAATGTGAGTCTGCCCAAATGATTATATCCGTAGAGCTGAAAATCTATTTAAGTCCACTTATTCCTATTACATAGTTGAATGGAATCAATACGCAGGGCGAAAATATAGCTGATAATGGTGGAGTTAAAGAATCCTACATCGCCTATAAACGCTGGGTAGAGAAACACGGCGAGGAACCCAAACTCCCCGGCTTGGACTACACGCCACAGCAAATGTTCTGGATCTCAGCTGGCCAAACTTGGTGTGCCAAATATCGTAAAGGTAATCTTTCAAACTAAAGCCATTTATTGACCAAGTATACTACTGATATGTATCTTCTTGCAGAGTCTCTAAAGATGAGAATCACAACAGGAGTGCACTCACCATCTGAGTTCCGCGTTCTCGGTTCTTTGAGCAATATGAAGGACTTCGCCAAGGACTTCCAATGCCCAGAAGGGTCGCCCATGAATCCTGTGCAAAAGTGTGAAGTGTGGTAGAAAGCAACAGTAGATTGATTGTATTCCCATTAAATATATACAAAAGTTCATGTGTCTTTGATGTAAACTGAAGGGCTTATTAGAAATCTATTAATGATATATTAGCGCTCAAGCCCATATTGAATGGGATAATCTCACGTAGATTTAGCTTTACTTCCCCTAGCGTACTTATGCTATGTGAGCATAATGTAAGAAATATATTTAATAAAATTTGTTTTTATATACCAAAAATGATTTGAGTTTTGGATCGTTTAGTTCAGTGTAAATCATCAAATAGTCGCACTTTAAAAATCTATTAATATGTATTAGCTCAACCTTACATTGAATGGACTAATCTTACGCAGGTTTGGCATTGATTCTCTTAAGGTACTTAAGCTAAGTGAATATAATGTAAGAAATTTATTTAATAAAATTTGTTTTCTTGTACCAAGAATAATGTGTTTAAATGTGCGCTCTACTGTGGGGTTCAATACTTATCGTTTAGACAAAAGTAATTGGGTCAGAGTTGCATATTTGCTGTGATATCAATAGTGTGGCAGCACTTTTCGAGATGCTGACCACGATATTTGTGGACAGCCTGATAAATATCGGTATAAAAAACTATCGACATATTTTGTCATCCCTAGGTCCTTTTCACATAGCGTGGCAACTGCCAAGCTATTTTTATTTTCTGCGTTAAAAAGAAAAAAAAAAAAAAAACGATGTCAGCGCTTAATTTGACCGTGCGTGTACACCCGGTGGTACTATTCCAAGTTGTGGATGCTTTCGAACGCCGCAATGCTGATTCACATAGAGTTATCGGCACACTGTTGGGTTCGGTTGACAAGGGAGTTGTCGAGGTTACCAATTGCTTTTGTGTGCCGCACAAAGAGCACGATGACCAAGTGGAGGCAGAGTTGAGCTATGCCTTGGACATGTACGACCTGAATCGTAAGGTGAACGCCAGCGAGAACGTGGTGGGATGGTGGGCCACCGGAAATGAGGTGACCAATCATAGCTCAGTCATACATGAGTACTATGCCCGCGAATGCAACAATCCTGTGCATCTTACTGTGGACACATCGCTCCAAAGCGGTCGCATGGGTCTGCGCGCCTACGTTTGCATCCAGCTGGGCGTCCCTGGTGGCAAAACTGGCTGCATGTTCACACCCATACCTGTCGAGCTGACAAGCTACGAGCCCGAGACTTTTGGCCTCAAGCTCTTGCAGAAGACGGTGACCGTATCGCCAGCGCACCGACCTAAGACCGTACCGCCCATGCTGGACCTAGCCCAGATATCTGAGGCATCAACCAAACTGCAATCGCTGTTGGACCTCATACTGAAATACGTGGACGATGTAATTGCACACAAAGTGACTCCCGATAATGCTGTCGGCCGCCAGCTGCTCGACCTCATCCACTCTGTGCCACATATGTCGCACGAGCAGTTCACGCAGATGTTCAATGCCAATGTCCGGGATCTGTTAATGGTTATCACACTCTCGCAATTGATCAAAACGCAGCTGCAGCTTAACGAGAAGCTCACATTCTTGCCGACGGCTTAAATGACGAGCAATTCAATGCGTTCTGTTCTAACTAAATTCTATGTACTCACCATAATACGACTAAGTAAAATAAAAAGCTCAGATACCCGGAATGCTGTTATTTTATTTTGAAACTCTTAAATTAAATAATAAGAGTATATTAGAATTATATATATATCATATTATATATATATATATCATTTTTTTTATCTGGACTCTTGTAAATCAAAAACTGTTAAATTCAATAGATCCGTTTTTATGTTCCCAGTATGCAACTCTTAGAACACACACCTAGATTGTCTACAGGCATATATTCCAAACACCGACAGATTTTTAAATATATCCGAGCTTGTACAAACCCTTTTCACTCTGATCCGAATTTGTGAGTGCGAAGACGATTTAAATTATCGTTCTTCGATATTTGCATAAGTCATGGGCTAGTAATTCGCATATTTTAGGTGATATTGATGATCTTCTGCTCGAAAATCAAACTGAGCAATCAGTTGTATCAAGTAGAATTGAATGCGTACACATTCAATCTCCACTTACAAGAAGAGGAGAATTATCAGCAATGGGACTGCTCTAGTCGGGAGTGTTCGGATATTAGTAAACGGCAGATGCACACTCTCGTGCATGTGATCTGCTTACAAATACTGTGGATCATCAGTTATTTCATATACTTAATTGATACATGCTCAGCAACAAAAGAGTTTTTAGGTTGTTATGATTGAAATATGCATATACTTTATTTAAAACTAAATGAAATTCAAGCTGCGTTTTTACATAAAAATTGTTTTTCACATACCGATAAACGTTCGAATCAATAATAATAATAGTATTCACCATTGAATGGGAGATGATGACATTCAATGCTTAATTACAATAAATAGGAATAAGAAAATGTCAAAATACATATTAGATCGAAATTTAATACAAATAATAAGGGCAATGCCAATTTTTAAAGATGTGATCAAATTTGTGTGTATGTGTATGAAAATATGTGCATGAGTACTACATCATTCTAGGTACCTTGGGTACGCAATGATGGTTGCCGGATATGGATCTCTAGATTAGCTTTTAGACAAGTACAAGTCTTCTGATTAAAAACTCTTCGAATAAACAAACAAACTTTTCTGCTAATTGAAGATTCAGCAGGCTTTCTTACAAAATAAATGTTTTTTATTTTGTTTTATTAGTTTCTTAAGAAACATATACACGTATCTATGCATGTAAGCAAATTTACGATATTCAAAAGGTAATAAAATGTAACAACATTCATAAAAAAGTTATCGTCCTATAAGTTTCGATACATATTTTATAGATACACTGAAATTTGAGTTTGATTTTGCAAAGCATGTATATATATATATATATATATATATATATATATATATATTAATTTTTAATGTGTATAAATATAATAAATCTCAATCAACAACATGCTACATATTTGAAAATCGAACAATTTTTCACGTTCACTTCCACGTTCGTTGATTAACATTAGCAGACAAAGATTTCATACTCATATATATGTATGTACATATGTATGTTATATAAATTGACTTTAGCTTTAACATTTAACATATCCTCTATGTGCATGTAGCATATATGTATGGTAATGTGTAAATACTTATGTCTTTACTACTACAAAACAACAACAATCCACATATTGACCTAGATATTCAGATATCCAGACACTTTCATTAGACACAGCTGAATTTTATTCACCTATTGACCCAGATATTTAGACATCCAGACACCCTCATTAGACACAGCTGAATTTGATGCCATCGTCGCTGGAATAACAGTTTTGGCAGTGGAGCTTGTGATTCCGCACGCGGACATCAGTCCCATTCAGTCCGTCACCCAGCTGCACATGACACACGCAGCACTTAAAGCAGTTGATGTGGTAGAAAAGCAGCAAAGACTCAATGATCATGGCTGCTCCGCGACCTGCAGCAAAGATAATGTCAACATTAGGCAACATTATGTAAACATGGAAAATATTTTATGTAGATATATTTATATTTGTGTATGGCACCAGCTTTACACCCATACAATATATTTGAGTGCTTTGTGGACTCTTCGGCAATTGTCATGGGTGCACCCCAAATCTGTGATAAGCATGCACACACAAAGAGTAAAAGAGAGATAAAGAGAAAGACGGAGAAAAAGCGTAAGTTTAAGTATAAATGGGAGGAAAGTAATGCTTGGCACTTATAATAATAATAATTGGAAATTTGTATGGAATGCTTTGAAACTTTCATTGGCTTCGAACACTAGTTACTAAAATAGTCGTGAACTGAATATTAAATGCTTAAAGTATTATTTACAAACTAAATCCCTTCATAAAATCAAATGTTTTAAAGAAATGCATTTTCTAATTAAAAATGTTCACTATTATGGAAGTGAATTTTATATTATACATCTCAAAAGTATTATGATATAATTATTTAATTTACGACGATGAAATATTTATATATTTTTTGTATACAGAATCATGAAATATTTAAGTGTTTTTGGTATGCAGATATCATGAAAAGTACCGCATAAACGAAAAAAGTTTTCTTTACTAAATGCCTTATGAAAACGTTTGTACATATTGTACAGTCTATATGAAATTATCAAGCCTATAAATGGGATAAATGTGAGAACTGAAGAAGAATTAGAATTAGAAATTAGAACCACACTCACAACCAACGTAGTAGCAAAGTTTACCTAATTCGTCGCCGCAATGTGAACACTTCTTCTTGCCACTGACACTGAGCATCTTCTCTTGATTGTTGTTGTTATTATTATTATTATCGTTGTTGTTGCTGCTATTACTGCTGCTGCAGTGCGGTTTGAGTCCATTGCCATTTAACTGACTGTAGGTGCCATTGCTATCGAATCTGTGTAAAATGGAATAATTGATATTAATATATATATATATATATATATATATATATATATATATAGAGATAGTTAATGAAAAAAATAAAATATAAACCTATTCAAATTTAATTATATATATATATGTCGTAGCGTTATAATTATTACCCCCGCTTATATATATATATATATATATATATATATATATATATATATTCATATATCATATATTCATTAACTATCTCTATTTCAATAACTACTAGCACTAATATTTTGCTCTTCCAACATTATTCATATTTATGCTGAAGAATACCTACCGTTTGCGTTCACCGATGCCTTTGCTCTGGACACGTTCTGTAAGTGTCTGTATGATAGAATCGGGCAGCGGCTTATCATTGGATGTAGATGCGGGCATGGAGCGCCTCAGCTGCACCTGCTGCGGTTGTTGCTGCTGCTCGAGCAGGCGGCGATGCTCGGCCTCTTGGAACAACCAATGGTTGGCATGGCCACTGTTGTATAGCGCCCCGTTATAATCTGGAATGAATTTGTGCTTTTGCAGCCAGGAGCTATCATTGGCCATATTTCGTTGCTGTTGCTGTTGCTGCTGCTGAACCTGTACCCATCCATCGGTGTACTTGGGCTTCGGGGTAGCACTCAATGCCAGCAGCGTGTTGCGCGACATGTTGCTCAGATTTTGAACCGATTGATGATGATAAGTGGCTGGTAGATTGGATGGGTGACGTGCAGCGGGCGCAGCTGTGGCTGTTGCCGCAATTTTAACCAAAGACCCGCCGTAGGCACTACGCTGCCGCGTACTAACCACGTAGTCCGGTTCCTGACTGTGGCCATTGGTGTTGAGATGCATGGCGCGCAATGGCTTTGTGGGTGGTGTCGGTGGCACTATAAGACGTTTGGAGAACTCATTCAGATCTGACATGGACTTGCGATAGTCCGTGTCCACCTGCTGGTAGTGATACGCTGCAAGTGACAGGGATCTCTGCTGCTGCTGTGGTTGCTGTTGCTGTTGTTGTTGCTTTTGCTGTTGCTGCTGTGGCACATTTGCATATATCTGTTGCGTTGACTGCTGCAGCGACTGCTGTGGTTGTGGCTGTGGTTGTGTAGGTTGGAAGGCGCTTAGCATGCCGTTACCAATGCCGAAGCCACGATGCAGATCCTGTAGCGAGCGTCGATTGCTCGACATCAACATTTTAGCTCCATGCTGCAGTTCGCGACGTGCCAGATTTTCACGCAGCAGCAGATTTTCCCGCTGTCTTTTAAGTTCCTCTTTCTTCAAACAAGTTAAGGCAATTAAATTCAAGCAATTACACTAGACGAATCCAACTTACCGAAAACTGCAGTAGCTCTTGCTCTACCCGCAGGACTTCACCTTGCTCCCGTATCTTCTCTTCTATGGACAACATCTTTGCATTGGCAGTTGCTGTTGCCTCGCTCAGCGATTGAGTTGCTGCTGCTGCCGCTGTTGCAGATTCCGTCCACGACTCCGCTGAGTTGCCTTTTACCGTTTGCAGCAACGGTGTTTGGGCTGCCAGCAATGACTTGTTCTGATAGATGACCTCGCCAACCAGTGACGGTGCTAGCTCCTCTGTCGGGGGCGGCGTTGCCTCCGATTGGGTATCGTTTTCTTCCGAGGAATTCGTATAGTGCTCGCTGCTTTGACGCGAATGATTCTCTGAGACTCCCGAGTCTCGGCTTTCACCTGCCACAAAGGAGAATCCTCGATTAATTCCCAATTTGTAGATTTATTAGGATAATGGATGTTAAGTAATTAATTATGTAAAGAGAATCAACCTCAGATACAACTTAATTTTG
This sequence comes from Drosophila antonietae, assembly GCA_030914385.1. Classification (NCBI taxonomy): domain Eukaryota; kingdom Metazoa; phylum Arthropoda; class Insecta; order Diptera; family Drosophilidae; genus Drosophila; species Drosophila antonietae. Next base: position 31,867,754 of record JAUESO010000609.1, on the reverse strand, counting down.
TTTATATTTCATAGACTTGAAAAAATAAGTTTTAATTTTCGTAGTTAATTGATTAGTTATCTGTATACCATTTATTAGTTATTAGTTAAATGTATACCATTTCGCAAAATCAGACTACTGGCAGCTTTTCTCCTCTTTGTTAGCGCTGCTTTGAATAAGCGCAAGTACAGTGTACATGCGCTAAACGGATTAGTTATACTTAACCTCACTTTCTATTTCAAGAGCCTTGCACTCAGATATTCAACCCTCCCCAGTGCTCACCTGTATCTGAACTGTCACAGAGTCCGGCCTTTATGTACAATTGCTTCTCGAGGCGTCGCTCTTCCTGAAGCAGCTGCGACATATCTGGCGGCGTAGCAACTGTAAGCTGAAGATAGTCATCCATATCATCGAGACCAGTGTCGGTCTCGATGCCTAGGAAACTGGAACGCTTGTTGCGTAGTTCCTTCTTGATCCGCTTTGTCGAGTTCATGCGTTTGATTGGCGGTGACATAGGCGTGCCGAGGCCTGGCTGACTCTGCAGCTGGTGACGTGTCTTATTGGAAATAGTTTCGTACGTGTTGTCCGATGACCAGGTGCCGGTATCTAACTCATTCCCATGTGCATTTATGCGTACTTTATTTATCTCCTCTGTGGCAGGCTCTGTGGGCGGTGGTGGCGGTTTCTCCTTTGGTGGCTCTAATGCAGATGCCAAGCTGGCGACGCAGTGGCCCAGCTCCAGGCCCGTGTGGAATATCTCTATGTTTTCATAGACGGGTATAGGGCGGAGATGTTTGGGTGCATCGTAGTAGGGCTCTGTTGCTTTTGGCACCTGGTAATAGGGTTCTAAGTCAACACATGTTGCTTTTGAATTTGATTCGACTTGACCGCTGCTGCTGTTGAAGCTGCAGTTATTGTTGTTGCTTTTGTTATTGTTATTGTTAGTTTGATTATGCTCGTTATTATTGTTACTGTTGCTTTTATTTGGAATGTTTCTCATGTGGTTACGTCTTGTCAACATCGTGCTCGCTGTTTGTTCAATATCTACTGGTTGCATAGATATTGTCGACTTGATGTTCTCATAGATGGGCTCATTTCTATTTTTTTTGATAACCAGATGTTGTTGTTCCGGTTCCTCAATATCCTGTTTCACTAGCTCCTCCACCGTTTTCTGCTCATCCGTTTTATTTGGCATTGCAATATTTGTGGAGACTTTCGAAACCACCTCCAACATATATACCTTCGTCTCTTCCTCATTTTCAACCTCCTCATTCTTCTCCAACTGCACTTTGCTTTCAGTATTTTGCTGCTCCTCCTCCATATCCTCCGGCGCACTACTGGTCTCCCTGTCAATAGCTTCCAGCGCCAAATCAAGAGCTTCGTTGATCTGTAATTCGTATGTACGAGTGAGCAAATGAGCCAAAAAGCGTCCACGAGAAAGAGAAAGAGAAAGAGAAAGAGAGAGAGAGAGAGAGAGAAAGAGAGAGAGAGAGAGAGAAAGAAAGAGAGAGAGAGAAAGAGAGAGAGAGAGAGAAGGAAAAAAAGAAATATGCGGCATAATCACACATAGTTTAATTAAGTTAGTTTATACAAATTTTAATATATTCTGCACTAGCAACAAAGAATACACAAGTTACATAAATTATAATCAAACATACAGCCAAGAATATTTAACAAAAAATAGATAATAAAGCATAATTCAGTCAAAGGGTTCCATTAGTAACAGGTCAAAAATAAACCTAGTTTATAATTGGACATAATCGACGCTCAAATACACTTCATACTTTATTAACAAACTAATAACAATACCGGAACCTGATTTTACTTATTTATATGTTTAATGTTGTAGCATTCATCTAAAAAAAACTTCAATATATTTATTTATATTCTATTGCGATGTTATCTAATTACATTCAAAGCTTATTCATAGCTGCAGAAATCGACTAAGTTATGAATAACTATCATATATTATGATTCATATTATAAGATTCACTTTATTTCTGCTCTACACTTTTCAAACATTTACGTGGAGGCCTGATTGACCCGTACTGTGGATGTTTGTGCTTACCATTGCTGTTCGATCACAAATCCATTTTATACACTGTATTACATTACTTTATTGATTATATGCGATATGTATATGTATATGTGTGTAATTGTGTTTTCAGCTATAAAGATAAACTGCCAATGAAGCAGATAGAATATGCCTAGTTTGGTTTGCAGGTAAATAGCTAATAGGAATCGACCACAATTGTTGAAAAGCCAAACGCAACTAAAATGCACCTATTCCAGGGGTCGCATTGAACAACGTTCGTTCGCAGAACAGCAAAATTGCAGAAAAACCAATAGAAATGTTAAATACATATATAGAAATATAGAGCGGAGAATCGTACATATGTATGTAGTCGTCTGTGTAATGCAACATTGCGAGGGATTGAATATCGGCTTGGAAGGGCCTAGATGTAAGCAAAGACAGATCTAACTTTAGCATATGAATGTATACATACATACATATATACATTGCTGAAACATGCAAAAAAAAAAAAAAAAAAAAAAAAAAAAACAACTTAAAAGCTAAAGGCAAAATTAGTAACAGCAAAAAACAGAACACAAAAGCAAAAAACCAATAAATGAGACAATGATAAATATAAATGACACAAAACATGAGCGAGAAAGAGCGATAGGAGATAGGAGAAACAACAGCTTACCTCGAAAATTGTAAACTTGCAACAACTTCTGCTGACAGTAAGCATGTAAACTATGTAACTGTAGCATATATTATATTTATATTTATAAATGTACACATTTTAGCCAACAATGCGAGCGTAAGGCATGTAAGAGAAATGCTTACAGATTATGCTTATATCATAATATATATTATATATGCATATAAAAATATCAGATAAACCTTTAACCCTTGGGGACTTACTTACGCTAAATCACCTGCATGGGAAAACACAGAACATAATTATGACCGGGGACATTGGAAATGTGTTTGTTTAGGTTTATACCAGCGACAGCCTTCCACTCATTATGTTTGTATTTAAAACTATATTTATGTATGTATATTATTTAGGTAAAATTATGTTGACCCCTTTCTTATTCAACATTCGTGCCTATAATGATTGTAAGCCAGTTAAAGCAGTATTAAACCAGGGCAGCACAAACAAGTTTTATGCACCGCTTGCATTTCGTGGTGTGTGGGTTTCACTGCTTGAATATTATAGTTGTGCTACAATATAGAAAGCAGTGCTCACAGCGTATTTCGGGGATTTTGATTTAGACAATTACTATAGACTTGACGGCATAACAGCATAACATGATGTTTATTTTGTTTTCGATTTTTAGTTAATTATTTTATTTTTATACTTTTGTCATATTTCTTTGTGTATTAGCAGATTTTTCATCACGTTAATAAATAAAATATATATAACACTAAAGCATATTTTTCACATTTTTCTTTACATAAATGAAATTTACTTTTTTACAAAAATTTGGTTTAGTACTAAGAATAGAGAAATAAATAACTATAGGTTACGTAGCTTGAGACCCACTATAATATTATATATAATTATAACATAAATTTAATAAAAAATATGACAAAATATACATAAAAAATTTTAGTTTTGAAAGAATTTTGAATGTATTTTAATTAAAAATATAAATCGGTCAATTTCGTAAAACTAGCCAGGGAAAATTTTCTCGCCTGGGCTCGAAAGTTATAAAAAAAGGTTATTCACTTTTTATTTTTCGCGTAGATAAAATATTATTATGATAGCTTTCAGACAAATATTAGAAAATCGATTCCCAGATTTTACACCATTTAGTGACCAGCACCGACCGCCGCTCCTACTGTCGCCCCCAGCTTGTTGAGCTCATCGTCCAGTAAGTCGCTAATCTCCTGGCTCAATACTTGCTCCGTATTATGCTCTTCAAGTATTTCATCTGTGGTTATGGTTTTTCGTATCTCAATGTTAACTGGCGCTGCAGTTTTAGGTAAGGGTGGTGGAGCGACAGATGGCGCATCGTTAGCCAAATAGAATTTTGAATTATCAACCTTGACAAAGTCATCGGCACTAACAACATCGACGCCGCTTCGCGTGCCGGTAAGAATCACTTTCGGCTCTAGCGTTTCATTGAGCGTAGGATGAGGCTGATGCATAGTTGACTCCTCGTGATGTCCAAAATTTCGACGCAAAAAATCAAATATACTAGTTTTATTTTTCTTGTCCTTGCCTTTGTTCTTCTCCTGATACTCCTTTGGTGTTTTGGGCGAGCTGGGCGGAGTAATCTGTTTGATATTTATCTCTGTCTCTACGGTAAGAGCGCGTGCTATGAGCGGCTGCTCTGCATTCGCTGGAAGATACCCCGTTTTACCAATGGAGTCCGTGTTCAAAGCCGATATACAGCAAGACTTGGGCATAGGTATCTTCGATTTGCGACTCACTGTTGGTGTACCAGGCGAAGAGCCTGTGGACGTTTTATTCGAGCTCGTTGAGTTCACAGCGTTTAGTGATGATTTCATCATTCTGCTGACGGCCAAACGCTCCTCGGCTATAATCTGCTCGCAACTGTCTATTAGCGCCTTTGAGTATGCGGCATGCGCATTGCTTATTTGGACCTTCGGTTTGGCATTGTGGCTGTTATTGTTGCTCTTTAGCTCATTGATACCCTGCCAGCCATCACAGCGTCGCACATCCTCATCGCTTATGTGTTGGTAGCCCGTAGCTGGTATCGGTCGTTGTCGCACATCGAGGCTTTCGCAACTAGGCTCTTGTGCGGGTGCCAGACAGTCAAGCAGACCCACACATAGGGCCACATCCTCTTCCTTGGGTCCCGTTGAGTCAGCCAACTTCTCCTTAATTATGCCATCGCATCTCTGCAGCTGCTTTTCGGTTATTACCTGGCAGCCAGTGCTGGGCAACCTGGGCATTTCGCTAACATCAATTTTTTCACAGGTTGACTCCTCTACGGCTTGCTGATCCAGACACTTTCGATCTTCAGACGCCAGTTCCAGCTGCTGTTTGAGTGCCTTACGTTCCATAAATTGCTGACACAGTACAGCATCGTTTACCGCGTTCTTCAATCCTGGTGATGTAGGCGCTGAATTGGCCAGCTTGAACAGGCTGGACTCGTTGGGTGTGCAGATGCACAGGGCAGGCATCGCAGAAGGTGTAGTCACGTGCACCTCCAACGAATCATTAGGTGCCAGGGGATCTAAACTGAGCGGCTTGGCTTCTGTTGGCTTCATACGCAACTTGGCTGCGGGTGGCGTGTGCACCACAGCTTGTGTCTGACCCACGATGGGTACATAGTCCCCAGATATATTATCTAACGCATTATCGATTACACCCAGCGTGGGTGCAGACATGTGATTTGGCTTGGGTGAAACTGATGGGGTTATTTGTGGTATGCGACTGCGTGACAATACCTTTGGTGATTGATTTAATATTGCATTCAAATTCATATTTGTGCTGGTAGTTAGAGATGTATCCGTTGTATACATATATGCTGGACTCAAAGTCGGTGTACGACTGTCATTTGGACTGGTAAAAGGCTTTGATTGCGGTGCATCTTGCCCAAAACAACTGGATAAGGCTTTGACTGTGTTAGGCTTTGGCAACTCCTCGGGTGAAACTATCGTAACCGAAGGTGAACATACCACCAACTTATGCTCATGCATATACATCGGCACACTCTTGTCATCCTTTGGCGATGGTGATTCTTCTGTTAAAACTCGTCTGACCGGAGGAGCTGGTGGTTTGTCCCATTGCCGTGAATTAAATATCTCGACGCGTCCATTAATGCTGTATTGTTGAGGTGTAGCGGCTGTGGGCTTAACACGCGCTGCCTTGGGTGACATTGGTGGTTTGCCTAGTGGGCGTGGTATTTCTGTAATCTGCTGTACGACTGTGTCTAAAAGACTCGGAAGCGATTCGATTGGAGATGCTGCAGTTGGTTGCTTTATAGACGTTGGTTCTGGTATTGGTATCACACGCGAAGTCAAATTCGGACTCAGAACTGTGGGACTTTCTATCTTATTAATGTCAAAGATCTGATTACATTGCCCAGGCGGAGACTTTGCTGCTACTATCTGATCGTTGACCTCCTCATTAAGTTCGTAATCATTCTGAAAGGTATCCTTAAAGATTTTCAACAAATTGCGCGCATGGACCATCTCATTGGAGGGCATTCTACGTAAGTTAAAATTTTTTGGTTGGGAGACATGGGGATTGGGTTGGGTATTGTGTTTGGGTTGTACCGACACCTTTTGAGAAGCTGAAGCTACTTCAACATTATCATTATCATAACTAAAATCATCATCACGGACACGACTACGTGGACTTAATATACCGGTTTCGATAAAATGGTTAGTAGAACTTACACTAAATTCCATGTCCCGAGCCTCTGGCTGAGGGGCTGTTGTTCTTGGGGAGGATGTTTCTGCCGATGATGCTGATGAAACTGTTGTTGCTGTTGCATTGGGAGCAGGCAACGCTATCGGTTGCAGATCAGTAAGCTCATCAAATTCGGCTTCAATTAGATTGACTGCATTAGCTGCCTCCTCCAGCTGACGCTCCTCGACAGCAAGTGCAGCGATTGCCTCATTTAATTGCTTCTGTTGTTGCTGCTCCTTAAGTAGTTCCTCGTGATTGTCTGCCTGAATGCCACTGTCATCATGTGCTGCCTCTTCCACAATAAGCGATGGCGCTTGCGGCGTTATCAACTTCTCCTTTCGTTCCTGTTGTCGCAAGCGTTGCTCCTCGCCACGCATTATTTCTAGCTGTCTAGCATCTATGAGCGCTACGAGCGGTGGTTTCTTTTGCTGCTGATCGTTCTCTTTGGTAACGGCATGCTGTTGTAGACTGTTAAGTCTCTGTTTTAACGGCGGCACAGATACATCAACCATCTTACTCGAGTTAAACTCATTGCGCTGCTGTTCAAGACTCTGCATGCGATCACGTATGCTGCATATGTCGCCAGACAGACATTTCACCTCCTGTTTAACCGTGGGCTCGGTAGCGGCGCCAGTACCATTGCTCAAACGCTCCCGCAATATTAGCGTTTGCTTGGTTACCCCGCCATTTGGTTTCATCGGTTTTGGGTCAGGGTCGCGCTGCTCAAAAATTTCTTTGCGTTTCGATATGTCTACCTTAGGTACATCCACTTTTTGCTTCTCGACACCCTCCTGAGTATCGCTGGGGGACATTACCTCAAAGCCACTTAACCGATCTTCAATCTTGCTACCACGTCGTGTGGGATAACCAATGGCTTCTCCAGTCTCAGACATTGCATTGTTGTTGCAGATTCTGCCATTGCTGCTGGCCCGCTGTACACGCTGTTTGTAATCTTGAATGGCGCCTTCATACGTGTACTCACAGGGATCAGGAGTACTGGATGCCGCTGCACTCAACGAGGTATTGTGGCCAGGCGATAAGATGTATTCCTGAGTAGCTGCTCCTACATGTGTTGCTTCGCTGACTGCTTGCCGTTTACTGGTGTTCTGGTTGCTGTTGATGTGATTCTGTTGCTCCTTAATGTTAGTGGCAGCAGCTGAGCCAATGGCCTTGTCCAAATCGGTATTGTCCCTCTGTTAAATACAAAATAAAACTATAGGATTAAAATGAATATACAAATATATCGGTGTCAAAAATTAGTTAATTCGTCCGTCTTTCGCTCAACATGCACGGAGCGATCTTTTTGAATCGTAATAGTAAATCGATAGTATAGTATACATACTATTTTGGAAGATACTTCAAATTTAAAATATATTGCGTTGACAACTCAAGATTAAAAAGATATGGAGAATATACATATCTACGCATAGAGGTAACACTATATCTTCAACAATTTTACATTTAGAAACTCAAAATGTTAAATGAAATTACTGTTGAAATTCTCTATTGATTTACCAAAAACGATATATGCGTATGCATAGCCAGAACTTTGGCAAAATATATTATCTCTTCGCATATAACTACATACATATGTATATCTTTTCCTAGTCGAACATTCTCGATTAGAAAATCGTACAAAAGCCCTTTAATTTCTTTTTAATTTAGCTATGGACCCCATTTTTAACGTATTTGACAAGTACGTCTAATTGCTCTAAATAAATAGAAAGGAAATGGATGATTTTCTTTAAAGTTCATTCATGTTAATTAATATTATAAGTAGACAAGTTGTGTTTATTGGCTTCCGTGTTCGAGTCATTTATAAATTCGCTTAGTTGATAATTTGTTGAAATTTTTAAAATGTGTTTTGACAACAATACAATCATTTTTTTATAATATGCATAATATGCTGCACTCACCATAACGCTATTGTTTTCATAATCTTCCGATAAGCTGCTCTTGCCGCTTGCGCTGCTGGTTCCAATACCTAAATCACTTAAATCATTCGTTTCGTCATCGTTATATACGGCAAGGGATGCTAACTTGACGCGGCCGCGGGAGCCACTGCGCTCAGCCCTGAAAGAAGTACAATAACATTTCATTTAGACTGTATAGATAATATTTTCGCCATTGCTATACTACTACTGCTTACCGCTCCTCCATCATTTCGGTAAATGTTTTCGATTTTCGTCTCGTGCGATCATGTTCCTCCAGTTCGAGCTTTTTTGTTTCCACCACACGATCTATAATATGTTCGACACGTTTTCGCCGTGATGATTTCCAATTATCAAGGTTCTTTGTTGTTATTGTTGTTCGTATAGAAGAATATTAAAAGGTAGAATACAATAAAACACATTACATCACACCATACAATATTATATAGTAGTATATGCTACTATAAACATATGATATTTAAAATCATTTGCGATTGTTTGCAAATAGAAACAAGTAAGAACGTTGCAGTTAAATTTCAAGTCTCTAGTGTCAATAGTGTTCAAAATATAGCACAATTTGAAAAATCACTATATATTCAGCTCTGATTTTCCACGGCCCCAATGGGCGTAGACATATAATCTTCTTAGAATCATAACATTAACTCACATGCAAAATTTCAGCGTTCTAGCTTTAACGGTGTAGAAGGTACGTTTTCCCCAATTTGCCACGCCCCCAATGGGCGTAGATATATTCGCCATAGCTTTTTGAACTTGGGTTGCCACCCCGAGTATACATTCCAAATTGCAACTCTCTAGCTCATCATCTAGTATGATTACTTGCCTATGGGCGCATGAGTTTTCCAATTTGCCACTCCCCTAGTGGGCGGATCGGGAAAATTTTTACACTTTATAATTCGGGAGCATATATGAGTATATGTTTAAAATTGTCTCTAGCTCTAATAGCGCCGAAAAATATTGCGTTCATACGGACAGACGGACAGCAAGACGGACATTGCACAAACCCAATATACTCTTTTTCCCTTTGGGAACAGAGTATAAATAGCATGTAGAACAGTACGCTTAGGAATGGAAAGTATTTGACGGCTTTTGAAGTACCCTCAGTGTCATTAGATGCGTGGGAAATATAAAATAAATGTAAGTAGCAATACAATAATTATTGTGTTAAATAAAAACTACAAAATGTAAAGGTCCCAACAGTGGACATGCTTTTTAACTCGCGAATTTTTGAGAATATCACCTTGACATCTCAAAATGTTATTAAATTTTTCCAAAGTGATCTTTTTCATTAGTACTAGTTAGTCCGGTAATGATTCCTTTGAATAAATTAATTATTTATGAGGCTTGATAGAACGATTTATTGTTTGTTTTACATTATTACGTTGCTAAGCTTATAAGCTAAAGCAATTTTAATACTCAAGCAGCGCTTGGCATTCAAAAGATTGCTTTCTTAAGTTTCGACTAAACAAAACAAGTAGAGACTAATCAACTGCTCAATATATACTTTATGGCGTCTGCCACACTATCTTCTGCCTGTCACATACAATGTGCCAACTCATTCTTGACAGACTGTATGTACATACATACATATGTACATTTTTAATAAAATATTAAACTCTTATTTCCCATTTTCAATGGGTTCAAGGTAATCAAGCAAGAACGTTACTCTGTTCCCGTTGGAGCATTTCATTTATTTAATAAATGAAATATGTTGGCAATTAACAAAAGTACATGACAAGCAACAAACGCTTTTCCTATACATACATAATGAATTTATGTACATACACACATATTCTTACGATTGATTTGTGAGTTTTGTCAGAAGCCGCTATAGCAGTGAACTTACTTACCTAGGTTTAGATAACTATTATTATATCAAGACAGTGCTATGCAACTTGCACGCGTGGCGTGTGTTCAAATCCCGCCGAACGGATTTGAATACCCTGAACCCATTGAAAATGGGAAATTTATAAAGCTGATTTGGTTCAATGGTTTTGTTCACTGTTAAAAGACTGTAGGTTACGCAAAGAGCAGTTCCGTTACTTTTGATGTTAACTAACAGACCCCCCTGTGACGTCACAGGGTCCTAAGTGTGCTCTGTTATTCAATTGGTTACTTGGCGGGCATTGGGGCAAAGATCCTCCAAGTGGTCATAAGTAACCAAAATAAGTGGTTTTGCAACGAATTCGAATAGTAAGAACCAAGTGATACTCGGCGATTGTGATTATCACATCACAAACGTACGCATATGTATGTGTGTGTAGGCTAACATCAGCTACAACAATCGCTGGGAAATTAGCAAGTGTATCGCACACAGGCACATAAATGCTTACACATATAGCAAGGAAGTGTAAATGTGTATGTGAATGTGTGTGCGTATGCAAGCTCACATCGCTACCCAACCAAACGAACATCAACTGCTGGGGTTCTAATAGTGCTCTACAGGCGGCAGCAAGAATATTGCACACAGGCACATAAATGCCTACACATATAGCGAGGAAGTGTAAATGTGTGTTTGTATGGTCATCGGGAAATAATATTCGTTACGGCACATGTCAGGCCTTTTTGGAATGCGACCGTCACCGTCGAGCGCTCGAAGCGGAATGATTTTGCCATCAGCAATTTTCGTTTTCCGAACCTAAAAGTAAGAACCCGAGCAAATACGAAGTTGAGTGATAGCCAGTGCTGCCAATTTAGCTATTTCCCCACTAGATATAGTGCCTTGCAACAAGGAAATGCGGGATAAATTGTGAAATAGCGGCTAGCGGGAATTATAACTATTTTTCAATAAAAACTAGCTATACTTCATATTTTTGAAACATCTGGTAACTTGGTGTATTTTTATGCTCTATGATGCCACATTTTCATACGAATAATATTTTTTCATTTGAGTGGCAAAAAACATCGATAAGCCAAACGAGCATTCAATCTTATCAATGCCTGTGAAGTCTACCGAATCGTGTTTTATGCCATCACCAAGAGGGTATTTTACAAGTTTTAAAGCTCGAGCGGAAGTTAATAATGCCAAAAATATATATGCAAAAACCGCGTATTATATGGATGACACATAGATAGATTAATATACTCCTAATCTACTCTAAACATTTCATGAAGATCGTCCATCTAGAAATTGAGTTATACGCGTATAAAGTTCAGCCCAACCCACCCCCCAGCCAAGGCAGCAGCTGCACAGTTAGCAGAGCGCGCGCTTATAAGTGCGTAAAGAAGAAGAGTATCACTTTTTTGCAGAGTTCAGGGTATATCGTAGTCGAGCCGTCTCGACTAGAGGCTTCTTACTTGTTTTTAGCTACGAAGAAACATGTTTAGCTATTTCTAGCTTTTTTCAAAGGCTGATTTAGCGTTTTCATGCAACGAAACGTTGACAGCACTGGTGTTAGCCAATGTCAAAAAATAGGTGTGCAAATTCGTTTGTTCCAGCTTTCCAGTCTATGTGTTCAGGGTATAAAAATACAACATTATAACGGAATTTTTCAACTTCCTTTCTCATCAAACGGTGACAGACCCGAACCCAGTTCGCGCTTTGGCTGTACGCCATGCGCATTCCAATTGATATTTAGTATATAACAAAGAGTAAGCTTACCAAGGTTGTGCCTGGGAAGACATATGTATATACATATATCTGTTTTGCCAAATCAGCTTTTTTCCCGTCAAATCTGGATTTTTGAAAACCCAATTGCGGGAAAAATTCCAGAACAGCTGGAAGCGGGAATTCTGGCTTTTTAAAAAAATATTTTTCTTTTTTTCCGCTTTTTTTTTATACTTAGCAATTTAACATATTTTAGAGAATTTATGTACAATGAAGTGTTGTTTATTGTAGTATAATTAAAACCAAATAGTTCAGTATAAACAAAAATACCAGGATGTGTAACTTAACAGCTAAGAATTCAAATGCTGGCTGCGAAGATTTAAATGATAAGACAAGATAGATTGTATATTGCAGTGATTGCAAATATAGTATAGCTGCCAGTTGATCACATAACCAATTTGTGCCTGAAATATTTTAGTAATAGATTTGAGAGTTCTGTGAAGTTTCAGAAAACAAAAACGTTTTTTGTATAACCTTGCTTTCGATATTGGCGAAACTAAATATACCATTCTGATTGACGAATCAACGTATATACATTAAGAAGGAATGCTGTCGTGACTATAAGTTGCCAAAAAAAAAAAAAAAAAAAAAAAACCGCACAGTGATGGCCAAGGTGGGTTGGTCTATATTTTGGACGCTTATAACTCCATTTCTAGATGCGTTTTTATTCGAATTAGGGCGAAGGGGTGTAACAATCTGCGTATCCATAATATGCATCTAAATATACAAATTTGAAGTCTAGCTGAAACGGTGTAGAAGTTATGCTCAAAAAACGTAACGTAAACAAATTTTCAATTTTGTATCAATAATTTGGAAATGAAATGAGTTAACGAAAAAAAAAAAAATACAAGATAAACTCGTACTGCGTAACTAACATAGGAGTATTCATGTGAAATTTATTAAAATATAATTGGCACTATAGAAAAATGCGATAAAAATAATAATTGTCACGAATAAGACGAAAAACTGGACTATTCGTAAAAAAAAAAAAAACTTAAAATAAAGCAAAAAAAAACTTCAGCTTTTTTGTCAGATTTGTGTTCCCAAAATTGCAGTTTTTTTTAAAGTAAGTTCCCACTAAAAACAGCTTTTTTTGCTCAACAAAAATTGGCAACACTGATATACATATATACATACATAAGAGACAAACTGATGCAGACGAGCGCCAAAAAAACAAACAAAAAATGAATAAATATTGCTTCAGCAGACTGAATTCAAATACACCGCTGGCTTTAGATGATTTGCCAATAGGGTACACGTCAAAAGGCGACAATTCATTTGGGGTTATGGCAAACGAATTAGCATGTATTACAAATTGTGTAAAGTATAAAACGTATGAGCACAAAAGAAAGGAAACAAAAAAGCAATCGAGTAACAGCTGATTACGCAATATCATTTACCATGCCAGCGACGTGATTTGGAAACTGGAGCAGGCTCCACTCACTAAAACATATTAGCACATCTATGCAGCTATAGCCAAAGCCACAACCATAGCCATAGCTGTTGCGAATTCAGATTTACATTACGGCAAGGAAACAAAGTAAGCCAATCAAAGCAAGTAAGAAAGCTGTAGTCGAGACTGCTCGACCATTTATGGCTCTAGTTGAGACGGCTCGACTACGAGATACCCAAAACACTGCAAAAAACAAGTAGTTAGGCGCAACTAACTGTGAAATACTCTGTTCCCATAGGTGCATTTTATTTATTTAATAAACATTTAATAAACGAAATATTTCGGCAATTAGCAAACGTACATGGCAAGCAACAAACGTTTTTCCTATACATACATATGTACATACATACAGATTTACACATGTACACACTATACGAGCAGTGGTGCCAGATTTTGAGCGTCAAAATATGCTAGATTTCACAAAAATACAGGCTATAATAAGCAGAAACTAAAAAAAAAAATAGGCTAAAAAATAAGCTATAAATAAAACAAACCAAAAAATATATATTTCTAATTGTGTTAAAATTTCATCCAATTCGTAATCATTTGAATTAGTATATTTCTCACTCGTTCGAATTAAATTTAAATATCCTTGTGGCAATTGATAATTGTAGCAACATTTGCCATGACGGCGCAATCGATATCGTTAAAATGTACATGACTATGGATCATAAACATAAAATAATTAAATATTTTATAAAACAAACCTTATATTTAATACTGAGTTTAAAGATTTTATACTCATTTTGATTCTAAGTTTCGTCTTTACTATGTTGATTTGACTGAATATCTATTAATATGACAATTCTAGCTCATATGTATATGGCAACGCTATAGATATACATAGCTGTTAAGTACATATTGATCTACATATGTTAATAAAGTCAATCTATCATCACACGGCAACAATATCCTTTCTATTGCAGCATGTGATCATGGGAGACTCACAATTCCTATGGCAAATGAAGCGATTTCCTGGAAAGGGTTATTTTTGCCAGCAAAATGGTCAATTGAGCAATAGCCGAGTGCTCGGCAATATAAATATAATATATTATACGTGATGCTCAAGCAAGTTGCGGCAAGGTAGTATGACTGAAACTTTTTGAACGAAATATGGTATAAAATAATTTTAAAATTCCATTACATATTAAAATACTTACAAAAAGTATACTAATTATCAGATACGTCTTTAAAAATACCTTAAAATACATGTAGGATATTAAAAGTACAAATAAGCAAAGTAAAATTGAAATAGGCTAGATTTAAAGCTATATGCATTTTCATAATTTTTCAAGCATTTCCGTTTTCAAATATGCTAGATCTAGCATTAAATATGCTAAAATGGCAACACTGTATACGAGTATACACCCAATTTTATATGTATGCATACAAAAGTTTGCATGCCAGAATATTTATTCTAAGAATTGTGACTGAATTGGGAATTTTTCGATCGTTACTTTAGTTTTGCCTTATTTGGTTTTAGTTAGCGAAGCGCAAATCAGGGCAGTGGCGCTAGTGGTAAGCGCTTTGCAAGTTATAATTAGGTTCGTGGGTTTGAATTAGTGATGTAAATTTGAATGAAAACATCGATGTCGATGTCCATCTATGTGTTCAAAATCAAACATCGATGTTGGGTTGACACATCGGATTGAAAATTCGATGCATCGATGTATGGCCGATGTTTTAAAACATTTCCGTTTGACAATAAAACGAATATTTCATGTTTTTTAAACTCCAAAATTTTGTTTGCAATTTTGTATAAGTTGGGATAGGTACTTTTCATACCTTCCCAAACACATAAGGGGTCGCTTTCGAATGCGGTTAACTGCATTTGAAGATAAGCAGTTTTTTCTAAATCCATGTCCACATTCGGATAATGACGTTGAGCAAGCTCATAATGGTGGTCCCAAAAAGATATGGAGCTCACGATAGTTTGTGGTATGACTTCATTGGTTCAAATAAGGATTTAATTTTTATAAGTGCTTTGGCACATGCATCGCTCAACATCGGTATCAGCGAAAACATCGAAAAACATCGGAAAAATCAGTAAAAAAAAACATCGATGCATCGATTTTTTTTTTACATCACTAGTTTGAATCCAGCATAAAATTTTTTTTCAAAAATTATTATTTTTTAATTTTTTTATATTTGTATATTTATTATAAAATGCTTGCTGCCAATTGATAATAATTTATAAACATACGCATATGAATTGTGAATTTAAGCAAAAACTAAAACTGCTTTTCCGATTTGCCACGCTGCGTGGCAAGCAGTTTTTCTATGCATTGCATATACAGTGGGCAAAAAAGTTTAAGTAAACTGCATAAGTTAGTATTATTTCTATTAGTACCCTCAAAAAGAAAAAACGAAATAGTGGAAAGCAGTCTTTGATTTTCGCCACACTTTGAGCTCCATCCGACCAAAAAATTTTAAATTTGGACTCCCAAAAAGAATCCGGCTCGTTTAGGTACTCTTGAGTGAAATCTCGTCGCTTTTTCTTATTGACCTCAGAAATCAACGGTTTCCTTCGACGGGTTCGTGCGTTGTACCATACCTTGTGCAGCACATTTCGCACGGATTATGGATGAACGCTAACTCCAGAGGTGGGAAATAGTCCCTCCTGTATTTTGGGTGCCGACTTTTTTGGATCGCTCCTTACTGTGCTGAGAATTCGTCGCTTATCTCTGACACTTAATTTTGTAGACCGACCCGATCTGGGCTGAATCTCAAGGCTAGCTGTTTCCCCGTACGATTTTAATGTTGATTGAACACTAGTGGGTGGTCGGACAATCACTCTGTCAATTTCTGTCAATTTCAGATACACCTTTACCTTCTAAGTATACCTTTACTTAAACTTTTTTGGGATGCCTCTACTTAAACTTTTTTTGCCCACTGTACATATGTATGTATGTATGTGTACACTGATGTTTGTACATGTATACACATCCAAGTGTGTATGCATATTCAAAGAATTGCGATTGCATTGTTTTGTTTTGTCACAAGCGCTTGATCAGCTGACCAGCTGTGAATTTATTTAGGTTTAGCTAACGATTACATGTTATTTTCAAAAGACCTGTGCTCAAATCCCGCTGGAAACTTTATATTTATTAATCGAAAAGTTATACATTTTATTTTTTAAATTCATTAATATTTTTATACTTTGTTCCCAAAGGGAAAAAAGTATATTGGGTTTGTGCAATGTCCGTCTTGCTGTCCGTCCGTCTGTCCATATGAACGCAATATTTTTCGGCGCCATTAGAGCAAGAGACTTGAAATTTTAAACATATACTCATATATGCTCCCGAATTAAAAAGTGTAAAAATTTTCCCGATTCGCCCACTAGGGGCGTGGCAAATCGGAAATTCTTGAACCCGTTCAATTTGGAATGTGAACTCGCGGTGACAACCAAAGTTAAAAAAGTTATGGCGGATATATCTATATATGTGACTTAATGTTATGATTCAATCAGATCAGAAAATTTTTTGTCTACGCCTGCTGGGGGCGTGAAAAATCGGACCTGAATATATAGTGATTTTTTAAATTGTGCTATATTTTCAACACTATTGACACTAGAGACAAAATTTGGCATGTATACTCAGGTTGACAACCCAAGATCAATTAGCTATGGTAGATATATCTACGCCTACATGGGGCGTGGCAAACCGCCAGTTTATATCTCCTACAGTTTTAGTGCTAGAAGCTTCAAACTTGGTTCAGTAACTGAGGCCATCGATGACCTAAAAATAATTTTTGAGCCTCTTTGGGGACGTGGCATATCGAAAAATACCCTGTATTTTTGGAGTGTAAGCAAACAAATTTTGCAGTTTTACCCTCTTTCTAGGAACTGCCCAAAAAATATGCGTCTACGCCCCCTGGGGCCGTAGCAAATCGGCAAACAAGTTTGTTGTGGCCAACTGCATAATTCATGCATATAATAGCTTAGTAGCAATTGCTATGATGGCAGAAAGCATTTTAACATAAATATAAAAATATTAAAGAAAAGCGCCGAAAAATATTGCATTCATACGGACAGACAGACAGACTGCAAGACGGACATTGCACAAAACCAATATACTATTTTCCCTTTAGGAACAGAGTATTGTTTGCTAATTGCCGAAATATTTCATTTATTAAATTTATTAAATGTTATTAAATTAATATATTGCACCTACTTTAGTCAAATTTTGGGAATAGTAACTATGAATTAATTATATTTTGAGCATTTGTTCAGAATATTCCATTTAATATGTGGAACATCTATTTCAAACTAAAATTCATAATAATTAATTACAAATTAATTAAAACATAGCTGATTAAACTAACCTAAATGAAAAGTTTAGTTATTATGACAACACATAAAACTTCATGACCTGTCAGTTCGTTTCATAGATACGGAACAATTATTTTCAGTAAAAGTTTCTATTCTCTAACTCTTACAAGGTCAAGCTGCTGTTACTGATAAATTTACAATGTATATACATAAATAGTGGACCCTCGGTTAACGAACACAATTCGTTTTATCATCTTGTTGGCTAAGCGAAACATTCGCTAACCGAAATCACTTTTCCCATATAAATTAATAATGCAAAAACTAAAAAAACTAAAACGGTCAACGAACTATTGTATACTATATTGTATACAATAAATGTTTTAAAATGTTTTGTAGGTCGTTATTTGAAACATTGGTAAACGATACCTATTTTCCCAAAAAATGTTCCTTATGCTAAATGTTCGGTTTGCGAGGCGTTCGTTAACTGAGGGTCCAGTGTTTATATATATATATATATACTAATATAAACCAGTAGTACTTACACTCTGCCATTCCTCGGGCTCTTCTTTCTTCACCTCCTTCAGCTTTTTGACCTCCTCGGCCTGCTTTAGCTGCTGCTGTGCCGTCTGATATAAATTGCATGGCTTGATCTGAACAAATTGCATTGGATTCATAGATGGTGGCGGTGGCGTGGGACGCGTAACACGCGCCTTTGTCACGTACGATGTCGGATCGGGTGATGTTATGGACTGAAATTAATTGTAATAATTGTGACAATTATAATAATAAGTAAAAAAGCTATAGTACATTTGGGATGTGGGGGGAATTGGGGACCGGAATCCAAAAATCTGACAAAAACCGAAATTGTAATAAATTTATACTTTATATATGCAGAAGACTTGGAGAGTCTAACTCTAAAGATGAACGAGATATAATTTTATAACTGATTCCCGATAAAGTGTTTTATCGATCAATTTGGAAATATAAAAGTTATCTAATTTCTGAAACAAACTCGTACTGCGAGTGCAATATACGGACCTAACACAAAAAGAATGAGCTCTCTAGCTCTTATATCTTCGGAAATCGACGCGTTCATACATACGGACGGACGAATGGACAGACGGATATGGCTATATCAACTTTTCTCGTCACCCTGCTCAAGAATATATATATACTTTATGGGGTCTGCCACGCCGCCTTCTGCCTGTTACATACTCTTAACAAAACCATTATATCCTGATTTCCCATTTTCAATAGGCTCGGGGTATAAAATGAAATAAGTGCCGAATATATTTGCGTTTCAATTACGCTGCTAAATTAGTCCAACGGGTCCCGAGTCAAATGCAAATGTCATTCAAATTTGCAGTCCAAAGTTGCACGTTATTTGTTCTCAGTTATTTTCGGGTTAGTTGGGTCAGTTCTTGTGTGAGCAATACGAATAATTTTAGTCAGCAACTAGCACAATAACAAATTATTTACTGAATTTCATTAAATTACAAGCAGGCAACCGATCTTCGGCTACATTTAATTAAATTTAGCGATACGAATCTATATTAAAACATATACCGATTGTTATAAAATATTCGGGATGGCAATAACAGAACTTGAACAAGTAAGAAGACTCTAGTCGAGATTAGATACCCTGAGCCCTGCGAAAAAAAGTGATACTCTTCTTCTTTACGCACGTATGAGCGCGCACAGTTGCTGCCGTTTGTTGAGGGTGGGTTGGGCTGCACTTTGGACGCTTATAACTCCATTTCTAGATGGAATTCCCTGAATTCCCATTTTCAATGGGTTCAAGGTATACGAGGACGGCAGGTCAGCGACTCGAGTGAAAAGATTAGTTTCAAATTGATTATGTTATTAATAACAAGTAAGAAAACTCTAGTCGAGAGTGCTCGACTAGATAATACCCTGAACCCAATTTTAATAAAATAAAATAATAATCTGTACTGTGGTTTGGTTTTTTGTAATTATCTTGAAAATGCATCAATTTTAGTGCTGAAAATGGCAAAAAACTTCTTTATTTTGACAAATAGTTAAATATATTGCTCTTGATTAGTACTAAAATTAATCCGTTTTCAAGATAATTACAAAAAACCAGTGTCGAACGTGACAAAAAGTTGACTTTTCTGGAGAATTACCCATATGGATAAATCAGAAAGTATACATAAGAATGTATGCGTGTAACGTTCAAAATGTACATATGTATGTACATGTGTATATACATTGCATTGCCAAAAAAAATAATAATAGATGGCGCTTATATTAGTTGAAATTCGAAAAATGTTATATTATTAAATATCATTAAAAATAGACCCAACAAATAGACATTCTTCGATTAACAAACATCACCTTAATTAACACAGAGACTTCATAATTGTAAAAGAAATATATCAATGCCACTCAAAGCTGTAATAGCCATAATAAATATGTTCACTGCTAAAGCGCCATCTATCAAGTTAAAAATTTTAGACCATGCTACACTAGTTTTGAATGTACATGTGTGCATACATATAGGAAAACCGCAGATGTCACGTGCTTTTGTTATTTGGGCAGACTTTTTTTTTTGTTCAATATTTTCTGTTGACTTAACGGAATAAAATATAATTGAAACAAAAACACTTTCAGAAATGATGCTATTAAATATTTGAAATTAAAAAAATCGCACTTATTCACAATTAGTTAAACTACTAACTGACTTTCAAAGGTATCAAATACAAAGGAATAAATAATAAGAAGAAAGAAATAATAATAAAAAAAAAATTAAAAATAAGAAATTATGAAGGGCTTAGGCGAGGCTAGAACCTGCGACAGCCTAACATTCGGTGCATCTGTCTAGCCCTCTACACCACGGCTCACTTAAACGGCAGGGTAGCGAAAACGAATGAAATTCGCCATATACGAAAGAACACTAAAGCAGTGGCTGAAAATACAAATACAATTCAAAGACAATTCTAACGCAATTCAAAATCAATTGTGATTCTTAGAATTTGCACGCATAGCAACATAGAAAACGGCCAAAGATTTTTTGTGTGTATACATATGTGCACACGCATACGAAAATTGATTTGCATTGCTCAACGTTGCTTGCCTTTCCATTGTTATTTTAATTGTTTTAAAATTTTTTAAATATATAATGGAATGTAATGAGAGTTTCAGCATATGATCTACATATTCTATTTGACATTTTATGTTTTTTTTAGAAATCATAACTCTTTTACAATTAGCTTTACTGGTGCATGTAAATATGTATGTATGTACGACAGCAGCCTCACGCTGATCTACGCTTGCACACATACATATGTATGTACAGTCTGTCAAGAATGAGTTGGCACACTGGGAAAAAATTTGATTTTTTGACTTTAGATATGTATGTATGTACGACAGCAGCCTCACGCTGATCTACGCTTGCACACATACATATGTATGTACATATGTATGTATATGTGCGCCCGCAATGCGTCTTGCTTTGTCGCTGCCTTGCTTGCTGCGCCACATGGGTTTTGATGACAAAACTTTATAGACTAATAATTCTGTTTCTAGATGGACAATCGTATTGATATGTTCAGATTAAGATTATGATATTCATATCTATATGCCAAACCAAACTGTATGTCTCTAGTATTTGAAATGCATTTTTTACACATTTGGGGGTGTGGGGGCGAATCGGCGACCGGATTCCAAAATCTGACAAAAACCGAAATTGTATTAAATTGGTATCTATATATATGCAGAAGACTTGGAGACTCTAACTCTAAAGATGAATTAGCTAGAATTTTATAACTGGTTCCCGATAATTTCAGTTATCGATAACTAAGCAAATATACAAGTTATCGAATTTCTGAAACAAACTCGTACTGCGCGCGCAATATACGGACCTAACACAAAAAGAATGAACTCTCTAGCTTTTGTATCTTCGGAAATCGACGCGTTCAAACATACGGACAGACGGACAGACGGACGGACGGACAGACGGACGGACAGACAGACGGAAATGGCTATATCAACTTTTCTCGTCACCCTGATCAAGAATATATATACTTTATGGGGTCTGCCACGCCTCCTTCTGCCTGTTACATACTTTTAACAAAACCATTATACCCTGATTTCCCATTTTCAATGGGTTCAGGGTATAAAAACTTGTCACTAAATCATATAATATGTATAAAGTTGTTAGTCGATAATACAAATACATTTAAAAAATGTCTAAAGTATACTATGATTTGGTCGTTCAAACATGAGCAAACAGTTACAAGGTGGGATCTGCTCTGGTTACTCACCGTTTTTTTGGCATATCCATTTGCCTTGTAGGTACCATCATTGGTTGATGTATTTGATGTTGACATCAGATCTTCGTTGCCGTCGGACAGAACATCCTGCTCCATGGACTCGGACTCCATGGTGGTGTTTATGCCACTCTCCGCTTTGTACGTGATTAGCTTAGAGTAAAAGATTCTCTCAATCTCTCGCTTTATCTCACTAGCCTCGTTTTTTTTCGCTTTACGGTCTCGCCCACTCGAGGGAAATGTGTAAAGTATATTGCTGCTTAATTTAAATCAATGCCACTTTTCTCACATGGCTCGTTATAAATTCATGTGGGTTCATCAATCGGACATTACATCATAGCCACCGCCATTATTTTAGTCAATAAGAATAAAAATAGTCAGTTCAGTTACGCGACAAGCAGGTCCATAAAGTTGTGTTAGATTTTAAAATTGATTCCCTGCAACAAAAATACAAGATATGTTAATTTCAAATCAAAGTCGGAATTCAAAAGGCATTATAAGCCGCCAAGTAGACACCAGGTGATATGAGAGTGGAATGCAAGATGTATCCGTCAAGGATGCGCAAAAGAAAGTGCAATACAAGAAAAGCTCTTAGTACCGTCTAAGAACCGTCTCGAACGATGTTTCTTCAAAGTACTATTTGCGATGTTGAATTAACATTCATCAGAGATTCATTATTTAATTGTGCTACAGTCTAACTGATTGACTGCCTGCTGCACCGACAAACCCGCCTGACTGGCCCCAACGCTAGTATTGTTCTATTGTACAGTTTTGTTGGCATGCAATTTTTATAGAGCCGATTCAAGGAATAACGATTTTGTGAAAATGTATGTAACAGACAGAAAGAGTTGTACCTTATACATATGTATATATAATCTTGATCAGAACGACGAGCTGAGCCGACTAAGTTGTATCCGTTTGTAGATCTTTTGTTGATCTACAAAAACTAAATATATCAATAATCTTTCAATAGATGCGATATATAGAGATATATAAGGAAGTAAAAAAGTTATATTCGACTGCTCGACTAGGAGATACCCTGTACTCATCTTTGTACGAATATTTCAAGAATTGTTCGCTTCGTTTCTACACGCTACTCTACGGTTGTACGACTGGCGTCTTGCTGTTTTGCCGCCTCGCTTGCTCTGCCACGTGGGTTATGCTGCGAGAACTTATTTGACTAATAATTCTGTTTCTAGACGGACAATCGTAATCAAACGTTTAATTATGATCATTACATTCATAACTATATGCCAAACCAAACTGTATGTCTCTAGTATTTGAAATACATTTTTTACACATTTTGGGATGTGGATGTGAATTGGGGACCGGAATCCAAAATCTGACAAAGACCGAAATCACATTAAATTACTATCTATATCTGATCAAGAACATATATATTATATATGCCACGCCGCCTTCTGCCTGTTACCCTGATTCCCTATTATCAATGGGTTCAGGGTTTAAAAACAATGTTTTCTGAAATGCTATAGAGTTGAAATGTATTCACGTTAGGAATAACAAGTAAGAAGGCTATAGTCGACACGGCTCGACTACGAGATACCCTGAACACTCCAAAAAAAGCTAATACTCTTGTTCTTTAATCTTGTTCTTTAATCTTGTTCTTTACTCTTCTTCTTTCTGCTAACCGCGCAGTTGCTGCCGTGGCTTGGGGTGGGTTGGGTTATACTTTGAACACTTATAACTCCATTTATAGATGGACGTTCTTCATGAAACTTTCAGAATATATTAATTGCATTGAAATGTGCCTATTTGCCAAATTAATAGTCTCTAGTATTTGAAATGTGTTTTTTTTTTTTTTTTTCAAATTAGACCGAAGGGGCGTGACATCCAAAATATTAAAATTACATAATCTGCGTATCCATAATATTTATCTAAATTTACAAAGTTGAAGTCTCTAGCTCGGACGGTGTAGAAGTTATGTTCATACGAGCAGTCATGTGAAATTTCAGCTCTCTAGCCTTTGTAGTTTCCGAAATCTCGACGTTCATACGGACGGACGGACGGACGGACAGGGCTATATCAACTTATTTTTGTTGTGCTGATCAAGAATATATATACTTAATGGCGTCTGCGACGTCTCTTTCTGCCTGTTACATTCATTTACGTAAAACTATTATACCCTGAATTGCCATTTTCTATGGATTCATGGTATAAGCTAAATGTTTTCATTGACGGACATGGCTATATTGACTCAGCTCGTCATCCTGATTAAGAATATATATACTTATAGGGTCTGACACGCCTCCTTCTGCCTGTTAAATACTTTTAACAAAACCATTATACTCCGATTTCTCAATATTCAATGGGTTCAGAGTATAATTAAATTAAATAAACAGTAAAGTCTTCTTGGCGTCTGACTAGCGAAATTCATGCGAACAGCGTCAACTAAATACCCAGCAATTGCTTTTCTTTAGTTAATTAGCAGTGTTACAAGATGGCAAAGAGCAGCAGACAACATCAAAGAAATTTTTGAGACGCCGCACTAAACATCTTTCAATGGTCAGCCTTTCATGCTTTAATATACATGGGGCAGCAAAATCGAGTGCACTTCCTAAGACATGGGCATATTCTGTTATTACACTTTAATAAACCAAACAAACTGAAATAAACGAATATACATATTTACACTGAATTTTGATCTGCGACCGTGTCTTATAATACATAGACATAGTACTTAAGAAATTTACTTCCCAAAAGTCAAAATAGAATATTTTAATCAATTACGATAACAGTAAAAAATTATAATTTTATGACAAATCAAAGAATAAATTTATTTATAAAATGTTAAAATTTGTTTATGCTCAACCATTAATCTGGTGCCACAATCCAAGCGATGCAGAAAAATTTTAATGCAATTCTGAAACAAACATCGTTCTTTCACAGCAGATTCCATATTAAATATTTAGTTATGCTTTCAACTCAACAAGAAAGACTGCTCTAGTCGAAACTGCTCGACTAAGAGATTTCCTGGCCCCTTAAAGAAGTCATATCTTTTTCTTTACACTGAATATATACTTAAATATAAATAAAAACATGTAGGAAGGCTCTAGTCGAGACGGCTCGACTACGAGATACCCTGAACCCTGCAAAAAAAAACTAATTTCTTCTTCTTTACGCACGTGTAATCGCGCTCTGCTAACTGCGCAGTTGCTGCCGTGGCTTGTAGGTGGGGTGGGCTATACTGTAGACGCTTATAACTCCATTCCTGGATGGATGATATTCATGAAACTTTCAGAATATGTAAATAGCATCCAAATGTGTGTATTTGCCAAATTTCAAGTCTTTAGTACTTGAAATGCCTTTTTTGCATATTGGAGGCAAGGGGGGCGTGGCATCCAAAATCTAAAAATTACAAATCCATAATATCTATCTAAATATATAGATTTGAAGTCTAGTTCAAACGGTGTAGAAGCTATGCCCAAAAAAAAGGAAACAAATTTTCTATTTTTTATCGATAATTTGGAAATGGGATGAGTTATCGAGAAAACAAAATAAACTCGTACTGCGTAACTAACATACGAGTATTCATGTAGCTCTCTATTTTTTGCAATTTCGGAAATCTCGTCGTTCATGCGTTTATTGGGATTTCGATTTATATATTTAGATGAATATTATGGATACGCAGATTTTGTAACTTTCAGATTTTGGATGCCACGCCCATTTTGAAAAAACGCATTTAAAATACTGGTACACATTTGGATGCTATTAATATGTTCCGAAAGTTTCATGAAGATCGTCCACCTAGAAATGAAGTTATACCGCCTAGAAATTATAGCCCGACCCACCCCTAAGCCACTACAGTAACTGCGCGGTTAGCAGAGCGTGCGCTCATACGTTTGTAAAGAAGTAGAGTATTAGTTATGTTTGCAGGGTATCTCATAGTCGAGCCGTCTCGACTAGAGCCTTCTTACTAGTTTGACTTTGGCCTTTGGCGGAACCACTGTGCACGGCCACATTCTTTGCTTGCGAAAACTGAAATTGTCTTGCACAATACACAATACACAATTTTGTACCCTGAACCCATTGAAAATGGGAATTCCGTCCGTGTGCTTTCAGCAAGGCGGGACAAATTGTTTCTGATTGGCGAAGGCTTCAAGAAGAAAATGTGAACTTTTTGTTGTTTTTAAACAAAAATCTTTCGTTATAATAAATAAATCGACCACTATCGATGGTACTATCGATGTTTGAAAAATTACTATCTTCCAGAATCGATGGCGCCTACCATCGATATTTTGGCACCTCTAGTTCTGGGTATAACAAATGCAGTCACAGAAATAGCTTGGAGCTTATAGCTGTATAGCTGATTTTCGGGGAAATAGTTGACACCCCATAGTATATTCATCCACAGATTAGTTGAACAAACAGTATGTGAAAACAAAAGGAGTGAAGCCCAAAACGATGATAAGTACTTACATATAATAAAGGAGCCTACACACAGAGAGGGGTGAAAGCTCCAAAGTAATAGACATACAACGGCAGGGTTCAAGCAGGAACAAGTCTTGTGACTGTGAATCTGGCATATGGCATGTCAACATGACATGCAAAATAAATGTCAAAGCCGCCGGTAAACAATATGATATAACTAAAGAATGATCCAGACATAGGCCCTTATCCCTAGCAAAAAGGACAACGGTGGTAAGTAGCCAATGCCAGGCAGAGGTGGGCCTTAATGAACAGCAGCGGCAATTTCTATTATTTTTTAGTACTAACTAATTAGAGAGTGTGTGTGTAGGAAAAGAATGTGTATATGCAGGTACATTTACAAAATAAATCTGTGTCTCGAGGGCATTGCTAGAGTTGAGGGCATTGCGTCAAAGGATGACGTCGCATAAATACCAAAGTCTTTGTGTAACGAAGATATGGAGTACAACAGCTGGGATGTCAAACAGTGGGCTTTACTTGCTCAATTTTCGTTCAAAAAATTATAAATTATTGAACTATTTAATTATTTATGAGAGATAATTTTTTAATGCTCAGGAAAGAAGGCTTTCTATCAATTATAATTCAGCTTTTGGGCAAATATAAGATGTCTAGAGAGCACATATACATATGTTTAAGACATATAGAATTTTGATCTTTTTATAACAATAAAAAAATATTCTTTTTCCAAAAACTAACTAATTTCTGGCTCTTTGATGTATTTTTATCAGATTCCTTAAATAATCAGACCAATTGCTTTCGTCAAAAGCAGAGATCCAACAGTACAACGACCACGTCCAAAGATGACGTTAAAGCTATTACTTTGTTTGTTACTTTTGTTGTCTTTGGCAAACTTGTAACACATTTTAATGAACTGGACTGAGTCATCGGGATGAGATAAAGTGTCGTCCACAGTAGCCGCTGACTGTGCTTCTGTCGTTTCTGCGTCTCTTATTTTACATTAGACTGAACTCGATTACTAATCATTTCAATTATGATTATGTGGCTCTCTTTAGATCTGTCTGGGATTTCGTACCCAGCTCTTTAATTAATATACAAAACATTGCTATTTCGCTTGCATTGCCACATAGGTTAGGTTGCGACAACTTTTTATACCCTGAGCCCATTGAAAATGGGAAATCGATTTCCGAAGATATAAGAGCTAGACAGTTAATTTTGTGTTAGGTTCGTATATTGCACGCGCAGTACGAGTTTGTTTCAGAAATTCAATAACTTGTATATTTTCAAGTATTCAGTTATTAAATTATATCTCGTTCATCTTTAGAGTTAGAGTCCCCAAGTCTTTTGCATATATATAGATACTAATTTAATACAATTTCGGTTTTTGTCAGATTTTGGATTCCGTTCCCCAATTTCCCCCACATCCCAAATGTGTAAAAAATGTATTTCAAATACCAGAGACATACAGTTTGGTTTGGCATATACATATTAATGTCATGATTATAATCTGAGCAGATGAATACGACTGTCCGTCTAGAAACTGAATCAAAGAAGTTATGGAAGCAAAACCCACGCGGACCAGAAACAGAGGCAGCGAGACAAGAAGCCGCTTGTAATGCTTAAACACATACAGGCGTACAAGCATAGATCAGCGTGTGTGTGTGCTCGTGCTTTTGCATGTATAGTTTCTTACGCGTGGAGAATCGAAACGAAGCATTATTGGAATATTATTATTATATTATACTAAGCTATTTGTATGCATGAATTATGCAGTTGGCCACAACCAACTTCTTTACCGATTTGCCACGTCACCAGTGGGCGTAGACCCATAATTTTTGGCTAGTTTTTAGAAGGAGCCGAGGGTACCATAACTGCAAAATTTAGTTACCTACTCTCAAAATGTAGGTATGCGGAAATTACAGGGTATTTTTCGATATGCAACGCCCCAAAGACGCCAAACAAATATTTTTGAATCATCGATAGAAGAGGTCTTGGCTAACTGGTAACAATCCAATTTCTAAGCTCCTATCTAGAAAACCAGATGGACGATCTTCGTAAAATCGTCGGAATATATTAATAACATTCAATGTGTCTATTTGCCAAATTACAAGTCTCTAGTATTTGAAATGCGTTTTTTCATATTGGGGGCGAAGGGGATGCATCCAAAATCTTAAAATTACAAAATCTGCGTATCCATAATATATATCTAAATATACAAGTTAGAGTCTCTAGCTCAAAAGGAGTAGAAAATTTGGAAATGAGATGAATTACCGATAAAAAAAAAATAAGCTCGAAATGTGTAACTAACATACGAGTATTCAGGTGCTTTCATTTTCATTTCATTTCAGCTCTCTAGCTTTTGTAGTTTCCGAAATCTCGACATTCGCACGGACAGACAGAAGGACAGGACATATTGACTTTTCTCGCCACCCTGATCAAGAATATACATATGTATGTATATACTTTGTGGGGTCTGAGACGTCTCCTTCTGCCTGTTACATAAATTTCTTGAATACCTAATAAAAGACGTGACAGGGTGCGGCGAAGAAACCAGAGAGACTCAATCTACATATGTACATAGCTTACTGTCAGACTATCAGTCTATCTCTCTATGAACATCTAGCTAGTTTACTCATATACATGCCCTCAATTTAAAACGCGCAATTGTAACACCCTGATTACGAGAGCAGACCAACAGTAAATATGTATATATTAGCAAGTAAGAAAGTTCTAGTCCAGACTGCTCGATTACGAGATCCCTTGAACATTTCTTCGAACGAATAATACTCTAAGAATTATTCGATTCGTTTCTGCAAGCATACAAAATGTACATGCAAAACCACGCGCACACATAGACGCTGACCTACGCTTGTAGGCATGTATGTGTGTATGCATGTGTGTAAGCATTGCAAGCGTCTTGCTGTCTCGCTGCTTTGCTGCTGCGTCGGATGGGTTTTGATGAGAAAACTTTGATGATTAATAATTCTGTTCTAGATGGACAATCATAACTTACAGACAACTCTGATAGAAATTTTAAGCCAAAGCATCAAATTTATATAAAATACGGTGAATATTTAATGTGCGCTGTCCCCGGTTGGGCTCGAAAATCTTAGTGCATCAATTGAGGAGTTCAAAAGCAACACAGCGATTCATATTTCACTTTGTGAATATTTAAAACAACAAATGCAACATATAAGCATGCGGTCAGCTCCACAGATTGCGCTTGAGCTATGTACATAGATAGATTTTTAAATTGATTAAATTATTCAACATTCAACAATTAAACAAGTAAGAAGGCTCTAGTCGAGGAGACTGCTCGACTACGAAATCCCCTGGGTTGGGCTGAACTTTGAACGCTTATTACTCCATTTCTAGATAGACCATCTTCATTAAATTTTCAGAGTAGATTAACAGTATCTAAATCTATCTATGTGCCAAATTGCAAGTCTCTAGTTTTCGAAATGGGTTTCTTTCAAAATGGAGGCGGAGGGGGCGTGGCATCCAAAATCTGAAAACTACAAAATCTGCGTATCCTTAATATCTATCTAAATAAAATATATAAAGTTGAAGTCTCTAGCTAAACCGGTGTAGAAATAATACCCAAAAAACCTTAAAAATGGAAACGAATTTTCGATTTTTTATCTGTCCGTCTGTATGAACGTCGAGATTTCGGAAACTACAAAAGCGACAAAAAGAGAGCTGAAATTTTACATGAATACGCGTGTGTTAGCTACGCAGTACGAGTTTGTTTTGTTTTTTTCGATAACTCCTCCCATTTCCAAATTATCGATCAAAAAATTCGAAAATTCGTTTACCTTTTTTTTGGTTTTTTGGGCATAACTTCTACACCGTTTTAGCTAGAGACTACAAATGAATATATTAAGATATATATTATGGATACACAGATTTTGTAATTTTTGAGATTTTTGATGCCACGCCCCCTTTGCCAACCTATTTGAAAAAAAACTCATTTCAAATATTAGAGACTTGCAATTTGGCACATAGATAGATTTAGATGCCCTTAATCTACTCTACAAATTTCAGATGAAGATCGTCCATCTAGAAATGGGGTTATAAGCGTATAAAGTTCAGCCCAACCCACCCCCAAGCCACGGCAGCAACTGCGCAGTTAGCAGAGCGCGCGCTCATAAGTGCATAATGAAGAAGAATATTAGTTTTTTCGCAGAGTTCAGGGTATCTCGTAGTCGAGCCGTCTCGACTAGAGCCTTCTTACTTGTTATACTTTGTTCCTAAAGGGAAGAAAGTATATTGGGTTTGTGCAATGTCCGTCTTGCTGTCCGTCCGTCTGTCCGTATGAACGCAATATTTTTCGGCGCTTTTAGAGCTAGAGACTTGAAATTTTAAACATATACTCATATATGCTCCCGAATTATAAAGTGTAAAAATTTTCCCGATCCGCCCACTAGGGGCGTGGCAAATCGGAAAACTCTTATCATACTAGATGATGAGTTAGAGAGTTGCAATTTGGAATGTATACTCGGGTTGACAACCCAAGATCAATAAGCTATGGTAGATATATCTACGCCCACAGGGGGCGTGACAAACCGCGAAAGTTTATATCTCCTACAGTTTTAGAGCTAGAAGCTTGAAAATTGGATGGTTGAGTTACTAATGTTCTCCTCTATCGATGACCCAAAAATAAATGTTCAGCCTCTTTGGGGGCGTGGCATATCGACAAATACCCTGTAATTTTCGCATTTTTGGAATGTAAGCAACCAAATTTTGCAGTCATGTTAGCCTCGGCCCTTTCTAAGAACTGGCAAAAAATTATGCGTCTACGCGTCCACTGGGGGCGTGGCAAATCGGCAAAGAAGTTTGTTGTGGCCAACTGCATAATTCATGCATATAATAGCTTAGTAGCAATTGCTATGATGGCAGAAAGCATTTTAACATAAATATAATAATATTAATGGATTTAAAAAATATAATTGATAAGTTTTCGATTAATAAATAAAAAGTTTCCAGCGGGATTCGAACCTAGGTCTTTTGAAAATAACATGTAATCATTACCTAAACCTAAATAAATTCACAGCTAATCAGCTGACCAGCTGATCAGCAGCTTGTGACAAATCAAAACAATACAATCGCACTTCTTGCAATATGTATACACACTTGGATGTGTATACACCAGTGATGCCAATTTGTCCTTTTTCCGGACAGATCTGTCCTGTTGTTAAGCGCTTTGTCCGGAAAAAATATCAAACATCCCCTATCCGGAAATCTGTCCTTTTTTTGTGAATGCGAATCGTGTTTGTTGAGGAATGATCTCGAACAAAACTCATCATCAACAGCATTTTCTTAGAAGTGAGCATTTAACGTAACGGTAGACAAAAGTTTTTCTAGAATAAGAAATCGAATATTCTGGATTATGTACATGTATACATGTATGTATGTAAGCATGTAAGCATGTATGTAAGAGAAGGAAGCATAGAAGCATAATAAGAAGAAATCCAGAACATTCTATATGTAAACGAAGCAAGTATATAAGCATGCTGCACATCGAGTCAGTTGTCTTGTGTTGTATTGTCATTGTATTGAGTAAGATCAGTTGTGAAAGTGTTGGCTCAGTTAAGTTAAAGATGTCGCGTTGTGTACTTGCTACTTATAATTTGATTTTATTAAATAAACTTGTGTTTACATTTACAAAACTGAGTTTTGATTTATTTCAAAAAAAAAAAAAACCTCAACAGTGTTCATATTTTCCCAGTTGGTTGGTTGTTTTCCCAGTTGATCGGTTGTTGATGCAACAGAATTTTATTAAATAACATTGCAGAGCAGTTTAACAGAACTTTAGTATAAAATATACTGAATTGTGTACCGATATTTGGTTAAGAAAAGCGCCAAAATAAGTATAACAGTGATAAATTGATAGTGTAGGAGGTTTATATGTATTATCGATATCGTTTCTTATCTAAAATTGAATTTGAAAAGAGTGATAAAATGCCCAAGGAGATCTATAAACAAAAATTTCGGGATTACTGGCTACAGCAGCTAGATTTCAAGTCGTGGATAGCCCGGGATGAGAACGACAATAATAAGGCGTACTGCAAATACTGCAAATGCAGTATAAATTGCAAAATTGACCAAATTCGCGCACATATGCACATATCGCGACAAAAAAACATGCAAAACGCATCGTGTTTTGCCCAAAAAAATAAAATATGCTTTAAGCCTCCGGAATGTCCCCAAACTTGTCGCCAGGCACAACTTGTGTTGTATTAGCTATAAGTTGCCAGAAGACTGCTTGGCGCGTGTTGGATCCATGGCGACATACGAGGCCAGGGAAGAGGAAAATGATAATATAATTGACAATGCCTTGAAATTGTTATAATAAAAAAGAAAAAAAATTTAGAAAAAAAATGTTCTTGTCCTGTTTTCTGTCCTTTTTTAGATTTTCTGGCTTTTTTTTTTTTGTATTTTACGGACAGTTTTGCCTTTTTTTCAAAAAAAAAAAAAATATATGCATGCATAGAAAAACTGCTTGCCAAGCAGCGTGGGAAATCGGAAAAGTTGTTTTAGTTTTTGCTTAAATGCACAATTCATATGCGTATGTTTATAAATTATTATCAATTGGCAGCAAGCATTTTATAATAAATATACAAATATAAAAAAAATTAAAAAAAAAATATTTTTTTTTTGGAAAAAAAGTTTTCTGCGGTATTCGAGTATTCGAACCCACGCACCTAAGTATAGCTTGCATAGCGCTTACCACCAGCGCCACTGCCCTGATATGAGCTGTGTTAACTAAAACCAAATAAGGCATTGCTAGAGCGTCTCTGACAAAACTAAAGTAACGATCGAAAAATTCAGTCACAATTCTTAGAATATTCTGGCATGCAAACTTTTGTATGCATATGTACATAGAAAATGTGTGTATACCAGTGTTGCCAACTTGACCTTTTTCCGGACAGATCTGTCCTTTTTGAAATTACAACTGCCGCAAAAATTTAGAAACAGCCCCTGTCCGGGAAAAATGCCTTTTTTATATTATTTTGACCTTTTTTCATCCTGTTTAATTGTTAAAGGTTGTTTATAAAATTTGTCAAGTAAATCAATATCATCGCTTTAATATTGCTTTATTGCAACATATTTTACGATGTATCACTGTTTCAAACGCTGTAGCCCTGTAATCGAAAATATATTTATCGATCGATCATTAAGTTTTCAAAAGTTTAACAAAAATGTCAAAGGAAATTTACAAACTGAAATTTAGGGAGTCGCGGTTAAACGACTCATTAAAAAAATGGAATTGCCGCGTTCCCAATAATAT
Source organism: Drosophila antonietae (assembly GCA_030914385.1). Lineage (NCBI taxonomy): Eukaryota > Metazoa > Arthropoda > Insecta > Diptera > Drosophilidae > Drosophila > Drosophila antonietae. The sequence goes on along the minus strand of JAUESO010000609.1, from coordinate 31,834,114 downwards.
TGATAAGGCATTTTGCAAATACTGCAAGTGCAGTTTATATACAAAACTTTTAGAATGGAGAGATAAAGAAAGTGTCGTATCTTTCTGAACTGAAGTTCAGAACCACACAGACTCAGCAGAAAACAAAAACTTTTCGGACCTGGGTGCATTAATTATCATTTTGCTGTCGTTGCCGTGGTCAAATGCTGACGTGGAAAAGCTAATTAAGGAACAAGCTGCATATTGATACCTTAAATTCTATTTTGGCAATCAGGTTGGTTTTACTAGTTAACAATTACATACAATTAAATATAATATCTTTGGATTAGGTTTGGACTACATCGGAACGGCAAATGTTGCCAAAACTACAACAAGCTACCGGCAAATTGTGTACGCCAAATTGGCACAAATAATACATTCAACAAAGAAAATGTCAATTTTGATGAGGTGCTACAGCTTTTAAAGAGAAATTAAAATCAAATTCCATTTTTAAAAATAGAAAAAAATGTTATCCGTTTTTTTTTACCTTTTCAAAAATATGTTGTCCCTTTTTTGTCCTTTTTTTTGTGTGTCAACTGTCCTGTTTTTTCGGCGAAAAGATGGCAACACTGGTGTATACTCGTATAGTGTGTACATGTGTAAATCTGTATGTATGTGTAGGAAAAACGTTTGTTGCTTGCCATGTACGTTTTCTAATTGCCGAAATATTTCGTTAATTAAATGTTTATTAAATAAATAAGATGCACCTATGGGAACAAAGTATATCGCTGTTAATTGCGCCTAACTGCAACGTTCTTGTTTTTTTTTAGTGCTTTTCAAGAATAAATACACTTTATGGGGTCTGCGACGTCTCCTTTTGCCTGTTACATACATTTTCAAAACCAGAAATCCCATTTTTAATGGGGATCCAGGATAGAATAGTAGCGATATGTGCACTGAGTTAATTCTCACGTAGACAAATACACTTGGATTCAATGAAATAATATATTTAATATAACTTTGTATAATTTAGGAACAATAGATCTAATCTCTGTCTCGTCCGAATATAAACTAAACAGAATCAGCTCCATACGTTGCATTCTGCTCTCATGTGTGATAGGAGAATCCAGCCTACTAGGTATCCTGAACTTCCTCCTTAACTCCTTCCCGTTGAAAAATCTGCGTCCCGCAGATCAGGGTGCATTTGCATTAGCGAGCGTCTTGAAAATAGTCATCAAGATTCCCTAGTTGGATCCAATATTTATTGTGACGGCGTCATGATTAACTTGTGGCGGAATTCGAAGACTGTCTTTTGAGGTAGGAAAAAATGCTTTATGCACCGTCAGTCAGGTCATCACTCTGGCTGGTGTGTCGGACTGCGTGACCGCTTACGGACTAAAAAACCTCCTCTTCTAAGGCTCAAAATCCACATTCGAACCAGGACCTATTAACCTTCAAGGTGGAGCCCCATCTAAATGAGCGTTGCCCTCTGTGTGTCTGCGTCCAGGTCATACTTCTTCAGCCGCAGAACATTTTTGGCGAAGTCACAAACTTTTTTCCAAGCTCCTGTAGTCTATATGTAGTAAACGGTTTCAGGACCTTCTTGCTGGTCAGTTTCAGGTGTAACTACAGTGTCCATTTGGTATAGACGCTGTACTTTTGAGAACACTTTAGGTGTATCGTTCATATTCCTTTTGCCGACTTCTCCACTATCAAGATTCAGACGGTGAGACTGAACAGAACGATTTGTCTCCATTTTAATGGGTAATCTTCGAGTTGAATATCTTGGTATAAGCGTTGGCCTTTGATTTGGTAAAACTTGCCTTGTAGTGTTCGTTGGAAGACCGACTTGTGGATATGCAGCCGTGAACATAGTTATAGGTTGTTGATATAATGTAATCCGTTATCAAGCATATTCGTTTCCAATATCAAGCACAATAATAAGCTTCTAATGTTATTGTTGCATGGAGTAGCATAATGAGATTGATAGATTCCAAGTTGATTCGCATTCATCCTTTATATCAAAATTCCATTTCCAAATTAATTAAAACAATCCGATTTCATGGGTTCGTCCAATATATTTCTTTGTGTCGACTTTCATCCAAGCATCCAAACGACGATTTTCTCTCCGATGTCCTCGAAATACTTCTTGGCAGCCAAAAATCTTCTGACCACTATACCACATGTGCCCAAACGCTGTGTTGCTTTGTGTGTTGTTAAAAGTATAAAATATTAAATATTAAAAATAATAAAAAAAAAGTTTAAGTTCGATTAATTTACGAATTATTTAGATTTTTTTTATCAGGATGGGATTGTGAAGAAATATTCAACCTTGGGATTTAAAGTTAATTTTCGTGTTTTTACTTTCTTTTCTTATCTTTACTCATAACCTTGTTTTTAATTGACATTACATCTCCCTCTTTATAGTTGATAAGTAGAGTCCTTGTCCTATTTCTTCTACTATTTAATAATTCTTGTTCGCATTTCAACAACCCCCTCAAATATCTTGTACTATCTGTTGAAATTTGACAACCCTTGAAAATTCTTCTAGACGTTCTGTTAAAAAATATGTCTGATGGTTTTTGGTTGACAATCGAATGTAAGGAAGTGTTTTATCTGTTTACCGAGATATTAACTAGTTCTTATGTAGTGTAATTCGGAAGCTATTGTTTTAAACATCTGAATATTTCTAAGAAGGTTGAGTGGAATCTTTCTATCTGTGCAGTATTGAAATACTTCGGATATTGTTTTAGTCAACTCAAAAGATAAAGATGGCATCTCTATTCTTCTATTCTTCCATTTTTTTTTTTTTTTTTTTTTTTTTTTTTTTTTAATGTCAGTGTGATTATGTGATTTAATAAACTTTTATTGTTATAGATTCTTTTATTGTGTCCCAAGAATTGAATATTGCTTCTCTCACCCGATCCTTGTATGTGTGTAATAGTTTAATAAACTTGATCATCGTTTTAAGGCAGCTGTTCATTACATTTCTTCCTGTGGAGATAAAATTAGTAAACGTTTTCACAGAGTTGTAATGTGTGCAAATATTTTAATATAAATTATGATTTTAATAATTCTTATTATTTTGACTATTATTATTATTACTACACTACTATTATTTTTGTTAAATTATTATTATTTTTTTATTATTGTTCGACTTATTTAGTTATATGTTTGTTTCCGATTCTCCGGTAAACGATTTTATTTGGGCAATTCTTTTCCTATTGTTTATCTTTATATTATTTAGTTATATATTGCACAACTGAAACACAACGACAGCCAATGCTTAGGTTGGGAAGTCCCTATTTATCCTCTTTAGTTCTAGAAGAACCTACTAGGGTAAGGATGATTCCACGATCGAATGGGGCAGTCTAACGCAATTCGTTTTATATTGTTTATATTACATATTTTATGTTTTGTTTGGTAACTTATTGCACGTGCTATCCAGACAACCGCCTCAATTTTATTATATGACCACCCCCAATAAATTGCTGCAGGTTTATATTATTTTATAGTTAAACTTACGGCACCCATCATTCGACACAGTGGAAGACGCTTTTTATACTTTGTTCCCAAAGGGAAAAAAGTATATTGGGTTTGTGCAATGTCGGTCTTGCTGTCCGTCCGTCTGTCCGTATGAACGCAATATTTTTCGGCGCTATTAGAGCTAGAGACTTGAAATTTTAAACATATACTCATATATGTTCCCGAATTATAAAGTGTAAAAATTTTCCCGATCCGCCCACTAGGCGTGGCAAATCGGAAAACTCTTCCGCCCATAGTTAAGTTATCATACTAGATGATGAGCTAGAGAGTTGCAATTTGGAATGTATACTCGGGGTGACAACCCAAGTTCAAAAAGCTATGGCGGATATATCTACGCCCATTGGGGCGTGGCAAATCGGGAAATACGTATCTTCTACACCGTTAAAGCTAGGAAGCTGATGCATGCGAGTTAATGTTATGATTCTAAGATCGATCAAAAAGTTATATGTCTACGCCCATTGGGGGCGTGGCAAATCGGACCTGAATATATAGTGAATTTTCAAATTGTGCTATATTTTGAACACTATTGACACTAGAGACTTGAAATTTTGAATGTATACTCGGGTTGACAACCCAAGATCAATAAGAGAGAAGCTTGAAAATTGGATGGTTCAGTTACTAATGTCCTCCTCTATCGATGACCCAAAAATAATTTTTCAGCCTCTTTGGGGGCGTGGCATATCGAAAAATACTTTGTAATTTTCGCATTTTTGGAATGTATGCAACCAAATTTTGCAGTCATGTTAGCCTCGGCCCTTTCTAAGAACTGGCCAAAAATTATGCGTCTACGTCCACTGGGGGCGTGGCAAATCGGCAAAGAAGTTTATTGTCCTGCCAACTGCATAATTCATGCTACCCGTGGGGGCAGCGGGAACGAATACTGCCCCAGCTGGTAGGAAGCTTGTCGTAGAAGGCGACTAACCTACCCGGTGTCACCCGTCGGTGGCCGCGGGTATAAAAAATGTGTTACAAGCTTGGGCCTTTGGGCCCCAGAAATTAAGTTGCTTCGGCACTTAATTGGGATCAGTAGGAGTCTCGGGCCGGGTTAGCGGCCAAAGTCTAACCAAAAAAGGGAGTTCAGCTGATTTATCGGTGATCTCGAGGAGTTTAAACAGTTGCAAAAGAGTCTCTAGGGCCGGGTTAGCGGCCAATGTCTAACCAAAAAAGGGAGTTCAGCTGATTTATCGGTGATCTCGAGGAGTTTGAAAACGGTAGCAAATATGTAGCAAATATGAAGCAAATATGTAGCAAATAAAAGTCAGAACAAAAAGCTGCACAAATGTAGCAAATAAAGCGAATTATTACTGAAATGGGCCTATTGACTTTCTGACGCAAGTTAGAATATCTCTAGACCCATGAAATAGTGGTGCATGGTGAATGGTGGTATCCCACCCCTGTGTGGTAGCGGTAACGAATACTGCCACAGGTTTGGAGCCCTTATCGTAAAAGGCGATAAAAATCCTTGGTAAGCCCGCTTGACCGTGCTCTGTCGGAGCAGAATGGGTGAGGCAAAGCAAGTCTCAAAAATTTGCTAGCACGGGGAGATGTGTTCATCCCCGTTGACCATCTCAGTGAGGTAGGCCCCCTAGTGGGAGTATCGTGCTGGCTGTGGTGTCATGTTTCGCTGTGGAAGTGATTCACGACTAAATGTGATCAATGTCAACAATTAAAATAGATCACAAGAGGTTAACGCTTGGCCTCACCTCTAACCAAGAGGTTAACTTTGACCGACAGACAAAGTTAAATTGGTACAGAAAGAGCCACCTTCTCTTTATTGGGCGAAGGCTGGCGCTTCGTACCATCCCATGTATTATGTGCCTCGGCACATGTGCATACCGTGGTAGTAAACTTCCTTCGGAAGTACACGCCACGTTAAATAAATATTCTGGCTGGTATCCAGAATACCTTGCATAATTCATGCATATAATAGCTTAGTAGCAATTGCTAAGATGGCAGCTGGTCAGCTGATCAGCTTGTGACAAAACAAAACAATACATTCGCAATTCTTTTAATATGTATACACTTACAAACATCTGTGTACACATACATACATATACATATGCATGCATAGAAAAACTGCTTGCCACGCAGCGTGGCAAATCGGAAAGCATAAAGCAGTTTTAGTTTTTGCTTAAGTGCACAATTCATATGCGTATGTTTATACATTTTTATCAATTGGCAGCAAGCATTTTATAATAAATATACAAATATAAAAAAAAATTAAAAAATAATAATTTATGAAAAAAAAGTTTTCTGTGGGATTCGAACCCACGCACCTAAGTATAGCTTGCATAGCGCTTACCCCAGCGCCACTGCCCTGATATGAGCTTCGTTAACTAAAACCAATTAAGGCATTGCTAGAGGGCCTTTGGACAAAACTAAAGTAACTATCGAAAAATTCCCAATTCAGTCACAATTCTTAGAATATTCTGGCATAAAAACTTTTGTATGCATACATAGAAAATTGTGTGTATACTCGTATAGTGTGTACATGTGTAAATCTGTATGTATGTACATACATATGTGTAGGAAAAACGTTTGTTGCTTGCCATATACGTTTTCTAATTGCCGAAATATTTCGTTAATTAAATGTTTATTAAATAAATAAGATGCACCTATGGGAACAAAGTATTTCGCAGTTAGTTGCGCCTAACTCCAACGTTCTTACTTGTTTATAAATTGTTATAATGTTTGTCTGACGGTAAGGATTACCTGCTAACTTTTTTTATGTCATTTTAAAATATTTGTGACAACACTTGCCAACAAATTTCTTCTATAATTTGGATATATACATATATATAAATATGTATATAGAAACAAAGATATTTTAGCTATTGTATCTATCGGATGCTTTTTGTTCGCCTGGGTCTTGGATGCTAGGCTTTTGCCATATGCGCGGCTGTCATTTTGATTTATGCTATACATGTGCACGAGAGAGCAGGCGATTCTTTCATCTGTGCTGTGAATCATGTATATGCGTACATGTGCATAGCTATCTATATCCGTACACGTGTAACGCTCTGTTGAAAGCTACAACAATCAGGCGGGAAAACAACACAAATTGTATGTCAAATTAATGTTATTCAATTTAAATGCAATTCGACGGCGTTTTACTTATCATGAATGAATAACAGTGTGTGTGTATGGCAGCATGTGAGAGACAGGTATCTACATATACACCTATAATAAATATTATAGAATCCCTGGTCCCAATGTTAATGATCCAATGTCTCACTGTGAATTTTATTTCTGATACGCATTTTAAATCTGTTTTTCCATATTAAGAATTTTTAGACTCTGTTCCCAAAGGGAAAAAGAGTCTATTGGTTTTTTGTGCAATGTTCGTCTTGCTGTCCATCCGTCTGTCCGTATGAACGCAATATTTTTCGGCGCTAGAGACTTGAAATTTTGAACATATGTATACTCATGTATGCGCCCACTAGGGACGTGGCAAATCGGAAAATTCTTGCGCCCGTATGCCAATAATCATACTGGTTGATGAGCTAGAGAGTTGCAATTTGGAATGTGTACTCGCGGTGACAACTTAAGTTCAACAAGGAAGATCGTTGCAGTTAAGTTGATATAGCCATGTCCGTCTGTCCGTCTGTCCTTCTGTCCGTCTGTCTGTCCGTCCGTCCGTCCGTCTGTATGTATGAACGCGTCGATTTCCGAAGATACAAAAGCTAGAGAGTTCCTTCTTTTTGTGTTAGGTCCGTATATTGCACGCGCAGTACGAGTTTGTTTCAGAAATTCGATAACTTGTATATTTGCAAAGTTATCGATAAATGAATTTATCGGGAACCAGTTATAAAATTCTAGCTAATTCATCTTTAGAGCTAGAGTCTCCAAGTCTTCAGCATATATATAGATACTAATTTAATACAATTTCGTTTTTGTCAGATTTTGGATTCCGCTCCCCACCTCGCCCCACCACCCCCAAATGTGTAAAAAAATGCATTTCAAATAGTAGAGACATGCAGTTTGTTTTAGCATATAGATATGAATATTATAATCATAATCTGAAGATATCAATACGATTGTCCATCTAGAAACAAAATTATTAATCATCAAAGTTTTCTCATCAAAACCCATGTACCGCGGCAACAAAGGCAGCGAGTCAGCAAGCCGCCTGTATTGCTTACACACATGCATACACACATACATGCTTATAAGCGTGTGTGTGTTCGTGTTTTTGCATGTATAGTTTCTTACGCGTGGAGAATCGAAACGAAGCATTTTTGGAATATTATTCTTTCGAAGAAGGGCTCAGGGGAATTCGAAGTCGAGCAGTCTCGACTACAGCTTTCTTACTTGTTGAACTTGGGTTGTTACTCTAACTCATCAACAAGTATGATTACTGGCATATGGGCGCAAGAGCTTTCCGATTTGCCACGCCCCTAGTAGGCGGATCGGGAAAATTTTTACACTTTATAATTCGGGAGCATATATGGTCCAAATTTCAAGTCTCTAGCTCTAATAGCGCCGAAAAATATTGCGTTCATCTGAACAGACGGACGGACAGCAGGACGGACATTGCACAAACCCAATACACTCTTTTTCCCTTTGGAAACTGAGTATAAAAACCAATAACAAGTCCGATTATGAGCTTTAACGCCATGTATAACAAAGAATACATACACACACTGATATACGCATATACGCATAATATCAGAATATAAGAATATCAGAATAGCAGAATATCTTATGGAAACTTATTTGATGCAAAACAAAACGTTATGTCTCTATTGATGGTATTAGAGTGTATAAATGATATCTCATCTATAGCCACAGAAGAAATGTCTGCAAATGTAATATAATACGCATTCAAATTAAAGAGAACATTCGTTTTGAGCAAATCGCAGCGTCTATTCGACCGTTCATAATGTTTGACCTTGGTGTTCCGAGTGAAAGGCCAAATGCAAAATATATAACAATTTGCTGTGTTACCATATATGGGCGATTCTAATACCATATAAATATTTCAAAAAAAAAAAACAAGTAAGAACGTTGCAGTTAGGCGCAACTAACAGCGATATACTCTGTTCCCATAGGTGCATCTTATTTATTTAATAAACATTTAATTAACGAAATATTTCGGCAATTAGCAAACGTACATGGCAAGCAACAAACGTTTTCCCTACACATACATACAGATTTACACATGTACACACTACTATACGAGTATACACAATTTTCTATGTATACATACAAAAGTTTGCATGCCAGAATATTCTAAGAATTGTGACTGAATTGGGAATTTTTCGATCGTTACTTTAGTTTTGACAGAGACTCTCTAGCAATGGCTTATTTGGTTTTAGTTAACACAGATCATATTAGGTCAGTGGCGCTGATGGTAAGCGCTATGCAAGCTATACTTGGGTGCGTGGGTTCGAATCCCGCAAAAAACTTTTTTTTTTTTTCAAAAATTATTATTTTTTAATTTTCTTTATATTTGTATATTTATTATAAAATGCTTGCTGCCAATTGATAATAATTTATAAACATACGCATATGGATTGTGCATTTAAGCTAAAACTAAAACAACTTTTCCGATTTGCCACGCTGCTTGCTTGGCAAGCAGTTTTTCTATGCATGCATATATGTATGTATGTATGTACACAGATGTTTGTATTTGTGTATACACATCAAAGTGTGTATACATATTGCAAGAATTGCGATTGTATTGTTTTGTTTTGTCACAAGCTGCTAATCAGCTGACCAGCTGATCAGCTGTGAATCTATTTAGGTTTAGGTAATGATTACATGTTATTTTCAAAAGACCTGGGCTCAAATCCCGCTGGAAACTTTTTTATTTATTAATCGAAAACTTATAAATTTTATTTTTTAAATTCATTCATATTATTATATTTATGTTAAAATGAATTTTGCCATCTTAGCAATTGTTACTAAGCTATTATATGCATGAATTATGCAGTTGGCCACAACAAACTTCTTTGCCGATTTGCCACGCCCCCAGTGGGCGTAGACGCATTTTGGCCAGTTCTTAGAAAGGGCCGAGGCTAACATGACTGCAAAATTTGGTTGCTTACATTCCAAAAATGCGAAAATTACAGGGTATTTTTCGATATGCCACGCCCCCAAAGAGGCTGAAAAATTATTTTTGGGTCATCGATAGAGGAGGACATTAGTAACTGAACCATCCAAATTTCAAGCTTCTAGCTCTAAAACTGTAGGAGATATAAACTTTTGCGGTTTGCCACGCCCCCTGTGGGCGTAGATATATCTACCATAGCTTATTGATCTTGGGTTGTCAACCCGAGTATACATGCAAAATTTCAAGCACAATTTGAAAAATCACTATATATTCAGGTCCGATTTGCCACGCCCCCAATGGGCGTAGACATATAACTTTTTGATCTTCTTAGAATCATAACATTAACTCACATGCAAAATTTCAGCGTTCTAGCTTTAACGGTGTAGAAGATACGTATTTCCCGATTTGCAACGCCCCCAATGGGCGTAGATATATCCGCCATAGCTTTTTGAACTTGGGTTGTCACCCCGAGTATACATTTCAAATTGCAACTCTCTAGCTCATCATCTAGTATAATTCATCTTTATAATTCGGGGACATATATGAGTATATGTTTAAAATTTCAAGTCTCTAGCTCTAATAGCGCCGAAAACTATTGCGTTCATACGGACAGACGGACGGACAGCAAGACGGACATTGCACAAACCCAATATACTTTTTTCCCTTCGGGAACAAAGTATAAAAACAATGCTATCAAATAAAGTGCCATTTAAATCGATTGTACATAGAAACTAATTTGGCAAACGCTACATCAATTTTCATTAACGACTCATTTTAAAAGGCTTCAAAAGTCATTTGACTTTCACTTACACTTTACACCGTTTTCTTATTGTTGATTAATAATTGCTGTAATTATTGCCATTTAGCAATGTATCTTTCAGCATTTAAACTGTTTTATTTAAAAGAAATTATGTTAATTTCACTCAACTCAAATACGCGTGCATCCAATTTTTCCTTTCTTACATCCATTGCAGAATTTTTAGGCAAGTATAATACAAATTAATATAGATATGCTTAGAGAATTATATTATCTTGTTATCATGTAAATAAACTAGCAGCGCATTTTTAAAATAATAGCTAAAAGATATACACGAAGCATAATCCTTATTTACCAATTGCAATTATATTATGTATTTATATAATTTTAGAATGATTGGAATAGCTTTTTCCACTCAGAGATCTTTTAACCTTAATTGATAAACGGTCTACTAGCTGCCCCTAAGGTTTACGAATGTGAAATAATAATAATAATAAACTAACTCGTGCATGGGTCTCGAATATTGGGCGTGTGCCTACCTCAACTTTGAAATTAAGTAAACGATTTTGGGTTCGAATTGCAGGAGAGGTCAATTCTTTTTATACCCTGAACCCATTGAAAATGGGAACTCAGGGTATAATGGTTTTGTGAAAATGTATGTAACAGGCAGAAGGAGACGTCGCAGACCCCATAAAGTATATATATTCTTGATCAGCATAAAAAAATAAGTTGATCTAGCCCTGTCCGTCTGTCCGTCCGTCCGTCCGTCCGTCCGTATGAACGTCGAGATTTCGGAAACTACAAAAGCTAGAGAGCTGAAATTTCACATGAACACTCGTATGTTACCTACGCAATACGAGTTTATTTTGTTTTTTCGATAACTCGTCCCATTTCCAAATTCGTTTCCGTTTTTTAGGTTATTTGGGTATAACTTCTACACCGTTTTAGCTAGAGACTTCAACTTTATAAATTTAGATAGATATTATGGATACGCAGATTTTGTAGTTTTCAGATTTGGATGCCACGCCCCCTCCGCCCCCAATTTGAAAAAAACGCATTTCAAATACTAGAGACTTGCAATTTGGCAAATAGATAGATTTATATACTCTTAATCTATTCTTAAAATTTCATGAAGATCGTCCATCTAGAAATGGAGTTATTAGCGTCCAAAGTTCAGCCCAACCCACCCCCAAGCCACGGCAGCAACTGCGCAGTTAGCAGAGCGCGCGCTTATAAGTGCGTAAAGCAGAAGAGTATCACTTTTTGGCAGGGTTCAGGGGATCTCGTAGTCGAGCAGTCTCGACTAGAGCCTTCTTACTTGTTTATTACCTGTTGATCTGTTATCATTTGTTCTTTAATATTTAGTACCTGATTTGACCCTATATGCAAAAATGGGACAAGTTGTTCAAATGATTGCGCAAATTCAGGTCACATATAACCCTTTTGAAGAAATACCTAGATATCCAGGTAAAATTGACCCTTTTATCCTAGTGCACTTGTCACTTTAGTTGACATTCAACTTCTGAACCGAACGGTGTTTTTCTTATGCACGAAACATGCAAATGCCCCAGGCAGAGCATTCATTCAAATGCCTATACAAGTGATACTCGGCGATTGTGATTATCACATTACAAACGTACACATATGTATGTGTGTGTGTAGACTCACATCAGCTACCACACAGCAATCGCTGGGAAATTAAAATTGCTACATGCAGCAAGAATATCGCACACAGGCACATAAATGCTTACACAAATAGCAAGGAAGTGTAAATGTGTGTGCGTATGCAAGCTCACATCAGCTACCCAACCGAACGAACATCAACTGCTGCTGGGGGTTCTAAAAGTGCTCTACAGGCGGCATCAAGAATATCGCACACAGGTACATAAATGCCTACACATATAGCGAGGAAGTGTAAATGTGTGTGTGTATGCAAGCTCACATCGCTACCCAACCTAACGAAATCAACTGCTGGGGGTTCTAATAGTGCTACAGGCAGCAAGAATATCAATCGCACACAAGCACATAAATGCTTACACATATAGCGAGGAAGTGTAAATGTGTGTGTGTATGGTCATACGGAAATAATATTCGTTATGCACATCCAACACTTTCATACCCTTTCCACAAATAATCATAAAAACGCTAACATTTTGCATGAGCATGGCAAAGCAGTTTAAGAATTCGGTATACTCTTCGCTCAGAAGGGAACCCATGGGATCGCGACTCGCGAGTCGAGAAGAAATTTCAATTTTTGTGAGCTGCTTGCTGTTTGTGGCAGCATACATATATTTTTGTGAGAAGAGAGCAGAGAGTAAAAAGCATGGGGCAGAAAGAGAAAGAGAGCAAGGGAAAGAGCGGCACATGTCAGGCCTTTTTGGAAAATTGACCGTCCTCGAAGCGGAATGATTTTGCCATCAGCAATTTTTCTCTCCCGACCCTAAAAGTAAAAACCCGAGCAAATACGAAGTTAGGGGGGTTCTAATGTCAAAAAATAAGTGTGCACATTAATTTGTTCCAGTTGTCCAGTCTATGTGTTGTATGGTTAGTGATAATATCTATCTAAATATACAAATTTGAAGTAACTAGCTCAAACGATGTAAGTTTTGATTGTTTATCGATCATTAGGAAATGGAACGAGTTATCGAAAAAAAAACAAAATAAACTCGTACTGCGTAACTAACATACGAATATTCATAAGAACTTTCAACTCTGTAGTTCTTGTAGTCCGAAATCTCCATGTTCATACGGACGGACAGACGGACGGACGGACGGACTATATAATCGAGGTATATCAACTTATTTTATTGCGCTGATCAAGAATATATATACTTGTTGAGGTCTAGGACGTCTCCTTCTGCCTGTTACAATCATTACAATATCTATCTAAATATATAAATTTGAGTCTCTAGCTCAAACGGTGTAGAAGTTATGCCCAATAAACCTACAAAAAATGGAAACGAATTTTCGATAATTTGGAAATGGGATAAGTTATCGAAAAAACAAAATAAACTCGTACTGCGTAACTAACATACGAGTGTTCATGTGAACTAGCTTTTGTAGTTTCTGAAATCTCGACTTTCATACGGCCGAACGGACGGCAGACGGACAGGGCTCAATCAATTTATTTTTTTATGCTGATCAAGAATATATATACTGCGTCTGCGACGTCTGCTTCTGCTTTTTACATACTTTTTCACAAAACCATTATACCCTGAATTCCCATTTTCAATGGGTTCAGGGTATAAAAACAATCATGGCACACCAAGAAACAAAACAGAAGCAACAGTGGCAGAAGAGAAGCGACGGTTGAGGCAAGGGCTTCAACAGCCGAAAGAAGAAGGCAGCAGAATAAGATGTAGAAGAAGTGGCACACAAAAACGCATAAGTTTCCGTTGACCGTTAATTAAAGCCGTGTGACGGTAGCTCACTCCCTGCGAGTGTGTGTGTGGCACATACTCTTACAATTTCCATACATATGTACATATATTGGGCCACATAAATTTATTAGCGTCTGACACAGCTCAATTAGAAACGCAGCACGCGTTGCAATTCCAAACCCCACTTAAAACTCACTGCAAAACGGAGCGGTAATAAGACAGAAACAAGTTTCTGAGATAGAACAGAGTAAAAGCGAGTGGGAAGGCAGGATCGGAGCGACGCCTATCAAGGTTGCAATTGCCCCAATATGCGTCGGCGGCGCCGCTAACTGTTTGAGTAAAAATCATGCAATGCTATTCGCCGAAGCAAATCCATAATGTGAGAGATCGCACCGAAAGTAAAATACCTCTCAAAAAATCCAACTAAAAGAGTGTTGTCCCCCAATCGGTATTTGAAGCCTTGTTATACGTTTTACGTATTTACCTTAACGTATTACTTACTGAACATTTTAAAGTAATAAAGTATTAAGTTTAACTTCTCTAATGAAAATCTCCTAAAGAAATAAATCATATTTATATAATTTGATCTTTGGTTTAAATAAAACATAGATCCTAAGCTAATGTTAATTTTGACATTTGTACATTGTAAGTTATTGTTAGTTTATTAAAAGCATAAAGATGATCAAAGATTTGAGGATATTTTAAGCGTATTGATTTGATATGATTAAAATAATAGAAGGAATAAATGTTTAATATACTTAACATACAAAATTATTTAATGATACCATAGCCCGAATTGTGAAAGGAAAAAGGCACAACGCCTACAGCTGGCAGCTGTCTACAATTTATGCTAACTATTGTCAGATATGTATCTACAAAAGAAAGAATACACGGCGTTAAACGTTGAACGTTGAATGTTGCAGCCGCAAAATGTCAGCTGTTGCAACAGTTGATTTTGCCAATACGGTGCTTGCCCACATGACGTTGAATGTAACATAATACGCGTTGTCGATGCGGCCAGGCTAGAGAAATTGTGCCAATTTGCTTGACGCACAAAGCAAAATATATGAAGGCTAACAACAACCAAGTACACCACAACTCTATGGCGGTGTTATTGATGATGACAGAAATGCTTTTCTAAGAGTACTAGCTGCAAAAGCAAAAGTAAAATCCTCTATATTTCTCTTTGTCGCTCTCTCTCTCTTTTTATATATATATAAATATCTTGGTTGACATGAACCTCAACTGCTAAGTTCGTGGATCACCGGAACTCAACCAGTTCTGAATTAAGACGAAGTGGCAGCAGCCACCAGACAATATTTATGTACTGCATTAAATTTAATGTGCTATAGTCGCCAAATATGAACTTATGCGTAAATATTAATAAGCTTATCCAGCAAAATAAAACAACTAAGAGTGCACTTATGGAACCCTAATATAAGTTATCCTGAATTCCGATCAATACGATACATAATCTTCATAATGGGTTATATTAAAACAAGTAAGAAGGCTCTAGTCGAGACGGCTCGACTACGAGATACCCTGAACCCTGCAAAAAAAAAAAGTGACACTCTTCTTCTTTACGCACTTATGAGCGCGCGCTCTGCTAACCGCGCAGTTGCTGCCGTGGCTTGGGGGTGGGTTGGGCTGAACTTTGGACGCTTATAACTCCATTTCTAGATGGACGATCCTTATGAATATTTCAGAGTAGATTAAAAGTATCTAAAAGTATCTATTTGCCAAATTGCAAGTCTCTAGTATTTGAAATGCGATTTTTTCAAATTGGGGGCGAAGGGGGCGTGGCATCCAAAATCTGAAAATTACATAATCTTCGTATCCATAATATCTATCTAAATATATAGTTATAAAGTCTCTAGTAGAGGTGGGCACGGGCGGACTTTTTTGCACCCGGCCCGATCCGCCCAAGGTCAGAAGTTCAAAATTTTATCCATACCCGAAAGCAAAAAAAAATTTTCATACCCGCGACCAACCCGCCCGCCATAAACAATTACAAAAAATTTAATTCTCAAAAACTACAACAATTTTATTCTTAACAAGTAAGAAGGCTCTAGTCGAGACTGCTCGACTACGAAATCCCCTGAACCCTGCAAAAAAGTGATACTCTTCTTCTTTACGCACTTATGAGCGCGCGCTCTGCTAACTGCGCAGTTGCTGCCGTGGCTTGGGGGTGGGTTGGGCTGAACTTTGGACGCTTATAACTCCATTTCTAGATGCATGATCTTCATGAAATTTTCAGAGTAAATCAAGAGTATCTAAATCTATCTATTTGCCAAATTGCGTTTTTTGCAAATTGTGGGCGAGGGGGGGCGTGGCATCAAAAATCTGAAAACTACAAAATCTGCGTATTCATAATATCTATCTAAATATATAAAGTTGAAGTCTCTAGCTGAAACGGTGTAGAAGTTATACCCTAAAAACCTACAAAATGTAAACGAATTTTCGATTTTTTATCGATAATTTGGAAATGGGACGAGTTATCGAAAAAACAAAATAAACTCGTATTGCGTAGCTAACATACGAGTGTTCAATTTTTCAGCTCTCTAGCTTTTGTAGTTTCCGAAATCTCGACGTTCATACAGACGGACAGACGGACGGACCCATTTTCAATGGGTTCAGGGTATAAAAATTACAATATTATTTACAGAAATATTACATGTTTTTATATAAGAAAAGGAGCATATCAAGATTTGCGCTTGATAGCCTTGTTCGCCTTTCATTTACAATTTTTTCAGAAGAGGAGAATATTCGCTCGCTTGTTGCAGAGCTTACCGGAATAGATAAAATATTTTTGGCCACCACTTGCAACATTTTAAGGTTCATTGCTTCCTGCCAATAATGTAAGATTGACAAGTTTGAATTATAGCGCGTGGCATAATATTGATCAATTTCTAAGTCAATTGCATTTTTGTCAGGTTCGTCAAGTTTCCCATTGAAAATGGGAATTCAGGGTATAATGGTTTTGTGAAATGTATGTAACAGGCAGAAGGAGACGTCGCAGACCCTATAAAGTATATATATTCTTGATCAGCATAAAAAAATAAGTTGATTGAGCCCTGTCCGTCTGTCCGTCCGTCCGTCCGTCCGTCCGTCCGTATGAACGTCGAGATTTCGGAAACTACAAAAGCTAGAGGGCTGAAATTTTACATGAACACTCGTATGTTAGCAACGCAATATGAGTTTATTTTGTTTTTTCGATAACTCGTCCCATTTCCAAATTATCCCAAAAAAACCTAAAAAATTTTCGATTTTTTATCGATAATTTGAAAATGGGATGAGTTTTCGAAAAAACAAAATAAACTTGTACTGCGTAACTAACATATGAGTGTTCATGTGTTTCAGCTCTCTAGCTTTTGTAGTTTCCGAAATCTCGACGTTCATACAGACGGACAGCGCTAGATCAACTTATTTTTTATGCTGATCAAGAATATATATACTTTATGGGGCCTGCGACGTCTCCTTCTGCCTGTTACATACATTTTCACAAAACCATTATACCCTGAATTCCCATTTTCAATGGGAATAGCAGACGACAAGTCTTAAGGCAAGCCCCCATCAAAAATGGACCTGATAGCTGGTGTCGATCAGACGAAGAATATATATACTTTATGGGGCCTGCGACGTCTCTTTCTGCCTGTTACATACATTTTCACAAAACCATTATACCCTGAATTCCCATTTTCAATGGGAATAGCAGACGACAAGTCTTAAGGCAAGCCCCCATCAAAAATGGACCTGATAGCTGGTGTCGATCAGACGAAGAGCAAGCTGAGGCTTTTGCCCTCACTTGGAGAGCCGTTTTCTGCCTTTCGCCTTAGCAACGCAAGAAGACATTGAGACAACCGAGCACGTACTGACCACTCCACTACAGCTCGATCTACCAGAGGAGCCATTCATCTTCGACGAGGTGGCATCTGTCATCAAGCAATTGAACCCAAACAAGGCCCCGGGACATGACCAAATCTGCAACCGCACGTTGAGAGCGCTGCCGGATAGTGCTATCCTCGTTATGATGCTAATTTTTAATGCCATAATGAGGCTTCAGTACTTTCCAGCCCTATGGAAGATGGCACTTGTCGTGATGATACACAAGCCTGGCAAACCTGAGGAAAACCCCAGCTCCTACCGACCTATCAGTCGCCTACCTTCTTTATCGAAGGTCTGGGAAAGACTGGTCATCCGTCGGCTAGTGGCAGTTGCGGAGTCCAGAAGCCTGATTCCGGATCAACAATTTGGTTTTCGCGCTGGGTACGGTACTATTGAACAGCTGCACAGGGTGACAGACCACATACTCCGAGCTTTCGATAAGGGAGAGCACTGCAACGCCATCTTTCTAGACATCGAACAAGCCTTCGATAGAGTATGGCATCCAGGACTGCTGCAGAAGATAAAGGAACAGCTGCCCTCTCAATACTTTACCCTGATCCGATCCTACTTGGAGGATCGTTCTTTCAGAGTAAAAGTAAAATCGAGCCAGTCTTCCACGTACTCAATTGCCGCTGGAGTTCCACAGGGCAGTGTCCTGGCACCTTTTTTGTTCTGTTTGTTTATAGGTGATGTCCCTCTCCCTGACGCCTCAGGATATGGCCAATCCTCTAAAGCAACGCTTATTGCGACCTATGCAGACGATATATGTGTGTTGGTTTCTGCTAAGTGTAGCCACGCAGCGGCAGAAATTCTGCAGGAGTTTATGGACTCATTTGCACAATGGGCTAGCAGGTGGAACATTAAAATCAGTGCCACAAAAAGCAAAAACCTTTGCTTTACGCTGAGAAGAGAAGAGCCCACTGCCGTTCATATAAACAATACCCCCCTTGAAAAAACAAGGGCTATAAAATACTTGGGGGTTATTCTGGACAAGCGTCTAACTTTCAAGCCCCATATCATGGCAATTGCAGGCACCTGCCGCACCCGTCTTAGGCAAATGTCCTGGATGCTTCACAGTAAAAGCAAGCTACCGCTGAAGAACAAGCGCAAGATACTGACGCACATCATCACTCCAATCTGGAGGTACGGTGTGCAAATATGGAGAGTCGCCGCAAAGACCAATAGACACAAGATCCAAGTCATACAAAACAAGGCTCTGCGTCAAATTACTGGCTGCCCTTGGTTTGTCCGCAACTCTGGGCTACATAGAGACCTCAACCTGGACACTGTGGAAGAACAAATCTCCTTCCACTCGAGTCGCTATAATGACCGCCTGATGGTCCACACCAACCGGCTCGCAAAAAAGCTACCAACCTCCAGACCCATCAGAAGGCAAAGAAGACGCCAGTTCGGAAGCCTTCTCACCCCCACTGTAACTTAGTTCTACTCTGTATATATGTTTAAATTGTATAAATAATTGTAAACCTGTGATGTTAATTGTGTGATCCAAGGGAGATAATGGAGTAGAAAGATGCTCCGGTGCTTCCTACTAAATAAAAAAAATTAAAAAAAAAAAAAAATCGATAGAGGAGGTTTTTAGTAACTGAACCATTCAATTTTGAAGACTCTAGCTCTAAAACTGTAGGAGATATGAACTTTTACGGTTTGCCACGCCCCATGTGGGCGTAAATATATCCGCCATAGCTTTTTGAACTTGGGTTGTCACCGCGAGTATACATTCAAAATTGCAACTCTCTAGCTCATCAACTAGTATCAATGTAGTAATTCATTTTAATAGCGCCGAAAAATACGGACATTTCTCTTTGGGAACATACATAGTATAATAAAATTAAACAATAATTTCTGTTTGCTTTGAATAGAATTAGTTGAATTTCGCAAAGCCGGATTTACTCACGGCGTTCCTCAGAACATGGTTCAACAGATGTGTCATAATATCGTTGCTATCTACATATATTAATTTATAATATATACATATTAAATGTCATTCAAGTAATTCAGTAATTTAACCTAAAAGTACGCTTACATGTATGTCCACCGCAAAAAGTACCAACGTCAAGTCAAGAGTAGCATTGATATAATAATAAGCAAATTGGTATTTATACAATTTAAATGAAAAGATGATAGTCGACATTTATCAAAGCGGCAAAGTTATGAAATAACAATATTTAAATTTTATGCCAAAAAATTGTCAGCATATCCAAATGCTATCTAACAGTACGACTCGAGCTTTTTTATTTTCTTTGTGCAAATTTACCCGATTCCCAACGGGTATATGTATATTCATTCAAAATTTCGTCTGGCACATTAAAGAACAAAGCTTCCGCGACGCCGAAAATGCATTTTCTGTTTGCTTTATCATAAATATTCTAAACTGTTTAGAAATAAAAATCATTTATATACAATATATATGTATATATATATGTAGTATATATTAGGAAGAGCATGTCTTATCAGTTATATCAGATAACATTTTATTTCGACCCATATAAAGTACACAGAATCAAAAAACTAAGAAGTTCTTCGCGTATATTTTCTATTAAACAGATGCTCGACAGGTACTTTAACTTGAGTACTTTAACTCAGCAAATAACGCGCATTTTCTTTTTTCCCTATCCATCGCTCAATCCCAAGCTAACCTATGTGAACTCAACTGCGGAATAACATGAAGGATACTTGGCTACTGGAAGACGAAGAATGAATTGAAGAACTACTGTTTCTCCATCTCTAGCAATGACCAGACCTCTCAAAACCACAAAAAACTATTATGTTTATTACAAGCTGTAGAATATGCGTGGGAATTTTCATTAAAACATGTTTACAATATTTATCTATAAGGTAGAAAATCATAATAATTATGAGAAACAATACGTAACATCTTGAAAAGAGTAACCAGAGTTCTAGTAGTTAATTGCTTTTATGCGTGCGCACTTTTCTTCTAGATGTAATTTTTATTAGTCGTATTTTCGACACACAGATTAATCAATTTGTCAAAACACACAGCTCTAGCATTGGAAATAATACATCATTTCAGAAGAAGGCGTGGCACATATATATATATGTATTATTGATATATATATATGTATTATTGATCAGGGCGACAAACTCAGCCGATATAGCCATTTGCGTCCGTCCCTCTCCGTTTGTCCGTATGTTTGAACGCGTCAATTTCCGAAGATATAAGATCTAGAGGCCTAATTCGTTGTGTTAGGTCCGTTATATTTCACGCGCAGTACGACAACTTGTATCGTTCCATAATTATCGATAAAACATGTACCGAGAATCAGTTATAAAATTATATCTCTTCATCTTTCGAGTTAGAGTCTGTAAGTCTTCTGCATACATATATACATATATAGATACTAATTTAATACAATTTCACTTGTTTGACAGATTTTGGATTTCGTCCCCCAATTCACCCCCACACCCACAAATACATATACAATACATACAATATACAGTTTTGTTTGGCATATAGATATGAATGTCATGATCATAATCTGAAAGTTTGATTACGATGTCCGTCTAGAATCAGAATGATTAATCAAATAAGTTTTCGCAACATAACCCACATGGCAGAGCAAGCGAGACAGCGAAACAGATTAGCGTATGTGTGTGCGTTACACGTGGAGAAACGAAGAGAACAATTTTTGGAATATTAATCGTTCGAAGAAGGGTTCAGGGGATCTCGCAGTCCAGCAGTCTCGAAAAGAGGCTAGCTTTCTTACTTGTTTTTAGACTCTGTTCCCAAAAAGGGAAAAACAGTCTATTGGGTTTGTGCAATGTCCGTCTTGCTGTCCGTATGAACGCAATATTTTTCGGCGCTATTAGAGCTAGAGAATTGCAATTTTGAACATATACTCATATAGGCCCTCGAATTATAAAGTGTAAAAATTTTCCCGTTCCGCCCGGAACCCTCTTGCGCCTGTAAGCCAGTTATCATACTAGATGATGAGCTAGAGAGTTGCAATTTGGAATGTTTACTTACGATGACAAATGCTATGGCGGATATATCTACGCCCATTGGAGGCGTGGCAAATCGGGAAAACGTATCTTCTACACCGTTAAAGGTATAACGCTGAAATTTTGCTTGTGAGCTAATGTTATGATTCTATGAAGATCGATCAAACAGTTATATATCTACGCCCTTTGGGGGTATGGCAAATCAGACCTGAATATATAGTGATTTTTTAAATTAAAATTTGGCATGTATACTTGGACTGACAACCCAAGATCAATAAGCTATGGTAGATATATCTACGCCCACAGGGGGCGTGGAAACCCGCAAAAGTTTATATCTCATATAGTTTTAGAGCTAGAATCTTCAAAATTGGATGGTTAAGTTTCTAATGTCCTCTATCGATGACCCAAAAATATTTTTCGACCTCTTTGGGGGCGTGGCATATCGAAAAATACCCTGTAACTTTCGCATTTTTGGAGTGTGGCCAACCAAATTTTGCAGTTATGTTAGCTCTTTCTAAGAACTGGCCAAAAATTATGCGTCCCCCCAGTGGGAAGCTTGTTGTGGCCAACTGCATAATTCATGCATACAAACAGCTTAGTAGTAACTGATGAGATGACAGAAAGCATTTTAACATAAATATAAAAATATTAATGAATCTACAAAATAAAACCAGGTCTTTTGAAAATAACATGTAATCGTTACCTAAACCTAAACAAGTTCACTGCTACAAACTCACAATTCAATCAAAATTCTTAGAATACTATAGCATGCAGCAGTTGTAAGTAAGCATATAATATCGATTGTTGCTTGCCATGTACGTTTGCTAATTGCCGAAATATTTCGTTTGTTAAATGTTTATTAAATAAATAAACGGCACCTACGAGAACAGAGTCTTTCGCAGCTAGTTGCGCCTAACTGCAACGTTCTTACTTGTTTTTTTTTTTTTTTTTTTTTTTTTTTTATGATTATGATTTTTACAATAATCAATATTAGTATTAAATATGTACATATATAGTATTATATATACCATTTTTATTTGCCAATATGCCGTGAACTTTGACCTTTCCATTCTTCTTTGTATTTTGTCACAGCCAAGTTTAAGTTTAAGCAACGTTTCTTTCTCATGATGTCATTTGTAAACCCGGTTCCAATAAGCAGTTTTACCAACATAAAAACCTTATGTTAAAGTGGTTAGCAATGAAAGGTAGAGGGTAAACAATAAAATGTGCTCTAACCGGAACTGCCCAACTGGGAAATTATCTACAACACTGGGAAACATTTTTTTTCTCCATGCATTCAAATTTATAATTTGATCGATATGATAGAAATGGGATGAACTGTTGGCCGACAAATCATAGAGTTCATAAGGAAATAAGTGTAATTATTTGATCTTGTACCTTACCAAAGAAATATAATGATTGTCAAACACAATTTTGGAAACTCTAGCCAGGGGTAGGGGATAGTAGATACCAAGAGCCTCGTCTGATGTTAAATATATTTCATATATGCAAATGCCTACACTTGTAAATTATTCATATTTGAGCTAAACAAAAAATTTTTAATAAACAAGTAAGAACGTTGCAGTTAGGCGCAACTAACAGCGATATACTTTGTTCCCATAGGTGCATCTTATTTTTTTAATAAACATTTAATTAACGAAATATTTCGGCAATTAGAAAACGTACATGGCAAGCAACAAACGTTTTTCCTACACATACATATAGATTGACACATGTACACACTATACGAGTATACACAAAATTTTCTATGTATACATACAAAAGTTTGGATGCCAGAATATTCTAAGAATTGTGACTGAATTGATAATTTTTCGATCGTTACTTTAGTTTTGTCAAAAGGCGCTCTAGCAATGCCTTATTTGGTTTTAGTTAACGAATGCCAGGTCAGGGCAGTGGCGCTGGTGGTAAGCGCTATGCAAGCTATACTTAGGTGCGTGGGTTCGAATCCCGCAGAAAACTTCTTTTTCAAAAATTATTTTTTTTTATTTTTTTAATATTTGTATATTTATTATAAAATGGTTGCTGCCAATAGATAATCATTTATAAACATACGCATATGAATTGTGCATTTAAGTAAAACCACTAACCATACAACACATAGACTGGACAACTGGTACAAATTAATGTTCACACTTATTTTTTGGCTTTAGAACCCCTTTAGCTTCGTATTTGCTCGGGTTTTTACTTTTAGGGTCGGGAGAGAAAAATTGCTGATGGCAAAATCATTCCGCTTCGAGCGCTCGACGGTGATGGTCGATTTTCCAAAAATGCCTGACATGTGCCGCTCTTTCCCTTGCTCTCTTTCTCTTTCTGCCCCATGCTTTTTACTCTCTGCTCTCTTCTCACAAAAATATATGTATACTGGCACAAACAGCAAGCAGCTCACAAAAATTGAAATTTCTTCTCGACTCGCGAGTCGCGATCCCATTGGTTCCCTTCTGAGCGAAGAGTATACCGAATTCTCAAACTGCTTTGCCATGCTCATGCAAAATGTTTGCGTTTTTATGATTATTTGTGAAAAGGGTATGAAAGTGTTGATGTGCATAACGAATATTATTTCCCGATGACCATACACACACACATTTACACTTCCTCGCTATATGTGTAAGCATTTATGTGCCTGTGTGCGATACACTTGCTGCATGTAGCAATTTTGTAGCAATTTTTCCCAGCGATTGCTGTGTGGTAGCTGTTGTGAGTCTACACATACACATACATATGTGTAAGTTTGTGATGTGATAATCACAATCACTTGTATAGGCATTTGAATGAATGCTCTGCCTGGGGCATTTGCATGTTTCGTGCATGGGTCTCGAATATTGGGCGTGTGCCTACCTCAACTTTGAAATTAATAAAACATAATACATGTATATTTTTGTTCTTTAGTGGAAAATATGTCTACATAACGAATGCATATTTTTGCATAAAAGGGTCAATTTTACCTGTATATCTAGACATTTCTTTAAAAGGGTTATATGTGACCTGAATTTGCCGCAAGCTTTTGAACAACTTGTCCCATTTTTGCCTATATGGTCAAATCAGGTACTAAATATTAAAGAACAAATGATAACAGATCAACAGGTAATAAAAAATAATTGACCTCTCCTGCAATTCGAACCCAAAATCGTTCACTTAATTCAAAGTTGAGGTAGGCGGCACACGCCCAATATTCGAGACCCATGCACGAAACATGCAAATGCCCCAGGCAGAGCATTCATTCAAATGCCTATACAAGTGATTGTGATTATCACATCACAAACTTACACATATGTATGTGTGTGTAGACTCACAACAGCTACCACACAGCAATCGCTGGGAAAAATTGCTACAAAATTGCTACATGCAGCAAGAATATTGCACACAAGCACATAAATGCCTACACATATAGCAAGGAAGTGTAAATGTGTGTGTGTATGCAAGCTCACATCGCTACCCAACCGAACGAATATCAACTGCTAGGGGTTTTAATAGTGCTACAAGCAGCAAGAATATCAATCGCACACAAGCACATAAATGCTTACACATATAGCGAGGAAGTGTAAATGTGTGTGTGTATGGTCATACGGAAATAATATTCGTTATGCACATCAACACTTTCATACCCTTTCCACAAATAATCATAAAAACGCTAACATTTTGCATGAGCATGGCAAAGCAGTTTGAGAATTCGGTATACTCTTCGCTCAGAAGGGAACCAATGGGATCGCGACTCGCGAGTCGAGAAGAAATTTCAATTTTTGTGAGCTGCTTGCTGTTTGTGCCAGTATACATATATTTTTGTGAGAAGAGAGCAGAGAGTAAAAAGCATGGGGCAGAAAGAGAAAGAGAGCAAGGGAAAGAGCGGCACATGTCAGGCATTTTTGGAAAATCGACCATCACCGTCGAGCGCTCGAAGCGGAATGATTTTGCCATCAGCAATTTTTCTCTCCCGACCCTAAAAGTAAAAACCCGAGCAAATACGAAGCTAAAGGGGTTCTAAAGCCAAAAAATAAGTGTGAACATTAATTTGTACCAGTTGTCCAGTCTATGTGTTGTATGGTTAGTGGTAAAACCTAAAACTGCTTTATGCTTTCCGATTTGCGACGCTGTGTGGCAGACATATTGCAAGAATTGCGATTGTATTGTTTTGTGACGTCACAAGCTGCTGATCAGCTGGTCAGCTGATCAGCTGTGAATTTATTTAGGTTTAGCTAACGATTACATGTTGTTTTAAAAAGACCTGGGTTCGAATCCCGCTGGAAACTTTTTATTTATTAATCGAAAACTTATGAATTTTATTTTTTAAATTCATTAATATTATTATATTTATGTTAAAATGCTTTTTGCCATCTTAGCAATTGCTACTAAGCTATTGTATGCATGAATTATGCAGTTGGCCACAACAAACTTCTTTGCCGATTTGCCACGCCCCCAGGCGGCGTAGACGCATAATTTTTTGCCAGTTCTTAGAAAGGGCCGAGGCTAACATGCCTGCAAAATTTGGTTGCTTACATTCCAAAAATGCGAAAATTACAGGGTATTTTTCGATATGCCACGCCCCCAAAGAGGCTGAAAAATTATTTTTGGGGGATCGATAGAGGAGAACATTAGTAACTCAACCATCCAATTTTCAAGCTTCTAGCTCTAAAACTGTAGGAGATATAAACTTTTGCGGCTTGCCACGCCCCCTGTGGGCGTAGATATATCTACCATAGCTTATTAGTCTTGGGTTGTCAACCCGAGTGTACATGCAAAATTTCAAGTCTCTAGTGTCAATAGTGTTCAAAATATAGCACAATTTTAAAAATCACTATATATTGGTCCGATTTGCCACGCCCCCAATGGGCGTAGACATAAAACTTTTTGATCGATCTTCTTAGAATCATAACATTAACTCACATGCAAAATTTCAGCGTTCTAGCTTTAACGGTGTAGAAGATACGTATTTCCCGATTTGCCACGCCCCCAATGGGCGTAGATATATCCGCCATAGCTTTTTGAACTTGGGTTGTCACCCCGAGTATACATTTCAAATTGCAACTCTCTAGCTCATCATCTAGTATGATAACTTAACTATGGGCGGAAGAGTTTTCCGATTTGCCACGCCCCTAGTGGGCGGATCGGGAAAATTTTTACACTTTATAATTCGGGAACATATATGAGTATATGTTTAAAATTTCAAGTCTCTAGCTCTAATAGCGCCGAAAAATATTGCGTTCATACGGACAGACGGACAGACGGACGGACAGCAAGACGGACATTGCACAAACCCAATATACTTTTTCCCCTTCGGGAACAAAGTATAAAAATTTTAATACAATTTTCAACAAATTATTATTGTATAATAGGGTATGATTGGTTTGCTAAGTCTATGTAACAGGAAGAAGGGTAAAGTATATGCATATATATTCATGAACAGGACGAAGTCAATTTAGCCCAATGGGTTTTTAATATAATAATTAACTAAGCCAATATAAACAAGTAAGAAAGCTATAGTCGAGACTATCTAAAATTATATCTATGATTCGTTCGAAGAAGGGCTCAGGGGATTTCGTAGTCGAGCAGTTTCGACTACAGCTTTCTTTCTTGTTTAAAAATGAACTAGGTTCGAAGCCCGCTGGAAACTTTTTGTTTATTTTATTTTATTTTGTTTACCATTTTTATATTTATGTTAAAATGCATTCTAATATCTTAGTATGCATGAATTTGCAGTGGGCCACAACAAACCTCTTTGCCGATTTGTCATGCCCCCAGTGGGCGTAGACGCATAATTTTTGGTAAGTTCTTAGAAAGAGCCGAGGATAACACAACTACCAAATTTGATTGCTCACACTCCGAAAATGCGAAAATAACAGGGTATTTTTCGAAATGCCACGTCCCCAAAAGAGGATGAAAAATTATTTTTGGGCCATCGATAGAGGAGGCCATTAGTAACTGAACCATTCAATTTTTGTAAAACTGTAGGAGATATAAACTTTTGCGGTTTGCTACGCCCCTATGGACGTAGATATGTCTACCATAGCTTCATAGAATTACACATGCCAAATTTTAGTGTTCTAGCTATAGAAGATTCGTTTTTCCCGATTTGCGGGTCGGGAAAATGTTTACACTTTATAATTCGGGAGCATACATGAATATGTGGCATAAATTTCAAGTCTCTAGCTCTAATAGCGCCAAAAATTTTGCATTTATATGGACGGACGAGCGGACATTGCACAAAACCAATATACTCTTCTTCCCTTTAGGAACAGAGTATAAAAAATCTCCATTCTTAGCGCCATAAATTCAGTTGTCCCAAATTTACCTCAGAAAACAAGTAAGAACGTTGCAGTTAGGCGCAACTAACTGCGATATACTTTGTTCCCATAGGTGCATCTTATTTATTTAATAAACATTTAATTAACGAAATATTTCGGCAATTAGAAAACGTTCAGGGCAAGCAACAAACGTTTTTCCTACACATACATACAGATTTACACATGTACACACTATACGAGTATACACACAATTTTATATGTATGCATACAAAAGTTTGCATGCCAGAATATTCTAAGAATTGTGACTGAATTGGGAATTTTTCGATCGTTACTTTAGTTTTGTCAAAAGGCGCTCTAGCAATGTCTTATTTGATTTTAGTTAACGAATGCAAGATCAGGGCAGTGGCGCTGGTGGTAAGCGCTATCCAAGCTATACTTAGGTGCGTGGGTTCGAATCAAGCAGAAAACTTTTTTTTCAAAAATTATTTTTTTTCATTTTTTTTATATTTGTATATTTATTATAAAATGCTTGCTGCCAATTGCTGATAATTTATAAACATACGCATATGAATTCTGCATTTAAGCAAAAACTAAAACAACTTTTCCGATTTGCCACGCTGTGTGGCAAGCAGTTTTTCTATGCATGCATATATGTATGTATGTATGTATCTGTACACAGATGTTTGTAAGTGTATACACATCCAAAAGTGTATACATATTGCAAGAATTGCGATTGTATTGCTTTGTTTTGTCACAAACTGCTGATCAGCTGACCAGCTGATCAGCTGTGAATTTATTTAGGTTTAGCTAACGATTACATGTTGTTTTAAAAAGACCTGGGTTCGAATCCCGCTGGAAACTTTTTATTTATTAATCGAAAACTTATACATTTTATTTTTTAAATTCATTGATATTATATTTATGTTAAAATGCATTTTGCCATCTTAGCAATTGCTACTAAACTATTATATGCATGAATTATGCAGTTGGCCACAACAAACTTCTTTGCCGATTTGCCACGCCCCCAGTGGACGCGTAGACGCATAATTTTTTCCCAGTTCTTAGAAAGGGCCGAGGCTAACATGACTGCAAAATTTGGTTGCTTACATTCCAAAAATGCGAAAATTACAGGGTATTTTTCGATATGCCACGCCCCCAAAGGGGCTGAAAAATTATTTTTGGGTCATCGATAGAGGAGGACATTAGTAACCATCCAAATTTCAAGCTTTTAGCTCTAAAACTGTAGGAGATATAAACTTTTGCGGTTTGCCACGCCCCCTGTGGGCGTAGATATA